>CM062809.1:1215341949-1215941949 GCA_031772625.1 Pinus tabuliformis | reverse complement strand
TTGGGGTTGGGTCCATCTCAAGTGCCCAGTACCTCCTTTGTTTATCTTTATGTGTTTTTGCTGCATTCTTATAATAAAATCTGCTATTTAGATTTAAATCTTGCTTTGTTATTTAGACTGCTTTCGATGATTAAAAAGGCTTTTTATGTTCAGATTGAGTTGATAGGTTATTAACAGGGAAGAGCTTTAGAAAAAGGCATCAAGCACCTCTGATTTCACCTCTCCCTCAGTGGGATCAGGAGCTGGGATCAAGGTGACCTTGCTGCCAATAAAAACACTATCTTTGCTTCACCATGCAATCATTAGTGTTAGATTTTCATTTGCAGAGATCGATACCAGTTGTGGTTACGTGTTGCTCATAGTTATTTCACGTGTTTCATTTCAAATAAACTTCTGTTCCATTTCTTTGCTGTTATCTAGGTCAGATTAGGTCAAAGTAATTAGCTTCTTGATTTTCCAAGTCTTCATTTGTCTAATTCTAAATATAACTTGCAAAGCGCCTGTAATACCTCTTCATCTACCTCTACTCCATCAATCGCATCTGCTCCATCCTCCAACTTGGATTCTTGCCTCACGTTTTCCATTTGCTCACTTTGCCCTAATTCCCATATTTTTGTGCAACATTGCTCTACCTCCCCTTGAACAAATCCAACCATCCTCGCCACATCTCAACTCCATTCCCCAAGTCCTGGACCTCCTCACACCCTTATCTCACCTCCATACCCACTCTTTCATCTTTCTTCCTCCATCCATCCTCCAAAATCCCATTTCTGAACATCCTCTAGAAAAATTACAGACATCCTATAGAAATTCCAAAACATCCTGTAGAACCCCTGCAGACTTCCTGTAGAAGCTCACGAATGAGGTTTCTTGATAGCCAAACTCTGTGAAACTCTCTAGAAGGGTCTTAGGGACCCCTTAGGCCCTCCCTGAACCTTCCCGACCTTCTGCAAGCATTTCATCTCGCCAATCCACCTCTGCACAGTAAAAAACTAGTTAAAGCACATGCACAATAATTCTTCCAACTTACTCAAAAATACAAAAAGATGTTTCTTTTCAAATTTCACTTCAAAAGTAGCTTAGTCACATGCATTTTACCTTCCTAGAAGTCAATGGCATCTCCGTCAGTAGCTTTCATCCTCTTTCTTGCATCAGTAGGGCTAGCTGGTAAAATTAGGGTTTGCTAGGGTTTGCGTTTCCTTTCAGCTTTCCAATTCTTTCTGCGAGTAGATTAGCCTCCTTTGAGTTAGCTTTCGTCCATCAGTTAAAAGCTTCTTCTAAGAGCTCATAGAAGTTGGCTTAAGCTCCTAGCGGACTTATGCCAGCTGACCAAGTGACAGTTGCGGCAAGAGCTAGTACTTGTGCATACAGCACCGTCGCTTCCAAGTTTGTTACGAACTACCGGGTTGATAAAATTAAAGAACGCAGTCCCAGGAGTTGCAGCATTATTGTTGCAATACTGGGGCTCACCAGCTTACATGAAACATATGGACTAATGCAGGACTCGTATATGGTGCTCTTCAAATTGTAGAAAAAATTGTATATAAACTTGGAATTTCACCCCAAGAACCACCCACGTGTTTTAGTAATATTTGATAATTATATGAGAGTATCATGGGATGAATCATCCCCGCAAACAATGTTGGTTATCATAATTGTCTTACATTTTACCTAAATTACCCTACCTTAGCCTCTGTTTCACAACTCAAATAAGACCTCTATGCAAGTATATGCAAGTATTTTTGGTTCCTTTAATGATTCTTTGGATAAATGGATAATGTATGCTTATCTTAATTAAAGGTTAAATAGGTCGAAGTTTTTCTATGTAACTTACCATTTACATTACCTTATGACTTTTGCAATACATGTTCACTAATTCGAAATCAAAATGGTTATGGTATAGGAATATCTCAAGATTCTTGCACCAAATGTGGAAGATCGTTGATTCGAGAAATCTGACTAAGAGTCGATCTCAGTTGTTAAAGAGAAAGGCGCACATTCACTCCTGAAGTTTTGTTCCTATCTTCCTACAAATGGCTTGGAGTGCTTAAGGGTTTCTAAAGTTAGGGATTAGTTACCAACAACTTCATCTTTTGCTATCAGCATGATATGGTCGTGAACCGATGTACTCTCTCTCTCTCTCTCTCTCTCTCTCTCTCTCTCTATATATATATATATATATATATATATATATATATCAAGTTAGCTTAGGGTGTAGGTTAGCGATATTGTGGACAATTTTTGGTGTTTGTATTCTAAGAAGCTTGTATCACCACAACCTGGAGTTGGATCTACCATTACATGATATGTACTAAGTAGAGACTTCTGTTATTTAATAAATGAGGGCTAATTCCATGTCCATGCATTTGTTTCGTCTATTTCCTATGATGATAAATCTATTCTTATATATTAACCTCTTTCCTTAAAAAGGGAAACGAGTTGGTTGGCTAGGTCCCATCCAACCCAAGTCATTCTCCCTCTATCTATTGTATTGTGTAATAAGTAAATGATGTGGTTATTATTTGTGTGTGAAGGTTACTTGTAACAGGTGTGTATGATTGGATAAACCCTTGTACAATCTTTCTGAAAAAATTAATAGAGGTTCATATGTGAACTCTTGTGTTCATATTTGGGTCTGCTTCTTAAAGTTTAACATTGAATAAATCTTTATGTTTATTGTAAGACACAGTATGGATTTGGATATGGAAAGTTCCTTTTTGTTTTCTGTTATCACTCAGATTTTCCTTGAAGTTGTTGGAAGAAGGAAAGGGGTCCGAGGTAACCACAAACCAATCTTTTAAGTACAAAATCTAGCCAATCTGTACTCAGAGAGGGCTCTCTCTTTATGATTTAGCTTTGTTTATGGAATATTAGGCTAGTTATGAAAGCTTGGGGGGTTTTGATTTTGTTTGGTGGTGGAATTCAAGATCAGATGGATAGTACAAGGTATTTCAGGCCATTGGGCTATGGAGTCAATTGAATATGGCTTGACTGGATCAGGTTGATTTAACAAAGGAGGGTTTCATAGGGCAAGATAGCTAAACGAGATACAAATGATAGCTTAAAAGGGTGAAATGGTCTTGAAAGGGAGGAAGGGCAATTAAGAATCCTTCAACAAAGTTCAAGATGAGGGAAAGTGGGTGATCATTAACAAAAAGCAATTAAGAATTCTTTGTTAAATGGCCACAATGATAAACTAAAAAGCAATGAGCAATTAAGAATTCCCTACCTATGATAGCTTGGAAGAAAACATTAAGAATATAAACGATTTTAAAGACAGAATGCAGTAAAGCTCTTTCTGAAATATAATTTTTTGTTTATCATTAAGATATGAATATTTAAACCAGAAAACTATAAAAACATAAGATATAGAATACTTATTTGTTTCTCGTTTGACACAGGTATCCTGCAAAAGTCCTTTGCCTTATTACTTTGTCCAGCCAACCATACAATAGTTGTTCAACAACTCTTCTATTCCAAAATAAGGTGTCTACATAAATGTCTAAGAATCCACCCTCCGTACTTCGAATATGGAAGTACTTATACAAAAATTTACATCAAAATATCTCCTAACTAAGAGAGATACATTCTAGGAAAACTAAATATCTTTTACATGAATGTAGACACAGATGGTCTCAAAAGTAGAAACTGAATGTGAACTGCTTGTTTGTTGTCCCTGTTTTTGTTGAAGGAGCTGGAGGTAGGTCCTATGAATATGCATCTTGTTGTCTTGCTCGTAATTCTGTGTTGGCTGATTGATTTTAGCTATTCACTGATACTCTTTTACCTGTGACTGATACTCTTTACCTGTGACGGATGCTCTTTACCTGTTTTACCATCATTGATCCTTTTTTACCAAATTTGACTATGGTAAATACTTCAATTTACTTCACTTTTTACCATGGTAAATCATAAATGTCTATCATGTTGGTCCACCAATCATCTCTCGGTATTCTTGTCCTTGTCAGTTTTCTGAAGATTTCATCTGCTTCTGTGTATTTTACAAAATTTGGTTGCACTGGAAACAAGTGCCTCACTTCATGCTCAATATAAAAAAGGTTCTCTAAACTATCATAGAGAACTCTCCCTGTGGGTAATGCCTTGGGTGAAAATGAACTGGCTTGACTATTAGCTTGCTGATATAATTTGTTGACATAATCACCCTGCCTCATTAGCTTGTCATTGATGACTAAAGGACTTGGAAGTCCTTTACTTTGTAAGGTGCCAAATTATTTCCCCATAAATTCATCTATGTCTTCCTGCATGTTTTGACATTTTTGTTCTAGGCCTTGCATTAGACTCCTTTTGGTCAATACTTTCTTTATTTCGAGGATGGTACCAGTTCTATCCTCGATGTTTAGTTGTTCCAACTGATACCTGTTTCTACTGTTTAAAAAGTCTATTAATCTGATAACTTCTTCAGGCTTCCTTCCTAGTTCTTCCTTGGTTTTTTCAATCTCTTGAACAACAACTTTCTGTTAGGATATTCCGACACATAGGAAATAGTTAAGTACAACTTGGTCTAGTATAGAGTTAGGTATAGAGGTAAAGTGTGTTTCTTTACCGTTGTACATTTTGTAACTTACAATCCGACGGTCACGATATGTAGTGATCTGACGGTTCATTCTCTCCTCGGTATTACCGACACTTGATCCGTGGCTTGACACCCGATTGGTCCATGATTTCTATTTAAAGCGCATGGAGGGTCATTTGTAGAAAAATCTGTGCATGAGAGAAGCATATGTAAATTTTCATTCTTTTATTAATAAATTTCCTGAAGTGGCCACGTTGGCTCAGGCCGTGGACTATTTCCCTCTTTGAGGGTTTTAACCACGTCAAAAATACTGGTGTATTGATCTGCGATCTGGTTGTGAGCGGTGTCCTTTGGTGTTCTGTCTGAGGAACTTACCCTGTAAATTCCTACATTCAATAGGCTCTAGTGCCTCCTTCCTTCTCCTATTGTGTCATATTTGTAAATCCTTCAATCTTATCCCAAGTTGTTCTTAAGGGGGGATGTTAGGATATTCCGACACATAGGAAATAGTTAAGTACAACTTGGTCTAGTATAGAGTTAGGTATAGAGTTAAGTAAAGTGTGTTTCTTTACCGTTGTACATTTTGTAACTTACAATCCGACGGTCACGATATGTAGTGATCCGACGGTTCATTCTCTCCTCGGTATTACCGACACTTGATCCGTGGCTTGACACCCGATTGGTCCATGATTTCTATTTAAAGCGCATGGAGGGTCATTTGTAGGAAAATCCGTGTATGAGAGAAGCATATGTAAATTTTCATTCTTTTATTAATAAATTTCCTGAAGTGGCCGCGTTGGCTCAGGCCGTGGACTGTTTCCCTCTTTGAGGGTTTTAACCACGTCAAAAATATTGGTGTATTGATCTGGTTGTGAGCGGTGTCCTTTGGTGTTATGTCTGAGGAACTTACCCTGTAAATTCCTACATGGTATCGGAGCTATTTGAGGGCCGCGTCCGTTGGTGATCCAAATCTGAAGCCGGTAGAACTGCATCCGACTGCTGTTTCCTAGATCTGCTGTTTCTGACTACTTTCGGGCCGAGAGGACTGCTCTGTTGTGTTGGGAGCATCTGTTCCAGTGAGGAACCCCTTTCGTTTCACGCGAAAAGGTTTCCGGTAGCCCTAGCTGCGTCATTTTTAAGATCTGGAGGTATACAGTGTTTATTTGCAGTTTACTGTTATTTTCTCTCTGTTTATTTCGGTTTCGGTTTATTTAGCTTTTTTATTACCGGATCTATACCTTTCATTTCTGCATATGCTCTTTTCCCTGCGACTCTGTGCGATATGGGAAAATCAGAAACAGAAATGAAGGATTTTTCTCATGCGTATGCTCTTTTCCCTGCGCCTTAGGGTGATCTCGGAAAATCAGAAACATTGAGGAAAATATTTAGTTTCCGGCCAAAGCTAACTTTGAGCCGCAAGGTTCATTTTTGAAAATATTTAGTTTTTCGGCTGAAGCTAACTTCGAGCCGTAAGGTTCGTTTTCTTTGCATGTCCGTGTTGGGTTTTGTGTTTTTTGTTTTGTAGGGAAAAAGAGCCTTCTCAAAGCAAGCACGCAACCCAAAGCATCAACCCCCCCCCCCCCCCTCTCTCTCTCTCAAATTTTTTGTATAACTGAATTGGTTCAAAGCTATTCTAAGAGAGTAGAGGTCTTGGGTTCAAGTCTCCATTTTTTGGGGGCAGATTTTTTCATTTCCGCACATTCCCGCACTTCGTCGGCGACTTCATCAACCTTTTTTCAAAAAGCCATAACTTCATCGGGAAGCCGTTTTCAGAGACGTTTTTTTTAAACCAGCCTAATTTTTCGAGATCTATCCATTGGAACACTTATTTTTAGCATCTTTAGCTTCAGTTTCCATTGAAATGGAAATTCAATACCAAGTTACCCTTGACAGCAACAACTACTTCCAATGGTTGTCCTACATTGAGGATCTACTTAGAAGTAAAGGTATCTACAGAATAGCCTCAGGCCAAGAAAAGAAACCGAAGGATGAAGATAAAGCTGCTAAATGGGAAAATAGGCAAGATCAAGCACGTGGATTGATAGGGATGTCTATTTCTCCAGATCTTAGATTCCATATTGCAGAACTTGATACTCCTGATGAAGCAATGAAACAAATCAATAAAGTTTTTGGGATTAAAAATGAACTTAGAGCCCATCAACTTGAAAATGAGTTGCTTACATTGGACCCTAATAATGTTTCTTGCATTGAAGATTTCTTGTCCAAATTCAAGACCCTTAGATATCTCTTGGAAGGTGTTAAAGTTAAGAAAGAAGATAGTAACCTTATCTATTCCATTCTTACTAAGTTGGGACCAGCCTACTCTGTGTTTGTTTCCACCTTCCATTCTACAAGAGAAGCCTTCATTTCTCAAGGAACAGACTACAAGCCCCCTTCCTTTGACTCTTTTTGTGATTCTTTAATAAGAGAACAAGAAAAACTCTTACACCTTGGTCTTCTTAATCTTGGAAACTCTTCCACGAAAGCGTTAGCCGCCCAACAGCAACCAAATTCAAAGAATCCTAAGAAGTCATATCCTAAAAAGAATGGTCCTAAACCAAACAAGGGTCCTAAGCAATCTCAGCCTCAAAATGAAAAATCATTTCAACAAAATGATAAGACAAATAAAAACAACTGGAAGAAGACTGATAGACATTGCAACTTTTGTAATCGAGATGGCCACTTAGAATCCAAATGCTTTAAGAAGATGGAAGCCTTGGAAGCAGCGATGAAGAAACATAACATCCATGTGGAGCATTCTTCAACTTCAACTTCATCTTCAGGAATGGCACTTTCTGCATGTGGTTGTCAATCATCTCGGTCTGTTTATGCATTAAATGTATCTTCTTCTTCTCATTCTCATGAGTGGCTCATTGATTCTGGAGCTTCTTATCACATGGCCAAAAACAAAGCCATGTTTTCTTCTTTAAATGATTGTAACACCAAAAATATATATGTTGGTGATGATAGATCTCTTAGTGTTGTAGGGACTGGAACTGTTCATCTAGACAATGGTCAGTTTAATGATGTATTATGTGTTCCAACCTTATCCTGCAACCTTCTATCTGTATATCAGATAACTCATTCAGGTGAAGGTAAAATCGTTGAATTTTCACCTCATGATGTTGTAATCAAGGACCTAAGAGATCCTAAAAAGATTTTAGCTACTGGCATTGCTGATGATTCTACAAGGTTGTATAAGTTTCACAACTTTGGGTCATCAAATCTTCCCTCAGTATTTGTTGCTCATAACGATGAAGTGAGCAAACTTTGGCATGAGCGATTTGGTCACTTAAACTATCGCTCCCTTCAGCATCTATGTAAAGAAAATATGGTGACAGGTCTTCCTATGGTATCTTGCAGAGATGGTGTTTGTTCCGGATGTGTACTCAGAAAACATCATCGGGACAGTTTTGAAAAACGTGCCTCTTGGCACGCCTCAGCCCCTTTACAGCTTGTGCATAGTGATTTATGTGGTCCACTTCATGTTGTTTCATTCTCTGGCTGAAAGTATTTCTTAACTTTCATTAATGATTTCTACAGACGCACTTGGGTATACTTCTTAAAACTCAAGAGTGAAGTATTTAACACATTCTTGGCCTTCAAAGCCTTTGTTGAAAAACAATCTGGACATCAAATTCTTAAGCTAAGATCTGATAATGGCGGAGAATATGTTAAAAACACATTCATCAACTTTTGCACTGAGAATGGAATACAAATGCAACATACTATTCCATATACTCCACAACAAAATGGTGTAGCTGAAAGGAAGAATCGCACCTTAAAGGAAATGGCTAATTGTATGCTACAATCTAAAGGACTTGGTCTTAGTTTTTGGGCAGAAGCAATTAACTGTGCAAATTACATAATAAATCAGACTCCTACTAAGGCTTTAAAGAATATCACTCCAGAAGAAGCATGGAGCTCAATCAAACCAGATGTAAGTCACTTTCGTGTTTTTGGAAGTGAAGCATGGGCCCATATTCCAGATGAAAAGCATAAAGCTTTAGAACCTAAGAGTGAAAAATGTACTTTTGTTGGATATTCTGAAGATGTCAAAGGCTATAGACTTATTCCATCTAAGTCCAAAAATGTTATCATTAGAAGAGATGTAAAATTTGATGAAAATATATCGGCCTACGAACCTAGTCCGGCGGATGTGCCACCTCTCCCTATCTCTTCTACTTTTGAAAACATTTCTTCTTCAGATGATGAAAGTGAGGATGACAATCCTCCCCCACCATCTCAAGATCCTCCTTCAGCTCCTCAACTTCCAAAATGGGTTCGTGCTACTCGAGATGCAGCAAGTGATCTTGCCGGTGATCCTACAGATCAGCGACGTACACGTTCTCAGTTCGAGAGAGCCTCTTCTTTACTGGCTCAAGCTCCAGTAAATTATGATCCTGACACCTTTGCAGAAGCTTCAGGCCATCCAGATTGGGAAGCAACTATGAATGAAGAATATCATTCATTGTTAGCAAATGATACATGGGATCTTGTTCCTTTACCAAAGGGGCTAAAACTTGTTAGATGCAAATGGGTTTACAGAACCAAGTATGGACCAGATGGGAAAGTTGATAAACATAAAGCTCGTCTTGTTGCTAAGGGTTTTTCACAGGTTGAGGGCATTGACTACACTGAAACCTTCTCCCCTGTTGCCAAAATGAACTCTATCCGCCTTGTTCTTTCCCTTGCTGCCTCTTTCAAATGGGAAGTCCATCAGATGGATGTTAAATCTGCCTTCTTGCATGGGGACTTGCATGAAGAAATCTATATGGAACAACCCATTGGCTTCATACAAACAGACTCCAGCCTTGTATGTCGACTTAAGAAATCCCTTTATGGTCTCAAGCAAGCTCCTCGGGCTTGGTATGCCAAAATGAATAGCTTTCTTTTAGAATCTGGCTTTTCTAGGTGTCATTCTGACAATACTGTCTACACCAAGAAAGTGGGCAACTCTCTTATCATCCTTGTTCTTTATGTTGATGATCTTATCCTTACTGGTAGTGATCCCAACCTTATAAACCATGTGAAGTCTGGCCTTAAAAGGAAATTTGAAATGACAGACTTAGGACACTTACACTATTTTCTCGGTCTTCAAGTCTTGCAATCCAAGGAGGGTATTTCCCTTTCCCAGTCCAAGTATGCTTGTGATATTCTACGTCATTTTCACATGGAAGACTGTAAGCTAGCCCCTTCTCCCTTTCAGTCTGGAGTCAAACTTTCAGTCACTTGTACTTCTCCTGAAGTTGATGCTACCTTATACCGTCAACTTGTAGGAAAACTCTTGTATCTAACTCATACTCGTCCTGACCTTTCCTTTGCTCTTGGCCTTATTGCTCGGTTTATGAAAAACCCACGTGAAAGTCATTGGAAAGCAGCTAAAAGAATACTTCGTTATGTTTGAGGTACAGTTCAGTTTGGGATTCATTACAGTGCCGAAGCAGCTCCTCTATTGGTTAGTTTCACTGATTTTGATTGGGTTGGTGACCCTGATGATCGGAAGTCTACTGCTGGTTATGTGTTCACTCTTGGTTCAGGACCTATTACATGGGCTTGCAAGAAACAGGGTGCCATTTCTCTTTCGTCAGCAGAAGCAGAGTATCGTGGTACCATAGAAGCTAGTAAGGAAGCCTTGTGGCTCCGTCAGATCCTATCAGAGTTTGGCTTTGAGCAGCAGCATCCGACTACACTTTGGTGTGATAATCAAAGTGCCATTCAACTATGCTAAGATCCAGTCCAACATCAGCGCAGCAAACACATTGAATTGCACATGCACTTCATCAGAAAGCTCATTCACGACCATGTTCTTGAAGCGCAATATTGTTCAACAGATGATCAAGTTGCAGACATCTTCACAAAGGCTCTCATAGAGGCGAAGTTCACTAAACTTCGATTTATGGTTGGAGTTCAGGAAGTTGTCACTAAGGGGGGATAGGCTCTAGTGCCTCCTTCCTTCTCCTATTGTGTCATATTTGTAAATCCTTCAATCCTATCCCAAGTTGTTCTTAAGGGGGGATGTTAGGATATTCCGACACATAGGAAATAGTTAAGTACAACTTGGTCTAGTATAGAGTTAGGTATAGAGTTAGGTAAAGTGTGTTTCTTTACCGTTGTACATTTTGTAACTTACAATCCGACGGTCACGATATGTAGTGATCCGACGGTTCATTCTCTCCTCGGTATTACCGACACTTGATCCGTGGCTTGACACCCTATTGGTCCATGATTTCTATTTAAAGCGCATGGAGGGTCATTTGTAGGAAAATCCGTGCATGAGAGAAGCATATGTAAATTTTCATTCTTTTATTAATAAATTGTCTGAAGTGGCCGCGTTGGCTCAGGCCATGGACTGTTTCCCTCTTTGAGGGTTTTAACCACGTCAAAAATACTGGTGTATTGATCTGCGATCTGGTTGTGAGCGGTGTCCTTTGGTGTTCTGTCTGAGGAACTTACCCTGTAAATTCCTACACTTTCACTAAGTCAATTTGCTCAAAAATGATTTGAATTGATGACCAAATATCATTGATTGATTCAACGATATTGGTCCATAATATCTTTCTAATATCAGTCAAAGGCTTTTAAAATGTAAGATTTTTTTCTAGTGTTTTAACCTGTTGAGTCAAGCCTTTGTTTTTTCTCACTTCTTCTGCAAAATTGAATTTTGACACATCATGCTTTTGCTCTAAAGTAATGAATTTTTCTTTTACCTTTTGCAGTTCAGAGACTTGGAGCTTCATCTCCTCCTTAGACTTGATCAACTCCTCTGTGCTCTGATTTGAGGTTCCTGCCTGTGATGTACCTGTACCTGTTACTTCTATAGTTTCAGTTGTTTCCAAAGGGACATTTGGTGCTAGAGCAGTTGCCAATGTAGAAGGGACTGTTGTAGAAACCACTGGCACTACATTTTGAGGCTGAGAGGTCGAATCACTCTGTCTACTTTGTAGTGTTTTCTCTAATTCTTGCTCTGTCTCTTTTAGTTGCTCATTTAGCTTAAGGACCAAATCCACAAGCTCTTCTTCATTCTTCTTCTCAATCACTTCAGCAGTTTGTGGGTGCATGAGTGGTGGCAATTTCAACTGCTTTCTCAGTGTAGCTATATCTTCATTCTTTTTCTTTATTATGCTCTCTGCATCTTTGATATCCTTTGGGTTATGGCCCAACTCAATAATCAAATCCTCCAATATTTTAATTATGTTGTCCTTCGCCTGTGAGGAGGCCTTTTCTAGTTGCAATTGGGCAGTAGTGTTGTTCAGTGAATTTTCCAACCTATGTGCCATCATTGCCTTGCTTGTCAGTGTAGAATAAACCATCTCCCCTGTTTTTTTATGCGGTTCTATCTGATCTATGGGGTAGATATCTTTAGCTAAGACCTCAAAATCAGTTTTGAGGTAGTCTGCAATTGACTTGGGCTGCTGTACTGTGGGCTTTAGAAAGCTCATCTGCATTTTTCCTTCTTTGATGTCATAAGCTGACATCAATCTGGTTTGATTAGTAGGGGCCATCTTCAAGTATTGAGTATAGGCTTGGGCCTTCAGCTGCTCATTCTTGGCCTTTATCTCCTTGAATTTTCCTTTTATATCTATGGTCTTGTCAGATGAAGATCTGAAAGATGAAACTTCGGCACTCTGTTGTCTTTCAAGCTCTTGTCTTTGTGAAATGTAAGGTGTTCCACCTATTGGGAATATATATAGACTGTCTCCACCTTCTTTCCTCAAACTCCCTATTGTCTCCTCAAAGAATTCTTCCTCTGAATATGGATTTAGCTTGTGCCTCTTAGCACCAGGCTAGTCTGAAGGACCACTGGCAGGGGTAGCTGCTTCCCTGTCTCTTTTCAATTTCTTTTCCTCATTCAAAGGAGTCTACAAAACAGGGGGATTTCCCATATTAACTTGAGTTGGATGATGTTGTGGGGGAGCCCGTTATTCAGAGATTTCAGGCCGCTCTAACATCTCTGGTTGTTTTGATGTTGGAGTGTTTGTTCCTTGGTCTTGTTCCTGTGGTGTTTCTGCTGGAGGTGCACTAGTTTCCTGTGTGTGCCTTTGAGAAGTCTCTGTTGTAGGTACTAGGCTCTGGTGTTGGCTTTTGAGTAGATTCAACTGGTACATGTTCACAAGATTCTAGGTCAAGTTTCTTTTCTAAGTCTTTCATCACATTCTCTACATCAACCTGATCACTATCCATTTCAACTAGATTTCCTTCACTCCATTCATCCATATTTGCATACTGCTCTATTTTAGGGATTTTGTGATGAATATATGGTGATAGCTTATGTTTCATTCTCCTATCACAAATGAAACCTTGTGGATCATATCTCCAAGCAAAGATTTTCTTTAATCTCATTTTTTCTAGGATTTCTTCTGCTCTTTTGCCTACTTCTCTATTGTTGCAGACAAATGGGCCTAAGTGGTCTTTAATTCTCAATTGTGCTTTCTTCTTGGCCTTGGTGAAATGAGTCTGATCAGAGTTTAACATTTTCCTATAATATTCCAAGGCAAATAACGTCATAGGAACATACTTTGGTAGTTTGAATGGAGGAAGTTCGCAACCATAAATTATGATCTCTGTGTGATTCTAGTACAAGTACCAGTCACCTATCTTGTACTATTTTGAGAGCTTAAGGATTCTTTTGATTTCATCACTAATCCTAGGAGGGGGACTTCCTGTCAACATGGTGGTCACAGGGTGAACAAACTGGTCAATGAATTCATTGTATGAATATGGAAAAGTATCGTGGAAGATAGAAGTCCAAAAAATGACTGATCTGGGATTACCCTTTGTATCAAGTTTATTGACAGAAAATGGAAACTTGTCAGACTGGTAGTAAAGGAAAAGGTGATATATGACTGTAGAATACTTAAACACCTTTTCATTTTCTAACCTCATGAATTGGTCATGGATTTTCTCAGCAATGAAAGCAGCATAGTTATACTTGACAGCAGGAGGTTGACCAGGGGTAAAAATGGACATTAAAACTAGAGTCAATTCATCCACATATTCACTTGTATTGAAACCTATGACTGCAGCTATCATATTGACTATATTTTTGCCTATCTGTGTGAAGAAAGATGCCACATAGGGAGGAGGATCTTTGGGTTGATGTTGTTTATCCATAAAAGTCTGGCAAAGGCGATTGAGTTCAAACTGGGACAATTTAGATGATTTCTCTAGTAATTCTCCAAGGGAAATGGGGGTGAGGTCTTGACTGGGCTGAAACTGTAGCATTTCATTGATTGAATCTGCAGTAATTGTGAAAAGAACAGTTTGATTGGGGGACATTATTGCTCTGAGGGTGGGATTATAATTGGTGTGACATTAATGGATAATGTCAGGGAAAATGCGCACAGAGGGGAGCATGTACCTTGGGAGATTTGATTCCCAAAGTCCTATGGGATCAGAGCCATTCAGGTAATTGTCCCGGCATTGACAAAATACTTTCAAGGAGCTTTCTTCAGTTACCAGGTCTTTTATTTGAAAATCTTTATCTACTAAGGGCAAATAATCTAAATCTCTATGTGGGGTAGTGATAGGGGTTACACTGAGGGCCACGGGGTTTCCATTCGGGTTCTTGTGGATTCAGATAGGAAAATGGGGTTTTCAAGTAGAATTGGTGAAAACAGAGGGTCTTGGGAGTCTTCAATTCTAAATTCCACAACTGAATTATTATGAATTTTCGGTTTTTTCAAAGTAATTGCCGAGGAAATCAAGTATTTACAGGGTTTCTGGAAGGAAACTAGTAAGTACCTATTTTTCAATGACGAGCAATGGAGCGCAGGTTCACTGGGTGCAAATGGTGGACTAGAGCGGCGTCGGACTGCAAGTTTTAGGGTGGTTGACGGTTGGTGTACGAGTTGGTCGACTTCAACGTTTAGGTTGCATGCGTGCGCTTTCAGAATAAGGACGAAAAACTATTTTAACTTTGTTTTTATGCAAAGTCAAAGCTTTTGGCGGGTTCGGGATTTTGGACAGATGGCGTCAGCAGGGAGGCGATTTGACGTTTTGTCTCTAGTGGGAGGCGGTAAGCGGGTTTCATCGCACCGCTAGTGGAGGGTAAGTGGTATTTGGGCAAGACCACGCGATTACATACACTACTTGACACGTAATAATGGTATTATTCACGAAACCGCTCATCATCGCAAGCTAAATGTCGACCGCGGAGGCCCGTGCGATATGCGCGCTGACAATCGGATCTGCGGGATCCGATCAGACGATTGTCAGGGAGGTGAAGTGGCGGAAGGTTAACAAAGGGCGGGCCTAATATTAATTAAAGTGTTAATCATATCGGGGGTAAAGCGATTGGTCCGGAAAGTTATTAATTAATCGTGGGGATTAACTAATCCTTGTTTTAGCATGGCGGGGCTCAGGTTCTTAATTAACCACGGATTGGTTAATTAATCTGTTTATGGACTTTACTATGGTTATATTTAACCGTTGGATGGAATATGTAATATTTGGGATTTATATACTAATATGGGCGCGGGTAGTGTGTTTTCGGGAAATAAATAATATTATTAATTAGTGGTTAATATGACTTTATGGAATGTGAAATGCGCACTAAGTTTAAAACATTTTCATCATACACATTTAAAACTTAGGCTAAGTGAATATGAGGGTTTATATGGAGAGTATTTTATTTTCCCTAAGTAAAATAGAATTTTACTTAGGAAAAGCTTTATTAGGGAAATGAATAACTTATGAAGGGGGGTGAATATTGATGAAGGGGCTTAAGCACTTAGGCATTATAAATTATTGGGCCAAGGGTCCGGTCCCTCCAAAAGTCAGAGAAATGCTCTGAGCCCCTCTAACTTTGATAATTACCTTTAGTACTTAGGAAATTAGTGAAGATTTTTAGGGGAATGAGTAGGGAAGTTAATTATTTTGACTTTGAATGTTGAAGTGCCTTTCCATGTGATACATGCCTTTGCTTAGTGATGAAAGTAAAAGATTTAAACATTTAAACTTGTCATTCATCACACATTTATTCTGCAACCATCATCTACTTACCCTACCTACTTTACCCTAGCATTTTCACTTCTTTATTAGGGTGCACTTAGACTGGCAAACCCTTATCAAACTTTCTTTTCTTTTACATAGTGATGCCTATCTAAGTCTACACTTATTACATTCCAGGGCTCCGATTAAACTATTGAGCTCCTTTTTCACTCTACCTATCTACTTATCTGCCAAGATTAAACTGTTTGGTCAGATCTTTATTCTCTATTTCTACAACATGAAATTGAAAATATGAATTAGTCAAGTTTAAACTATTTGACTATTCATAAATTGTGGCATAAGTGACAAGTTGCACACACTTTTTTATTATACAAAAGTACAAAGTAGTGGTATTTAGACTTGCACACTTTCCTGGTCTTTTATTTTTGTTGGGGTTCATTTTCTTTCATTTTTTGACCTCTTTTTTATTCTTTTCACCCTTTGATTTTTCTTTTAGGGTATACCCTCTTTACTTTTTTTTTTTTTTTTTTTTACAAATGTGGAAAACCTTTGCAACAAGTAAAGGTATGAACATATTTCAAAGCTAAACCAAGTCAATCATGATATATGACACTTATTGGTATAGGGGCATAACATTTTCAAATTCGCCTCTTCAGTTAAAAGTTAGATCTACTCTGTGGTGCGTACAATTATTTTGAGTGAAGATTTGTAGGGTTGACAAGAGATTATTCTTTAGATCTTGCTTGGTGGCTGATATATTTACTTTCAAAATTGTTTATATGTAGTGAGCAAGTGAAAACCTGCATTCTGGTGAATGTTATTATTTGATAACATCATGGTGCAAGTGGACTTATTTTTTTCCTGAGAACTTTATGATTTAAATGATACATTGTATTTTTGGTCCCGTTGAATTCAAATTATCATCTGGATACTTGGGTATCTCGGGTACAAGAACAAAATATTGTTGTCACTAATTAATCTAAAGTTATCAGTTGAGTCCTCCTTGCAAAGTAATCTTTTGCATCTCTAATAAACACAAAAGTTTATCTCGAATATAATATTAATCAAACTAGAACAAGGTATAAGCAAAACTATATTTATGAGGTGATCCCTTTATTTGTGCACATGATTTAATATTTTCTATGTTATTTGATAGAGTCTTCATCTTATCTTGATATTTATGTGTTAAGTAGTTAAAGAGAGTATGATGACTTTGGGGATTTCATATTGATTCAAGAAAGGTTTCTTTCCACATCAGTTGAGTTCACGCTTGTTGCACAACATTCTTTTTAGTATAGAAACAAAGGATTGTTGAGTGCAGGAACATAGTTGTTTAATTTATCTAGTACAAGAACTGAGTGCAGGAATAGGTTTGTTTCGAAAAGTTGTTGTTGTTGTTTGTTTTTTTTTTTTTTTTTTTTTTGCATGGTTTGGAATGAATCCTGAGTTTGTTTTTTCTGAAATATTTTTCAAAGTTTATGATTATTATTTTTTGAGTGAGGGTCCAGTCTTGGAGTGGTCTGGGGTCATTGTGTTAACAATGCAGGAAGAGAACTAAAAGGATTTCTTTAAACTTGTTCATTTGAACCAGAGTGATTTAATTGCAGAGATAGAGATAGGATGTATAGAGTGAACCCAGAACCCTTGGCATTACTTGTGCTACGCCTTGAAGCTTACGAAGCCCTGGTTCAATAATTAAGTGTTGAGGAATTGAATTTCAATTATGTCACCCAACATTTTAGTGTCGTTGTCGTGGAGGCGTTGAAAGGAATTCTGGTAAAGTTCTGATTTTTCTGCAATAGAGGTAAGTCTGCTTTGTTTTTAAAATGAAAGGTGTAGTGTTCTTCTATTGCCTAAAGGAATTTCTTTTGTATTAATTGTGCATTATATACATATTTTTTGAACTAGTTACAACATTTGATTTCAAACTGATTTGTTCCAACAAGAATTTTTTATAGTTTTGTTGATTATTTCTAGTTTGATTTCTTTTCAAATGTATGACTAGGAGAGGTAGGGGTCTGAAGCACAAGAAGGGTAGAGGAAATATTGATAATAAAAAATAAAAATTAAAAATAAATAAATAAATAAAAAATCTCACGTTGGCCCTTTTGTTGCAGGCAAGAATTCTAATAGACACAGACCCATCACGTTGGTACTTTTCACCTAGACTTTGGGGATAACAGTTCAGGAATCTCACAGTGAGTAGAAGGGACGAAGGAGACTGTTTGGACTAAAAATTTAATTATGAAACACAGTCAACCTTCAAAGTCTGCCAAAAGTGGTCTATTTGGAGAAGGAAAGATGGAAGATAATGAAGATGTGCATGGTGAAGGGGTCGGTGAGAACCAGCCAATGAAGGAGCAATCCACTTTTGGGTTCCCAATTGTGGACCCACATGCATTGGTTCAAATGAAGAATATTCCACCTTCCATTCTTCCACATTTTCACAGTAAAGTGCATGAAGATATCGATTCTTTTCTTTTTTAGTTTGATATACTATGTAGGAGTTATGATTATTCTATGGATGCCCAGAAGCTAAAGCTTTTCCCTGCAACTCTCAAGGACTCAACTTTACACCGGTTCATGGGGTTGGGGGGGAATACTATAAATTCTTGGAAGCAAATGAAGAGGGTGTTCTTGAATAAATATCAGGAATATTGCAAAACACAAGAAATGTAGGACAAGATTTTTACCATTGCACAGGGTGATGATGAGACCTTGGAAGACTATTTGGAGAGATTCTTATATATTCTTCAAAGGTCAAAGCATAAGTTTGATATGAGCATTGTTAGAACCTTATTTCTATGAGGGATTTCTGATGATTCTAGAAATAATTTGAATTTGCTAGGACAAGGAGACATTGCTCAAAACACTTTTGATCAGATTTGTGACCTGTGCAGGAAATTCTCATGAAACCAATCCAAATCTGGTAAGGGAATTATGAGCAATTCTAGAAACAACAGATTTAGATCTACAGATGTTATGATCATTGGTTTGGAAAATAAAATGGATAATATGAAAACTGAAATTATGAATATTGTTAGTAAACAAATAGATTCTTTAAAAGTTCAGCAAAAATTAGTAGAAGAACAAGAAACATTATCCATTTATTGTCCAAAATGTAGAAAAAACATGTTTTACGTGGTTGTCATGTAGATGTTAAAAGTGTTAATAGTTGTGTAATATGTACAGGGAAGCATCCTACCGAAGGATGCCCGTCCATACCAGGATTAAAAGCAGCGTTTGAGGGAAAGAATTATGTACCTAAGACATTGCATGCTATGGGGGCACAAAATTCATGGCCACAGGTAAGTACAGGTATGATTTTTGAACTGCACCATATTTTCTTGGTTATAATGCACCACAATATTCCTATCAAATCATGAATTATCCTCAGTCTTAGCAGCATGGGTATCATTCTCAGTATGGGCAGTCTCCTGGAGGGTACCACCACACTCTCATTATTCTTATCCCATGCCTACATAGTTATATCCCACATCATATGCACCTTATCCCATGGCACAACCTACACTACCAATTGTGTTACCTCAGCAGACCCAACCCATGCCACCACCACTTCCATTGCCACCACCATTCTGACCACCTTAGTTGCCAACACAGCTAGTGCCCAACCCAAATAATAAAGTGATGCAAATGATTCATTCTATTAGACTGCTTCCTTTCCTTATTTATCAGACCATGCCAGTTGGGGTCAATGACCTCCAGCTAAGATCGGGAAGGGTAATAAACTCAGAAAAACAAAAACAAAAGCAAAAACAACCTATGGTAATCATTGAGGAGAAAAATGAGGAGGAAACTCCTAATCTTTCAAAAAATGATACCATTATTCAGCTTGTTCCCATATACTCAAAATCATTACCTTCTTCTTCAAACGAACCTCCCTTTCTAGAGAGACTGGTTGTGGAGAAAGTTGACCCCACCCTTGAGTATGACCTGACTTCTGAGTTGAGGAATCTTTGTATAAAGGTCCCTCTACTGCAAGCTATAAAATAGATTCCTATATGTACTAAGATTGTTAGGGAACTTTGTCTTTAAAAGCCAAGGAGGAAGAGAATTGAACCTCACAATATGCAGTTTGTTGGAAAAGCAACTGAGTTGATGACAGGACATGCTCATGTTGAGAAATATATTGATCTTGGAAACCCAATTGTCTATGTTTAGATAGGTGATATCCTTGTTCCTGATGTGTTAGTAGATATTGTAGCGGCTATTAATGTTATGATTAGGCAAACCATAAAACAACTTTGGTTGACCCACATTCGTCCTACCTCCATTGTGCTTGAACTTGCTAATAGATCTAAAATCAAGTAAGAGAGTGTGTTAGATGATGTGGTTGTCTCAATTGATTCATGGGAGTACCCCACAAATTTCATTGTGTTACAACCGAAGAATCATATTGGGGGGCACCCTTTGATTTTGGGACGCCCATGGCTTGCCATAACATATGTCTATATAGAATGTCGCTCCGGTGACATGTATATTTTGTTGAGAAATGGCAACAAGAAATTCCATTTTAATTTGTCCTTGAATTAAACTGTGAATAAAAATCAAATTATATTCTCATAGCAACTTGTAAATAGTTAATTAAATTTAACTAACTTAATTAGCTTAGGAATTTAGAGTTGGAAGTCTTTCTGTAGTCATGTATATATTCTCCCTAAATTTAAGGGGTCCAGGATGAGTTTATTTGAGTTGTAATTAGATAACTCAACTTGATTGAGTTATAGACAATTAAACTAGTTCTAATTGTTTGTCGAATTAGCAGAGGTCTAGTAGTGAGTTGGTGCACTGGTGCATCCTCAGTGCCACTCCAGCTAATTGAAGATTCCCTCATGAGAAACTCACCCATGTTAGTTCAGAGAAAGACCTAGTTGAGACTTGAGTGTAGGGACAATATACTAATAGTTATATGATGAACTGAGTTGTACAAGTCATGCATGCAATCATAGAAGGACCTAGTTTTGGATTGTGAAGTTATGGAGGAAGGATTTCCCAATTAAATATGGGTTGATCCTCACAGGAATTGCATAAGGAAATACAGTCTTGGTAGGCAGCAGAATTGGCTAAGTGTTGGCTATAGCGGGCTTGTGAGGCAGCGAGTTGAATATACTTGTGCAGGAATTGTTCTAGTGAGAACAAGCTTTGTATTATCACTCAAATTTCTTATTAATGCAATAGATAGTCGACATTTTGATCAGTGGCTTTCCCCAGAGAAAAAATGTTTTATGTGTCTTTGATTATCTTCCTCTTGTCGATTATTGTTTTCATTGATCTATTGGTTTCCGTTGTTTAAAGAGTAGAGTAGATTCTTGTCTTGTGTTTTAGTACATTACATGAGCTGTGAATCTACAAGAAAATCTACATGGTATCAGAGCTGAAGAAAATATACTAGAGGAGATTTCAAAGTTTTGAGTTTGGGGTTATAGGTGAAATTCGAATTTGCAATACATACTTCAGGATCGGCAAATGGATTTCTACGGTTTGAGGCTCGAGTATGCCTTGGAAGGAAACTCGAATTATATATCCTGGAAGGATAGGATGGAGGCAGTGCTGGAGGATAATGGCCTCAAGGAATTCATTGATCAAGACATTCCTAAGCCAACAGCATCGAATGCACAAAATCTAGCCAAATGGAAGAAGTGTGTGGCGAAGGCGAGGCAGATAATCCTTGAGGGAGTTTGAGACCACATTGTCTCGAGTCTCCATGGGAAGGAAACTCTGTATGCTATGTGGAAAACATTGACGGACCTATTCTAGAACAACAGTGACCATAGGAAGTTGGCACTAAAAGACAAACTTCGAAAAATCAAGATGGAGAAAGGCAAGACCATTCAAAAATACTTAACCAAGTTCACTCACTATCGTGATGAACTTGGAAGTGTTGGAATAACCATTGTCAAGGATGATATGGTGAGCATAGCTATCCTAGCCCTTCCCAAGAGATGGAATAACTATCGGGACTCTGTCAATGGGAGGGAGAAGTTGCGAGATTGGGAATGATTGTGGTCAGATTTGATGTAGGAGGAGATTAGAAGCAACACCAGAGATGGTTCCTCATCAAAGGTTGATGATGAGGAAATTGTACCTTAGCGGGTAAGGCAAGGAAGGGGAAAGGGAAGGCACCCCATTCCAAATCGGGTTCTTGTCATGGAAGCAAGAAGAAAGACATGTCAAAAGTTAAGTATTTTCATTGTCATGAGCTCGAGCATTTTGCTACAAACTGTCCGCTATGGAAGTCCAAGAAGAAGTCCTCAGGAGGGGCGGCGGGTGAGGCTTTGGCCTCTTAATTTGAATTGGAATTTACTCTCATTGCATGCATGGTGTCATCAATGATGGGTAGTGTATGGTACCTTGACAGTGGAGCTTCATTCCACATGACTGGTGACAAGGAGTTGTTCAATGACTTGGAGGAGAAGGATCTCCAGATGCATATCAAGATGGGTGATGACGGGAGGTATAGTGCTACTGGATTGGGCACGGTCACTTTTCGGAGGGACCAGGGTACTCCTCTCACCTTGAGAGATGTTATGTATGTGCCCGGGTTGAAGAAGAACTTAGTATCGGTCTCCATGTTGGAGGATAGAGGCTATGATGTGCTCTTTAGCAGAGGAAAGGCATTCCTTCAACACATAGCCATGGGTCAGGTAAAGAATATTGTGATTCAGGTGAAGAATCTCTATAAGTTGGAGGTAGAGGATTGTGCAGCTTTGAGCACGAAAGAAGAGAAGGTGCAGAACCGAGACCTTGGCAAGTTGTGGCACGGGTGATTGGGTCACTTGCATCATGGGGCTTTGAAAATCATGTAGCAGATATCTACTGGTCTTCCCAAAGGTACGCTAGAACAAGTTGATACATGTGTTAGGGGCCTATATTTTTTTATAGGATCGTTTGATTATAGTTGATCATTATTATGTTTGAGATGTGTAAATAATATTTCCTCCTTCAAATTATTTCCAAAGCAACACCAAGTACTAAGATTTAGGGATATTTTTGCATATAAATGTTTGGATCATATTGGAATGTAGGTATTTTCACCAAAAAGAGCTCAGAAGCAACTTTCCAACAGTATATCATGCACTCAAATACAATTCATGGTTCAAAGCCAAAAGCAAGTTGAAGTCTGCATCAGAAAGCACATAAGAAGGCAAAAGTGAGAAATTATTTATTTTGAATTATTAAAATTAATTCAAAAAATAAATGAATTAATCTAAACTCTAAAAACATGAAAATTCCTTTATTCATTATAAATCCAAAAGTGAAAGCCTCTGGGCCACCGGACACTCATGCATTAATTCCCCCAAATGTTAAAGACATCGAGATATGTGCATATTATAATCCATCGTTATGAATATGTTTCGGACCCCAGCCCTGCGACATTTAACCAAAGGGGAATCCGAAAAGTGGTTCACTTTTACTCGCCTCAGTTGTCGCCTTCACGTTTTTTCGCACTTTTTCGCACCCCCTCCCCCTAAACCGCTTACTACCCACCCCCATCTGATGTATTGGTTTGACTTTCATAAATATGGTGGGAATGGAATTTCATGCCATTATGAAACCAATATTGTGTGGATGGGAGGTTGAACGAAAGAGATCAAGCGAAACCAGATTTTAGAGGAAATTCAGGCATGGAAGGCTAAGTGGGTGAAATGAAATGACATGCAAAGGGAAATTTTGCTTTCTTATGTTCATGAAAGTAATGCACAGGTGAGAAAAAATAGGGAGCTTCATGTAAACGAGTTTTACACATAAGAGGGCAAGTAAAAATGAGTTTTTACAGAGAAGCAAGATATTTTTGTTTTTACAAGGATCAAAGTCAAAATAGAAATGTTTTACCGGTCATGGATTTACAAAAACAACACATGGTTTTGGAAATCCATCCAAAGATTTATAGGAGTAAAAGGAAATTTACAAGGGAAGGTAAAAGGAGAAACAAGACATGGTTTTTGAAAACAACACATGGGTTTCAAAATCCATGGGAAGAAAAACAATACATGGATTTAGAAAACAAGCCATGGATTTTCCAAATGGATTCGAAAACATGATGGATTTATAAATCATTCTAATAAATACTTTGAATTCTGAATTATGAATTTCATTTAAATATTTGGAAATATTAATTTAAATATATTATTTAAATCCAAATATTTTGTGACAAAAAAAAGTTTTTAAAAGATGATGGATAAGACAATGCACAATTAGTCATCAGATCTTCAGAAGGACATCAACGACCACCTACATATATTCAACACCACAGTCATCAAACAAAATTCACTAGAAAGAGGGACAACACAGACATCTGCCAACGAGACAAACAACATTGCTCATTCAAAGGCCTAGTCACCACCAAAATGCCCAGAAACAGTAGATTTCCAGCAAAATTCACTAGAAAGAGGGACAACACAGACATCTGCCAACGAGACAAACAACATTGCTCATTCAAAGGCCTAGTCACCACCAAAATGCCCAGAAACAGTAGATTTCCAGCAGTCAGTAAACCAATTCACTTTAAACTTTGAACAGAAGATCATAAATAGTATAGACTTCCTATTACTTAGTTATATTTTGGGAAATATCTACATGTTTTGGTAGATATTGTTTGTAATAATTTTTATTCAGATTTTTCCAAAGATTATTAGAGAATATTTTGTAAATCATTCCTTTTTTGGGATTTGATATTAGTTTAGCAGAAGAGCTCATGATATTTTGTAAATTAATTTATAAATACTTCATCTTCAAGAGTATCATGGGTTGGTTTTTGAACAAAAGAACACTATTGTATATTGCTAAAGCATCAGAGGATTTTCCGAGTAATACAGAAAGCTCTTTCATAGGATTCTTGTGTCTGTTAGTGAAGTGCATCTATCGTCTTATGTGTCTATATTTCTCTGTTTATAGCACATATTTGTTTCCAAATCTGAATTATTCAATAGATAAGTAGAGGGCATAATTTGTTTAAATCTACACTCTGCACCCGGCTACAAATAATTTTAATGTTTTCTTCTAATCTTTAAATATAGAATTCAGGTAACAATGCTCTATGTTTAAAGTGAATCTTAGTATGTTATTCCTCCTCCATTTCACAAACTTTAAAAAATCCATTTGGTTTGGCTAACCTGCCCTGTGAGATTTATCTGTAGATACTGTAGTCAATCTGTATTTTATGTAACAGACTCCATAGCCCAATGGTAATATAGTTATCAACCAACTATTCAAATACAAATCAAACCTTAAACTTCATAATTAGCCTAATATTCAATCCAACAAAGTTAAATCTTACAGAGAGAGCCCTCTCTGAAGCTGGCAGGGCTAGATCCCAACTTCCAAAGTTGGTTTGTGGTTACCTTTGTGATTTTCTTTTGCAACCTCAGAAAATTACAGAGTGCTAACTTTATGACGACTCCGCTGGGGACCTAAACATTTCAGATTCCTAAGAAAATCATATCAAGTTTCAGATTTGATTATTGATTGTGGACAACGATTAGACACAAGGAGGTTGTATCATTCACCTAGCAACTCCACATTCAAAGTATCTAGAGCTTCAAAGTTTTTAGGGTGACTCCATTGTCAAAGAATCCATATTTGATGGCTTCACAGACCAGGTTCCAAGAAACTTCAAATTAGATTCAAAGAAGGACAGGCCTTGTCAACACAAGGATGGGAAGACAACATGTGAAAGTCAGGTATTTAGACCTGAATTTACTTCAGGATATAGTATTATCTTTTGTCAATCGCCTTCTGTCTTTTCCTGAAAGTATCTTAAGGATTCTCTTTGGTCTATTAAATCCAAATCAAGATGATGAATCTGCACATGAGCCCCTTTCGGCGAATGTATATTCTTCCCTTGAAGCTGCAAATGCATCTCATCTTAATATTGGTTGTCTCAAACAAGATCCAAATAACAAACATAGTCCAGCTAGTACAAATTCAGCTCAGACCTCAGTTATGACCATTGTCCGGTATGCATCATTAAATTTGTCATTCCCTTTGCATGAGCTACCGAAGAACTATGATCAGAGGCTACCCCAATTTGATGGTACAGGTAATATTACAGCAAGGAAACATGTAGACAAAGTCATTGACTTCATTGACTTGGAGGAAGTCGATCATGAAGATGTCAAATTGAGGTTGTTTGCTCAAAGCCTTTCAGGACAAGCTAGGAAATGGTATAGAATTTTGACAGCTAGAAGTATTCCTAATTTCCAACAGTTTCAAAGTATTTTCCTTAATAGATGGGAGGTTAAAAGGAACCCTTTTCAGATTATGGATGAGTATTGGAATCTAAAAAGGTAGCACAATGAGACAGTCCAAGATTTCTCAACCAGATTCAATAGTGTTTATGATTCCATACCTACTGATATAAAACCTCCCCCAGGATTGGCTATGCTTCATTATCCAAATGGTTTTGATGCTGAGATTGCATATTATCTCAAAGAAAGAAACCTTTCCACTTTGGAGGATATGCAAGATGTGGAAATGAACCTATTGGTTAAAAGATCCAGAATTGAAGTTGAAAGAAGGAAAGTAATTAAAGAGGAGTTTCCTCCTTTATTAAATCTTAAGTTAGAGACATTAATAAAAACCATGGAAAGGGTTATGAACACATGAATTTTGTAAGATAAACCTGTTGTTAATGGACATCAAAAGATACCTCCTTTTTAAGTAGATATGGAAGAAGAAGGAGAGGTTGTTGGGTCACATCACCAAAAGGCAGAAGCTGGTTGTTTTGTGGATTCATTTGAAACTAGTTTAGAACAACAACCGGTGGAAGGTTATCAGCAAGAGGATGTTAAATTTCAGCCAGTTGAGGAAAACAATCACCATGTGTGTGTTACTTATGACAGTGATGAAAAACAGGATGAAAATATTGAGACAGATGAGCATGTATATATTTTAGACATTGAACATCAAGAAAACAATGCAAATTATGCTGATGGTAACTCTTTACCACTAAGTTATGCCACATTTCAGATGTTGAAAGAAAATTATAAGATCACTGGTGAAGCAGCAAAGCGAGATGAAACTAGCATAACGGGTCAACAACCTTCTTATATAGATGATGACCTTGTTTTCTATTACATTGGAGACTCCTGTATTCAAAAATCACAGTTATTAAGTAACCATGGGATTGAAAATCATATAGTCTCCTAGGAACCAATACTTAATACTTTACATCGGCCTTGCAAATTTTTATCTAATTGTGATATGGATGAGGATTGTATTTCAAATTTTTCTTCTGAATTTTCACTTTCTGAAATTTTATTTCAAAGAGAAGATTGTCAAGTTCATATCTCTGAAGATGTATGTGTGGACAATGTACATAATGAACCTGCACATGCCAATTTTCAAACAAAGTCACATGAAGGTGAACATAATTATCAACAAATTCAGTAAATCACCTTTTCAATACAAGAGAATTGTATTATTGAGTTTCAAGGAGATGCTGAAGAACATCAAGTTGTTTTACATCCTACAGATGATAAACACAGTATTTATAATCTTACATCCCTTGAAAACACAACGCCGGAAAATTCAAAAAGGGATAGATACATTTTGGATATAGTATATGAGAATTTATTTTTCAGGTGTAGTACAACAAAGAGAAATTATCCATGATTTTGAGGATCCTTTGGAAAACCTATTGGAACCTTTAACAAAACTGAATTTTGTTCTGGTTATGGATTATGAAGAAGGCTCCAGTCAAAATTTTGATTTTTTGTTTGTTGTGTTTATTTTTCTATTTGGAGAAATGGAATGCAAGCCTCAAACTAGTAGTCATTTGCAGGACTGGTTGCATTGGAAATTTGTTATTACCTGATATTATAATGATTTCGTCGTATTAGTGTAGGTAGCAGTGTGCGAATAAGCTCAGTACTCTCAGCATCTTTGCAGTTTTTTCAGTTTCAGATAGCAGTACATCTTTCAGTTTTCAGTGTGCAGAATGGTTTTGATTTCAGTTTAATAGTTTTAGTCACAAATATTTTATGGAAGAACAGGTTGCAGATTTTAGGTCAGCCTAATGGATCAGAGTACTAGTCTATGGTGTTCTTGACACCTCACAAGGAGAGTGCCATCCCCAGCTGGAGCCACTATTAGGGTCCTATAATTTTTTATAGGATCGTTTGATTATAGCTAATCATTATTATGTTTGAGATGTTGTAAATAATATTTCCTCCTGCAAATTATTTCCAAAGCGATACCAAGTATTAAGGTTTAGGAAGATTTTTGCATATAAATGTTTGGATCAGATCAGACTGCACGTGTTTTCATAAAAAAGAGCTCAGAAGCAGATTTCCAACAGTATATCATGCACTCAAATCCAATTCCTGGATCAAAGGCAAGAGCAAGTTGAAGTCTGCACCAGAAAGCACATAAGGCAGAAGTGAGAAATCATTTATTTTGAATTATTAAAATTAATTCAAAAAATAAATGAATAAATCTAAACTCTAAAAAACATGAAAATTCCTTTATTCATTATAAATCCAAAAGTCAAAGCCTATGGCCCACCCCGCACTCATGCATTAACTCCCCCAATTTTAAAGACATCGAGATGTGTGCATATTATAATCCATGGTTATGAATACCCCAAAATTTAACCAAAGGGGGTACGAAAGTGGTTTTCACTTTTACTAGCCTTTACAGCTGTGGCACTCACACTAGCCTTTATAGATGTGGCACTCACCCCCCTCCCCCTAAACCTCTTACTACCCCGCCAATGTATTGGTTTGACTTTTATAAATATGGCGGAATGGAATTTCATGCGATTACGAAACCAATGTTATGTGGATGGGAGGTTGAAGGAAAGAGATCAAGCAAAACCACATTTTAGAGGAAATTTAGGGATGGATGTCTAAGTGGGTGAAATGAAATGACAGCTATAGGAAAAAGAAATTCAAGGTGCAGGAAAATAAATTCATGAGAGAAAATAAAAGGGAAATTTTGCAATCGTACATGTGAGAAAAAATAGGGAGCTTCATGTAAACGAGATTTACACATAAGAGATCAAGTAAAAATGAGTTTTTACAGAGAACCAAGATATTTTTGTTTTTACAGGGATAAAAGTCAAAATAGAAATGTTTTACCAGCCATGGATTTACAAAAACAACACATGGTTTTGGAAAATCATCCAAAGATTTACAGGATTAAAAGTAAATTTACAGGGGAAGGTAAAAGGAGAAACAAGGACATGGTTTTTTAAAACAACACATGGGTTTCAAAATCCATGGGAAGAGAAACAATGCATGGATTTAGAAAACAGGCCATGGACAACACAGACACCTGCCATCAAGACAAACAACAATTCTCATTCAAAGGCCCAATCACCACCAAAATGCACAGAAAGACTTTAAAGTCTGAATGGAAGATTGGAAATAGTATAGACTTCCTATTACTTAGTTATATTTTGGGAAATATCTACATGTTTTGGTAGATATTGTTTGTAATAATTTCATATTTTTCCAAAGATTATTAGAGAATATTTTGTAAATCAATTCCTTTTTAGGGATTTGATATTAGTTTAGCAGAATATCCCAGGATATTTTGTAAATTAATTTATAAATACTTCATTTTTAGAAGTATCAGGGGTTGGTTTTTTAACAAAAGAACACTATTGTATATAGCTGAAGCATCAGCAGATTTTCCAAGTAATGCAAAAAGCTCTTTCACGTTATTCTTGTGTCAAGTTGTTGGTGAAGTGCATTTATCGTCTTAGGTGTTTATATTTCTCTGTTTATAGCACATATTTGTTTCCAAATCTGAATTATTCAATAGATAAGTAAAGGGAAGAATTTGTTTAAATCTGCACTCTGCACTCGACTACGAATAATTTCAATGTTTCTTCTGATATTTAAATATAGAATTTAGGTAACAATGTTCTATGTTTAAAGTGAATATTAATTTGTTCTTCCTCCTCCATTTCACAGACTTTAAAGAATCCATTCGATTTGGCTACCCTGCCCTATGAGATCTATCTGTAGATACTGCAATCAATCTATGTTTTATGTAACAGACTCCATAGCCCAATGGTAATCTAGTTATCAACCAACCATTCAAATAAAAATCAAACCTTAAACTTCATAACTAGCCTAATATTCAATCCAACAAATTTAAATATTATGGAGAGAGCCCTCTCTGAAGCTAGTAGGGCTAGATCACAGCTTCCAAAGTTGGTTTGTGGTTACCTTTGTGATTTTCTTCTGCAACCTCACAAACTTACAGAGTGCTAACAACATGCAAGGGGTGTACTTTGGGAAAATACACCAAGGCTTCCTTTCATGACAAAGATAGTTGAGTAGAAGCGATTCTAGAGTGAGTCCATTCAGATGTGTGTGGACCATTCTTGAAAGCATCCATGGCCAAACACAATTACTATGTTATATTTGTTGACGATTTTTCTCGTAAATGTTGGATATTTTTCATGCAGAAGAAGGATCAAACTTTCACAAAGTTTTGTGAATTTAAAGCATTGTTCAAGAAAGAGTTTGGCAAGAAGGTTAAAGCTCTAAGGAGTGATAACAGTGGTGAGCATGTCTCAAATGAGTTTAATAACTTCTGTGTAGCAAAAGGGAGTAAAATAGAGTTAATGACACCCCATAACCCACAACAGAATGGGGTGGCCAAAAGGAAAAACATAAGCATTGTAGGGGCATCACAGGCGATGTTGCATGATTAAGGCCTACCAGTACACTTGTGGGCTGAGGCATGCAACACAGTTTATTTGCAGAACAGAAGCCCAAATCTGATTCTTGGGATGAAAACACTAGAGGAGGATTTCTCCCGTAAGAGACCAAATGTTGGTCAGTTCAGGATTTTTGGGTCATCGGTATATTTCCATGTGACCAAAGATGCATGGAAGAAGCTTGAGCTGACAGCAGAGCTGGAGATATTTGTGGGGTACACTGATACACCTCACAACTATCGGGTGTGCTTGTTGACCAGCAAGATGACAATGGTTCGCAGGGATGTCAGATTCGATGAGGAGAAGGCCATGCAAGTTTCCCTTGAGAGGGAGATTCAGCTACATGCAGTTGAGGATATTTTAGCTCCTAAGGTTGAGGAGCCTCAGATTGATGTGGAGCAGCCACATGCAAAGGATCCAGGAGTGGAGACACCCACTCAGGCAGAGTCTTCCAAATATGGGAGAAAGCACACCAGAGAGGCTGACAGGTTATTGCATGATTCATGGGAGAATGTGGGAGCACCCACATCTCAGCGCAAGTAGAGGAGGTCACCTGAGAGGTACACTGGATACATGGCTCTTATGAGTAGATGTGTTGAGACCAAGCCATCTTCCTTTCGGGAGGTGGTGTAGCAACCAGTTTGGGTTGTTGCCATGGTGGAGGAGTATGACTCCATAGTTCATAATAGTGTTTGGGATGTGGTTCCGAGACCTGAGGAAAAGTCAGTGGTGACATCTTGATGGCTTTATAAGGTATAGCAAGTTCCAGATGGTAGTGTGGAGAAGCATAAGGCCTTGTTTTTGGCCTGTGGCTTTTCACAAGTAGAGGGGATTGACTATAATGAGACCTTTGCTCCTATTGCAAGGTACTAGTCGATCAGATATATATTGTCAATATCAGCACAGATGGGTTGGAAGACACATCATATGGATGTAAAGACAACCTTCCTTAATGGCATGATTGAGGAAGAGGTGTACTAGAACAGCCTAAAGGTTTTGAGACATTCGGTCATGAGTCGCATGTGAGTCGGGTCAAGAGAGCGTTGTATGGGCTGAAGAAAGCACGATGTGCTTGGTACACCAAGATTGATAACTACTTCACCAGGTTGGGCTTCACCAAGAGAGAAGTGGATGCAAACTTGTACCACATAATGGTGGAAGGTAAATTATCGATCATTGTGTTATATGTCGACAATTTGATTTTGACAGGTGATGATTAGCTGATCAAGTCTTGCAAGGCGGATCTTGCAATAGAGTTTGAGATGAAGGACATGGGGCTCATGCATTACTTTCTGGGCATGGAAGTATGGTAGGGTGATGCGGAATTGTTTGTGTCTCAGGGCAAGTATGCCAAAAAGATACTCAAGAGGTTTCGCATGGAGAGCAACAAACCCATGGATACTCCTCTAGTAGGTAACTGGAGGAAGGAGGATGCTACTTCGGGGGAAGTAGTGGAAGCTATTGTTTACAAGAAACTTGTGGGTTCACTCATGTATCTAGTGAACACACAACCAGATATGTGCTATGCAATTAACCAAATTAGTCAAACAATGGTTAGGCCTACCAAGTTGTATTGGAAGGTGGCAAAGCATGTGTTGAGATACCTCAGAGGCACTACTCAGTATGGATTGTGGTACATACAGACAGACAGAGTGAAGATTCAAAGATTCACTAATGCAGATTGGGCAGGGGGTCCATCCGACAGGAAGACCACATCAGCAGGGATCTTCAGTATTGGGTCTGCAATAGTTTCTTGGTACAATAGGAAACAGAGATCGGTTGCACTCAGTTCGGCAGAGGCAGAGTACAGGGCTGCAATTCAGGCAACACGTGAGGCCATCTGGATGAGGCAAATTCTGGTTGGTTTGTTTGGTTAGCAGATGGATACAACTATGATTTACTACGATAATAAGAGTTGTATCAAACTCTTTGAAAATCTAGTTTTTCATGATCGGTCCAAGCATATAGATATTCGATATCATCATCTTCGAGATTGTGTATTGAGGTGGATTATGTTGTTGGAGTACATTCCCACGAAAGAGCGAGATGTTGACATTTTGACAAAAGCATTGTCAAGATGTAAACTCGAGTTTCACATAGATAAGATCGGGGTAGCTGATAATCCCTTTCTTGTTGAGAGGGAGTGTTGAGAAATGGCAACAAGAAATTCCAGTTTAATTTTTCCTTGAATTAAACTGTGAATTAAAATTTAATTCTATTCCCATATCAACTTGTAAATAGTTAATTAAGTTTAATTAACTTAATTAGATTAGGAATTTCGAGTTGGAAGTCTTTCTATAGTCATGTATATGTTCTCCCTAAATTTTAGGGGTTCGGGATGAGTTTATTTGAGTTGTAATTAGATAACTCAATTTGACTGAGTTATAGACAGTTAAACTAGTTATAACTGTTTGTGGAACTAGTAGAGGTTTAGTAGTGAGTTGGTGCATTGGTGCATCCTCAGTGCTACTCCAGCTAACTGAAGATTCCCTCATGAGAAACTCATGCGTGTTAGTTAAGAGAAATACCCAGTTGAGACTAGAGTGCAGGGATAGTGTACTCTTAGTTGTATGATGATCCAAGTTGTACAAGTCATGTATGCAATTAGAGAAGGACCTATTTTGGGATTGCGCAGTTATGGAAGAAGGATTTCCCAATTAGATATCGGTTGATCCTCACAGAAATTGTGCAAGGAAATAGGGGCTTGGCAGGCAGCAAAATTGGCTAAGTGTTGGCTATAGCGGGCTTGTGAGCTAGAGAGTTGAATATACATGTGCAGGAATTGTTCTAGTGAGAAAAAGCTTTGTATTATCACTCAGATTTCTGATTAATGCAATAGATAGTCGAGGTTTTGAGTAGTGGATTTCCCTAGAGAAAAATTATGTTATGTGTCTTTGATTATCTTCCTCTTGTCGATTATTGTTTTCATCAATCTAATGGTTTCTGCTCTTTAAAGATTAGAATAGATTCTTGTCTTGTGTTTTAGTACATTACATGAGCTGTGAATATACAGGAAAATCTACATATTTTCCATGGGGATGCTAGGAAAAAGGCCACCTTGTACCCACCTGCTAGATCTATCCAAGAGTTTCGTGATACCTTGTAGTTGGATTATGACATTAGTGATGAGGAGACTCGGTCCCTTTCCATGATTCATTAGTATACTGAGTCGACTGAGGAGGGTGTGATCCAATATTTTTGGATAACTCAGACACCATGCAAAACATTGAATTAATCTATCAAATTTTTAGTCCAAGTTTCCAAGAAAATTGTGATCCCCAATCCTCATCCACATCATTACAGAGTTTAGTAGCCACCATAGGTGTCCACAAGCCTGACGCTACTCTTGTTGAGGTTAGTCCAAGGAAATCTTTACGCATTGGTTTAGACCTAGACCCATCCTAGTAGGAGCAACTTGTGAGCTTGTTGCGAGATCATCTTGACGCCTTTGCATGGAGTTATGAGGGCATGAAAGGCATCCATCCTTAAACTTGTACTCATCATATCTATATTCAAGAGGGTTCCTGACCTGTCTGACAACCCCAAAGGAACATGAACTTTGTACTAAGAGAGGTTGTTAAAGAAGAACTTCAAAAACTCTTAGATGTTGGTTTTATTTATCCTATATCCGATGGTTAGTGGGCCTCTCCATTGGTAATAGTCCCGAAAAAGGATGGGAGATGGTGCATTTGTATTGATAATAGAGAATTAAATAAAGGCACTCTCAATTATTACTTTCCCCTTCCCTTCATTGATTAGGTGTTAGATACCCTTGCAAGTAAAAAGTACTTTCCATTTTTAGATGGCTTCAGTGGATATAATCAAATATAAATCTCACTTGAGGATCAGGACAAGACTACCTTTACTTGTCCATGGGGGACATTCGCTTACTGAGTGCTTCCCTTTGGACTTTGTAATGCTCCCACTACTTTTCAAAGGGCAGTCTTGGCTATTTTTGTTGACCTCGAGTGTGTAGAGGTTTATATGGATGACTTTTCAGTATTTGGTGATTCTTTTCAGGAAGCCCTTCAAAATTTAAAGAAAGTACTCAATAGGTGTCAAGAGGCTCGCCTTGCTTTGAGTGACAAGAAATGTAGATTGATGTGCAAAGCATGGTTGTTCGTTGGCCATCTTATTTTTGATAAGGCTATCTAGGTAGATTTAGCCAAGATAAATGTTATTATACACCTTCTTGCAACAAAAACACAAAGGGAAGTGAGAGGATTCCTGGGACATGTGGGTTACTATCGAAGATTCTTTGAGTATTTTTCCAAGATAGTTTCTCCTCTTTTTCAATTATTAGCTAATGATATTGATTTCTCTTAGACCAAGGCTTACCAACAAGATTTTGAGAATCTGAAGAAGAAATTAGTATAGACACCAGTCTTGAGGGGACCTAATTGGTCCCTTCCATTCCATATCTCCTAAGATGCCTCAGATACTGCCATTGGTGCAACATTGGTACATGAAGAAAATCAACAATCCTATGATATTGACTTCGTTAGTAAGAACTTGTCATCTGCCGAACTTAACTATACAGTAATAGAGAAAGGGTTTCTAGCTAAGGTTTTTGTTATTAATAAATTAAGATACTATATTATAGGTTATGAAGTCTTTATACATATAGATCACTTTTCCATAAAATATTTGATGAATAAACCCTTAACTAGTGGTAGGATAACTAGGTGGTTGATTTTACTACAGGGATTCGATGTTACTATAACTTATAGGCTAGGAAAATAAAATGTAGTAGCCGATTATCTTTCTAGATTGAACAATCTTGGTCAAGTAATTCATGTAGACAATTCATTTCCTAACAAGCATCTTTTTGTTGTTTCAACAAACTCTCTTTAGTGTGATAGCATAGCTAACTATATTTTCACAGGAAAAACACCACCACACCTATCTGCTATAGAAAAGTGGAGCATCATTAAAAAAAGTGCTTCATACTCCTGGATCCAAGGAGACCTCTTCTATATTGGACCCGATCTTATTATATGTAGATGTGTAAGAGAACAGGAAGTGTTTGATATTTTGAGAGTTTCCCATGATGAGCCTTGTGGGGGACAATTTGCTGACAAGAGAACAACATATAAAATTCTCCACGCTAGCTACTTTTGGCCTTCCTTGTTCAAGGATGCCAAACAGTATGTTAAGCATTGTGATAGTTGTCAGCGAATGGGCCAACCTTGTCAAGCCGATGAGATGCCTTTATGCCCTCAAGTCATGTTAGAGCCCTCTGAGAAATGGTCCATTGACTTTGTGGGACCTATAGCCTCAACATCTTTAAATAAAACACATATCTTGGTTTGTACATATTTTGTAACAAAATGGGTAGAAGCTAGAGTTGTTCCTTATGCTACTAAAAGAGTTGTTGATTTTTTTATTTAATGAAATTTTTACTCGATTTGGTGTTCCAAGAGAAATTGTTACTAACAATGGACCTCAATTTGTTTCTAATCTGGTAAAAGGAATTATAGATCAATACAAGATTCGACACAGGAAGTCTACACCATATCACCCACAGGAAAATGGCCAAGTAGAATCTACAAATAAGGTGATCGAGTCCATCCTTACAAAAACAATAAATATTCATAAAAAGGATTGGGAAAATAGATTACCGAAGGCATTATGGGCTTATAGAACTACTTGGAGGAACAACACAAGTCATACACCTTATGAGTTGGTGTACGGGAAGCAAGTATTGTTTCCAATCAAATTCTAGATTAAAACCTTTAGAACTACAGTCCAGTTGGGATTGGATCTCTCGGAAGCACAACAACAATGCCTTTTGCAGTTAAATGAACTTGATGAAATGAGAAGGGATGTTGTTCAACAAACTACCTTGATGCAGCAACAACGCAGTAAATGGCATGACAGGTTAATTAAGAAAAAGCAACTCCAACCAGGTAATTGGGTGCTCCTCTATGATTCAAAGTTTAAAAATTTTAAGGGGAAGCTTCATACACGTTGGTTAGGTCCTTACAAAGTGGTTAAAGTTTTTGAGAATGGAGCAGTGGAGATAAAACCATTGATGGACAAGGAGTTGTTTTCTTGGTGAATGGACATAAGCTTAGAACATATTTTCAGGCCATCACTAAGGAAGATTTCATGCATCAAGTACAAAAACAGTCAAATTTGAAGATGGTAGGCGGGAAAGAATACCAGCCTACTGTGAGTACAATTTGATTTTCTCTTTTCCTATAATAATAATAATAATAAATTAGAAATTAATGAAGAAAAAAATAACGCATGACTGTGAAAATCAACTTGTTGGCACAGTTATGTGGGGATCTGCTTGAAAACTAGCATGCTGGCGAGCAGGTTCCCTTTTAATAAAATGGGAGGTCACTTGAATTGTAATGCATGTCTAACTTGTTTTGAGAAGAAGCAGGTTTCCAGGGAATTTTGCAGCAAAAAAAAGCAGCAGAAATTAAGCCCTTATTAAAGTTCAGAGCAAGCATCATGGTAAAATTTTATGCAACACAAAAAGTATCGTTGCAATTAATTGATTCTCACAGGTCACAACATTATTTGACGGAGGAATTAACCATTCAAGGTGAATACTCTATCTTTATTTTTTTCCCTTTTCTGAAATTTCCCTCTGATTTCGTCTTTTTTCCTTAATATATTAAATGCCCCTCCTATTCTTCCACAAAAATTTCTTGTCCCAATTTCTACTTTTCCCTCTTTTACCCCTAAAATTTTTCCCCTTGTCCCTTTCTCCTATATCCCTATATGGATTATTCCACCTTATTCTAAGTGTCCCTTATGATTTTCCTTCCCTTTCTTTATAATATCCCTATCCTGCTTCTTTTGCTCCCTCATATTTTTCAGGTGCTGGTATTTTTTGAAGCATTGTCTATCCAGGACTGAAAGCATGATGACATCTTAATCTGGCAATAAAAAAAGCTCCTCAACCTCGACAATCCAACCCGATTTTTCAGTGGAAACTTGATTGCTTATTTCAATGCAAGAACCTTTTCTTTTTTCATCATGGTACAAAAATTGTTTTTGTTCAGTGCAGGAATCCCTCCTGTTACAGTGCAGGAATCCCTCCTATTATAGTGCAAGAACTTTTTTATCACAATTTTTTTATGTCAGTACAAGAATTCATTATGAATTTATTTCAGGCTTCTTGTCTTTATGGATTGATTCTTTTAAAAAAGTATGTTTGCCATGTGTAAAAACAATGGCTTTGTTATAAAATAAGTACCCATATTTTTATTTGTACTAGTGACCATTATTGTTAAGTTTAAAAGGAAATGAATGGTTAAGTGCAAGAATTAACATTAGATCTAGGCGGCCTTTATCATAACTAGCAACAACCATCCCCATAGAGTGTCATTATGAGGGCTAAATGCATGTATGGAGGTCTTTTCATTCAAATTCCTTGTCATTATATTTGAATTCACACCACCATTAGTTGACTATTCCTCCCGCCACATGTAGGTTGACAACTTTTTACCATCTAATCCCTCAAAATTGTAGTTGGTCTAATTGCCACTCCTAAGTATCATTGCCTTGCATGTTTTAGAAATCTTACCAAATCTATTAACCAAATTTCTTACTTCAAGGATGATAATTGCTTTGTTGGGTGATGTGGAGTTTAAACATGATGGCGTCATTGCAAGAATTGGGATATGAACCAGCATGTATTCCAAATGAGTGTTTGGTACAGGACTCGTGCAATAATTAAAGAAAATTATTCCTACACTCTCAAAATTTTGAATTAGGAAAGAATTTTGGCATCATGCAAATTCACGGTTATTGATCCTTGAAGAAGTATGAAGTTTTGAACAGCTAGAAGATTGTAGGTTGCAACAATATTATAGACACTATGGCATCAGAGCGGATGGAACCATGCTCTGTCAAAGAGATGGAGGGACAATGGAATATGAAATGAGTATGCCTATTTTACAAGAAGCAAACTTTCTTCCCTTCTTGTATAAGTTTAATGGCTACAATTCAGCCATTACCCAAGATTTTGCACAAAATTTTGATGGAAAGATAGTTATTGTAGGCTTGTTGAGGTTTGAAGTGACAAAGCAGTTCATTTCGTAGGCCACTGAGATGCGCTACTGGCGAGCAACGGTTTAAGAAATATGAAGTAGTGAAAGGTACATGGTGTAAGTTCTTGACAAAGGTTGATTGTGCAGTTGACTGGAAGAAAGGAGTGCAGAGGAGCAAGATGGTTGAGAAGTGGCGATGTCTGTTGTATATTTTATAGAAATTCCTTACTTGTGAAGGAAGATACTCCATGACTTACTGGTACCATATTCGACTCCTTAAGCACTTTGAGTCCGGAAATTTGATTAACTTCCCACACTTTCTATTAAAAATCTTGGATAAGATGTCGAGAAGTGTGTAGAAATCCCCAAAGGAACAAGTAAGTTCTAAATTGTGTCATTATGGGCTGATAAAGATTTTGGTTAGCGAGGAATTGAAAAATAGGAGATCTACTTGGGAAGCAGGTTTGGAATCATATTAGAGTGAAGGTGTTGTGAAGGTTGTTAGCATAAAAAGTCAGCAAGGATGGAAACATAAGAAAAATACAAAATATAAGGGTGTCCAATGTTAGAAAGAAAAACAAAAACAAGGAGGTAAACATGATAAAGAACCCATGACTACTCGACCTCAGCAAACAAAGCATTAGGAAAAGAAAGGCCATAAGGTAAAGGAGAGTGTGAAATTCAAGGTTGTGGTGCCAAAACTACCCTGAAGAATAACACAAGGGTTATTGAAAAGTCATCTAGTAAGAAGACATTGAAACGTGCTACTCCATATGAGGTCGACGTCATTGAGGACTCTCATTCATATAGGAGAGACTGTGTTTATCCTGAAGAACCTCCACTAGATATCCCCTTGGAAAATATATATGTGCAAGATAATCTCTCTCTTCTGGCAAGAGTAGCAGTAATGGGCACCCCTGTCACGAGTCAAGAGCACAAGGAGGAGGAGGATGGTGATGATGTTCCTCTGACATATTTGATGAAGAAGGCTAAAAGATAAAAGGTGACCCATGTAGGTTTTAACCCTATATAGAAATTATGTACAAACAAATTCTTAAAAAAACAGAAAATAAACAATGGCGAGAGCATAAAACATTAAAAATATATATATATACACAGAGATTTTCCCCTAGATCCCAAAGATGGGACTACCATATTGATTTTTCATTATATTCCTTTCAATGTTACAATACATATATATACATGCCAAAGCATCTATGTACCCTAATCCATTAACCTTGGATTAGAACATAATTGTAGTTCCCTTGACCGGATCTACAAGATACCATGGGCAAAAAACCATCATGCCAAAAACCATGCACAAAACCATAGGTAGTTCTTCCCACCTAATATAAGGTCCAAAAAAAAATCCCAAGGCAGTGCCCCGGACCCCGTAGAGGGGGGGTACCACCCCCCTCAAACCCCCCAATAGGGGAGCTTGCATCCCCCCCGTGACCCCCTCGTTGCACCCGACGCAATGAAGGAAACACTGACCACCCCCCCTCTAACCCCCCAGCTTTACGCGTGGGGATAGTCATGGAAAGAATAGAACACACACCCAACATTCTCCCACTTGTTGTTTTATTTTCCACACAAGCGAGCTTAGTCATTGGTCCAACCCTACAATGCCCATTGTTTCTCTACACCAATAAAACTTCTCAATACTCACAGACTTTGTCAATGCATGTGTAGTATTCTTCAAAGTGTCTACCTTTACCAACAACACCTTTTTCTCCTCAACAATATCCCTCACAAAGTGATACTGAACATCAATGTTCTTTGTCTTTGAATGATAACCAGGGTTCTTTGCCAAGAAAATTGCACTTTGGCTGTCACAGTCTATCCTTATAGCTCGTTGTACTAACCCCATACTTGAACACAATCTCTGCAACCAAACTGCTTCCTTACTTGCATGAGTGGCTACCATGTATTCTGCCTCTATAGTTGAAAGTGCCACTACAGACTGTCTCTTTCTCATCCAACTGACTACACCTTCAAATAGATTAAACACATACCAACTCGTAGATATTCTCTGATCCAGATCTCCAACCCAATCTACATCAACAAAACCACGGATGTCCAAAACTATGTCCAATCCTGGTCTACCTTGGTAGCACAAACCATAATCATTAGTGCCATGCAAATACCTAAAAGCCCACTTCACTATTGTCCAACGCTCCTTTCCTGGTTTTGACATAAACCTGCTCAGTACTCCCACTGCATGTGTAATGTCTAGTCTAGTACAAACCATTGCATACATCAGGCTACCGACTGCACTTGTGTATGGAACACGGGACCTGTCCTCTTCCTTTCTTGTGTCATGTGACACTGTTCAACAAATAACTTTACACCTACAAGAATAGGAACCTTCACCAATTTACTATCCTGCATATTAAACCTCTGCGGTATTGTATTGACATACTTCCTCTGGTTTAACCAGAGCTTCATTTTTGCCTGATCTCGTATAATTTCCATTCCCAAAATATAGTTTGTAGCACCGAGATCCTTCATGTCGAATTTGAAGGACAATTGGGTCTTCAATTCCTGGATAATTTCTTTGTCATTTCCAATCAGCAACATATCATCTACATATAAGACCAGATAGATAACACGGTCACCAATTAATTTAAAGTACACAAAGTGATTTTCTTTGCTTCTGGTGAAGCTAAGTCCCCGTATAAATGTGTCAAATTTCTAATACCACATCCTTGGTGATTGTTTTAACCCATAAAGAGACTTTTTTAACTTGCATACCAGTTCTTTCTTACCCTTCACCACAAAGCCTTCAGGCTGCTTCATGTAGATCTGTTCTTCCAAATCCCCGTGAAGAAATGTTATCTTCACATCCATCTGTTCTACCTCAAAATCAAAAGCAACAACAACAGATAAAAGTAATCTAATAGAAGCTACCTTTGCAACGGGAGAAAAAATATTGCCAAAATCGATTCCCAACACCTGGGAATAACCTTTTTCTACCAACCAAGTTTTGTATTTCCCCACCTTTTCTTCTGCATTCATCTTCTTCTTAAACACCCATTTCCTTCCAACCAACAAATCCACCAGATCCCAAGCCTTAATTTTGTGCAAAGATGCCATTTCATCAACCACAACCTCTTTCAAGAGTTTGTCATCCTCTGAATCTACTACTTCCCTCATAATTTTGGGATCTTCATCAATGAGAGATAAAGAAAAATTTGAATAGAAATTTGATGGACTATACCTTTATGGTTGCCTTCTTTCTCGAACTAATCTTCTCATAGCTGGAGTTTGTGGCTCTTCATCTTCTGATTCCTCTTCTGTTGCAGAGTCTTATTCTTCCTCCTTTAGCTCAAACTCTATATTCTCAGGTCCCTTTGGTAGGACTTCATGTTTAATAACATATTTCACCTCTCTAAACACCACATCTCCACAACCTTCCTTTTTTCTGGGTTCCAAATCTTATAACCTTTTAAACCATCCTTATACTCAATAAAGATGCACCTTTAAGATTTACTATCCAACTTGGTTCTTTTCTCCTTGTAACATGTACATATGCATCACAGAAAAATACCCTCATATGTGAAAGAGAGGGTTTCTTACCAATCCATACCTCGTGCGGAGACTTATCCTCCAATGTTGATGAAGGTGATATATTAACCAGGTAACATGCAGTCTCCACCTTCTCTGCCTATAATTCTTGTCCTAACCCGACACCATTGAGCATGCTTCTTGCCTTTTTCATCAACGTCATGTTCATTCTTTTTGCAACTTTGTTTTGCTGAGGTGTGTATGGAGTAGTCTTCAGTCGTGCTAAACCACGCTTCTTACATAACTCTAGACCATTATTTGTCCTCAACACCTTTATCTTCTTCTCTGTCTTGTTTTCCACCAGAGCCTTAAATCCTTTAAATCTATCGAAGACTTCAGATTTCTTCCTCGGGAAATATATTTATGTTTTCCTTAAGAAGTCATCTATAAATGACACATAATACATAGACTTACCTATTGATGGAACTAACACAAGTCCAAACACATTACTGTTCACAAGCTCAAATATCCCTTTTGCCCTCTTAGCACTAAAGGGGAAACTCACCCGATTTTGCTTCCCATATACACAATGTTCACAGAAATCGAAATCCAGAGAGAAATTAGGCATACCTTCTACCCCTACCATTACTATGAAGTATTCAAAGGCCCTTCTCTCTAGTGTATCTAAGCCTTTGATTCCATAGCATGGTCCTTTCTCCAGAGACTAGAAGGTTTTTTGCTCCACTTTCAGGAACCACAGAATTGTTGCACCCATCATTAGCAGTGCAACCCAGAAGCTTGTACAAAGTTTCAATACGAACTCCTTGGGTCAATACCAGTGCTTAGCGAACCATCTTACAGGTATATTTCTCGAACACTGTTTTTACACCTGCATCATCCAGCTTGCTTATAGAAATCATATTTCTAGCTAATGTAGGAATATGCAAAACACCCAGAAGTGTTCTAATCCTTCCACCTTGCAACTTCAGCTTTAATTTTCTGCGTCTGATGATCCTAGCCTTCTTGTCATCCCCTACGAAGGCATCACCACCATCATATTTATCATACTCGCAGAACCACTCCCTATGGGGAGTGAAGTGAAAGGATGCACCTGATTCAATCAACCATGCCTCATGATCTACATGTGTAATTGAAGAAGAAGCCAACTACACATCCCCACCTTCATATGAGGTTGTTTTTGCCTCTCCAGAAGGAGCACCATCAGATCCCTTTCCTTTCTCAGGAGCTTTAGACATACAATCCTTTTGGAAGTGTCATTCCCTTCTGCATTTCCAACACACCTTTACCTGTTTTCCTGGAGATTTAGATCTCCCACTCAAGGACTTATTTTTCTTTCTATTATGGGACTGTCCTCGTATAAACAAGGCATCTCCATTTTGTCCCTCCATATTTTTTTGTCTCATCTCCTCTGACAGTAAGGATGAGACTATTTCATCAAACTTCAAGTAGTTGTATTGCTACCTATTGCAACAACCAGACTATCCCATGAATCTGGTAGAGAACACAACAAACTAATGCATTTATCTTCATTTGAAATTTTAATATCGATAGATAATTACTGGCTTACCACAGTATTAAAGGCATTCAGATGCTTTGCCACCGAGTCTCCATCCTTTATCCTCAAGTTATACATTTTTTTTTTTTGCCTGTAGGAAGAGTTTGTTCACCAGAGACTTAGATTGGTACAAAGTCCCTAACTTGTCCCAAAAAGACTTTGTTGTAGCTTCCCCTGATACATTCAACAATATTAAATCTGGTATACACAACCGTATTGTGCTCTTTGCTTTCCGATCCAATTTCCTCGAGTCTTTATCTGACATTGTCGGTGGTTTAGTACCTAGATCTACCGTGATCCACTGATATTTATCCACCAGTAGACCCTCCATCTTGAGTTTCCACAACTCAAACTCTTACCATTAGATTTATTGACCTCTATCTTTCCACTACTTGTCATCCTATTTCACCCCAAGAATCGACCCCACAGATCTCCCATTGAACAGGGTCTACCACACGCCCGAGAAAAACCCCTCAGTAGCAAAGGCATCCCCTTGAAGTCGAAACAACTCAGATACCAAATGTAGGTTTTAACCCTGTACATAAATTACCTGCAAACAAATTCTTAAAAACAAACAAAAAAAAACAATGGCGAGAGCATAAAACATAAAACAGATATACACAAAGATTTTCCCCTGGATCCCAAAATCGGGACTACCAGATTGATTTTTCATTATATTCCTTTCAATGTTACAATACATATATATATACATGTCGAAGCATCCAAAAACCCCAATCCATTAACCCTGGATTAGAACATAATAGTAGTTCCCTTGACCGAAATCTACAAGATACCATGGGCAGAAAACCATCATGCCCAAAACCATGTGCAAAACCCATGCACAAAACCATAGGTAAGTCAGCACATGGGGCTAGTCATGGAAATAATATAATACACACCCAACAACCCATGAGCAAGAGGTGGAACAAGAAGGAGTTCAGGAGAAAAAGAAACAAGAAGAGCATGAGGATGATGTTCCTCTTGCATCCATGGTAGAAGAAATGAAGATACAGGAAGAAGAAAAGGAAAAGGAGGAATTGAAGGACTCTTCTCCTCAGAAGAAGGTAAATAAAATTCAAAAGTTGAAACAACAAATTCACGAGCTTGAGGTCTTAAATAGGTGTGTGGAAACTCAGAATGCAACATTAAGGACTAGGAATGGAGAATTGTTAGTAGTAATGGCTAAATTGAAAAAGCTAGTGAGGAAGTGGTTATTCCATACGGCCCATATAAGAACTCATGTTAAGAAGTTGGAAAGATGTATGAGGAATGCTCGAGTGAAGAAGCTTAAAGCAGAGGATTCTGGAATCAATATCCAAATCCAAAAATGAGAAGGAAGGGTTTTCCAATTTTTGTTTTTTGCAGAGGTTAGTGGTTGTGTGAGGACACACAACAAGATGAGGTTGGGGGAATGTTGGTTGTCATAATTGTCTTAATTTTTACCTAAATTACCCTACCTTAGCCTTTGTTTCACAACTCAAATAAGACCTCTATGCAAATATTTTTGGTTTCTTTTAATGATTCTTTGGGTAAATGGATAATGTATGCTTATCTTAATTAAAGGTCAAATAGGTCGATGTTTTTCTATGTAACTTACCATTTACATTACCTTATGACTTTTGCAATACATGTTCACTAATTCGAAATCAAAGTGGTTATGGTACAGGAAGATCCCGAGATTCCTGCACTTACTTCGATTCCTACACCAAATGTGGAAGGTTGTTGATTCGATAAATCCGACTAGGAGTTGGTCTCAGTTGTCAAAGAGAAAGGCATGCATTCACTCCTGAAGTTATGTTCCTTTCTTCCTACAAATGGATTGGAGCGCTTGAGGGTTTCTAAAGTTAGGGAATAGTTGCCAACAACTTCATCTTTTGTTATTAGCTTGATATGGTCATGAGACGATGTAATATGTATATATATCAAGTTAGATTAGGGTGTAGTTTAGCGATACTGTGGACAATTTTTGGTGTCTGTATTTTAAGAAGCTTGTATCAGCACAACCTCTCTCGAGCTGGATTTGTCATTATATGATATGTACTAAGAAGAGACTTTTGTTATTTAATAAAAGAGGGATAATGGCAGGTTCATGCATTCGTTTCGTGTATTTCCTGTGATGATAAATATGTTCTCATAGATTAACCTATATCCTTAAAAAGGGAAACAACCTAGTTGGCTAGGGCCCAGCCAACCCAACTCGTTCTCCGTCTATCTATTGTATTGTGTGATAAGTAAATGATGTGGTTGTTATCTGTGTGTGAAGGTTGCTTGTAACAGGTGTGTATGACTAGATAAACCCTCGTGCAATCTTTTTGAAAAAAGTAATAGAGGTTCAGACCTGAACTCTTGCATTCATATTTGGGTCTAATTCTTGAAGTTTAATATTGAAGAAATCTTTACGTTTATTGTAAGACGCGGTAAGGATTAGTATCTCGAAAGTTACTTTTTGTTTTCAAAGTCACCTCTTCAGTTAAAAGTTTAGATATACTCTGTGGTGCGTACAGTTATTTTCAGTGAAGATTTTGAGGGTTGACAACAGGTTATTCATTAGATCTTTCTTAGTGACTGATATATATACTTTTTAAATTGTTTATATGCAGTGAGCAAGTGAAAACCTTTGTCCTGGTGAATGTTATTATTTGATAACATCACTCTGCGACTGGACTTGTTTTTTTCCTAAAAACTTTATGATTTAAATGTTACATCGTATTTTTGGTCCACTTGACTTAAGATTATCATCTCGCTACTTCCGTATCTTGTGTACAAGAGCATAATATTGTCGTCACTAATTAATTTAAACTTATAAGTTGAACCCTCCTTGCGAAGTAATTTTTTGCATCTCTAATAAACGCAAAAGTTTATCTCGAATACAATATTAATCAAACCAGAACAGGGTATAAACAAAACTATATTTATGAGGTGATCTCTTTATTTGTGCACAAGAGTTTAATATTTTCTCTGTTATTTGATAAAGTATTCATCTTATCTTGAGATTTATGTGTTAAGTAGTTAAAGAGAGTATGATGAGTTTGGGGATTTCATCTCGATCCAAACAAGGTTTCTTTCCACATCAACAGAGTTCAAGCTTGTTGCAAAAATTTATTTTTAGTACAAGAACAAAGGATTGTTGAGTGCAGGAATAGAGTTGTTTTATTTTCCCAATACAGGAACATGGTTGTTTTGTCTTTCCTAGTCTAGGAACTGAGTGCAGAAATACATTTGTTTCGATTTTTTTTTTGCAAGAACAGGTTTGTTTCGAAATGATTAAGCTTACATGGTTTGGAATGAATCCTAAGTTTGTTTGTTTTTTAAATACTTTTCATAGTCTCTTATTGTTATTTTTTGAGTGAGGGTCCAGTCTCTGGAGTGGTGTGGTTTCATTGTGTTAACAATGCAGAAATATGACTAAAAGTCTTTCTTTAAAGTTGTTCTTTTGAACCTGAGTGATTTAATTGTAGGGATAGAGATAGGATTTACAGAGTGAACCAAGAACCCTTGGCAATACTTGTGCTACACCTCAAAGCTTACGAAGCCCTGCTTCGATAATCAAGTGTTGAGGAATTGAATTTCAATTCTATCACCCAACAAACAGTTCCTATTACACATATTGAAATAGGTAATAGAAAACAACTTCCTTTAAAACTTGTTTGGGGCATAACTATCCATAAGTCACAAGGATTGACTTTGGAGAAAGCTATTATTAATATTGGGAAGCAGGAGAGACATGTTATGATGTTTACTGCAATATCTTCAGTTAAAGATATGGATGGTCTACGATTTAAACCTCCCTTTTCATATGATCAATTTGCAAACATGGAAAAAGTAGCAGGTGTGACTACAAAAAAAACAAAAGAAGAGCAATTGAGATCAATCACATTGTAGACTATTTTCTAATTGTCTATATTCTTATTATTCGTATTTTCAATCATTCAACATTCTAAATTTGTATTCAAAATTTGTATTCTGATAATATATAATCCTAGACGTATTTAATATATTGAAAATGAGCACATTAATTGTATGTTTAACATATTTTTGTGGCCACGCATGACCGAAACCAGCCTAGCTCCATCTTAACCTCGGATCTGTCAAGCACCGATAAGGATCAAATCCCTCAAGATGAAAGCCTTTCTCAAGTCCTAATTATTAGATCTCTTTGTTTTCCTAATTGCTTCATAGTACGAAGAATATTCATCATCTAAATTCTCTAACTCTACTCATTCTCTTTTTTCAAAGAAAATAAAAATTTCTTCGGTGAAAGCTTACCTATGTCCTAAGTTTTAAAAGTTGTATCTGAGATGAGGGACAGATTTAAGTTGGAATCCTTAGGTCTCAGGGCTTCTGTTGCTTTCATTTTCATTTTCATTTCTTGAATTGTTGGTCTGGAAGCTTGTGTCTTCCCTTTCTTAACCATTTTTATAACCTATAACAGAGCACAAAGAGTAATAAGAAAATGAATTTACAAGGAAAAATGGGAAATTTAAATTCAACAAATAAAGCAGGCTAAATACTAACCAACATAATGCATATTTGATAAGAATTATCTATTCCTTTTACAAAAAATCAAGAGTTTTATGCATAGACCACAAAAGGATATTTTACGTGGAAAACCCAAATTACTACATTTAACAACTTCTCGAAAGAAGCAATGGTGAATCTATCGAAAATTTTACAAGCTTAAAAATATTGTAATGCACATATTAGTTCATTAATGCTTATTAAAATTTGATATGAAAGCCAATTTTTTATCAGCTCGCGAAACGACAATGTAGTCAGGTGGGTGCGAGGTTGGGGGATTTTATTTTTAATTTAACACTTTAAAGAAAAACCATGTGAAAAAACCAAAGAAATGACTCACCTTGTCAAAAGGTCGAGAAAATTGAAAAGTCGAGAATATGAAATCACAGCCCGTGAGGTCAGGAAGTTGGGAGGTCAGGAGTAATAAAAGTTTTTAACAATATTTAGACCTCTCACTTCCAACTATAAGTGTTTATTATTTTTATTATTATTATTAAAAAATGAATATGTTTTTGAAGCAATTTATTAAATAAAAATAAAAACTCAAATTTTTTTAAGGGTCCCTATTTTTCTTAAAGAAAAATGGGGGGTTATTGTAGGCCTAACAATAAATGATGACACATTGGGAAAAACAATTATCTCTGTCACTGAATATTTAAAACTTAAATAGAGTCAAAGTCTGCTTAAATTTTATCTAAATCATGATCAATCTGAAAATGCTTGATATTTTGAAAATATGGTAAGCAATCATTAGAAGTATTTGTGACAATATTGAAACTTTTTAAATAAGATCCAAATGATGAATTTCCTTTATTATTTTAAACTTAAATTAAATCAACTCTGAACTGTTAATACCGAGTTTTGAATCTTAATACTATCAAAACAATGTGCATCATATTGTCTCCATCTCTCTTAAACTTGACATTGTTTCGTTGCCAACGGGCCTGTTCAATACCCTAGCGGGTTTCCTAATCTTTCCCACATTTCCTTTCGAAATTCTTCCAGCTATTTAATTTTTTGATATCCTTTTGATAATTTATATGTTTATTGCTTTTGCAATTTTTTGGATATGTAAAGAGCAAGGTGATACAAAAGCTTATTTTAATTTAGCAAAAGTTTTGATGTATTAATAATATTAAAATGGCATTTTATTATTCATTACTGAGAAAATCAAGTTTACCTTTAAATTTAAAAGTGATGGAGCTCTCTTTTAAAAAGTAACAATGAGGCACTTTCCTACTAATGAAAAGTTTTATTAAAATAAAGTAATAATAAGCATAATAGACTATGCATAATTTCATATTACTTTATCCTCAACACTTGAATCTATTTGAATAATAAATACTATACTCATAAATGTGCTTTTCTTGGCAAATGTAACCTTTGCTAAAATTCTACAACAGAAACAATGTAAAGATAAATTATCGTTACAAAAACAAAAATATTTAGACATAAATAATTGATTTTTTTAGGACACCAACTTCCTTTAGTAAATGGTAGTTTATTTACATACGATCAAATGATTTTTCATGAAAAGTATCTCTTAAAAATCTGGTCGTTCGCCGACAGATTTTTAATCTTGCCATTCAATGTTTGTTGAATGTATGTTGAAGGGCTGAGTTTTGAAGAGATTTGGAAAGGTTTGAGCTAGAGATGTTGGAATTTTGAGTGTCTTCCTTTCTCTTCATGGCTCTTGTCTCATTTAAGCACCAGATCACCAATGGAAAAGTCCCTATCAGACAATAAATGTTTATCAAACCATCTTTTAATGATTTTTTGATGCTCATGAAACTTAGCTTTAGTATTTTGTCTCTCCTCCAATTTTAACAATGTGTATATTCTGACATCCATATCCCTAATTGAATTTTAATTTACAACTTGATCCAATTGCATTGATTGAAGAAAAATATTTTGGGGTAGGATAACTTCCTTGCCATGGACAAGGAAGGGGAATTCCCCATTGCTCATTTTGGAGTAACTCTGTTAACCCACAAAGCATTGGATAGTTGATTAGGCCTTTTTTCTCTAATGGTTTTGAAATTTTTTCTTTAATATTTGGATAATTTGTTTATTAGTTGATTATGCAAATGTATCCTCGTAGCCCACTCCCTCCTACTGGGACAACCACCTGGTCTCGAACCTCGTTTTATACTTCTCAATATTGCCATCAACTACATGTTTGATATTATAGATCCATCTAGAAGTGACTACAAACTTCCTCTCCAGTCTTGGAATTATGTCTCACATAACATTCCTCATGATGGAGTTATACGTCTGCACAATGGCATCCCTCCAGACATGTTCATCTGCAACCTCCTCAAAAGTGGAAGGCTCAGACTCACTAATGTTGCTCGATAAGGCCACATCACTAGAAAATCTCATTAGTGGTATGTTTTGTGTGAAATTGTTGTTAGGAGCCTCCACATGCTCCTCAACATCCCTCAAGGTTCGCTCAACCCATCTAATCCTCCTCTTGGTAGAGCTCAAAGGAATATCTCGTTCCTCCTTTAGATCTATAGGTTATGTCCCTAATGTTGGTGGTGTTGGTCCATGCTCAACCTTAGGAGCCTCTTGCTCCTAAACCTCTACCCTTGTTGGATGTCTTTCATGAGACCACCTAAAGGTCGTGCCCTCATTAAATTTGTTATCCCGACTAATAATAACTTTTCTAGTGTCTTGGCATGTAGGGTCAGTAGGCCTTTCAGACCTCATTATAGCCCACAAATATGCTCCTTCTCCAGCTTTAGTACTTTTCTATAGGAGTGTGAACATAAATTGGACTAACAAAGATATGAAAATGACTTACCTCTAGCTCCACACCTATAAACATCTCCTTAGGAGTCATATCTTCCAATACTCTATGAGGACTCATATTCTACAGATACACAATTATATTGTAGGCCTCCATCCACAAAAACATAGGCAATTCCTTATCATAATTTTTGTTCCCTCGTTGCTTCCATTATGGTCTTGTTTTTCCTCTTGGCAATTCCATTATGTTGAGGGTTGTGAGGTTCTATGAGATCCTTCTTGATCCTCGTTGCCCTGCAAAATCCCTGGAACTCATTGGAGGTATACTTGCCTCCATTATTCGATCTTAACACTTTAATTTTCTTCTTGGTTTGGTTCTCCACAAGATATTTGAACTCCTGAAACTGACCAAAGACCTCAACCTTGGTCTTCAAGAATTATATCCAAGCCTTCCTAGAAGATTCATCAATTTAATTTTATAAATTACACTAATCCTATGATTGATTCCACTAACATAGGACCAAAAATGTTTGAAAGCACTAATTCCAACACACCCTTGGTCCTAGTCTTACTATGAGGAAACACAACCTTTGCCTGGTTTTCAAGTGCGCACCCCTTGCACACTCATTTTTGCTGCACTCCGATCCTCATAAAACTTGTAACCATTCTCCATGACATAGGAAGAGCCAAAACTCACTCTAGTTGTCACTCTCATCTATGAGAGCCTTCATCATTTTTCCTCTCAACAGATAGAGATTTTTCTCCCTTCTCCCAATTACTCACCTCTTGTTGGGATCAACTCTTTTTAGCCCAACAACCACTTCACCTCCCATGAGTTGACCTCTAGTCCTATATCCTCCATGGTCGAAATTGATAGGAGATTCTTCTCCAAAACTAGTACAGACAACACTTCATTGACCTCCATGATACCTCCTAAGTCCATATGAAACTCATTGCGACTAATTCCCTGTACTGCATACTTGGTATTATCACCAAGCTCTACATGTATATATTTGGGTTTCCATGATCATGTTGGTGAAAATGTCTTGGATCCTATCATGTATTTTCACCAACATGACCATGGAAACCCAAATGTATACATGTAGAGCTTGGTGACAATACCAAATGTATTGTAGAGGGAATTGTTAGCATTGAGTTTCAGATGGACTTAAGAGGTATCATGGAGGTGAATGAAGTGTTGTTTGTACTAGGTTTGGAGAAGAATCTCCTATCATTTTCGACCATGGATGATGGAGAATTAGAGGTTAGCTTCATTGGAGGTGAAGTGGTTGTTCGTCCAAAAGGATTTGATCCAAAAAAGAGATGACTAATTGGGAGAAGGGACAAAAATATCTATCAGTTGAGAGGATAGTCAATGAAGGCTATCATAGATGAGAGTGACAACTAGAGTGATTTTTGGCTCTTCTTATGTTACGGAGAATGGTTACAAGTTTTATGAAGGTCGGGGTGGGACAAGGAGGAGTGTGCAATGGGTGTGCACTTGACAAGCAGGCTAAGGTTGTGTTTCCTCACATCATGACTAGGTCCAAGGGAATTTAAACATTTATGGTCATATGTTAATGGAATCAATCATAGGATCAGTGTGCTTTGTGACATTAAATCAATGATTTTTATGGGAAGACTTGGATATACTTTTTAAAGACCAGGGTTGAGGTCTTATGTTGGTTTCAGGAGTTCAAAGCTCTCGTGGAGAATGAGATTGAGAAGAATATTAAAGTGATAAGGTCAAATAATGGAGGAAAGTATACCTCGAATGAGTTTCAATATTTTTGCAGGCCAGCAGGGATCAAGAAGGAGCTCACAATACCTCACAACCCTCAACAGAATGGGATTGTCAAGAGAAAAAACAAGACCATAATGGAGGCAGCGAGGGCAAAGATTTATGAACAAGAATTGCCTATGTTTTTGTGGGTGGAGGCCTACAATATAGTTGTGTATCTATAGAATAGGAGTCCTCACAAAATGTTGGAGGATATGAATCCTAAGGAGATGTTTACAGTGAAGCTAGAGGTAAGTCATATGCATATCTTTGGCAGTCCAATTTATGTTCGCACTCTTATGGAGAAAAGGACTAAGCTACGACCCATGTCAGAAAGGGGCATATTTGTGGATTATAATGAGCTCTGAAAATCCTACCGAGCCTACACTCTAGGACAAAGGAAAGTTATAATTAGTTAGGATGTCAAATTTAATGAGGGCAGGACCTTCAGGAGGTCTCATGAGAGACCTCCAGTAAAGGTAGAGGATCAGGAGAAAGAGGTTCCTAACGTTGAGCATGGACCAACAACACCAACATTAGGGACATAGCCTATAGATCTAGAGGAGGAACTAGATGTTCCTTCGAGCTCTACCAAGGGGAAACTAAGATGGTTTGAGCAGAACTTGAAGGATATTGAGGATCACGTGGAGGCTCCTAGCAACACTTTCACGCAAAACATACCACTAGTGAGATTTTTTAGGTACATGTCCTTGTTGAGCAACATCAATCAGTCTGAGCCTTCCACTTTTGAGGAGGTTGTAGATGAACATTTTTGGAGGGATGCCATGTGTTGTATCTCTGAGATGATAATGGTAAGTTATCATGCAAGGGCATCTAAGATATTTGTTTTGGGGGGTTTTGTTTTAATTTTGGAGGACTAATGTATGAAATGGATATAAAACAGACATACCTAACCTTTTGAATAGTATTAATATTTAAACAGAGGGTTGCTCTTAAAATCCACACAGTGATATAGCTTCTTCAGTGATGAGCAGAAACTGAAAGATGATATGACTATTACAAGTTTCAAATAGAAAATTAAATAATCATAAGTAAGAAAACCTTCAAACAATGTTCAGAAAGTTTAACAGAATATGCCTAAGATTACAAAAGATGCTGATGATTTTATGATTTAGAGGGAATTAATTAAACAAACAATTTATATAATTCATTCTCTTTAAAGGTGATCACTTCAGAAGCTTATAGGAGTAAATTGAAACACAATTATTCCTACCTGTTTATCTCTGTAAAACTTAAGAATATGAAGAAAGAACACAATGAATGAAAACTGGAAAACTTACAGGGAACACAAAACTATATGAATCGAAACTCAGAATCCTTTGCCTTTGTATTAATGATTCAGAAAAAGCCAAGTACATTTAATGCTTACAAATGTTTCTTTCAAGGGTGCAACCCTTAATAACTCGTGGAAGAGAGTTATTTATACAATCTTAGAGCTAAGAAAACATCTTAAAGAAATTTACAAAAATAGATCAACACAAAATCAGGAATATAAATTGATAGTCGATCTGTCACTATTTTGGTGTTGAGTTGTTGGTGACTGTTCCTGGAAAAGCTGAAAACTGTTGAACTGTTGATGACCTGTTCCTGGAAACACTGAAGGTTGTTTGATCCTTTTTTTAGTCAAGTAAATCAGTTAACTGTTCCCAACATTTCTTATCTAGGATAGACAACTTAGTTACTCTTCGGTAAACTTCATCCATTTCTGTATACTTAGTAAAAGTAGGTTTTACTGGAAATATATGTCTGATTTCATTTAGAATGAAAAAGGAATCTCTAAGTGCATTTAGCACAACCCTTGGTGTTGTTTCACCTCTTATGTTTGAAACTGAAGCTGCATTGTTACATACCTCTGTAACCTTTCGAACATAATCTTCAATGGGCATTAATTTGTCGTTTATCACTAGCATAGAAGGCAAACCCTTGCTGGTCAAGGGTTATAACCTACTGAAAAATCTTTGAACTATGACATTAACATTGTTGCATTTTTCCTCCAACTAAAGAATGAGGTTTTTCTTTGTGATGATTTTCTTCACTTCAAGTATGGTTGTTGTCCTGTCATTTATACCTAATTCTTCAAGCTCATAGTTGTCTTTAGAATTCAAAAACTTGATTAACTCGGCGGTAACTTCTGGCATGTCCTCAATTTCCTTGGAGATAGTTTCAATAGCTTCCTGAGCTTTCTCCAACAAGTCTTTTTTATCAAAGATTATCTTGATATAGGGCCAGATATCCTTGACTGATTCAGTAATTTCTTCCCATAGAATCTCCTTTGCCAAACCTAGTTTGTTTCCAAGGTAATATTCTTTGATTTCCTTCTGCAAAACTTCAATTTGACTTTTTATCCTTTGCAACTTGGCTGCATGTGAACTGTCTGCAACTGCCTTCATATGTTTTAATTCCTTCAGTTCATCCTGCAACTTCTTCATTTCAATTGTCTGAATGGACAGGTTCTGAACAACTTCTGCAAGTTGTCTACCTCCTTCTACTATACCTGTAGTTGGTGCTATGCCTCAAGTAGAAACTCTGGTTATAGAGACTGCTGAAAGAGGAACTACATCCATTGGAATTTGAGTCCTTTTCACAGCTTCCTCTTTCTCTTTGACCATTTTTTCCATTTTCTCCTCCATCTGTTTTATTGCAGATTTTGTTCCAGCTTCTCCCGCCGATCTTATTTGCAGCTAGATTTGGCCGATCTGCAGCTTCTCCGACGATCTGTAGCAGCCTATACAACAAAGGCAAATATACAGCTTCTCGGGCGATCTACAACTTATCCCACCGATCTGATCTGCAGCTAGATTTGGCCGATCTGCAGCTTCCCCGATGATCTGCAGCTAGACAATCTGTAGCCCTCCAAGATCTACGGCACTCCAAGTTAGATCTAACAGGTCTGCCGCTCTGTCTGCCGATTCCTGCTCTTAGGTTTTATATTTATCCAGATCTGCGGCTCTATTGAGATATAGAGCGGCTCTCTAGATCTGCGGCTCTCCAAGTTGTAGATCTGCCGATTCTGTAGCTTCTCTTTGACAATCTTCTATACTCAATAGGAGAGCATTCTCCAGATGGCTCCTAGCTTCGCGAAAATAGCTGCTGGCTCAGTTTCGTCCACCTCTGGAGGGTAAGCCCCTACCCATATCGTTAGTGAAGCCCCAGCTCCCACTGTCCAGGTGGTCCAGGCCTCCCTCGATGAGGATTTGAAGTTCTTTGAAAGTGCTCTAATCTACCGATTCAATGGCTTTTGGCCGCGACTGACAGCTCTCCACAATTGGATCTCGGAGGTATGGAAGCCTCTAATTCCTGATGCAATTAATATCTATCCCTGTGATAGGGGTTTCTTTATAGTAGATTTTGAAAACCCTGAAAGCAGACAATGTATTCTAGATTCCGGCCCTTGGTTTTGGGAAAAATCAGGCCTATTCATGAGGCCATGGAACCCATCATTCAATCCCTCAACAACAGTGATAACCTCAGCACTAGTTTGGGTGAGATTGCCAAACCTACCCTTACATCTCTGGAATTTCTCTTCACTAAAAGCCATTGGAAATGCGATTGGGAAATTTTACTGCAGGTGTCCAGAAACAGAGGAATATGCCAGAACCACCTATGCACGCATCTGTGTGGAAATGGACTTCAGTGTCGGATTCCCAGCTGAAATACACCTAACAAGTAAAGACTATGTGTGGAACCAGAAACTCGATTATGAAAGTGTCCTCTTCAGATGTCGATCCTGCTTTGAGACAGGCCACCTAGCCAAAAATTGCCCAAAAGCCCCCCAGAAAAATTCTGCTAGAAAAAATCACCGCAGATCTTCATGGTGGGAAAGAGCACAAAAGGAACACTACACTGTCATCAAAGAATAATACTCTCAAGAAAAATCTGAATCACAAGAAATCGGTGAAGAAAGAAACAACTCTCAAGACAAGCAAGGGGAAAGCCCCGCCCAACAACAAAAGAGTGAACTCGACAATCCCTCAAGTTATGAGGGTACGAACACCGCACAAAATAAATCTCCATTTAACAGCAAAGCAGATCTCGTAGACCAAACTTCTTCTCTGACTATCTTCAAAAGGACGAACACAATAGATCGCGAAGCTAAGACACCAATGTCCCAAGAATTAGAAGAGATGAAGGAGATGCAAGATAAAGAAAGTTGGAAGACGGTAGAGAAGAAAAAGAAAGCTACAACACCAATCTCGCCAAGAAAGACAAGGAGCCAGACAATTAGAAACTAAGAAAGAAAATTATAGGTCCGATAGACCAATTTGGTCTCAGTGGATGGTAACCATCATCATCATCATCATGAGTCTCTGTTTCTTCAATCTTCTTGGTCATTGGGTCCTCAGAAGCTAGCAATTTGAGTTGCTTCCTTAATGCTGAGAGTTCAACATTTTTATTCTTGACAAGTTCTTTTGCAGCATTTATATTTGAGGGATCATATCCCATCTTCAGCACTAGATCTTCCAAAGATTTGATCTTGGTGTCCTTTGCCAGTGAGGAAACTTTTTCCAACTTGAACTGTGACTATGTATAGGCCAAGGTGACCTGCAACTTTGACAAACTCATGATAGTATGAATTAAAGTGGAAGAAATCATCTGGCCAATCTGTTTGTGCATCTCAATTTGGTCAATCAGATGTACATCTTTTACATTAAACTCAAATGAGGACTGCTTCTGATAATGTGCAGGAGTCCTGGGTTGTGGAATTTGAGCCTGTAAGAAAGCCATTTGCATCTTACCCTTCTCAGAGTCAAAGACTGGAAGAAGTCTAGCTTGAGAACTTGAAGAGTGTTTCCAGAATTGAGTATAAGTGTTTAGCTTAAATTCCTCATTCTTCTTCTTAATTTCAATGAAAACATGGAAGACATCATCTTCTTTGTCCTTGTGACTGGTTCCACTGGTCTGAATTACCTGTTGTTCTTGAGATGTAGTGGAATGAGTGGGGGACTGTGTAGACTTCCCACCAGACTGTGTAAAAAGAAAGGTCTCCCCAAGTCCATCAAATGTTGTTTTATGTGGCTCATTTGTTGCACTAAGTTCACAAAGATCCTAGGTCTCTTCTTTCTATGCACAATTCTAAAGCCCTGGCTTGACGCTTCAGTTGTAGGGGATGATTATTCTTCCCTTCCTTGCTTAGTTGTCTTTTCCTGTGCAAGTGGAGTTTGTACATTTGAAGTAGAGACTGCATGTTCTTCTGCTTCTTGAAGGGTGTTCTCCTTCCATTCTAACTGATTTTTGTACTGCTCTATTTCAGGCCTAGATGTATGGTGGTATGCAGTAAATTTATTTTCAACCTGAAGTTTTGAAATTACTCCCATTGGGTCATAAGACCAAGTGAATCTAAGACTAAACTTCATTTCCTTCAATAACATGTTTGCTTATTCTCTTGTTGCTCTAGTGTTGCAGATGAAAGGACCAACCTAAGCCTTTAGCTTGAATTGTGATTTCTTCTTTGCAGCTACAAAATGTACTTCATCTGCATTTAACCTCTACCTAATATATTCCAATGCAAAGATTATGATAGGGAGGAACTTAGGAAGTTTGTAGGGTGGAAGCTCGCAGCCATAGACTCTGATTTCTGTATAGCTTTAGTAAAGATACCAATCTCATGTGGTGGCTTGATCAACCAACTGCAATACTTTCACAATTTCCTCACTAATTCTTTGTACTGGAGTGTTGCTCATAAGATTAATAGTTGGATGAACAAACAATTCTAGGAATTGTTTATATTTAAATTCTTCCTTCTCCTTCATTCCCATAGAAGTCCAAAATATCACTAATTGTTGGTTGCCTTCTTCATCTAGCTTTTATAAGGTGAATGGAAACTTGTCCCCCTGAAAATATATAAAAAGATATAAAAGTACTGATGCATACTTGAATACTTCTTCGGTATTAAAGTGGACAAATTGTTCATGGATGGCTTCAGCTAGAAATTGGCTAAAGTTATAGAGAACAATAGGTTTGGAATCAACAGAAAAGATAGACAAGAAACCTAGGATGGCTTCATTAACATATTGATCAGAATTGTAACCAAGCAAATAAGAAAGAATAGTGGTAATTTGCTTGGTTTTGTCTGGGAACATGGATGAATCATAGGGAGGGTTTCTTTTAGGAAGAGGGCTATCTATTGCAAGGAAAAGTTCAAGAGTTCGAGATCTTTTAGTAAAATCTAGCTTTTGATATGCTTCTATCAGGATTTCATGAGAAAAGGATGGGTTGGTGCAATAGTTGGGGCCTGCAACATTTGTTCAATAGATTGAGCATTAATAAAACGGAGGATTTCTCCTATAGGTGAAATGATATCTCTTTGACTGGGATCATAGGATTCATGGAATTTCCTAACAAATTCAGGTGCTCTTTGTATCTGTGGGAAAATATAGTGAGGAAGGTGGGAGTCCCAAAGCCATATTTCATTTCTCTCATCACCTAGCTAGTCTTGCATCCAACAATAGATTTCATATAAATCAAATTGAGAGGAAGACTCAATGATTTTACAGTCTCTATCAACCAGGGGAGTATGATGGAATTCAACTTGTGGATGAATGAGGGGATTTAGGATTTCTGAAATTTCCTTTCCCTTAGGAGGCATTTTGTTAGGTGAATTGCAAGCTAAACTGGACAAAAATAGGAAGAATTGGTCTGAAACACAGTAATAAAAAAAAATAGTATAACTGAAAATGGATTAGGTAGACCTGGATGTCGGGTTGGTTCTGGACAAAATTGAAAATTCGATTGGATGGTGAATCTGTCGTTTAGGTTGCAAGCATGAAATCTCCAGTGATGAATTGAGTTTCAGAAATGTACTGTGTAACGGTTTTCGTGAAGGAACAGGGCTTATATTGAATAAAATGGAGCGGGAGTGGCGAATTAAATGAATAATGGATAGACGACAGCTGATTGGACAGAGGAAGTGACTGGGAGCGGACATGGATGATGACGTAGGAGCGATGGTGAATGGTCGAATGAAAATCGCGTTCGGGAGCAAGTTAGGGCGGTAAGTTGTTTCGGCATTTTAAGTATCGAAAGACTAGGATGGAGGAAAAGTAGTTTTGGGGGCGGTTTCCAAAACTCCCCATTTCGGAACCCCCCAGGCACCGATAAAGTTCGAATGATGAACGAGGGTCGAAGAACGATGTAAGCTGTTAGATCTCAGGAGAGTATGCTGGATGAAAAACAAAATGAATGAGTTTTAACAACGCGAGGCGGAAGTGATGGTGGGGCCAAGAGTTCTATTGAATGTGATATGTATGGGGTATTAGGGAATAAATGGATGAAGTTTGGATAAAAATAACATTGATACTTAGAATTTATGGTTAATAAAACCCATCACCATATGCACATATTTCCAATGTTATATCTTAGGATAAAAATCCTTTCATGCTCCAATTGTATTTCATTTGTCTACCTACTCTTAACTCTTAACATTTTTTAAATCTTAGTTACCCGAGTGCACTTAGACTAGCAACTCAACATTTTTCTTTTAATGACTAATCTACTTCTATCCCTTATTGCTTCCATTGGCTCAGATTAAACTGTTGAGCCAATTTTATTTATTACCTATTGACAAACAATTTAAATCAAATCCAATCATGATTAAACTGTACAATTGGATTCTATGGACTAGTGTGGCAATTAAACAATCTACACACAACATTTTATTTGCAAAAGTAAACTTTGACTGAGAGTAGTGGCATTTGGATTTGCAACACTTTCAAAATTTATTATTTTTTCTTTTCTCTTCGATCTAACATTTTTTATTTTTGCCTTACTGTTTTAGGGCATCTATTCTAACATTTTATTTGATATGGACTCATTCATCAAAATATCCCTAACATCTTTTGATTCAATATTCTTTTAGTCCATATCCTAACTTAACATTTTTTGGAATGATTTTCATTTTTTTTTGACTAATTGAGGCTAACTTACCAAAACCAAAAAAATGCTACAACACCATGGTGGAGGAGCATAGATCCATTATGAGGAATGTTATGTGTGACTTAATGCCAAGACTGGAGAGAAAGTTTGTAGTCACTTCTTGATGGATCTATAAGATCAAACTTGTAGTTGATGTGTCAAGAAGTACAAAGCGAGGTTCTTGACCAAGGGGTTCTCCTAGTAGGAGGGAGTGGACTACAAGGAGACTTTTGCATAATCAAACTATAAAAACTTAATCTATATATTAAAGAAAACAAAGCAAAGTCATCAAAGAAGCTAGCTTAATCAACTATCCAATGCTTTGTGGGCTAACAGAGTTACTCCAAAACAAGCAGTGATGAATTGCTCTTACTTCCTTGTCAATAGCAAGGAATCTATCCTACCACAAAATATTTTTCTTCCATCAATGCAATTGGATCAAGTTGTAAATTGAAATTCTTAAGGATATGGATGTCAGAATAAACATATTGTTAAAATTGGAGGAGGAGAGAAAGACTAAAGCTAAGTTTCACGAACATCAAAAAATTCATTAAAATATGGTTTGATAAACATTTAACTTCTCACAAGGATTTTTCCATTGGTGATTTAGTGCTTAAATGGGAGAAGAGCCACGAGGAGAAACGAATACACTCAAGGTTCCAACATCTTTGCCTCAATCCTTTCGAGATCTCTTTAAAACTCGACCTTCAACATACATTCAACAAAAATTGAAAGGTAAGGTTGAAAATTCGTCGATGAATGGCTAGATTTTCAAGAGATACTTTTCATGAAAAATCATTTGACCATATGTAAATGAACCACCATTTACTAAATGAAGTTGGCTTCCTTTAAAAAAAATCATTTCTTTCTTTGTAAATATTTTTGTTTTTGTAAAAAGAATTTATTTTTACTTTGTTTTTGTTGTAAAATTTTAGCATGGGTTACATTTGCCGAGAAATGTAGATTAATCAGTATAGTATTTATTATTCAAATAGATTCAAGTGTTAAGGATAAAGTAATATGAAATTATGCATAGGATATTATGCTTGTTATTACTTTATTTTAATAAAAAAAAAAAATTCATTAGTAGGAAAATGCTTGGATGCTATTTTTTAAAAGAGAGCTCTATCACTTTTACATTTAAAAATAAACAAGATTTTATAAGTAATGAATAATTAAATGGCAAGTTAGGATTATTAATACACCAAAACTTTTGCTAAATTAAAATAAGCACTTGTATCACCCTACTTTTTACATATCCAAAATATTGCAAAAGCAATACACATATACATTATCAAAAGGATATCAAATAATTAATGATTTGAAAGAATTTCGAAAGGAAATGTGGGAAATATTAGGAAGATGTTAATGGTGTTAAATACGCCAACTTACAGGGGATCTCCGTGATATCAAGTCCCAATTAGACCTCACATTGTTTGGTGTAGGAGTCTCACCCGGAATACGACCTAACTGTTGTGTACTTAAAGATATTCCTTGGTTGTAGCAGTTAGCACGAGAGAGAAGCGTACATGTGCTTTTGAATGATCAAGAGAGTGTGCCTTGTGAATGTTCGATTATAGATGTATCAAGTTTCTTTCACTGTCGAGGGGAAATAAAGTGAACCTCTAAGAGATAAGTAATAGTACTACCCTAATGGAGACACATATGAATGAGAAAGGCTCGTCTAACATCAAACAAAATAGTTCACATAGATGTGATTATTGTTAAAATCATCACAACATGTTTCCAATAAGTTAAGTACAAAAGTCATCGAAATAGTTCAATTACTTCAGTACATGTGAAAGCGAACATGAATCATAAATATTCAGAGTAGTCTTAAAACATCCACAATCCATGTATGAAAATGTGTTGGCCAAAAGGCTTCAAGTATTAAGAAAAAGTTCCAAGATACATAAGTACAATGAACATCACTAGCTCCAATAGTGGAGTGCGAGAGCCACTACTTTCTTCCCAAAAGTACTAACTCTATCTCTCTAATGCCTTGTGGGAGGAGCCAAGGTTAAAAGTCCTTTGCATGAGTAATGAGGATCATTTTATAACTCGAGGCATGAACTTTCATATCCTCATGACTCTTGACCTTCCAACTTCTAATTACCTTTGGACTTATACAACCTTTGTACTTCCAAATGAATTACATGTCTTTTGGACTTCCATGGCTCTTTTTTCCATACATGACTCTTGGATTTCCACTTATTCATATTTAGAATGATTACATAATTTTCAAATCATCATGTGATGAGACATGACAAGTCACTATCTTTGATGACTTTGACTCATAGTGACTGATGAAATGGACTTTATTGAATGGTGACATGGCTACCACTTGTGTATTTTCTCTGAACGCAGCTTTCGATCGTTGATGTCTTCACCCTCCAAAGGGTCTTTGATCTTATGGAGTCTCCATGGTGCTTCAATCATCAAGACTTCAATGTGTTCTTTATTCCTCGTTGCTTCCTTTGTTTGCCATCTTTGCATGATCTTCTTCATGCATGCTTTCCATGTTGTTCCTGAGATACTTGTAACTGCAATCACTCGTGACAAGAAACCATCAACCTGAAAAGCTCATAGTCTAACATGTTTCATGCATATTTTTTGTTCATGCCTTAATAGTGTGCTTGAACGAAGAGAAGAGAGATTTTGGGCACAAGGGCGCACTTTGAAAGGCTGAAAGGCTGAAGAGAAGAAGCTTCAAGGCTTCAGGATGCACTCATGCACTCAAGAGAGAGAGGCACTCAAGGGAGGGCACAGGGCACATGCCCAAAGGATGAAGGATGAGGATTTGGGCTTCCCAAGTGTGTTTTGCGCCCAAGGGAGACAAGGAGGGTGCATGGCATAGAGCTGAAGGCTAAAGGGAGAGGCTTTAGGGTTTCCAGGTGCACTCATGCACTCAAAAGGGCAAGGAGGGTGCATGGCACATTGTCGAAGGACGAAGGATGGGCCTTCAGGACTTCATGGTGTGTTCATGCACTCAAAGGTCAAGGAGGGAGCAGGGCGCATTGCAGATGGCTGAAGGAGTTGAGCTTAGGGCTCTCAGGGTGCGCTCATGTGCTTAAGAAGGCAAGGGGGTTGCATGGCACATTGTTGAAGGATGAAGGATAGGGATTCAGGGCTTCATGGTGTGCTAGCATGCTCAAAGGTCAAGGAGGGCGCATTGCCGAAGGCTGAAGGAGTTGAGCATCGGGGTGCACTCGTGCGCTTAAGGAGGGCAAACTTCTTCGAGTCAAAGGAGTGTCCTCAAAGGAAGACTTGACTCTTCATGGGCGCAGTTCATAACAAGGAAGGAGAAATATTCTTTAGGGGTGCACTAAGTGCTCTTGGAGGGCACAACATGCACTTCCGAACAACGAAGGATTCTTGTTCAAGGCTTGAGAGTGCGCTCATGTGCTCCTAGCCTTGACGGGTTCACTTTGCAACCAAAATTTTTCTAAGCATGGAGGATAGAACGAGGGGTGAACACAATGATTTTAGACATAAAATCATGTATGAAACATACCAAATCATCGAGAAAAATTAAACAAGCTTGAACAACGATAAATAGACATCAAAACCCAGGACTCAAAGCGATAAATATACATGCTGGGACAAGCATGGATAGTGGAAAGAGCCACCGACCCAGAGCCATTGACCCAAGACTTAGGTTGTGGATGCACGTAGTAAGGTGTGGAAAGACACTAGAGGCAATGTTTCCTGGTAGAGACAATGTGGTCTCTGGATGTGCAATACTATTGATGTGTACATGTTAAGAAGGCATTGGGTGCTTGCCAGGTTTGGAAACCAATCCAGTGTGTGTACGTGGTCGAAGAGAAGAGAAGGCACTAGGTGATTGTCGAGTTTGGAAACTGATCCAGGTGTGTATGTGGTCAAAGAGAAGAGAAGGCACTCGGTGCTTGTCAAGTTTGTTCACTGATTAAGTGTTTGTACGAAAAGAACAAAGAACAAAGGCAAAAGCAAGGAACAATTTAAAGATAAGTATCAATATTTTTATTTTTATTTTAATTATGCACATGATCTATTATTCTAATTTATGATGGTTGAGCTTTGAGCTAACCGGACGTGATATGATTATACATAATGATTTGGTCAAGGAGCTAATTTATTTTGTTGTGTCAGGAAGTAAACAAAATTCCAAGTCTACGTCATTGATGAGCTATCAATGAGGTATGATTTTAACTTATTTCAATTCCTTTTGAGTCTAATGGCAATTATATGCTTGGTACAGGAAATCATTGAAATGCCTGGTTTGGGTGGTTGGAACTGACTACAAGAATGTTAGTAGCAACAACAAAAGGATTTGGAACATGAAACAGTGTATTGGTAAAGCATTCACAAGCAGGGCCATTGTGGGAGACTAGTACACAATAGTGTCCATTGATTTCCATGAGTATGCTCTGACTGGTATGATGGTTTCGATGCAAGGATATGCATCAATTTTTGGTCCTTCTGTTGTAGCGGCTACAACCACCCTCCAAAATTTTTCCTTAGCTTTGTTTCAGAGCCTCCCTACCAACCATCCTAACTGCATGTCTTCCCCTCTCAAGTACATAACCTTCATTGGTTTTTCAGTAGCTTGCTAGCCTGTGCATGATTCTTTGCTTCACTCCCCTCAGAGGCTGCCACTCCAGACTTGGTCCAGCTGCTGGCTGAGCAACTCCCTTAGGAAGTTGTGCAATTCTGGAGGGGAACCAACCTTCCCTCCATAAATTGCGCAAATCTGACAGGTAGCCTGCTGGGCTCAAAAACTACGCGATCCTGTCAAACAACCTTCCTAGTGAAAATTGTGCAATCTGGCCCAACAGTGCAACTCAGCCCAGAAATTGTGCAATTCTTGGCAGTAGTCAGTTGCTCCTCCTAGAAATTACACAATCACTTTGGACAACTTGCCCAGCCCCTCCCAGAAATTGCGCAAAAATCCCTCTCTCTGAAGCAGGTTGTTGCATGTGCCTTCGGGTTGACCGGTTCCACCTGGGACTAAGAAAACTTGACTTGCATGCATGGGCTAAATTTTCCCAAAATAGCAAAAAGCAACATGCAAAAAGCATCCCTAGATTTTAGGGATCTATTTTTAGCAGCTGGAGGTTAAATGCAAAGATCGTTTTAGAAACTTTCCTCTAAGTGTCACTTTTTCCTATATTTGTGGCATGCATGTCATAAGCCTCAAACTTATTTATTCAACGCTTCAGAGCTCATTCTTCACATCGATCTTGGAGCTCTGACATCCCACAGTACATCTAGGAGTCTTCGGCACATCCAGCTCAACTATTTCCGGGTAAGTCTGCTTTACTTGTCTTTTGCAACATTTCTGTCGCTTTTTGTGTTTTGGCTTGTGTGAGTGTTGTCTGCTTGATTTTTGTGAGCACTTGTTGTTGTTTGCATGAATGTTAGCATGTACAAGAACTGTTTCAGTCTTCGTTAGCATCTCACTGTTGTCGCATGCATGATCATTCACTCCTGCTTACACTCAGTATCGCCATGCATTCACATCTTCATTTGCTTTTAGTTGCCCGTCGGTAGGTCTGGACAACCCTGGCCCAGACTCTACCTTTCCTAAACATCATTGCCCAATTCTGAGAGGGAAGGCTATGCCTTCCTCCCAGAAATGCGCAAATCTGGCCAGTCAGTGCCCTCCAGTCTTGCTTTGTGCAATTCTGAGAGGCAGTGACTACTGGCCTAGAAAATGACGCAATGTAGTCCCTAGGCCTGCATCACTTGCCAACTGAAATTGCGCATTGTGCAATCTTAGCACCCAACAGGCCAGTCTGGATTGCGCATTACGCAATCTCAGCACCCAGCATGCCATTCTGGATTGCGCATTGTGCAATTCCAGTAGTCAACCATCCTCCCGACAATCTAGACTACCTTTTGCGCAGTTCTGACAGTTAGTCTCCCGCCTCCCGGTGAAAATTGTGCAATCCTTGCCAGTAGTTCCCTCGGGTATGTTGCATGTCATCCCTCAAGTTTGCTTTGGTTTTAATTGACAGATTGTTTGCCATGCATGTCGCTATGTCGCCAGATATAGTAGGTGTTGGTTATCTCTTAGCAGTTCAGGATCAATGGCCTCCAAGAGATTAGGATCAAAGGACACCAAGTTGATCGTAGACAAAGACATCAAGTTGAAATGGCAAGAGGTCAATGATGCATTCTCAGGCACATTTGGGGAAGATTTTGAAGATAGCCAAGTCTATGTGAACATTCACAAGTCCGACTTCTATCGAATTGCATGCAGATACCCCGCGTTCCCATGCGCGGACATGATACATTGGATCGTCTCACACACTGATCCCGAGATTATGACATTGAGAAGTGTCAGAGGGATAGAGATTGCTACCTTCAAGGCACATGATTATCAACAGATGTACCACTTGCCGAAGCTAGTGATCAGCATGGAGACACCCTTCAGCATACCCAACAACAATACCAACTCCAGGGATATCTTGAAGAACTAGGTGAAGGAGCTAGCCAAATTCAGGATGACACCCAACCAAATTTACTAGACGAAGATACTTTGGAAGGCATATTAGTACTTGGTCATCTTTGCATGTCGCTTGTATGGCCAAGAGAGCACAAATACCTTCTCGTAGAGTTGGGTGATCGCGTTGGACCAACTAGCCAGTGAAGGCAAAGCATGCAACTAGTCCGACATGTTGGCTCACAGGCTTAAGGAACAGGTAGCAGGAGCTCGACAGCCGCCCAAAGGTCAGAAAGCAAAAGTCTACATGTCCGCTTACATCTTGGATGCAATCTGTGCCCGTCAGGAGTTCCTGGGCTTGAAATGGGCATGGACATCAGCGGAAACATCTGTGAATACTTATTATAAACTATTTTCCAAATGCAGCTTTCGAGGAGTCATCACACAACTGTCAGATCATTTTGTCACCCCGTGTACAAAATGATATTTGACAGGATCCACCTTACATGTCGAAGGCAACGATGAAGGCACTAATTGAAATAGAAAATTGGTATGCCTCACTATCTGGCACCTTCATACTGATGTACTGCGCAGAGAAACCTCCGCATGTTTTGCCAAATTTTGCCATGGACAAGCTCGTCATGCAAGAAGTATTGTACCACATATCGGAAGGGTTGTCAGCCAAACTACACCGAAAGAAGAAGGCACCTTGGCCCACTCTTCCGTTGCGGATTGGGTTGTATGAGATACGAAATCTCAAGCATGCAGATCCCGAAACATAAGAGTTCAAGAAATATCCTTTCGGCACCAGAAGCTATAATACGTATGACCCACATTGTTTTGTGAAGGATCACTACGCGAGAGTACAGTTTCCGTGGATCCATGGGGCGTGCCATTGGGCTGAGGAAGACCCATGGAGATACTGTCACAGCTTCTCCAAGGCCAAAGAATTGGTCGGCATCGTTGTCAAATGGTTAGCGAAGCAGCATCTAAGAGAGCAGCAACAACAACAGAGGTAAACATACTGGTGCACGACAAAGGCAAGAGAAATATTGTCAACAACGCAGAGGCAGAGCAAAGCTCTAATTTTAGAGTATACCCACTTGTGTAGAAAGCAACTTTGGAAATAGAGGCAAAGAGGCAACAATGCGACAGGAGGATCGTGCAAAGACAGAGAGAAAAACAGAGAATGGAGGAAATAATGAAGGAGTTGCATAAGTTGAAGGAGAAACTCCGGAAGGAACAAGAGTTGCACAGACAAGAGAAGGAAGCACAACAAGGACAAGTACAACAGGGGCGCAATATGTACAGACAGATGAAACTGCGCCTGTACAGGAAGTAGAATCATCCGAGCAGTTTGCACAAAGCAGACAGGGTGAGTAGTCGCAGGAGCAGGACTTCGCTCAAGAGATTGAACGAGCACTTGAGTAGATGGATACGAAGATGGAGCAACCAGAGTTAGAGCAAGACATCGACCTCATGCCTTACCACCAAGAGGTCGACCCACCAGCTTCACTGGATTCGGAATCAGAGCAAGTCCCAGGCGACCAAGGAGATAATGAGATCCTTGGAGACAATCCGGAAGAAGAGATGCACAACATATCATTCGATGAGTCGTAGCATAGAGTTGTGCAATCATGCAGAGTGTCTACTCCAGATGACCACACATCTCCTGCGCAGTTTGAGGAACGAGTGATCATATCTGACATGCGCAAGCATCCAGCAGCATGGGCCGATGATAATAGAGCATATGTCGAAGCCACTAGCTCAAGTGTTCAATTCTTGATAGTGGAGAACGAGTGAATGGCTAAGGAGTTATAGACAACCAAGCAGGGAGGAGAACTAGTTACAGCATCCGCCCGAGCAGAGTTGAAGAAGGCGATACTGGATGAAGTATCGTCCCTTGAGACAGTCATGTGGGCGTTGTATTCCAGATTTGGTACCGTGCATAAGGCAGTTGTCCATCTCAACGGTTGGCAGCAACGATGTGCTAGGAGAGCACGTATCTTTTCAAACTTGCATACTGTTGTTGACCACATGCAAACATGGACAATGAGATACAAGGGAGCCCCATTACACTTTCCCAAGATGATGAAGCCCAGAGCGGTCGAGCTAAAGGCACGTATCCGGAGTCAGATCCGGAACTATGAAGAACTCCCACAACTCATCACTAGTTTGCAGGCTTCCCATGCACGAGTGTTCAGAAGCATGGATGTTGTTGTGCGCGCACATGCGATCCCATCTATTGGGACACTCACCAAGGCAAAGACAAAGGCACAAGTCTGACTGGAGCTTGACTCGTACTTTGATGAGTTGATGCACATAGCCACCAGCGCAGACTTGGCAATCAATGCAGACACCATGCATCAGTATGTCGCTAGTCCGGTTGCACTCAAGACAATGATGTGCATGTTATTAGACGAGTTGGACAAAGGAGCCAGAGCAGTGTACCCGGATGCAACAAAGGCAAGAGTTAATTTCCAGAAAGATGTCACCATAGAGTACACGGACACCACCGTGGACTATCGAGCTTGGCATCAGTTTGCTACTGTCAACCATCGTGAGGATGTTGAAGAGTTGGTCTTCCCATAGTTGTTTGAGTCGTAGTGATGTCTTGCATGGCTTGCTCGAGCCTATTTTGTCTGACATGGGTACATGTGCAGATTGTATGTAACGTCTTGTCAAGTGGAAGTTCGAGTGTCGACAGTTGAATGTAACAGTCATAGAGTAGTTGAAGAGTCATGAGGGTAGATGAACAGTCACAAAGGGGAATGTCAAGGGTCACCCCACCCTTGCTATATATAGTCCCTCATAACTCATTGTATAGGCTTTTGGTTAGCCAAGCTTCCGATAGGAGTATCTTAGAGAAAGCTTGGAGAGTTTTATAACGAGCCTTGGCTTCTCCACATTGCAGAGCTAGTACATCCTCTTTGGAGGAGCAAGCGGCAGTGATTATAACGTTCCGCTATCAGGACTAGTGGTCGATCATGGTTGTACTGCATGATTGGAACTTTCACTTCTTAATATAACAGAGTTAGCACGTTTCATGCATATGTTGTTATTGCATTTCATCTATCTTGTTTACTTTAATGATATATGTATCTGTTTGCTTACGCATGTGTGTATAGACTCTTTCTGTATATGTATGTATGAATCTTACTGAAATGTGTTGTTGGTTTAACCATCACTTTGGATTGTCAGCTTACTTGCTTTCTAGTTTGTGATGCATCTTCACTCGTGTGTTCCCTTCTTAGCCGCGTGCTTTCACAAGTTTCCAAGGGGCGCAGTCACCTCACTTTCCGTGTGTTAGAACCGTTCATACACCTTCCTTGTCTTGTTGCGCATGTCAGACCCTTGCTACCAACAGGGACATATCACTTCCCTCTGCGCGCAACAACGGTCAAGGCAATACTGTACAACCCATTGTTGAGACTCCTACACAAAACAATCTGAGGTCTAATTGGGACTTCTTACCAGGGAGATCCCCTGACATGTTGGCGGGTCTAGCACCGTCAACACCTTCTGATGCGAGGAAAACTTGCCAAGGGATGGATCACCTAAGAAGGGGATCTCGGGGAACTTGGAAGGTGAATGACTATAGGGAAGGGGGTGACCATATTGCCCGAGGGACTGGGAAGCAGAGAAGGGAAGGTCAGAGAATAAATTTGTTTTGGTCATTAGCATTGCCAAATGGAATCATAAGTACATTGGGAGTATTCCTTGAAATAATGAGTCAGTAACTGATCAATGAGAGAACAAGTAGTGTAAGGATTCTGGTGATGGACATGGGATGCATATTTTAATTTTGGCAGTGGATTTTAAATTTCCTGGGAAGGAGGTGAATCCTGGTACTACTTTGAGTGTGGAGGTGTGAGCCTCTAAATTCCCTTGTGGTTGATGCAGGTATCGTACCCTTTTATTTTCTCATTAGAGAAAATGTGCGTATGTGTGTATTATTATAAATATTGTATCAAGTTGTGTTTATAAAGCTCCATAAACTATATGATTGTTTGTTGGTTGAAGCAAATGTGCATAAGTATACGTGTTATTAATGTAAATATTGCATTGAGATGGGGTTATAAAGCTCCATAAGCAGTATGGTGTTCATGGTTTCAGCAATTTGGTATGATGTTAATGTCACATAGAGTTGTGTTATAAAGCTCCATAGGCAATATGTTTTGTTTTCAGCGTTTTGTTGGTCATAGGTGTCATATAAAACCGAGGATGGTGTTCCCCCAAGGGGGGGTTTTAACAACTCCTCATTGATTTTCCATGAAAATAAAATAAGACCAAGGTCATGGGAAACGTATTCCAAGCTAAATAGCGTGTAAAACATCATAGTGAGCATCACTTGCGGTTTATTCGTGACTATGGAAATTGGCAAAGGCAGAGAGGCAATATTTGGCATCTAATTAAGGAAATTAAGGAAAATAGGAGAAAAGGAAGATGAAGAGACGCAAATATGCATACAAGGGAAATTAGAGAGAAAATATAGGAAAATTAAAGAAAAAGGAAATGAAGAGATTAGGCATAAATGATAAAAAGGCACCTGAAAAACAATTGAAAATTTTTGCCTAGCTTTTGATCAAGGTCAACAAAGGAGAGAGAATAAGCACTTGGATAAGCAAGCAAGGAAGCGTAAGAAGAAGTTTGGACAATGACAAGTAAGGATAGAAATTAGCTCTGGATTGCAGATAAGAGATTTAGCATGCCTGGATTTGAATGCAAGGTAAATGCATTGGTTTATTGTTTATGTTTGTTGGCAATGGCATGGGGTTTTCATGGATTGACAGTTGTTTCAACCTTGCCTTGCCTTGCCTTGCCATTTCTTGGATAGCCACGGTGTGATGGGATTCATTCTTGGTTGAGCTTTGGATTGCTAGAAATATTTGGAACCGGGTGAGGTGGTCTCAGGAAAATCCCAAGCCTTGGGGGTGGAGATGGTTTTCTCTGGGAAGCCCCTGACATGTGGGTGGAGACATGAAAATCCCTCAAGGTATGGTGAAGGAATTATGAGGCATCTAATCTTCGTTTAGTCTTGTGATCTCGGGACCAGTAAAGGTGAGGTCACGGTAGCTTGAGGGTGGAGGTGGTTTAATCTTTGGATTCTCTATTTTCTTATGTCTTGGTTTATCCCATGAGATCCCACATTCATGGTTGGAATATGGCACGGGGGTGATTAGATGAAAAAATATTTGATTCAACCAAATCTATGGTTGGGTGGTACGTGGAAGTCCCTGACTTGATTGGCTTTTGCATAAGTTAATATGAGTTATTATTCTAATGTAATTAATGAGCACATGTACTTGTTACGTTGTGGATTTTATGGTTGATTTGTCGTGGTTTCTATTTTGGTTATATGTTGGCTATAAGCATGGTTCTATGATGTGCTTTAGTTATGGCTCTTGTTCATGATTTGATAATTTATTGAATGGTTGATGAGTGCATGGGCTAATGAGTGATGTTGCAGCTAGCTTGAGAGGGCATTAAGCCTTCTTTGTGGTTCTCAAATGAAGTTAAGTAATTTAAGATCATATGTGCATTCATGACCTATAGATTTCATGTTTATCATGTATTTGACGAAATGTCTATTTTGAAGTAGGCATCTTCTGGTTAAGATCTTGTTCAATTTTTTAATGGTTAGCCTTGTTATCACCTTATTTATGATTATGGAAAGTTATAGGTAGTTTTGGGCAGTGGTCTAAAGACTTTCCTGATGCATTTAGTTTGTAGGCCCTACTTCCATCACTGGAATTTGGAGGTCGGGTCATGTCATAATCGCACTCAAGTCATGTTTGCCCTGGAGAGCTTGTAAAAGCGTGTAAATGTGGGAGGGGTCGTTACACAAACAATGGAGAAAGCTATCATTGAGCATCCCCAATTGCTCGATCAGGTAAATGCAATATTACCTTCATTAGAGTAGTAAGATTAGTGCTTTGACATTATCTATTATTTGAAAAAATAATCATGTCTTCCTAATCTTGACAAAGCAAAAAACAATCACCCAAGCTTTGTGCAGCTAAGTATTACTTTTTGCAAGGAGGATGGGTGGATAAATTTTGATCGGGTTATCCTCATGTATGTTGATCCACCTAAGTCCAAAGAGCTTTTGCAAGAATTGCATGCAGGTTCGTGTGGTAAGCATTTTTCAACCAAGAACACAGTGCACAAAATCACGTGAGTAGGGTACTATTGGGCCAATTTATTTGCTGACACACATTCTATGTGCCTGCATGTGATCCTCGTCGGTGCTTTGAGGGAAAACTCAATTTTTGAACATTGCCTCTTGATCCTGCTATAGTTCAAGCCCCATCCCAACATTGAGTGTTGACTTTATTGGTAAGTTTCAACATAATTCTAGCAATGGATTTAGTTGGATACACATGGCCACATATTACTTTACCAGATGGGTGGAAGTAATGCCTTTTAAAACTTCTTCTAATGCATCTACTGTCATATTCCTTGGAGAATTATCACACGATTTGTCGTACTTGGCAAGATCACCACTGACAAAGGTAATGTCTTTCGCTTAGCAAAGTTGATACATTTTGTTCCCAATACAACATCAAATTAGCTCATTCAATTAATTATTATCCTTGAGGGAATGATTTGGTAGAGACCAGTGACAGGAAACTCACTTACATCATCAAAAGGATAGTTGGAGATAATAAAATATCTTGGGACAATTGTCTCAAATTTGCTTTGTGGGTTGATCGTATTACCAATAAATATGCAATAGGTAAGAGACTTTTTAAGCTAGTTTAAGGCCTCAATGTGGTTTTGTTGATCAACTTGAGGTTGACAATTTACAAATTATTGAAGTAATTTACAACAAATCAAGAATCCCTTCAGGCTCATATTCATCACCTTTCACATATTTATGAGGACAGTTGAACTACCTATGTTCATTTTGTGGATTATAAGATTTGGATAAAGAAAGTATTGGATCTATATCTAAAAATAGATTTTTAGAGGTAGGTGTTTTGGTTTTGTTACGGGATAAAATAAATAAAAATATGGAGACGATAACAAGTTTAATAGTTTGTGGTTGGGACCATTCTCCATCAATGTAACAACAAGTCCCAACACCTTTTATCTTTCTGACTTGGATGGTGTAAGTGAGGAGTTGTCAGTTAATGGACAATGACTGAAACTATACTTCCCATGATTATATAAATATTTTCAGAAAATTCAACTTTCACTTTCTTTGATGTGACTCTGAGAGTCTCAAAAGTATCACCCTAGTCAAGTGGACAAGATTGGTAGCTCCTAAGGATCTTGGGGGACAGGGGTATAAAGGACTCACATCTCTTTGCAAAAGCATTGGTCGATAAGAGTCAATAATGTCTAACATTGCAGAACTCCTTATTGTTTAAGTTTTTTAAAGCTAAATATTTTCCAGGTAAGACCATTGTTAATTGGTTTAGGGTTCCACACGAATCATGTAAAGGCTCTATTGTCTGAAAAATCTTTGATTCAAGATATTCCCTTGGCGGGAAAATGCATCTCATGACATGTGGGGGACGAACATCAAGTTTGTCTACGACGAGATTCCTGAATTGGAGCAGAAGATGGATATAGGTTATTTGACCCGTTACTGGATGAACTTAATCAACCCCAATCTTTATTTTTAGCGAATGTAAAATTTAAGGATCCACAAATTCGTGGGTGTGAAGGGTGGAAGTCTACAATCGACATTGGATTGTCAAATGTATGTGCTTATGAGTGGGACAAATATATGAATATGCTCATAGAAAATTCTATCTTCCTCAAAGATAAGGTGCAAGATATGATTGTTTGGTTCGAGAACGCCCACATAAGATCTTTTATTGCGAAATTGGGACATAAAGTGTGGTTCGAAGATAATTTATTCATTCCCACATGTTAGTGATGGAATTTATCATGGGGCATCTATGCTCCTCTAAAAGCTAAGTTGACAAATTGGTTGACTCTCAAATAAGTTGCTTACTTGGGATAATCTACAAAAGTGGGGTTGGGAAGCTCCAAATCAATGTTCTCTTTGTAAATCTATGAGGAAGGAATCTCATTGCCACATTTTTTCTTGCAATGCAATTATGTATCACAAGTTGTCATTCTTCTTTGGCAGATTTTTCATCCAAAATCCAAATGGGGGGATCCTCACTAGGCAACTATTATAAGTTTTGGTGGTAGGATAAATAGGTTGTGTCTTTTAAAGCACTCCCATCCCTGTTGATCTATGGTATTTGGCATACTCAAAAGTTTTGTATCTTTCAAGACAACGTCACTTTGCCCGAAAAGTGTGCAGCTAAGATTACAGGCCTGATACAAGAATACAAGTCAGATCCTCGTTGTCCCAAGTCCAGGGTGCTAGTTATGCTCGAATTAGATTATGGATCAGTACCTTAGGGATTTTTTGACGGTGCCAACTAAGGATACCCTCCTTGTTGTGGCAGTGGGATTGTGTTGTACCTTAGTCACTCCCATTTCATTCAGATTCATCACTCTCTCAGCAGAGGGTTGAACAATAAAGCTGAATTTGTAGCCTTATGGTTCCTATTGGAGCTTGCTTGCAAGAAGGGCCTTACTTTACTATAAGTGATGGGAGACTCCAAGTTGGCCATATATTGGGCAAACAATAAAGTCGAGGTAAACATTATGGGGTTGGAAAATCTCTTTTCCAACACAAGGCTACAATGGAATCTTTTGAACATATCACATTTTTCCATATTCTCCAGTAACTCAACACGGAAGTAGATAGTTTGTCCAAAGAAGCTCTTGCCCTCCCAATTAGCTCGGTCGGATATCATGAATTTATTGATGAAGAAGAAGTCAAGACTAGGGAGACCAATGCCTCTTTCTAGTTTTTCAAGACATTCTCAGTTTTTATGTTTTGTACATGAACATTGTTTTTTCCTTTTTGATGGGATGTATATTTTATTTTTGACATTCAAACCAAAAGAATGATGTTTTGTTGATGTAATTTTGAAACAGATACAGGAAGGTTGATTTAGGCTATTTGGGGTCGATGATAGTATGAAATACACCAGGTTTTGCTGACAACAATATTCATATATTTTGAAATATCAATATATGCAATTTTTCTATTAAAAATAAATAATTGAACTAATTAAAAAGGAAACAAATAGGTTTTTATTCAGTGAGAACAATTTCACTATATGTGTGTGTGTGCATGTGTTTTAGATTCTTGTTTTGTAATCTATTTCATGTCCTTTTGTTGTTCGGTTCATTTATTTTCACTAACAATCATAGTTGGTTGTTTTGCAGAAGTTCAAGTACCATTTAGCCCATATATTCCATGATATTGTCTCCATTTTTATCTAACAATGTTGCCCAAATTTGAAATTTTCCAATATGACATCACATATCAACTTCCTCTTTTAATGCCAAGTCAATTGTAGTTGAAGTATGGATGAGGCAAATATTCCTTATGTTTCACTCTTTTGACATGAGTAGGCATGGGCAACGTTGAAGAGACTATAGGAAGTGCCTTGAGTCATTTTATGGTCTAGTATTTATTCATTTATTATTAAGTCAAATGTCCTTGGTCTTATGCCTCATCCAATGCTAGGTTCATGACATCACACACTTGTAATACAAGACTTTATGCTTTGTGTTGTGGGGGAGGTTTTCATCATTTCCTTTCTCTCAACAAACCATTCCTTATCAAATTTAACACATCATTTGGGGATTGATCCATAAGTTAGAGTACCTTAATGATCATTAACCTCATTCACAATTATTTCACATCTAATAGGGTTGATCATTATTGGGTCCTGATTGGATGGTCTTCATCCAGGGTTTTACCTCATATCATTGTTCACACCGATAAATTGTACTCATACCTTAGGACCCATTAGCCTTGTTGGTGGGTTCCTTCACTTCTAGCAACTATTTTCATTATTGACACCTAACTAGATGATTTTCTCCCATCCGTCAACTTCAACTCATTTCCTAGTGGGAGGAGTGTAGTATCAAGATTAGTTGTAGGTTGTAGATGGGTAGACATGGTCATTTTTATATTTTTATATTGAATTTGAGCAACAAAGATACCATGTAGTTGACTCCATGGTCTAGTGGATAGGCACTTATTAATAGTTCATTTCATTGATGAATGACATAGTTTAAGAGTACAAAGATTCAGTGGTTCTTCACATCCTATAAGGGGATATCGTCCCCTTGAGTTGTTAGTGTTAACCCCAATATAAATTCTTACTACTAAAGGGTTAAGGTCTAATGAGACTCAATAACATTGGATTGTTTCTAGATGTTTCGTTGCATAATCGTCGATTAGAGAACCATTTATGTTCAATTTCGTTAACTTCTAGGAAATTGTTACTTTGGGCCGCTCCACTTTTTTTATGTTCGAACCATTAGGGTCCCACACATCATATTTGACTACTCCTTGATATTGTTGAAAAAGCGAGTCCAATGGGAACATTTTCACCTTGATCCGAAATGAACCTTTTTTCTCTGCTTTTGTGCCTTTTTGCTTTTTTGTAATTATGGCCTAGTATGCCATGTGTATGTCATTTGGCCAAAATTTGTGCTTTCTTGTTTTTTTACCTCTTTAGGAAGATTTCCTTTTAGGGGATGTATATCATTAGTAAGTTTATATATTTGGCAGTTGCAGGTGTTGGTTGTGATTCCTAACTAACAACTAAGGGGTGGTCTGAGCTTCCTTTGTATGTAAAAGTGAGGAGTTGAGTAACACTTTGTTATTGGCTTTTGTCTGAAGTTGACACTTGGCATGGATCTCAATCATATCTCTGAGTAAATTTTCAAGGATCATGACTTCAAAGTCACAAGTTGTACAATGATTAAATAATTAAATCTTCATTTAATTATTTGATCACATGGAAAATGGGTCAAATTGTTTTAATGAGAGAATGGGAGCTTTTCCTAAACATCTTCGTGAGTAAGGTGAGGAAAAGGGAGATTTTTGAATTTCATGAAAGAGATGGGAAAACAAATATTGTTGATGCTTCCATTCAATAAGTGAAACAAAGAAATGTGTTTTTGTGTTTTTGCCAAAGTGATTGAGGTAAGAGGTGCATTTGCTCTCGTTCATTAAGATTTCTTTATTCTTTTGCCAAAATAATTCTCTTGAGTAAGTGGAGGAAAGGAGTACACAACTGAAGAAGGACGTACAAATCATTCAAGCCATATAACAACCATGGAAATAAGGGAATGAATGGAAGAATGGGTTATGGTTACTATTCTCACACAAGGACATCATGTTGTGCAAATCGAGGCGTACATATATCATTTTCTCCATGGAAAATACTATTTGATGGACAAGGGAGTCTGGTTCTGCTACAAACTTTAGGCATCAATTGAAAATTGGTTGGCATTTACACTTGATTTTTGAGAGCTTAACCTCATAAAAGGATGCATTGGATATATGTTAGAGCATGATCATTCCCAGTGTTGTTATGAAATAAAATTTGAGAATTTGTGACAACAAATTTCATGCCAATCCTCCATTTTGGTTTATGATATGATCTAAAAACTCAAACACAAAAGTGTTCTTGAATTCTCCTTGTCTGCAATATTTATTCCTTTTTCTCAATTTTTGGTTGGGAAACTTCTCCTACCAAAGTAGAAAGAAGATTGGTTTTTATTTGGGTAACATACAATAATGCATAAATGTATCCTATACTAGTTCTATTAGCATATTTGGTGAGGGATAAATTGGAACTATTGAAAGTGATTCACAAGAGTAATATTATGAAAAATAACCAACCCATAAGGGAGTGGCATACAAGCTAGGAGGCACATCAAATTTTTGGTTGTGCTTGTTATTTTTCTGCTTGACTTTTGTACATAATGAGGGCCTCGCCTTAACAAGTTTATGCTGAATTTTTTCTCACGAACTTATAAATAGATTTGTCAGTACCTTTTCATATTTCTCCCTTATAAATTGCCACACTAGATGAATTATCCATATGTAATAACCAACCACTCCATATCATAACTCATATTGCTACTTGTGATTGGCATTTTGCCATACTTTGGAAACTTCTTGTTGGCAAATTTCATCCTTCACCACAATTATACAATTCAACATCTATACAAGCAAAGAGGTCTCTCAAATTTGATTTGAATGGTGATTCAAAGAAGAAAATTGACTGAAAGTTGAAACTTAACAATTAAATCAGCAAGGAATTTTTACAATACAAGGAAGATATGCATGTACATAGATGCCATTTTCATGAGAGAAGGAAGGCATCACCTTTAATTTATTCAAATGGTAAAGGAGATACAAGGAAAATGAAGTTATAAACAATAAGATAACTCAATTAACTCAATTGCTTCCATAAGGATAACTCACTTATTTCCATGAAATGTTAAACGATGGATTTTCTTCCTTGAAGAAAGATCAATAAAATTGATTTTCTTGGATGGAAAGCGTTGTAAAACAACAGTCTCACACCTCTCTCCAAAGCCGCGAACTGAATGGGTCAAAATTGGAAAAACAAACAACTTAAAGATACATTTTTCATGGTGAAAAAGGGAGCATAAAGAGGTAATTTGATCCATAAAAGTAAAAACCAATTGTTGACTAAAGCATAAAAGGTAAACAATGAGAAAAAATGCTTGTTAAAAATGTGGATACATCTTTGGCCAACAATCTTGAATGGAAAAAGAAACTTAGTCAAAGAAAAGATATCCCAAATGCAATAAAGCTAACTATGTACAAACACTTTTTTGCTATTTCTTAGCTTTGTTTCCCTCCTTGAACAAGCAAGTTGACTAAGTCTTGAGGGAGGAAACAACCTTCTACATAGACATTTAAAAGTAGCGATACAAAGGTTGGACAATTTCTCTTATATCTTTAGTAGCAGTGGAAATCTCACTTTTCCATGTTCTAGGCCCTCGGATCACTACCTCCACTATAGGTGAATGAATTCATGGCAACTTGTCACCTCATACTCATTATGGTGCAAGCAACTTCTTTGGTAATATAAAATTTTATTCAATTATGTTTGATTCTAACTCTTTGAATGCACTGGAGGCCATTAAATAATTTTTTATGCAGTGGGAAGGTGTTTTTTTTATTCTATCATTCTATTATATTATCATGAAAATACATATTACAAAATGTGTCTCAACAACTCCACCGACTTCACTCCGACCAGATTTGTAGCTAGGAGATTCGAAGTATGCATAAGATGTTTCCATTGAACATTTATTTATGACTTGCTGATTAGCCATACAAACCAAAAAGGAGACAAAAATAACAAATGATCTGTAAACATCATATCACAAAGGTGGCTGAGGAGGTGTTGCAAATAGGCGTGATCTCATGCATGTGGAAATCAATGTGCTCGACTATGGCCTCCAAATGATGCAGGCGATCATTGGTACAACGTTGGCTCCGACAAATGTTATTCAACTACTTCATAATTTCATTATGAATGAAAATGATGTCATTCATATAAGCCATCAACTCATTCCTATCCTCGTATTTGTGCTCCCTGAAGATATCTAGGTTGGCTTAGATTCTTCGCAACTGCTCGGCTATTGATTCTAGGGTGGTCGACACATCCACGTGTCCTAGAGAGCGACCCTAGTCATGGGAAACCTCCCGTTCGTGCTCCACACTTATAGAGTTCGCAGTCAACGAGTTGTGGCTATTAGCCCGATGCACTGCATGCCCCTGCTGACCACCGCCTTTGCGAGGCTGACCTCTTTGATGAGGCCACCAGAACCCAAATGAAAGACTCAAGGACCAAACAAGGAGGAGGGGAAACAAACTCTATAACCCGACAGAGCCCACAAAACTTAGGGGTGATTGCAATCTTGCCCGACCCCAGTCGACTATCACCATTAATAAAGAAGATTATGGACTAAGAATTAATCGACCACCCCACCCACAAAACCGTTACACATAGCACATAACTACCAAACTGAGACTGATGAACAATGGTCATAGCCCTAAGACATAATGTTGAAAATGCAACAAGAAAATCTTGATTTAATTTACCCTTGAATTAAATTACGAGAAAAAATATAATTCCACATCACAAAACAACTTGTATGAGTTAACTAAGTTAATTTGACCTAGTTGGTTCAGTCAATTCAATTTGAGGGTCTAACTTGAGTCATGTAGAGTGGCTCCTACTTTATAGGAGCCCTGGTTGAGATTATTTTGAGCTGTAATTAATTAATTCAGTTTAACTGAGTTAAAGTCAGTTAAATTAGTTCCAACTTACAGAGGAACTAGTAGGAGGTCTAACAGTGGGGTGTTGCTTCATGTGTTCAACCAATTAACTGATAATTCAACCATAAATAATTCATGAATGTGCGATCTCAGAGTTACCCAGTTGAGATTGGAGTTCAAGGGAAGTGTGCTATAAGTTGTATAATCATCTAAATTGTACAGGTGGTGCATGTAGTCAGAGGAAGGCCTATGATGGATTGCGCAATACCAATTGAGGACTTTCCCTAATTAATAGGGGCTAATTCTCAAGGAAACAACACAAGGAAATAGGGACTTGTGCAAGCAGAAATTGGTTAAGTATTGGCCAAGGCTTGTCTAGGAGGTAGTGAGATAGATAGAGATAGTGCAGAGGTTGCTCGTTCTTGAGCAAAGCATTGTAATCTTCTCATATTTTCTAACTAATGCAATATACATATAACATGGATTTTTAGTTGCGGAGAAGGGAGACACAATACCACAGTACTTGAGCAGGTTCACCAAATGTCGAGATGAGCTTAGGAGCGTTGGTATTACAATTCCTGAAGATTATCTGGTCAATCTAGCACTTCTAGGCCTTCCCAAGAGTTGGCACAACTACCAGGATTCAGTAAATGAGAGGGAACATCAACCAAAGTAGTAGTGGTTGTGGTTCGACTTGGTGCAAGGATAGACAAGGCAGGACAACTGAGATGAGACCTCATCCAAAGAAATGGAAGAGGACTTTGCGTTAGTTAGCAAAGGCAAGAAAGCCAAGGGAAATAAGTCCTAGGGCAAGGAGGGCAAGAAGAAAGACTTGTCCAACATCAAGTGGTTTAACTGTCATGAATTCAGGCACTTTGCCACGAAATGTCCACAGAAGAAGGCAAGTAAGAAGGATCCTACAGTTGTAGCAACAAGTGAAGCTATAGCTTCACAATTCAAGCTTGATTTTACTCTCATTGCATGCATGACAAGCACATTAATGGGAAGCATGTGGTATCTCGACAATGGTGCCTCGTTATGACGGGGAATAAATATCTCTTCAGTGGCTTAGAGGAGAAAGACCTCAAGGAGAACATTGATTGCTGACATTACTTTAATATGGAAACAAAGAAGGAGTGTTGAAAATGCAAAAAGAAAAGCCTGATTTGATTTTCCCTTGAATTAAATTAGGAGAAAAATTGTAATTCCACATCAGAAGACAACTTGTACGAGTTAACTTAGTTAATTGGACTTAGTTGGTTCAATTAATCCGAGTTGAGGGTCTAACTTGAGTCATGTAGAGTGGCTCCTACTTTATAGGAGCCCTGGTTGAGTTTATTTTAAGTTGTAATTAATTAATTCAGTTTAACCCAGTTAAAGTCAGTTAAACTAGTTCCAATTGATGGAGGAACTAGTAGGAGGTCTAACAGTGGGGTGTTGCTTCATGTGTTCAACCAATTAACTGATAATTCAATTATAAATAACTCATGCATGTGTGAATTGAGAGTTACCCAATTGAGATTGGAGTTCAAGGGCAATGTACTATCAGTTGTATAATAATCCAAATTGTACAGGTGGTGCATGCAGTCAGAGGAAGGCCCATGATGGATTGCGCAATTCCAATTGAGGAATTTCCCTAATTAATAGGGGCTGGGCACACCACTTCCACATCAAGCTCAAAGACCACAGGGGGTTCTACCGCATGCATAAGCCACATAAAATCATTTTCGTGAGCCAAAAAAATCACTCACCTGCAACCATAATCTCAACACCACTAGAGCGAAAACTGCATAGGAAGACCACAACCAGAGAGAAAGGGTTACCTTTAAGTCACATAAAGCTAGTTCGGAGAAGTGTCTACACCACTTACAGGAGCTGCTGGTATTTCCACTCACAATTTTGAACCTGCGAAAGAAGTCTGAGACACAAATTAAGCATGCTTCGGGGTCCTAGATGAATCGCTGACAGCCATCTTGAAAACAAATTGTTGTGTAACGGTTTGCCACCGCGCTTCACCGACTATTCGACTTCTAGGGTGAGCACGCATGACCACCTCCGTTCAATCTCACCACCCTGCACCCACTACTCATCGCCCAATTCTCATAAACCATCCCACAACGCTTAAGATGCATTACAACTTCTAACACCTCTTTTGGAGAGCTCGGACGCCTGTTGTCCCATCCCATTAATCCCTTCATAACGAGGAGCATGCCTACTGCGTGCCTCGAGGGGAAAACCCCAAGGCCAGTTGGCCCAACGTGCATTCACCCCCATTGGGGGTGGGAAGGTATATTGAAGTGCACTTGTTTTGAATTGTTTCACTTGAGGCTCACATTCGTTTCTTGCATTGCTTTCGATTTCATCACTAATATTACCTTTAGAAATATGATTTCAACCATTATAAATTTCATTTCAAGAATTACTTCACTCTTGATTGCTCATCAACAAGTCAAGAGCTAAACTTTGTTGTATGCTAATCAAATTGAAGTTTCACATGGGAATATTAAATGGATAACAACATGCATCATCTAGGAACACCCCCTTGAGACTGGAAAACACTAGTTCAAATGAAGAGACTTTCAATTATTACAAAATTAAATGTCTAAAAGTGTCATGTAGGTTCGTGGACACATATTTGCATGATAATACGTTAGTAAGGAGGCTTAGTGCATAGTCAAAGCATGCTAATGTAAAACAACTATTCCATTGGTCACCTAAAACTTACACCTTGTCTCTTCCACATAAATCACATTAACATAAGGAATGTCATTAACGACACCTCTACGTTAGCACACACTATCCCCTTGAGAAGACTTGGTCAACCACATTATCATGGGGAGCACCATTGTGAAAGTTTAAACTTAGGTCACCATCATGATAAACTCCCTAACTTACCACTAAACCAAAGCACAATGTACATAAACAAAGGACCACTTTCCAATGAACAATTCTTAGAATAAAAATCACGATGGATAACAACTTTGATTTTTACCACAACATGAACAACATTTTCAATTTTTATCACACCATAAAGAACAACCATGTCTCAACATATAATTTGTGCTTATCATATTATCACAATATTGCATCTAAGGAAGTTCACAGGGGATAATAACTTGATCCTATCACCTTTGATAGCGAGGAATTATGTCTCATGAGGTTTCAGGTGTGGGCGAGCCAATTTAAAAAAAAGAATATTACTTCAAAGGAAAACTTAATAAATCAAGTTAATATGGAAACCATACCCACCAAGATCCATTAACTCTGGATCTACCAAGCGCTAAGAGGGATCAAATCATTTTGCATCTTAAGATATTTTCCTCTCAAGAGATATGATCCCTCTCTTGGTAAATCTAGAGTTAAGATAGATATCGGTTGGTTTAATTCCCCTTCAAATAGGCTATATTCAAATAAGCTATACTTAGAAGTTTTATTTTAACATAGGGTTATTTTTATTTCAAATTTACATTAACTACTCAACAAAAAATAATTTTAAAAAATAAAATAAGATTTTTATTTTAACATGAGATTATTTTTTATTTTATTTTGACTACCTCAAAATATTAATTTGAAAGGACATTACAACTTAAATAAAGATCTATATATTTTACTAAACACACTCGTATAGAAAAAAAATGTTAAACACCAACAGATATAATACTATATTAAAAAATGAAAATAAATAAATAAATATAAATATATAATCAAACCAAACTATATGCATGAGTTTATAAAACACAAATTAAATTTCTTAATAGGTAAAGTTTGTAATCATTTAATAAAAATAATTAGTACATGGAAATTAATTAATTAAATTTCTTAATATGTAAAGTTTGTAATCATTTAATAAAAATAACTAATACATGGAAATTAATTATTAAAAACTTAGACATTATAAATTTTAACCACTTAATAAATTTACTTTAAAAAAAGTATAAACTGGTTTAACGGCAACCCCTCTTAATTTTTCCAATCAATTTTACATTAACTAATTAAATTTATGTATATCAGTGAGTTTTGAGTGAGCGGGCTAAGCCCAGGCCCACTAGCGCTATAATTGGCGGCAAAGAGAAGAGGGTCACATTTGCGCGGGAATCTCACAATATACCCATGTTTTTCTCTGTACATCCAGATTGATACAGGACCGGGCTCCGCTCCCCCAAATCTACCCCGCATCAAAGTAACTCGATCTGTTTCTCTCCAGATTCTGTTAGAACGCTTCAATCCCCTTTTGAATGCCAGCCATTCCAAGGTATTTCGCGGTCATTCTGATGCAGTATTATTTATTTTGAGATTAATGTTCACAAAGTCCTTACTCCATATGTGAGTGTAGTTAGGAATTGCTTATTAAGGATTTTCGCAGAGCTAATTATATTTATTTTTAACAATTGTTACTATCATTTCTTTGTTCCGAGACAGGAAACTTGAAGGATTCAAACTCTGGACCTTGTGGAAGTTTTTCAATTATTTTGGAGATGGAGATAGAAGGGTTATCGGTGGTGTGCGCAGGGCTTGGCTGCGCGTCTCAAGATGCTGATGGCAAGCGAAATGAGTATATAAAGAGTGAAAACTGTTTAGGTAATGATCCCCATTTATATGTATATTTTCACAGGTACAACTCAATATATATATATATATATATATATATATATATATATATGATGTGAAATAAGAATATTTAGATTACCTGTAAGGGCTAAAAAAAATAACAGCCCAAAGTGCTGTCCTGAGAAATAGTTTCCTGTTCTATCTTGTCTCTGCATGGTACAGCCATGGCTCCTTCATGGCAGCCTTCAAAAATTTCTTTTCAGCCCTGTTACAGTTTCCTATGCTATCTTTCCTCTGCGCAGTACAGCCAGCCCAGGCTCCTTCATGGCAATCTTCAGAAACTTTCTTTTCAGCCCTGGACTCTAAAAGAAAAACCCCAGCCACGGGCTCAGCTTTTAAACTGAAATATAAACTTTTCAGCTCCTATATTAATAAAAAAATCTTTCAAAAAATGAGATTTGGTTCCCTCCTCCGAACTCCAGCTTAGTTAGAAGTCCCTCCTGCACTAACTGTTCTTTAGATAATCGATCTGCTTCGGAATTGAATTCTCTATAAATATGAGCCAACATTAACGTATCAAAACTGCTTTTTACCTCCGTAACTAAATTTATGATCGGAGTCAACAGCTTATTTTCAATTCTGCTTTATTTTTGACCCAATCCACCAGTGTATTTGAATCGCCAAATACCTGTAAGTGTTTGTGTCTTTTGCCTTTTTGCTGATTTCAGCACGAACTACAACAAATAGAATTCTTGATCCCTGTCCAGCAGCATATGTTAGGTAAATGCAACGTGTTAAATCAAGATAAAGAATAGCTCCAGTCCTATACATACCTGGGGTTCCTTGAGCTGCATCTGTCAGGTAAATATAACGTGTTAAATCAAGAAATGGAATAGCTCTAGTCCTACACATACCTGGGATTTCTGGACAACGCCTGTCGAAAAAACCCCCTCCCACATCATAATCAAGGTAGGGTTTCTTTAACATTCTTTGTGGATTTCTTTTGGGGTTTTTGGTTCCCTTCAAATGAGGCCCTGATTTAACCAGCAATGAGACATGTTTTTTCTTTCTTTCTTTCCTTTTTTTACTTGGAATGAAAACACAAGAAAGCCCAGAGTACTTCCCCAAATTTCGTGGATGATAAATCGGATAAACCATTGGCCCTGATTACGGGGCCTCGACCCAAGGGAATCGAAAATAGTCAAAGCTGTGATCAGCAACAACCCTTGGGGCTAGCTGGAGACATATATATCCCTTGAAAACCCTTTATATTCTTTGACAACCAAATTCCCAATATTACAAAGAAAGACAAAGCTTTGTAAGTATTTTCAGATATGTCTACTATCCGAGAATAATAACAATCAACCAGAGAACTTTGATCCCATTTGTTCATCCCAATTGATATTAGTAGTACGTTATTTCAGTCCGATCTCGAAATAGAGCTAGTAGCAAACAAATGTTCTACTGTTTCCTCTCTTTCGTTGTGCATAATACACCTATCCAGACCTTGCCAACTTCTCTCTTAACAGTTATCCCTTAAAATTTTATTCATTAGAGATAACTAACTATTTTTTCTTTGATTTTTAAGGACTTTCCAGTTTCCACGTTGCTGCCAACATATGTTTTCTTCTCCTTGAGATTTTTCCATTTTTTAGAGTATTCCATTATTTTTGTGAATTCCATTGTAGCTTGAATTTTTTACCACTTGATTAAATCTTGTTGATCAGTGGGCTTTATAGCACTGTTGAAATTTAATGACTGAAAAAAGTTTCTTGCAATCCCAACCCGGTTTTAATTTCACTTTATCACTCTCATTTAGTTACATGTTTTTTTCCATAAACATACATTCAACATATAGAATCCTGGAAATGAAATTTTCAGATTAGAACACATGGAATTGTCAACATATGCTGAAAATAAATATGGACATAAATAGACCAGCCACACACATAAAAATACACACAGACTTGCGGTCAACTTAGACCCAGGCAAAACCCCTTCAATCTTCTTTGGGGAAAACCTGTTAGAGAGCTCTTCAAATTTATTTATCTTTCAAATTCAGGAAAAATACATTTGCAGACAAAACAAAACAACAAAATACAACTTATCTCTTCAGTGCAAAAGTCCTTGAAATTTGTGCCCACTTTGCCTCGATTTCCATGCCCACTTGAAGCTGAAATATGTACTTTATGAATATGATTGTACAAATTTCTGTACTGCTGTATGGATTGTAAGGATTTTTTCTTTCTTTCTTTTTCAAAATCTTCTTTCGAACAGCTTGCAACTCACATCATTAAATGCTTTTCGTATTGTATACCATGCTGTCTTCTATGCCTCGATTTCCGTGCCCAACTTTGCCCAGAAATCACTCTTTCAACTTGCTGCAACAAATTTTTCCTTCAAAACTTTTCTCTAGCTCTCGGCTTTCCTTCTCCAATCTGTTCATGAAAAATGAATGCATCCTCTCTTTTCTTTTTCCCCTTTTGTTTTCTTAAATGATTTTTGGGCAACCTTAAGATCTAATGGCTCATATTCATTTAGATCAAGGGATGAGAATAAATGTGCATTTAATTCTCACTTTCTATTTTTTAACTCATCTATTAAATAAAGTACCCACATTGTACTTTATGTCTAAAGTCACTTTTCACTTTATAATTTAACATTGACTTCACCACTTATAAAGTCACTTTCACTTTATAAAGTCACACTTAGGAAAATAATTATTTTGGACACTTTTCTCTAGTTAGAGACTAATCCCATGGGAAATCACTTGCCCAAGGTACTTTAAAAATCAACACTCCCTCTTACGGAGGAAAGTGTTTCTCACCACACCCATCTTGTCCCTGAAATGGACATGCTTGCCTCTTGGCAAGGACTTCGTGAGAACATCGGCCACCTGCTCATCTGTTGATATATACTCCAGCTTCACTGCCCCCTTTTGAACATAGTCCCCGATGAAATGATATCTGATGTCAATGTGTTTTTGTTAAATTATGGTATGTTCTATGCTTAAGAAGAATTTACTTCAAGTTTTCTTATTAGCCCAATATCAATTTCCAGAATTGTAATCACATCAACATGATAGTAAAATGCAAATAGAACATAAATGTAAACAATAGAAGACAAGCCAAGACAAGAGACACAAGATGTGGCACCAACCAGGGACAAACCCCAATGCAGGGAAACCCTTTGATCAATTCTTCTTATATTCTTCAATAATTCAACAGAGAGAGATAGTACAATTACACAATTCTGTAATTTTATGACAGCAACAACTAAACCCTAACCAGCAAAGTCAAAGCTGGTCAAATAGGTTAGAAATGACCTCAAGTCAACCTTGGTCAACTCAACCTCCAACAACAATGATAGGCAACCCAAAACAGTCCAAGAAAGATGGTCAAACAGCAGTCAACACATGTGTAGCTCTGTGGTCAACCCTCAATAGTCAACATTGGTCAAATGTATGGTTAAACAGGTCAACGCTTTGCTGTCCAGAATTGTGGCTTGCTTGGAAGAGACTCCCCACACTAATTCGTAGTCAAAGATGCCTCTTTGCTGGTCAACGCAGTCAATGTTCAACCTTGCTGCTCCATGGTCAACCCAAGGTCAACACTGCCCAAGATTAGACCTGCGTCCTTCCTTTTTCCCATGTGAGAGTGACCTGCTCCTCCTACGCATACATAATCAGACTAGGAGAGAGAAGAGTGAGATGATGAGATGAGTGTCCTAATGCTACAAGGTCTTCTCCTTTTATATGATAGGTTGAGGATGCGCTGGGGGTGTGAAACACTGTTTTGCTTGCTGGCTGACCTTGACAAATTGTCAAGAAATATAAATAAATTCATATCTCCATAAATACATGTCGGAATCGGTTGATTGTTAGATCAATCCTACACATCTCGATGAGAGGAATCCAAGAAAAATATCAACTGCCATAAATAAGGTGACCGACATGGAGTTTGGCCCTAGTTGCCAATTTTAACACTCCCTCTCAACTAGGGAGAACTCCATTTGCTAATCCATCTGTCTGTTGGTACTATCTCTGCCATCAAATGCACTGCTTTGCATTGCTCTGCTCTGCTCTGCTAAACTATGAAGAAGAAGAAGTGATCGAGAATGTATCGTACCATCCTCTACTGACCCAAAGTCAGTCCTAGATAAAATAAAGTGTCTAATAGAACTCTTACTGACCTGAAGTCGGGCCTAATGAAGAGTGTGTGTCATACCACTCTTATTGATCCGAAATCAGTTCCAAAAGAGAGTGAGTTATATCACTCTTATTGACCTGAATTTAGTTCCAAATAAAGAGTGTGTCTCATACCATTCTCACTGACTCGAAGTCAGTTCCAATTGATCCCAGATCAATGTCATCCTAGCATAGGGAGTACGGTAGATACACGATGCGTCCATCGGTACTACTATGGTCCCTATCCTCATTTCCCTACTCATTGGCCAGATGAGAGGTATTTCCCATGAGTCCTAGACTGCATGGCTAGGATGTCTCAGCAGGAGAAGGATGAACCACTCATCCTTTCTCATGTCGCCACGGGGTATCACAGGGGAAGGCTGAACCATTACTCTGTACATAGCAAACCACTAAGGGAAGGCTGAACCACTCACCTTATGGTTGCTCATCGCTCCAAGAAGTACCCCAAGCCCCTCGGAGCTCCCAGAGCTCAATGTATGTATCATACATGACCTTCATAAGAGGGTTTCTCCACGACTCCTAGTCGTTCTCGGAAAGTCAAGAATTTGACCTTTCCCAGGGGCTTCGTCAGAATGTCGGCGACTTGCTCATCAGTCCCAATATGATGGAGCCTTATTGCTCCTCGTTGTACCATATTCTGGATAAAGTGGTACTTGACATCAATGTGCTTGGAGCAATCATGAAATACGGGATTCTCTGATAAACGAATCCCACTCTGGTTGTTGCAGAGGATCATGGTAGTATCTAGCGTATGACCAAACAACTCACTAAAGAGCTTCTGCAAGTTGCAACCAAACAACTTCACAGGAGGCCATACTCGCAGCAATGTATTCGACCTCAGCGGTGCTCAAAGCCACCGACTTCTGCTTCCTGCTCATCCAGGATATCGAAGCAGAACCCAAAGAGAAACAACACTTGGAAGTGCTCTTTTGGTCCACCACACTGCCTGCCCAATTAGCATCACAATAACCATGCAACCTCACATCTCCGGCAATGTATCTCAGTCCATGAGTGATTGTGCCTTGAAGATATCTCAGAAGATTCTTGGCACCAATCCAATGTGAGTGATGAGGCTCAACCATATATTGGCTCAACGTGTTGACTGCAAAACATATATCCAGACGGGAGTTCACCAAGAACATCAATGCTCCTATGAGTTGACGATACTCAGAAGCATTTCCCAATACAGGTCCGACAACACTACCGCATAACTTCTTGAAGTTAAGCTCCATTGGGGTAGTCACGGGCTTGCAGTCCACCATATCGAATCTCTCCAATATCTTCACCACGTATTTTCCTTGAGATAGGAAAATTTCTCTTGGCTTTTGCCAGACCTCCAGCCCTAGGAAATAGTGCATCAGTCCTAGGTCCTTCATCTCAAATTCGGAAGCCAACTCCCTCTTACATTTGTGAATGAGAGGGTCTGCACCTGTCAGAAAGAGGTCGTCAACATACAACACTAATATGAGAGGCTTATCATCTTCAACCTTAAAGTAAAGGTTCAGATTGACTTCACTACTAGTGAATCCTAGGTTCATCAAATAGCTATCGATCCTCTCATACCAAGCTCGGGGTGCTTGCTTCAGCCCATATAGAGCTTTCTTCAACTTGCATACATGAGATTCTCGATTATGAATCTCAAACCCCTTGGGTTGTTTCGCATAGACTTCCTCTTTAATCGAACCATGCAAGAACATAGTCTTGACATCCATCTGATGTAGGTTTTGCCCTTGCGAGGCAGCAAGGGCTATGATCGAGCGAATGGTGGTGTATCGGGCAACAGGTGCAAATATCTCATCATAATCTACACCTTCCTTTTGAGAGAAGCCTCGAGCAACAAAGCGAGCCTTATACTTTTCAGCATTCCCATCAACTCCATGCTTGATTTTGTAAAGCCATTTCGAGGTGACAACTGTTTTGTCCTGGGGTCTGGGAACCACATCCCAGACATCATTCTTCATGATGGACTCGTATTCTTCATTCATAGCATCCTTCCATACTTGATGCTTTACGGCTTTTTCGAACGATGAAGGCTTGTTTTGAATGATGGTGCTCATAATGGTCAAGTATTCTTGATACCTGGTCGGCTTCTTGTTTTCACGGAAAGTCCCTCTGGGTGCAATATGTCTCTCAGCATCTTCAAGAGTCCCCCTAAGCCATGAGGGCCTCTTCCTAGAGGAGGAAGGGTCTTGCGGAGGGGGATCAATAGGATCCATAGGTTCTTCAACATCGGGCATTGATTCATCTTCCTTCTCATTCGGCTTCCTGGTGTCAGCTTCTTTATCTTTCCTTAGAATAGGAAGATTGTCAACCTTGCTAAGAGCCATATCTTCGTCAAAGGTGACATCATGACTTATCTCGACTTCCCTTTGACCAACCACATAGATTCTATAGCCCTTAGAATTTTCGCTATAGCCCACAAAGATTCCCTTTTTTCCAGATGCACCCAATTTGCTTCTTTTCTCTTTCGGCACATGAAAATATATGGGACTTCCAAAAATTCTAAAATGAGAGACATTAGGTTTCTTACTAGTGAACATTTATTCGAGAGTCTTGGAATCCAATGCTTGATGAGGGCATTGATTTTGAACATATACGACGGTGTTCGTAGCTTTGGCCCATAGAAACTTCGGAAGCCTTTAATCATGGAGCATGGAACGAACAACTTTCATAATCGTACGGTTCTTTCTTTTAGCTACACCATTCTGCTCAGGAGTGTATGGTGTTGTGGTCTCCCTCTTAATGCCATCTTCTTTGCAAAAGTCATGGAACTCATTGGATTCATACTCGGTCCCATTATCTGTCCTTAAAATCTTGATTCTCGGTTTGATTTTCGATCAAGGCTTTGAAGTAACGGAACTAGGTGAACATTTCATCCTTCTTTTTCAAGAAGTATATCCAAGTCTTGCGAGAATAATCATCTGTAAAAGTGAGATAATATAGATATCCTCCCAAAGAGTTCACGAGCATCATATCAGATATGTCGGAGTGAACCAACTGCAAAATGTCGGAGGTCTTGCTATGGCTTGAGGGGAATGGTCCCCTTTTGAGCTTTCCTTTGGCACATCTTGGACATACACCTTCGTGCTTTACTTTGAACTTGGGCATCCCTGTCACCATCTGTCTCACATCGAGTAGAGCCTTATAATGAAGGTGGGCAAACCTCCGGTGCCATAGTTCAGACTGAAGAGATGTGTCGCAAGACATGACTCCCAACTGACTTCCTCGAAGTTGATATAAAGAGTCAACCTGGAACCCAAGAGTGAAAGTATCTTTAAAATTCTTTTTCTAGACACGTTCCTTGCCATCGATGAATGCCACCTTGTAGCCTTTGTCTTCCATTGTCGAAATGGACACCAAGTTCTTCTTGAGATCAGGTACATATAAGACTTCTTGCAAATGGATCGTGTTACCCTGATTTAATTGAAGAGTAACATTCGCTACACCCTTTATGTGATAGGTGGAATTGTCTCCAAGAATAATCTCCAAATTTGTCTCTTTCTCTATCAGATTAGAGAGAGCTTCCTTGTAACCAGTGAAATGCCTTGAAGCACCACTATCAATAAGCCAATTACCCAACAAATCCGGAGGAGAGGTAGTGGAGAGGGCCGATATCAGATAATACTCATCTTGCTTATTGTTAACAACATTTGATTTATACTTGGAGTTCCTTGCTTTCTTGGAGGGTTGACCACTTCCTTGATTTCCTGCATTCCTCTTTCCTTTGCCATTGAACCTGCCATTCCTTTGTTTATGGTTGGAGTTGCCCCTGGAGTGATTTTGATCATCATCATGTGATGTGTCCTTTCTATTTGGACACTCCCTCACATATTGGCCAAATTTATTGCAAACGAAGCATCTTCCCTTCCTTCCACCCTTCAATCTGGGCTTTCCTTTGAAATGACCTTTAGACCCAGAATTATTTCTCCTTTTGGCATGAGAGGAGAAAGCAGTGGGGTTGCCTTTGCTTGAAGGCATTTCTTGCTCCACCATCCTTGTCTCTTCTTGAATGCATCTCGACATCAATTCTTCAAATCCCGGAATTCGATCATTGTTGAGAAGAGTGGTTCTAAATATATACCATTTAGATGGGAGCCCTCCAAGGGTAGTGATAGTTAGTTCCCTATCAGGAATGACTTCTCCAATCGATAGAAGATCATTCTTGATCTCAGTGATCCTTAAGAAGTAGGATTGAATATCTTCGTCCTTGCCCTTCTTAATATCCTTCAGCGTATTTTTGAGGAGCAAAACTTGATTTGTATCACTAACTTTAAACAAGCTTATCAGTCTGTCGTAGATCTCCTTGGAGGTGTTTAACTCGGAAATGTAGGCCACCAAACGCTTGTCAATCGAGTCTCGGATAATCTTCTTTGCTTTGACTTCACTTCTAGTGTTCTTGTTCTTTGTAGCAGCGGGTGCATTTGATGGAGGTTCCTTAATTCTACCCCTCACATAGTCCAATACTTCTTGCTCTTCCAATGTTAGATCAAGAGACATCTACCATCCATGTTAGTCAGACTTCTCACGGAGTTTGTCTTCGGCCGGGAAGTGGGATGAGGAACCCATGAAGCCTTTTGACCTTTCCAATTGTCTTCGGTGATTGCTCTTTCACTCTTGCTTGGGCTTTGTCTTCACCTCAACTCTGATACCATGTTAAATTATGGTATGTTCTATGCTTAAGAGCAATTTACTTCAAGTTTTCTTATTAGCCCAATATCAATTTCCAGAATTGCAATCACATCAACATGATAGTAAAATATAGATAGAACATAAATGTAAACAATAGAAGACAAGCCAAGACAAGAGACACAAGGTGTGGCACCAACCAGGGACAAATTCCAATGCGGGGAAATCCTTTGATCAATTCTTCTCATATTCTTCAATAATTCAATAGAGAGAGAGATAGTACAATTACACAATTTTGTAATTTTATGACAACAACAACTAAACCCTAACCAACAAAGTCTAAGCTGGTCAAACACGTCAGAAATGACCTGAAGTCAATCTCGATCAACTCGGCCTCCAACAACAATGATAGGCACCCCAAAATAGTCCAAGAAAAATGGTCAAGCAACAGTCAATGCATGTGCAGCTTTGTGGTCAACCTTCAACAGTCAACATTGGCCAAATGTATGGTCAAACAGGTCAACGCTTTGCTGTCCAGAATTGCGGCTTGCTTGGAAGAGACTCCCCACACTATTCTGTAGTCAAAGATGCCTCCTTGTTGGTCAACGCAGTCAACGTTCAGCCTTGTTGCTCCACGGTCAACCCAAGGTCAATGCTGCCCAAGATAAGACCTGCGTCCTTCCTTTTTCCCACGTGAGAGTGACTGGCTCCTCCTACACATACCCAATCAGACTAGGAGAGAGAGGAGTGAGATGATGAGATGAGTGTCCTAATGCCACAAGGTCTCGTCCTTTTATATGCCACATTGAGGATGAGCTGGGGGTGTAAAACATTGTTTTGCTCGTTGGTTGACCTTGACAAATTGTCAAGAAATATAAATAAATACATATCTCCATAAATACATATCGGAATTGGATGATCGTTAGATCAATCTTGCACCTCACAATGAGAGGAATCCAAGAATAATATCAACTGCCATAAATAAGGTGATCCACATGGAGTTTGGCCCTAGTTGCCAATTTTAACAGTTTTGACCTGTCATGGAACACTGGATTCTCTGAGTTTAATGCAACTCTGATTATCACAGTGAATAACCGTCGGTCTCAACTCCTGATCAAATAGGACATATAACAACTTGCGAACGCAAATGGCCTCATAACTAGCCTCGCTAGCAACCATATACCCAGCCTAAGAAGAGCTCAAAGCAAGTGACTTTTTCTTTCGACTGAACCATGACACAATTGTCGAACCCAATCTGAAGCAACACCTTGAAGTGCTTTTCTTGTCACAAGCACAACCTGCCCAATTTGCATCTGTGTAACCTGCCAACCTCACTCCATCTCCCTGCTTATAGTCCAGACCATAATCAACAGTCCCCTGCACGTAGCGAAGAATGTTCTCTGCAGCTACCCAGTGCACCCTTCTGGGCTCAACCATGAATTGGCTAAGTGTGTTCACTGCAAAGCATATATCTAGCCTAATGTTGACCAGATACATCAAGGACCCAGTAAGTTGCCTATACAATGTGGAAACCACCAAACTAGAATCTGAAGCATGAAGCTTCTTCTAGTTGGTGATAATAGGTGTAGACATGGGTCTACAGTCTGCCATGTGAAATTTGCTCAACACATCCATGACATATTGCCCCATCCCCAAAAAGATATGCCCCTCCTCCTGCCACACCTCAAGCCCCAAAAAGTAATGCATCAGCCCAATGTCCTTCAGCTCGAACTCCATAGCAAGATCCTCCTTGCAACCACTAATCAGTGTCTTTGCCCCAGTAATGAACGAGTCATCAACATAAAACACAAGAATGAGCGGATCATCCCCTACAACAATGTAGTATAGGTTTGGATCTACATCACTCTTCGTGAAACCCATCTATTGCAAGTAAGTATCAATCCTTGAATACCAAGCTCTTAGAGCTTGCTTAAGTTTGTAGAGTGCTCGCCTCAATTGACATACATGGGTCTCCTGCCCAAGTACCTCAAAGCCCTGTGGCTGCTCAACATAAACCTCCTCCTTTATAACTCGGTTTAGAAATGCGGTCTTCACATCCATCTGATGGATCTGCCAACCCATTTCTGAAGTAATAGAAATAAGGGATTGGATAGAAGTGTACCGAGCTACGAGATTGAAGGTCTCATCATAGTCAACTCCCTTTATCTGTGAGAACTCTCTAGCCACAAACCTCGCCTTGAACTTCTCAACACTGCCATCCACAACATGCTTGATCTTGTAGAGCCACCGAGAAGTCACAATTGACTTGCCTGCAGGCCTAGGCACCACTTCCCAAACATTGTTCTTAATGATAGAGGCATATTCCACCACCATAGCCTCTCTCCATATCTCCTAGCTGGCAGCCTCCTCATAGCTAGTAGGCTCAGAGTCAACAATGTTGGTAGCCTTGGCTACATAACTGCAAAACTGCTTAGGTGGCACACTATCCCTGTTCACCCTCTTTAGAGGACCAACTCCGCTTCCTTCAAGGTGTCTTGAAGCCACTTGGGCCTCCTCTTCCCTGAAGAAGCTTCCCCATAGGGAACCTCATCCTCTGCCCTCCAGTCTGGTGAACTTGAAGGTCTGCCAACTAACCTTGGTATGCCTGTACCAGCACCTGTCCTCGAAGAACCTGTACTGGCGCTTGTTCCTGTGTCAGCTGAAGTGCCATGTGAACTTTGTACCAGTGGACTCCCTAAAGAAGTGCTCGGTGAATTGGTCACTGGTGCCCCAGATGTTACTAACGTTGAAGTACTTCTTGTACCAATCGATCCAGAACCTTGAGGTCTTGCTCCTTGTACTTGACCTCCCTATTGAGGAGAAGTCTGTGACTCTCTCTCATCATACTCTCGTGATCTCCGATAGGCACTCTCCTCCTCGAACCTCACATCCCTCCTAATCACCACTCTCTGTTTAAAAGGAATGAAGATCCGATAGGCTTTCGAAGTCTCGTTGTAACCCATAAAGATACCATTCTCTGCCATGGGCTCCAGCTTTGTCCTTTGCTCCTTGGGGATATAAGAATATGTGAGACATCCAAAGATACGAATATGTCCCACATGAGGCTTCTCTCCAGTGAAAGCCTCCTCTAGAGTCATATTCCCTAATACTTTGTGAGGACTTCTGTTCTGAAGATAAACAATAGTATTGCAGGCCTCAACCCACAAAAATAAAGGCAACCCCTGATCATGAATCATCGCTCAAGCAAGCCCAACAATAGCTCTGTTCTTCCTTTTAGACATCCCATTTTGCTTGGGGTTGTAAGGAACCATGAACTCTCTCCTAATGGCCTCCTGTGCACAGAAGTCAGAAAACCCACCATCGGTGTACTCACCACCATTGTTTGACCTCAAGACTTGAATCTTCCTACCTGTCTGCTTTTCCACAAGAGCTTTGAACTCTTTAAAGTTACAGAAGACCTCACCCTTGGTCTTCAGGAAATATATCCAAGTCCTCCTAGAGTAGTCATCAATGAATATAACATAATACTTATAGCCACCCAAAGACACATGAGACATATGACCACTGACATTAGTATGAATCAAGTCTAGTATACTTGTAGATCTGCTGTCGCTCGCTGGGAGAGGTAACTTGTTGTACTTGCCCAAAGCATTGTTTTAATTATGATCTAGCTTGCATGCTAAGGGGCAATTGTGCTTGTTACATGTTGGGTTACTATGAAATATGTTACTTGTTGTAAGGTTGAGATCAATATGTTGACCTGAGTTTGATGATAGTACATGCTAAATATTGTTATGTCTTGAATGGTGAGACGTCAATGCTACCATTAGGGTTTTGCAGACATATTGTCTTAATGAGGGTTTGACATTGGCTAAGTGATAAAGTTTTCATGGATAAGTGTTGAGATTGGTTTTTGAGCAGAGAATATGGTTTGGCATTTGACAATATTGATGAGCTAGGGTTTGATGAACAAATTTGTTGCAAAGAGAGTTTTGATTAATAATTGTGTAGAGACCAGTTGTGTATTGAGTAGATTTGATTATTGATTAGAGATTTATTGCAGAGAGGTTTTTGGTATCTTGCTGTTCAATTTGAGCAAAATGTTGCATGTGGGTCTAGTTTGAAAATCGGATGAAATGTGGCCTGTAGGTTTAGTGTTGTCTTTGAGTCAAGTGGATCCAGTGTGAAAAATTTTGAAACGTGGTCAACAAAAGGTCTGAGAGTTGGAGCCTTCAATTAGGGAGTGGTAGCTTCCTTCTGATGGTGGTTTATAAATTTGATCAGGGAGCGGTAGTTTCCTTCCAGTGGTAGCTGGGGAAACATGAGGAGGTGGTAGGCTCTAACAGGTAGGAGCTTGCGCACTGGTGAGAGTCTACACTAGTGCAAGATGTAATTAAAGATCTTCTTTAAAGAAGAAAACAAAGACAACAACGACAGTGGTTTTTCCCAGTTGGATTTTCCACCTAACATTCAATGCCCCTATGTGTTGATGTGTTGCATTTTAATTGTTCACATGCCTTATGATTAAATGTTACTCATGGTTTATTGCTCTTGCTTAGTTCTACAACATAATGTGTTGTGAATTAGATAATGGTTCAATTTTTTTTTTGTAAGTCAGCTTTTTGTTTTAAAAAAAAGAAAATATAGTACAAAACTTCTGCATCTGCAGACAACGGGCTGCTAAACAGCAGGGCAAGCTTCAGGAGACTAAAAAGAATAGACATAGAAGCTGAAGACTAAAAACAGCACACCACGCAGGGCGGCAGAGAACCAGAAGACCTGATGAAAAAGACACTTGGACACTAGAAGGATCTACTTCAGATCCCCGATAAGAGAACGGGCAGCCGGAAAGGATAGACTATCCACCTCGGCTCCAAAGAGAAGATAAGACTAGAGCAGAGCTGAACAAGAAGAGACCAGAAGAAGTAAGAAGCACGATCAAAGCCAAAGATTCTACACAACGTGGGTGGAATCATTTGGTCGACCTTTTTTCCCTTTCTTTTTACCCACTTTGACCCAACCATTAGGACACTGTTGGTCTGGAATGATTTGTAAACTGAGTTGGGCTGATGGCGAGATCTCCTTGTCTGAATCCGAAGGAGAAGACTCATGAGTTCTTTTCTGAGAGATTGGAGGGACTGTGGCTTCCTCATGACAGCTCGAGGGTGAAACCTGTGCTGGCATTGCGTCCATGTCTTCCTCATCCTCCTCCTCGTCCTCTTCATCTGAGCTGGAGAAAACATCCATTGGGGGAGGATCATGAGGTTTCCAGCTTTTGGATTTTGGTTTAGAATTGGCTTTCTTTTTTTGGGAAGGCATTGAAGGACACGAGCTTTGAAGGTGCCCTGTGAGACGACAATTTCGGCAGCGAAAGGCTGTGTTCTCGAAATCCAGAGTTTGAGTCCAATGGAAATCTCCTATTTTGAGAATGATCTGATCAGGTAGTCCTTTGCTTATGTCTATTTCTGCGCAGATTCTGGCGAAGGTGTAGATTCCTTTTTCCCCTCTTGATGTGATGTGCTAAGGAAACGTCCTAAGGAGTTGCCGATTCCTTCAAATACAACAAAGTGCCATAGATGCACCGGTAGGTTAGGTAGTCTGACCCAGATTGGGAGTTTGGTGATAATTGCTGTGGAAGGATCGAAGTCTTGGAACCACGGAGTTAGGAATAAACCCGCAGAGTTCCAAAACCATGGGCCTTCAGATAAGACTCTTTGGTAGTCCTCATTGTCAACAAACACTGTAATGAAGAAGCCTTTTGAACAGAGAAGAACCTTGCAATTGTTGGTCCAATTTGAATGAATCCATTGATACAGATCTGCTGTCCGAGGCCATAGCCCATTGAACCTGCAAATAATGCCAAGCTCTGCAAACACCTGGTATTGCCTATCCATCGTAGGATGCATTATTTCAATGGAGGGGGTTTCCTCCAGCTTGTCCACCAAGAACGGTTTAGGAGCTTGAGCTGGTGGAGCTTTCTCCTTGGGCTTCTGAGCATGGACAACATCTTTATAAGAAGATGCTGCAGCTGAGGATGACTGTCCAACAGCTCCCCCTCTCAATCGAAGGGAAAGAATGATGGAAGCATTTCTTTGTATGTTGTAAAAGGAAAGGGGACAAAAATCCTCCAGTTGTTTACCTTCGTATAGGAGACGTTGAAAGGCTGTGGGAATTCCCTCCTTATCTTCCATGATTTGCTTGAGGTCCTGCACTAGATCTGAAGATCTCACCCACTGTAGCATTGATTTGCCGGATAGGAGCACAATCAAAATCTGGAATGGTGCGGCGATGTCTGTTTTCTGCTTGCCGCTGTGCTCCTGAAGCAAGAGGAAGCTGGTGCGTGTACAGCCAGCTGAGGGCCCAAACTGTGCTTGTTCTGTTAATTTCTGCCCAGTAGAGCAAGTAATTTTCACCGCTGTATTCAGCTTGCATGGGGATGAGGTCCCCCTGAAACTCACGGCTTTTAGTTCTGCATGACCGAGCAGAGGCCAATCGTCCTCTGAACCCTGCGTTTTATGCCGGATTCCTAAAACCTCTTCAGCACATCCATTCTGAGCATGGACAGAGAACAGGCCCCTTTTTTGGACTAAATCTCGGTGAGGCTTTTCGTCAAACACTTGCCCCTCAACCTTCTTGGCTCTGAAATGTGATAGCTTTCGTCGCTGGTTTTGGATCTCCACGCTCCTATTTCCCAACATTCTCCATTTTGTCTCCTTTTGGACCCTTTTGGCCGCTGCAGCAGGGGCGCTGGCAGCCGCCTCTGCCAAGTCACGCATTCCCATCCATGCTCTGCTGCGCGAGTAGGACTTTTTTTTGGAGCCGCCTGCTCCTCCGATCGCCGTTCCCTGCCCAGATAGACCCGTCTTTGGCTTCCAACTAAACTCAAGGATGGCTTTCTCCGGGATCTCATTCTTGCCTGATGGTGCCTTCGGGCTGTAAACATCGTCGAACACAGTATTTTGGTCTTGAGACCACCTAGCGACTCCTTTGCCGCTGCACAGAAGGCCACTTGAGCAAGCTGAAAATCTCATTTGGAGGGGGGAAGGCCCGTCTGGCCATGAAAATACGGATCTCGTTACCATGGCCATGTCTTCTCTGCATTGAATTTTTCTTGCTCCTCGCTGAAAAATTTCCACCAAAATCCTTCTACTCAGTTACCTGACAACACAATTATTAATGGTTCAATTAACATTGTAAATGAAAAGTAAAATTACTAAGTGCGTGAAATACTGGTTCAACCCCACCCCCATGCTCAGTATTTCTAACATCCTCCACCTTTTGTTTTGTAAAAAGCTTATTGTTGAGTTGTTCAAATGTTGGTTCTATATTAAAAGTAATATTCAAAGTTTTAATAGAGTTCCCGAAGGGGGGCAAACTCTCCAGTGACAAGATCTTCCCCTTCCATCTTATAAATAGCCTTCTATTGATCTCAAATATTTGTTGTTGCCCTTGGAGAGGCTAGCAAAGATCAATTAGGGCTCCTTAGCTCACGAAAATTATCGATCTATGTGTATCTTGACTCCATTAAGCCCAAGCAATAAGGCACTGATACTCGTATCCCTTTGGTGGTCAAATTTACCTCTCTTTTCTTAACTTTCCAAATTCTAGGCCTAACCCTAGAGGGTCACCTAGGGCATCAAGCGAAATCTTTTGTAGCCATCCAAACACCTTGAAAATTGGTCCACAACTACGTTGGGGTCTTCTCAAGGGGTCCTCCAAATTTGAGCACAATTCGACGGTGGAATCCCGAGATATCGCAAGCCCTAGCTCGAGGATCATCTCTCCCTAGGCTGATTTGGGTTAGTGTCCTCATTTGGATCATTCCATTGAAATTTCAAAAGAAAATTAGTCCTTTGATCCTAGTCTCTTTCCTAATTAGGTCAAGCCCTTCTTTGGTCGATCAACTTCATACCCTTGACCTAGTTTGGGTCCACTTGGGTTCTTTATGGTCCCATAACTTTCTAACTCAAATTCCACAAGGATTACATAGAGTCCATTTTTCCATAAGGATCCTTATGTCTAAGAAGCCCCTTGTCAAGACATATCCTCTAAACCTAGGCTCAAGTGTCCTCTTAGCCCTTCCTAGAGAGCTTATCACCTTGCTTCTCAAGCAAGTAAGCTATGTAATTACCAATCCAATATCTTACTTGCTATTCTGTCTGTTAAATTTTTGGCTATTGTCAGGCACAATATTGGATAAAGTGTCCATGTTCAAATTACCAAGCCAAAAATTTTCCACCAACTGTACATTCATAGAAAAATAGTCTATTAAGATCTTCTCAAGGCACACAAACTATCTGTTGAAAATTTATATGAAAACAAATTTTTGTAGCTAACAAACTATTCTGCAAAACTTTCATTGATTCTCATGACAAATCTCTTGATCCCAACATGATTGCGCTCTGACTACTACAGTGAACTCACAAGTATGTTTCCCACTGAACGACTGCAGAATGATGGCAAGACAGACATCACTTCATGCAGGTGGCATTGTATGGCAGCATTATTGGATTCACTTCATGTGGGCAGCAACGTACAGTGCTGAGATGGACTTTTCTTGACGCAGGCACCATTGTACTGTGGTGGGACAGACTTTGTTCATGTTTTGTACAGACTTGCAGTGTATTTCTCTTCTCAAGGCAAATCATCTGGTTAAGCAGTGGCTATGGTATGAGTGGCAACTTATCAAATGGCATATGCCTGCACATTTACACTTAATGCTTTTAAACCTTGGATTATTTCTCCTTTGGCATGTCTTGGATTGGATATATCTTTGTTAGTTGCTCCTAGCAGACCCAACTTGGCTTCCTTTTTTCTGTTCCCTGTTCACATGTATTGCAGTTCCTCAGACTGTCACTGGACAGGCCAGTCCCTAGGTCTTCACCTGTTTTCCACTCTAGTTTCTTTTCACTGTGGCTCTGATACCATATTGATTTCACACAGGTTGAACTGAGAGGAAACAGAACTTTTGAGAATGGAACCATAAAATTGTTGTTCATTAATTCATCATATGCTTTCTTAAATATGTACAAATGTGGAGGAGAAAGATGTTACGTAACCTTTTCTTGTTCATTCATTGCTAACTCTAAATTACTTGGTGGACTTTTTATTTAGTTAAAGTAAATGCTGAAGTCTAATAAATGACCATTATTTGGTAATTACACTTACATGTCTGTTATTAAGAAGATTTCGCTTTGTAAGACGGACATTTGGAAGTTTTTCAATCCAAAATTTCTAAACTTATGCTTGTTGGATGAAATTGTCGGTGAGCTTAGCTTATCTGTCACTGGGTTAGTCTCTAATTTCAGATAATGTGCTTAGAAAAGCTAGGTTACTTGACCAATAGCCATATGTGAATATCTATATGAACATTATATTACATTAAATAAATTTACAGATATGCAGAAAAAAAAGGCTCACATGGATGTTGTCTCAGTGTTGGTTACTGGGCTGCTTTTAATGTCTCTTCCCACTTCTGAATTGTTCTATTATCCTGTGCAGAGAACTTGAAGGACTTGCAGCGATTTCTTCGCAGAGACCACCCACAAACCAGAGATGTGTTTAAACAGCTTGGCAAGTGGAATACATTGTCTCAGGACTTGATACCCATCATTGAACAATATCGAAACGAGACTGAACTTGTAATGAACACCGGTACGATCTTGATTCTCAATTGTCTGCTAGTTTCTCACTTCCTAGCAGACCAGAGTGACAAGTAAATGATTCCAGACCTTTTTCCAGCTATTGGAGAAATTTCCCATCTGAATTATAATGTTTTCTCAATTGTGCTTATTGATACGCAATGAACTGTATTTCATTCTATTCTGAGACCAATATATATGAAGTTTATTCTTGGCAGAACATATATATTGGTGTTCCGATGCTTACTAAAGCCTTCTTTTTGATGAGGACCCCAAAAATGTCTCCCAAATTTGTGGCTACGTGCTAAAGTTCACATTGGCCTGTATTAGTTTTTGTTTTAAAAATATAGAATTTTTTTAGTTTGAACCAAAGTTTTTCTCAGCTTAATCAGCACAACGGAAATTGTCTCTTTGATGCAATCTGGTTGTTTCTTCAATAGCTGTGCCCAGAAATTTGCTGCTTGACTAGTGTTGTTTAAATGGCTTTCCACAAAACTCAATTCTATTCTCAGACAAATTTCCACTTTTGAGCACTCTGCACAACACTGTGTCAAGAACTTGTTATATCTCATTTAATGCAATTTGGGAGTGAATGAAGCATAGCTCTTGCTATTGTAGATCATCATTTTCAGAATTGATTTCCTGCAGTCAATTTGTTTCAAACTTTCATGCTGTTGTGCTCTTGAAACATGCCAGCTATTGCAGAGCTCTTTTTACCGTAACCTCAACAAAATTTACATAAAGCAATGGATATATTTTGTGCTTTTCTCCATGTTAATACAGTTGATTCTTCTTCTTTTTGCAGTGAAGGTTATAGTTTTCCTCACTATGCCCATTGATCCTTCCTCTGATGACATCTCACTACAAATGGAGTACCTTTGGAGCTTCAAGGCTTCGTTTTCCTGCAATGATGCAATTGCTGTCATTGTTTCTCTTTTAGAAGAACCACTGGAACACTTAGAATGGTAATGTCTAACCAGAGGTCTACTCTTCAGTGAACTGTTGGGGGTATTATTATTACACGGACACTTCTATGACAGTGCTGTTTATGTATGTGTATATGTTGAACAGTGAATCTTTTACAGAGGATGATTGGAAGGTGATCCAATTAGTGCTCACCCTATTTCGTAACCTATTAGCTATTCGGGATCCTTCACCACAGCAGATGACAGGCAGATCTAATTCTCAATTTCAATTTTTAAGGGATGGTTTGTTGGAGCATTTGTTTCATGAAAATGTGATGGACCTTCTTTTAGCACTGACTCAACATGTCGCTGGCTCGCATGGTTTCCTTAAGCAAGATAATTTACTTTTACTGGAGATTTTCCATTATATTTTTTTGGGTCAGCGGCCTGAGCTAGTAGCTACCGTGCAACAGAAAATTCTTAAGGTACAGAGTGGCCCTTTTTATTAGTTTTAGAGAATCATGGATATTTACTTCTGAGCAAGCATAAATGGAGACTAAAGTGGAATTCAGTCAGGCTTTAGCAGTAACTTTTATCTTATGAATTTAACACCATCTTTGGGCTTATTTTAATGCAGAGTGATACTAAATCACATCGATTATCAGGAACTCTAAGGTCAATTATGGAAGAGGAAGAAGAGCAGAGAAGGCTTTTACGCCTAAGAGATTTGCCCCGTCATTCACAATTTTGTGGAACATTTGTTAGGCTTGCTCCGGTATGGTTCTTATAATTAGGTGGCCGTGGTACCATGTAATCTATGACCTAAACTTGGGGTTATTCTTTCTGATTTGATTTGCATTAAATCATTTTCTAATCCAGCTTAACACAAAATTCAAACTTTTAAAGTTAGATCTAAGACTTATGTGATCCATAATGTAGAAGAAAGTCCTAACAATGTGATTAATCCGAAAGACTTTCTTCTACTTTTAAAGTTTATAAGAGATTGCTTGATTAGAGCTTTTCAAATCTTCATGATGTAATATCTTACTGTTGAATTATGTAAACCAGGATGGTTCAAAGAGGATTGTGAAGAGGAACCCATTTATCACTCCTGCTGAGAGTATACTTAAAACATGTCAGATCAAGCGAGGCCCTATAAAGCGGATTGCATGTGATACTAGTAGTCCAGTGTCATCCAAAAACAGCGTTCTGGGACTCCTCCAGCATTTTGCAGATCAGTTTCTGGATTCTGGATATAATGGTAACTGACAATACATGACACTGATCTGCTTGTAGAAAGTTTTGTGCACATCGTGTATTTAATCTCTTCAAAGGTGGTGCTTCTTAGACACTATTCAGAACATGTTTAAAGATTGTAATGAACCAGAATATAATTTACAATAGTATTCTATTTTGATACAACAAATATTCCATGCGCTGACTCAAAAATCATTCCAGTGTTGATGCAGTCTGTGAGGGAGGACATCAGAAAAGAGCATCCTTCCATACAGACCAGTGATATTATTGTATTTTTTGAAGTTGCTCATTTTTTCACAGCATACCAGCGTTGCCGTGTCTCTAATTGTAAGGTCAGATGTTATGTCTCAGCTGAATATAAATAGATTTGTTATTTTATTATTTATTTTTTGCACCATAAAAGAACAGCTTGATGTTTTTCTTCTTTGGTAAGAAAATGTGAAGAAATCAACCCAGATATTTTATCATAGATAAGTAATGGAAGAAACTGATCTAGAGCCTGCTAAGAATGGTAATTAAATCCTACTCCATTGTAAAACTGGGGATTTTATGAGTCACTTGTCTTTCTTAAAGAAAATTATCATGGTTAATAAAAAGTGGCTTGATATCACATTCTGATATTATGTACTTTCATTTTTTTAGAGTATACATCATTGTGGAACGCCACGTGTTACTTATGCACTATTTTGCATGTGGTATTCACACCTACCACTTGTGAGATGACTTGAACACTTTTCTGCTTATATAGCACATTTTAGAGTTGAGTGTTGATTAATTCTCAAATTGGGGCTTTGCGGGTAGTTTCTATCATTAAAAGCATATTACTGTCAGCAGGTTTAAGGTGGAAATCTGATCCTCATAATCTCCCAAGTTGTAATATTTGAAGTAGCATTATGTCTTTATAGTCCCCTAAATAAGATTCGACATTAATATTAATGTTGATTGCAGGCAAAAACTGGTAGTGCTGAAGTTAATGCATGTAACAAGGACGTCCATGACACTGTATACCGAGGTCTCATTTGTGCCCCTGTTGCATCAACTATGAATGAACCTACATTCAACATGGTTATTTCTAAATGGCATTATGCTTTTGAAACTTTAAAAGAAACACATGACCTGAAGTCTTTGACAACAGCAGGAGCTCTGATAAAGGAGATGGTAATACTATGCATTCTTCCTTCAAAGTTTATTTATAAGTTAGTTCCTATAGTTTTTTGTATGCTGTTATTATGACACCCAGAGATTATCATTTAAATGAGGGGTTGTTTTAGGCCATTTGGCATTTTCAATATCTTTTCTTTTTGTTTGAAAAATACGTGTTATATTTACAGAAAAATATTCAATCTGAAAACCAAAAATTGAAAGGATATATGCAATGATCATCAGAACCTCCTCTGAAGAGCTACTAAGGCAGACATAAAAGTAGAGTACTTGGTGTGATCCAAAGATCAGGCATCTTTGATCGACAACACTCCTTTTGTCAACCATTGATGATGAACTTCATTTTCCAAACTGAACTGAAAGTAGACAGGGAGCTAGGCTGATGATCAAAAACAAATTTACACCATAGTTTCCATAAAGCAAAAAGCACCACTATCCTTAAACAATGGCAAAGCCCATAAAAAGCAGCATAAACAAGAGCGCAGCCTCACCCGGTAGTGCTGCCCGCCAGTGAACCCTGCCTTGAAGAAGCTTAGAGTGAATATCCCCAAACCAGCTCCAACAACACTTGGCAAATTGGTAGTCCTAGAAAATATCCCTAATTGTCCTTATGACAAATAGGAAAAGGTAATCTGATATACTTGTCTTCGCGGACATAGCCTTAGACAGAAGCCCTTGATAAATGACGAGCCAAGCAAACAGCCTCATCTTATAAGATAACTGAATTATCTAAACATTGTGTAGGTGTGTCACCCAATGCCCTTGTAGATCCTTAGATACCTAGTGAGTGTTAAGAATTGGGAAAAAAGGATGTCGTGGTTGAGGAATTGAGTTCAAGCAATTGGATTCAAATTGTAGCAATGGTTGACCAAAACTCCATCCCTAATCTCTCTAAAAGAGCCTTGACATACCAATATTCATCTTATATAACTCACACTCTGGAAAGAAGAGCTAACTGGATGACCTGCCTCTAGGAATATGACTTGGAGTTCAAGTTTGCTCACACGGTCAAAGGATATGGGTTATTATGTAAACTGGTCGCTAAAGCTTTTGACCAACTGGACAAAGAATTAGAAGGATAGGATCATGAGATCGAAATGTGCCAAAAAGACTTCACATCAACACATGATTCTTCATCTTGGTATACAGATCTAAAGCAGTATTTGGGATAGGGAACCCTGCTTGTTGCCTTGTTCGCAAAACAAAAAAGAGCTGTAAGGCTTAAAGCCGCTTCTTATCAGTTGGTTCAAGGTAATTTGTTTCGTAAACACCACAATGCTGTGTTGCTCAAATGTTTAGAATCTGATGAAGCACAAAAGGTGTTGAAGGAGCTACATGATGGGCTACCAAGTGGCCATTATGTTGGTGATACTACAATGCATAAAATCATGAGAGCCTAGTTCTACTGTTTTGACCTATTTAAGGATGCCCACACATATGTGCGAAAATGCTCAATGTGTCAAAGATGCGCCATAAGGGAATCACGGTCGGCCACACCACTCCAATCTATAGCAATTGTAGAACCTTTTCAGTAGTGGGTGCTAGATGTCATTGGAGAGATCGTGCCCCATTTATCAAAACCAGTGTTGATAATATCGGTATTGGGAAAATATCGGCGAGGGTCCAAAAAATATCTTATCGGCAATATCGGCAAGCATAAAAAATGCATAATATATTCATTTTTTTTTATAACATATAAAGCAATAACAACATGAAATAAACACATTGGGACATAAATATGAAGAAAACACTAATATATATGATGTCAAATAGAAATGATACATCAAAGGCGATACCGAATCTTGCTGATCTCTGATAATTGTTCATTCAAGGACTCAAATGTGGAGAACCAATACAAAATAACATCACATATAAAAAAGTATCTCATCATCATGAGTTATATGTAGCATAACAAATAAAACTAGCAGCTATCTATCTGAAAGCACTGCCCTCTCCCCCTTTTACGGGAAAACATGATGGGTTGTTTGCCAGGCCTGCCCCTAGTAGTAGAAGGCCCTGACCCTGCCTCTGCACCTAATGTCAAATAATGAGTTATAGGTATGGGGCTATGCTCTCCTATATCTATAGCAGATGGTGTTGATGTTGATGCTCCTGTAGTGTCCTCCTCCTCCTGCTCCTCCTCTGAGTGCTACTGCTCCTCCGACTCCGAGTCCTCCTCTTGCTGTGCCTGCTCTAATGGATCATCTGCCACTGGCTCTAACCATGAAGGTGACTCCTCCAAGATGGGCTCCTCAGACACCACCCTCCACGGAGACAATATGTCAATATTGTCTAAGGAAATGGCATCTGGATCCATTGGTGATTCTATTTGTCTCACTCGAAGTTGGATATTGTAATGCACATACACCAAATCGTTGAGGCGTGCGAACTCCAACCTGTAAGAGTGTCAAAAAAAGAAATGAGTCTTGACTCTTGACTCTTGACACTTGAAGGTCATAAATTAAAAATTAAAAATTACAATAAGTGTAATTGCTCAACTGAAGGCTTGAGCTCAAAGTTATACTTGTTGCGCTTTTTGGCGTGTATTTTCTCAAATACAATCCAATTGCGCTCACACCCTAAAGAGCTACATGTTTGACTCAAGATTCGTATGGCCAATTTCTACAAATTTGGTGCCCTTGCACCATAGCTTCGCCACCAAATATCTACAACAAAATAATGAAATAAAAAATTCAAAAACTTAAAACATAATTAAACTTTCAAATAAAAGTTACATAATTGAATTTAAAAAAAATAGAATTATAAATTTATAAGTAAGGAAATTCTAAATTGAAAATTCTAATTTCTAATGAGTGATGACTTGTCACTTACGTGGCATGAAGAGGGTCCTTTCCCTAATAGCATCATCAAAGCCAAATAGGTCAACACAATCCCGATAAGACTGTATCTCACGATTGATTTTGCTACGAAGCTCAGGATCAGGTACCATCCTCTGAAGACAAGAATGGAGCCCTTCCATCACCTCGCCATCAAAATCAAAGTTGCATTTGTATGAAAATGCGGGGTTGAGGAAGAGTGCTGCTGTATGAATGGGTCGATGAAGCATCCCTGTCCATCGACTATCAATCACATCCCATAACATCATCTGCCTACCAAGGCCAACAGAACCCTTGTCTGCATAATAGGAACGAATGGCCTCCTTGGCCCTATCCATGCCCTCATACAAATAAGCCATTGCAGGCTTCTCCCCATCCACCAATCTAAGAACCTTTACTATAGGTTCACTAACTACACATGCTTGTTCTACTCCATGCCAAAATGTCTCAGAGTACACCATTTTTGCAATGGCTTTCCTGTCATGTCTCCTGTTGTATCTACAATTACGCCAATCATCAGACACAAACATTTGCTTCAACTCGAACTGACATTGAAGCAAAGACTGAAGAGTAATAAAGGTTGTGGCAAAACGTGTGATGGTAGGACGCCGCAACTGCTTGTTTCTAGTGAACCTCCTCATGAGGCTAAGATCAAAAGCATGGTTATAAATAAACTTGGGGATGCTTCTAGCCATATCAACTGCCTCCTTGATGAAGGAGAGTTTCCCCATATCCTCAAGCAACAAATGTAGACAATGTGCTGCACACGGAGTCCAAAACAATGTGGGATGCCTCTCCATAAGCATTTTGCCAGCAGACACATAATTAGCTGCATTGTCTGTTATGAATTGCACCACATTCTGCACACCAATCTCCCGAATGAACCCATCTAACAACTCACATATTGTTGCTGCATCTTTGATATGTTCTGATGCATCCAACGATTTAATAAACATGGTACCTTTAGGACAATGTACCAAGAAATTTAGAAGGGTCCTACCCTTCCTATCTGTCCAACCATCAGACATCACTATGCATCCAGTAACTTCCCATGTCTTTTTCAACTCCGCCAATCTAGAGTTGATGTCTTGCTTTTCTGCTTGAAGAATTGGCCCCTGCAACTCCTCATATGTGGCACTTTTGTACCTTGGGCCCACAACAACAATAGCATCACACATTGGCTGCCAAAATGGATTGGTTTTGGTGATGCTGAGAGGTAAGTCGCTCCAGAAAATACACCTCCCGATGACTCTATCTGCTTCTTGCTTCTCCTTCTTTTTAACAAGCGATTTTATGCCAAGTTGTGCTCCAGGTCTTGTTCGTGGAACAAAAAATGATGACCTCGCAGTTGCACTAGTAGTAGCATGTGATGGTGTGCCAGCTGTGGAGCCCCTCCCATTAGGGCCACTACCCTCAACATCAAAATCAGGAGAAGGTATCCCGAAAGATCTACCTGCATGTTCAGCTTTGTTTCTTTTTGCCTCGTCCTTATTTTTGTCCTTTTCATCAATTGCCTCAAGAGCTTTTTGTATAAGCTCTGGACTAGAAACTGTACAAACCCCAACATCATGTCCACTGAGTCTAGCAAGATGGTATTTCAGTCGTGTAACCCCACTTGTCATCCTGGTCCCACACAATTTGCATGGAATATATGCACGATTTGTCCCACCATCAAGGTTCCCATACTCCCAAAATGGGTCCAAGGCTTTTGGCATATTTGTATTTTGTAGTGGGCTAACTCAAACCTAGGGCACCAAAAAAAATTGGAATTAGTAACTTAATAAGTAATACTAATAACCACATCATTTTACTAAATAGTTTTTTTGCTACATTATTTGCAAATTTGCAATTTTGCAATGTGAATTGAAAATTGAAAATTCATAAATTCATTTGAAATTTCATAAATTCATACATAGAATTTACTTTTAGAAATAGGCAAACGGTAAACCTACCTCACTGTTCACAACTTCACATTGCACAATAAGAAACTAATTTCTAAGGTGAAGAAATTTTATAGAGATGAACCCCTAATATATAATAAAATTAATAAATAGCCTCTGCAGTTATGAACTCAAAAAAAATGGAGTTTGCTCTCCAAATATGGAGAAAACTTGAAAACTTAAAACTTAAAACCCTTGCATTTGCTCATGGGCATGAAAATCTTTTCAAATGGAAAAAAAAATCAAGCAAAATGATTGTAGTTAAATAGGCAAGCAAGAACAATCCTAAAACTAACAAAAAATTCATTAAAATAGGGGTTTATTTGAACATACCTGTTAATGGAAGAAATGAAATTGTCTCACTGTTCTTGAAGCTTAGATCAATGAAATTTTTGTTGTTGGTGGCGATAATAGCTTTGGAACGCTCAAACCCTCCTTGGCAGCAACCACATAGCTCTCCCCTTCCTTCTCCAACAATCATAATGAAAACGATGGAAAAAAAACCAAAATTGGACTTTTATAACCCGCGCGGAAATTTTTGACTGTCGCTGGGTGATATTTTTGATCGTCGCGCGATATTTTCCGAAATATCGGAGATATTTCGGCTCGTTGAAGATATCGCGATATTTATGAATATCGCCGATATTTCGGCGATATTATCAACACTGATCAAAACAACATAGGTACATACTCATAGCCACAAACTACTTGACAAGGTGGGTGGAAGTTGTGCTCTTACGTCAAACCAACGACCAAGAGGTAATGTGCTTCATTAATCAGAACATCATAACCAAGTTTGGTGTTCCCATCTCCCTCGTATTTGATAATGCTACTTATTTCTCATCATTCAAATTGTATGATTTTGCTTTGGAAAATGGTATTGTTTTTGAAACATTTTGCTTTGGAAAATGGTATCGTTTTGAAACATGCATGTGTGGATCTTATTTGAAGTCTTGCTAACAATACTTTTCTTGGGATTCATGCTTTGAAGTTATGTTGTTGCTATTCATGGTATTTGTCTTATTGGATTTTCATTGGTTCTCTCTTAAGTTGACACTTGCTTTGTCTGAGGCAAATCTTAACCAAGGAGATGGTAGCCAGGCCTATGTACTGGATGGGACTCTTAGACCAAACAATGTATAGTCTGATTGGGATTCTACACTGGGGAGATCCCTGAATCGTTGGCGGTACATTCTAGCCTGTCAACAGGGAGGTAGTTTGATGTGCAATGAGTGTGTTGGAAATACTAAGGGGGGTGGGGGTGAATCAATATTTCTTACAATATATATATATATATTTTTAATTGTCCTAGTGATTGCCAACAACCTATATAGATATGTATATGTATGTATACACAGAACACAGAAATCAACAGCTGAATTTAATGCTTTTATTAAAACTCAAGACAGTGCAAAGAAATAAACACAATATAAGTACAAATCTGATTGTGAATAGTTGCCAAGCTCCAACTTGGACTTCAGTGAGGCTCCAACCTCTAGAGCACCAACTTTGTTTTGTAGTGGTTCTGCACTTAGGAGCACCTACCCCAATGACTTCACTCCTGTTCAGTTCTGAGGCTCCAACCTCTTGGGCTCCAACCCAACCTTGGTATAAACAGGTATGCTGCTGCACTCTATTCAGCTGAGGTTGTCTCACTCCTGCTCTCCTGCCTCTGTTGCTTCTGCTGCCTCTACAACCTCCACTGCTTTTTCTGCCTCTTTTTCCTCTGCTGCTTCTACTATCTCACCCTCGGGTTCTTCACCACCATAACCGCACCAACAGTTCTCTGTTTCTACTGTTTTATACATTCCCATGCCTTTGTCCATTCATTTCCGCTTACACCGTCTCTTAGGCTTCCTCCTCAGTCGCTGTCGTTTCCTCTGACTCGCTTGATCTTTCAGCTTCCCTCCTTGATCGCTGTGACCAATTCTTCTCATTACTGTCTTTGTCTTCTATTTGTCCTTCCGAGGAATTTATGGGTACTTGTGGGACTAATCTGGAGTATGAAAGTCACTCTGATGATTGTTTGAGATAGAGATTGTGCTCAAAGAAATAAGCTGGGCCAAAAAGTGACCCACTAGCATTCTCTGGTGAGTGAAGAAGTTTCCTGGCAATATGTCGATGAATGCCGAGCTGTCTAAAAGCCATTAGGTAAGGATTTTATAAATTATTATTTTGAAAGAGGCTTCGGCCGGTAGCACCAATAAACGACGGACATGTCTCTATTTTCTACCTTTGAAAGACTTCTGATAATAAAATATATAAGCCCAAATTTTTGAACGGTCGCAGCAAAACACTTCGGATTTGAGATGGATAGCAATTAGGTTGAATAGTGGTCACAAGGTATTCATATCATCCAATGCTTCAATACACTCTTTGAGAAAGGGTTTAACAGCAGCGCCTCAACATAATGTCTGAGACGAAGGGACCAACCATTGACCATTTCCTCTGTCACATCAACCCCGGGCCCGCGGCTTTCTCTGTCACATCAACCCCGAAACGTGCACGATTATCCCAACCGTTCGATCATCCGCCTTGATCTCCACCGTCGATCGCCCACAGTTCGACGGTCTCCACTATGTTTACCGCACGATTAAACCCCGCGCACTTTCCTCGTCATCTGACCGTCTGTCACAAGCCCTGATCGCGCGACTTGCGAGCACGTTAACCCACGGGGGTAGTGGTTTTTGTCTGCCACGCGTCGTGATCTTACGGGATCGCGCCATTGTATACGGATACCGCCGAACCCCAGTAAGTGGTGCGGGGAAACCGCCTGTCGCCCGAAACCGCTGTTCTCGCACGCGTTAATCTCCGTGTGTCTTCCGCCTCCGTCAACCGTCAGATCTGCCGCATCTAGATCCAACGGCCTTTGTTCCTCCATCCATATTTCCTCCCGATACCTCCTTCCGATGCGATCTCCACCGTTGATTTATATGATCCGACGGCTCACGATGCACTCCACCCACTTCTCCCGATAGCCCCTGCAATTCATCCTCTGCCGTTCATCTGTGGATCCGACGACCGTTAATTGTTCTCGTCCTGTGCACGCCTTTGTTTACGTTAATGCATATTTATATGGTTTCTGCTCCGATAATATATTAAACGCATATATGGGCTTTACAGGCCCGATAAGCTTCCGATAGGCTTTTGTGGCCTATACGGCTCCCGATGGCTCCTGATAGCGTTATCTGTGGTATATTTGCTCCTCTCGTCTCCATCTGCTCTGATGGCTCTGTGTGCTCCTCTACTTCGGCTCTGTCTGCTCCTCGAATGTTGCCCTATTGACATCAATGACAATCTGTGTCCAACAGAGTGCTCTACTTTGAATCCGTTTGGAGTTGATCTCTCTAATGCTTTGAGAACATATGGCCTAATGTATGGATTAGTATCGCCAAGCTAGTATCGATAATATTGGTTAGGTCTACCATTCTATTGTTTGGCGCACTCTAGAGTTCTTCTTAGATCAACATGGATGAGTGAAGTGATTGGTTTGGTCATCCTAGGGTGGGGCTTGGCCTAAAGGAGTTGAGATTTGTGTTAGAAAATCTACTCGATGAAGAGAGAGAGAGAAGTGGTGCGCTCCTCTTGATTACTTCTCTAACAAAAGAATCAACAAGAATGAGTTATGAGTAGATGATGAGTGAAGGAACCTTCTCCTTCCTAGGTAGTGGAGACAACGATACATAAATGGGCCAATGCCTTTACAAGCAATCTACATTAACACATGTAGGCTCATACATGTGGAGTGCTACACTCCAAGCTTACACTTGTCAACTTCCAAGGTGAGGTCATCCATAAGCAAGGCTCCAAATGGAAAAGCGCTCCATGAGGTGTGTCCAATGCTCTTCTTATAGGCTCCCAAAGGTTTCGGCAATCCATTTAAGTCATGTACTCCACTATGTCCACCCCCTTGCATGAACATTGTCTCAACATAGGTATCCTTGAGCCAACTCCAAGCCTCTATACAAACATCCAAACTACCTTGTGTAGGGACCAATGTCCTCCTCGTAAATATAAAACCCTCCTAAATAGGGTGCTCTCCAAGCAAGTAACCATATCCATTTTGCCATCATGTAAAACATCACTGGCCTTGTCATGAGATCTCCAATGCTCTCAGGAAAAATGTTATGCAAGCACCCAACCAAGGCCAAACAACCACTGAGTAAGCCATATCCATTGTGCAAATTCATCATTGGCCATCTCCCATGTGCAAATCCATCATGGACCATCAAGGGGTTGATCATACACCATGTACCCAAGTATCACGAAGCACCCCCAAAGATGGTGTGAACACTATTGGAGTAAGCTTGAAAGCTAACACCTTCAACATGCAAAGTCTGCTTATAAAAGCATCAACATAATAAGCCCAAAAGCAAGATTTTGACTAGTCACAAATTTGAGAAAGGGAGTTTTTTACTCGCTCTGATACCATGTTGAGATTTGCAAGAAATAGTGAGAATCAAATGAGACTATTACTCACCAAAATGGGTAACCCTATAGGAGAAATTTTTTTCTCCTATCTTGGATAGCTATCCAACTAGCAACCCTACATAGTTGTTCACTGATGATGATATGCCAATTCCTTTGCAATCTGCATGAGTCATACACCTAGCACCATTCGACATTCCTCTTGGATGAAGGTGGGAGACTACTCAATAGGTACTTTGATCATTTTGCAATCGAGTGTTTTTACTTAATGTTTTGGGCATTTAGTATGGATAACGGGGTTATGCGAATGATTGATTGATCTTGACTGTAAACTTGTTCTCTCACCTTACAAAGGGGGTAAATCTTTAGTCCTAGTTCGGTGGGACTTCCCCTAAGGCCTTAGGGTTTATAGGAGGGGCACTACTTGGAAGACTTGGATTGAAATAACATGTCCGCTGTCATTGGTTCATTGGGATTTGGCACTCTCTTATCCACATCCTTGACTTAGGCCGAAAACATTGCCCTGGAGGTTGATGTAGCTAAAAGAATGAAAAAGCATAAGATGGCCACAATGAAAGAAAAAGAAAAGTTAAAATGCAAAAGATGGCTAGGACATAAGTTAGCACATGGGAAAAATCCTAGCATGAGCTCTACCTTCCTCATTAGCCATCACTCGGTTCTTGAGCACTTGATGCTCCATCTTATCAAAAGGAACCATTGCATGTCGCAATCGTAATGAGCAAGAAACTGTGTCGTCTTATGGGGTAAAACAAATGCTATATCATAAAGAGCAAGCTTTGATCCTTGAGCTATGCACCAAAATAAAAAGCATTATAAAAAAGAAATAAAAGGCACACTAGAGGGGTGGAAAAAGCAAGCTGAGAAGGGTAACTCATGCCTCCACAATTACTTCCTGCATTACATCTAAACACTCAAGATGTGGACTCTCATTGGCTAGTTTCCTGACCATAGTGCTTAGCCATGAAGTCGTTCCCCTCCATTGCCACCTACTTACACTAACACCTATGGATTGAAGGGCTGACTTTGGAAATGCCACCTCCTCTTGGGAACTGGAAGCACTTAATAGGGTTGACTACTTAGTCACTCCTACAAAGGTAGGGAACACACTTACAAGACTTGGTCTAGTTAGATATTTGAAAGTGATCCCAATTTGAACTATTAATATGCCCTTAAGTATGGTGCATTTAGATGCATTTATGTTAGTCTCTAATGAATGGTTGCTTTTACTCGAGTTTGAGACGGTTTTTGCCAGGTGGTCCAAATTAGTTGAGGCCTTGAGGACACCTTACTCCGTGTGATGCCCAAGCCACTTCACATTTCGAGAGAGCATGATGATTTGGCAGATTCAACATCGCCCATTTATAGCAGAGCGTTGGGCACTTTGATGACATGAGTAGTTGATGGATATGCTAGGGCACCCCTAGATGCTTGAACACTGAGCTTCTTTTACTTAGCATGGGGGATTCTTGATGATGTACTAGTGGACCTAGAATGCCCCCAGGTTGGCTTTGACACTACTTGATGGGCATGCCTTGACCTGGAGCCCAAATGAGGATGGTCATCCCCTAGGCTGATTGAGGAGGGTTGTTGCTCTTGTGGAGCTATAATGCTAGAGAGAAAAGGAACAACATTGTCTACTTGGTACCCATGGAGATGACATATGGCACCTGCAGTTGGATTTTGGACACATGGAGCTACTTTAAAGGTTTGATTTGAGGATTTTTCCTCAGATGGAAGATGATTATGATGCTTGTAGGCATTTGCAGCCCTTAGATTGCCTTGATGGAGCATTTGGAGCCCTAGAAGGGCATATCATCATCCTTTTTTGAGGCTCGCGTATCACATGTGTGGGCTTATTTAGGCATATCTTGTTGAGCAAATGGGTTGGATTGTAACCCAATTTTACTTTATGCATACCCAAAAATCAAACTAGTGTAGGGTCTTTTAGTCATAAATTAGAGGTGATAGACCTCATATAAGTAGGGGATCACCTGTTTCACATTATCATCATTTGTGTGTAATTCAACCTCTCTTAAAGAGACTTGATTTGTTCTTTGTACTTCATCACTTGTGGAAATGCGATCTTATGTGGATTTTGGCTATTAGAGACTAGTTTTTGTTGTGGAGATTGTTGAGATTTGTAGCTTAGGAGGTACTCCAAACCCTAGGTAGAGGGTTGTGGAGGAATTGGCTTCATAAGGTCACTTGTGGACTAAGAACCCAAGCTTGGGGTTTTGTACCCAAAGGTGTGGGGCCAAAACCATGAGGAGATTTGTTGGTTTGACTCTTGGAGATGGAAGATGTCCCTTAAAGGAGTAAGGGGCAACTTCAAGCACCAAGATTGAAGGTCTACAAAGTGAGATGAATTTTTATATGCTTATGTGGGTAAAAGAGCCTACCGTTTAGGTCGGATAGCAATTGGAGGTGTCCTTTGGAGGGTTGTTCGATCTACCCACAAGAACATATAAATAGAAGGCATGTGAGACCTCAAAGACACATCCAAGAGCACAATGTCATAGGAGGAGGTTCGAGGTAGCTGCGACCCAAGAACCCTAGCCAAAGTTGAGAAAAAGGTCTAATTTTGGTCTTGTTTTCTTGTGACAGGTCTGGGTATGAGAGCAGATGCTGGCCACAGCCTAGGAGGGCAATTTTGGATAGTTTTGGTGCTAGTTTATGCATTGATCTGAACATGATTTTGTCTGTCTCTTTGTTTCAACAAGGCTAGGTTTTGTGTCTCCTTAAAACAAGGGCCGAGCTCCTTTGTAGCCTCAGATTGGAAGACCAAATGCCTTAATTGTTGAAAAGTGTAACTAGGTTTGGTCTTCGTAATGACATGTAAATATGATTTTATGTAATGAGATGTAAATAAGAAAAATAAGTTTATTATATTGACTTGCTTCATGGGTTTCACGAGCAAGGGATTTTGTTTCGAGTCAAGACTCCCATTGAGAGTCTTTAGGATTTAGTTGTCATCTAGTCATAAAATGTTAGAGTCATTGTCATGTAGTGAAGTCATGTTACATTTTGTAAAAGAGTCAATCTTGTCTATGTAAAGTATCCTCCAAGACCTTGTCACCTATCCTCTTCAAGACGGCCTACAATGATGGGAGAAACTGCTAAATGAAGTTGGCCTAACCTCAGGTGAACATGTCAGCCTAAAGGACATGTGTGTAGGTGTATAAATAGCCCAACTAGGCCTCACTTGAGGTCATACATTCGATCAAGCAACTCGACTTGAATTCGGTGAAGGAAAAGTGCGAAGCAAAGGTTAAGCATAAGTGCGAAGAAGAGGCAGAAGAGAAGTGCAAAGAAAGGGCAGTGAAAGAGTTTCTTCTGGGGCAGCGAAAGACATTCTTCTGGGGCAACGAAGAAGGGTTCTTCTGGACCAACGAAGAAGGAGGTTTCTTTTGGGCAGCGAAGAAGAGATTCTTTTGGGGTGACGAAGAGGAAGTTTCTTCTGGGGCAACGAAGGAGAAGTTTCTCCTAGGGCAACAAAGGAAGGATTCTTCTAGGAGACCGAGATATAGATCTAGAGACCGAGATTCTCTAGAGGAAGTCAGTGATATCCTAGAGACCGAGTTTCTATAGAGGAAGTCAAGAAGAAGGACTGTGAAGGATAGAGACAGAGTTTCTCTAGAGGAAGTCAGTGATATCCTAGAGACTGAGTTTGTATAGAGGAAGTCAAGAAGAAGGACTGTGAAGGATAGAGACCGAGTTTCTCTAGAAGGAGCCAAGGGGAGTAGTTCAAGATCAAGAAGAAAGGCAAGGGAAGAGGCAGAGCATCAAGGTTAGTGATAAGGTTCTTGGGAGGATACTAGAGTCAAGGGTTTGTGTCATGGTCTTGGTACTTATCAATTGAAGATCAAGAAGAAGAATTTTGATCAGGTTTTCCTCTCGAGAATTGAGAGGTTTTGGCACTGGTTGAGAAGCCTACGTACTGTGTCACTTGTCTTTTATTGTGCATATTGGTAATTGTCTTGATGAGAAGAACACATTAATAAGCTAACAAAAAGAAGACTATAAGTTAAGAAGTAAAAGTATATCACAAGCAATTATCAAGCAGAGAAATCTTGTAACTTTGAATGCCCTAGATTTCTCAACATGGTATCAGAGCTTAGGTGCTGAAAACAAGAAGGGGCAGTCAAAGCAAGTAGACACACGAGAATCGAACTTCAAAGAAGGATCAAAGCAAGTCAAAGAACACCAAGAAAGAGATCTAGATCTTCATCAAACCGAAACCCTAGATCAAAGAATACTCCAAGCAAGAGTCTTGAAATTATCTTCAAGAAGGAAGCAGGAAGAAAGACCAAAACCCTAGAAGCACTTTAGAGATCATCACTTATACATCATCAAAGGAGTAGAAGCTCTTCAAATCTAAGGAAGATTAGATTGAAAGGCAATCTTCTCTCTATTGAAGCAAAGATCTCATAGAAGGCAGTCTTCCCTCACCGAAGTAAGAATCTTCTTAAAAATTCAAAGTAAGAAGCAACAAGTTCGTCATCAAGTTGAAGATTCAATCTTCACAAGTGCATACCTTCTTATTATAATCTAATCTAGTAAAAATGACTTCATGTTTCAAGGAGAACCATAAGTTGGTTGGGATATCAAACTTCCTTGAATGGGAAATAAGAATAGACATAGTACTCGAAGTAAATGAAGTCATTGACCATGTTCATGGAAAAGTCTCCAAGCCATCTGAAGAACAAGCATTAGAGTACATGGAAAGGGATCTAAAGGCTCAAAATATTCTCAAGGAATGCATCAAAGGTCCTCTCCTTTCTTATGTAGCCGAGCTGGAGACATCTAAAGAAATCTATGGTAAGTTGGTAGAACTTTTATCTGAAAGAACGATAGGAAAGACCATATCACTTAGATCTGATCTATACAAATTGAAGGTGTCAAAGGATGAAGGGATATTGTCATGTCTCTCAAAGGCATCTCAAATAAAAGGTCAATTACAGGATCAAGGAGAGAAGGTATCTAATAACGAAATGTTCTCTGTTATTTTGAATGCATTGATTGATGAACAAGGTAACCTCATATCTACCAATGGAGAGGAAGCTATCTGATTCATCAAATTATGGAAGCCTTGTCAAATGATTCACTGATCTAGAAAGGAAGCAAATGTTTCATCAGGAATTCCAACTCATGGGATTCAAGGGATGATGGTATGATGACATAACAAGAAAGTAGGTCTAAAGGATAAAGTTCTTTCAAATGAAGCTGCTACAGGAAGTCTGGATGACCGAAAGGAAGATGAGGTATGTATGCTTACATAGATTATTATGAAAGTCATGTCATATGGTTGCAGATAATATGGATCACTATTTCCATCTTGGGAAATATGATCAAGAGAAGAAAGGATCTCCTCCTTCGAAAGATTGCAGAAAGGAATAAGTCACACTAGATGAAATCAACGTAATATGAATCATAAGGAAGTTGACTACAATTAAGTAAATTTGATTGGAAGCTCCTGGGAATGAAGTGTGAAAACATAGGAAGAGATCATATGCAACAAAAGTAGAAGGCATTCAACATTCGAAGTCCAAGAAGATCTGACTAGAAAATCTCCTAGAAAGATGTGAAGACTCTGATGAAAGTCGGAAAAAGATAGAGACCCTTGACAATGGATATCTGTGGGAGGTGTGTCAATCTGCATGCAGGACGCTGATACTTACAGGAAGATGTCTTGGTGAAATATCATCACAAAGGTATTTTGATTTGAAGTGTTCATTGATTATTTTTTGAACTAATATCTGGATGGGCTTATGTAGGATTGCCAAAGGGAAATCTGTGGATGACTTCCAAGAAAACCATATAGAAGGTTGTAATGTCCTTATGGAAAATATGGCATGAAAGCAGAATTACATGAAGCAAAGCCATATGGAAAATTTGATGGATCACTTTCTGATGAGTTGAGGACATGACCAACTTATGGATAAAAGTGATGGATGATCTGTGCCCTATGTAGAAGTTCCCAAAAGATGAAGACTCCTTGACAAAGAAGAAATTCATGACATCGAAGGAAGGAGCTCTTCAAGCAGTTGATTATTCTAGGATCTCCAAATGAGGAGTTGCGATAGATTCCTAGTTAAGAGGGAACCTGAAAAGAAGTTTCTTACTTGGAATAAACTTGGAAAATTCCTAAGCAGAGAGCTTAGGTATATTCCTTTGTGATAGTAATGAGTACATCCCTTTAATGGAATATGCCCTCCTGGTTTGAAAAGGAGAGATAGACATGTTGTTCTGATCTTCACCTGGGAAGACAGAATGGAGGATTGGGTAATCATTTGGTCTCCGATACTCTTTGGGGATGATATAGGGCATTCGATGGAAGAGTAGTCGTGGAGGACTGATATTATTTGAGGACTGGGGAGTCCAAGAGAAGAATAGTCCTCATGGAACATATCTTGCGAGAACCCGGGTAGGGTATGTTCCGAGAGAGACAATGATGAGTGTGTCTATAAATCATTGGTCTCGCTAGTATTGAGCTTAGATCTTGTGGAGAGATGGAGTTGTTAGTCAAGGCCTTGCTATGTAACAATGCTGGTTGATATGATGCTATACAAATGAGTTACAAATCCGAATTCTTCTTATGAGAGATTCTTCAAATTGAGAAAGTCCAAGTACCGTTATGAATACCTCCCTAGTTAAGAGGGAGTGTTGAAAATTGTAACTAGGTTTGGTCTTCATAATGACATGTAAATATGATTTTATGTAATGAGATGTTAATAAGAAAAATAAATTTATTATATTGACTTGCTTCATGGGTTTCATGAGCAAGGGATTTTGTTTTGAGTCAAGACTCCCATTGAGAGTCTTTAGGATTTATTTGTCATCTAGTCATAAAATTTTAGAGTCATTGTCATGTAATGAAGTCATGTTATACTTTGTAAAAGAGTCAATCTTGTCTATGTAAAGTATCCTCCAAGACCTTGTCACCTATCCTCTTCAAGTCGGCCTACAACGATGGGAGAAATTGCTAAATGAATTCGGCCTAATCTCAAGTGAACATGTCAGCCTAAAGGACATGTGTGTAGGTGTATAAATAGCCCAACTCGGCCTCACTTGAGGTCATACATTTGGTCAAGCAACTCAACTTGAATTCGATGAAGGAAAAGTGTGAAGCAAAGGTTAAGTAGAAGTGCGAAGAAGAGGCAGAAGAGAAGTGCGAAGAAGAGGCAGAAGAGAAGTGCGAAGAAAAGGTAATGAAAGAGTTTCTTCTAGGGCAGCGAAAGACATTCTAATTGGGTAGCCAAGAAGGGTTCTTCTGGACCAACTAAGAAGGAGGTTTCTTCTGGGCAGCAAAGAAGAGATTCTTCTTGGGCAGCGAAGGAGAAGTTTCTTCTGGGGCAACGAAGGAGAAGTTTCTCCTAGGGCAGTGAAGGAAGGATCCTTCTAGGAGATCGAGATATAGATCTAGAGACCTAGATTCTCTAGAGGAACAGTGATATCTTAGAGACCGAGTTTCTCTAGAGGAAGTGAAGAAGAAGGATTGTGAAGGATAGAGACCGTGTTTCTCTAGAAGGATTCTAGCCGAGGAGAGCAGTTCAAGGTCAAGAAGAAAGGTGAGGAAGGGAAGAGGTAGAGCATCAAGGTTAGTGACAAGGTTCTTGGGAGGATACTAGAGTCAAGGGTCTGTGTCATGGTCTTGGTACTTATCAATTGAAGATCTAGAAGAAGAATTTTGATTGGATTTTCCTCTCGAGAAGTGAGAGGTTTTGGCCTTGGCTGAGAAGCCTACTTACTGTGTCACTTGTCTTTTATTGTGCATATTGGTAACTGTCTTGATGAGAAGAACACATTAATAAGCTAACGGAAAGAAGACTATAAGTTAAGAGGTAAAAGTATATCACAAGCAATTATCAAGCAGAGAAATCTTGTAACTCTGAATGCCCTAGATTTCTCAACATTAACAAGTGGTTGCATTGAGGGCAAAGCTGTAATAAGGGTCAACGCAAATAGTGGTTAAGTTGGAAGTGCGTGGGTTTTGAGGTCATGTTGGTAGGCTGTAGCAGCTGTTACAACAATCCTAACCAGGTTGAAAGTGTAGATCTGTAGTGGAGCACCAATCTAGAAGAATCGGGATAGAAAAGGTATGAAGACTCTCGCCCATGGTTGATGTTATTTGTTAGAGGATAGAGTCCATTTTGGATAGAAGTATAAGGTCATCCTAAGGCTGTAAGGAGGGTAGCAAGTGGATCGACTTAGGAGCCCTAAGTGCAAGACAAAGGACTTTTGGACTGCTAGGAAAGGCGAACTTGGATGCTTAGTGACTGATCTTTGAAGGACAAAAAGAGGTCAAAGGGAGCTATTTGAATAGCCCTAGATTGTGTGTAAAGAAGGACATCTACAACAGAAGTGGGCAACCCTCCATGCCCTAAGGATTGTCTTCATCGGGCAACACATGAAGACAATGGTGGGACGAAAGTCCCTAAGAGTTGTGTCCTTGAAGGACTAAGGAGCAGTTAGTGGGCAAGAAGTCCCAAAGGAGCCGAGGAGCAGTAGTGGGCAGTCTAGAGTTGTTCACAAACGGAGTTGTGAACAACTCACAAGAAGACCTTATGTATTGATGCATTGATGGGCAAATGGTCAACTAGAGGGTAGATTGGAGCCATGTTCAGTGACCTAAAGGAGTTGGGACATTGTTAGAGGCAGAGAGGTGTTGCTACAGATCACGGGCCAAAGGACTGGGCATGTGTGTTCAGGATACGACAAGAGGAGCTGAGAGAGCGCACTACATCAGGCATACAGTTAATGTATCTTGTTCGGGTAGTTTGGTTGTCATAGTTGTTGACACCAAGTCCCAATTGTAGTCTTGTGTCAGTGGATGTATGAGGGCCATTATCCTCGGTATGAGAGCCATTATCCTTGGTATGAGAGCCCTAGATAGTTGTATTACAATTTGTTAATATAACAAAGTTGAGTTGTAAAAATTGTAAAAAGTTGTCTATATTGTGCATGTTTTGATTTACTGCTGTTTATATTCTGTTGTGCAAATTAGTTTGTTGTGGTATTTGGATTGGTAGCGTCAGTGATTCTAAGACCCTAACCTGTTGAGAAATCTAGGGGCAACAACATAGGGTGATTTCACTTATTTGATAACTATTTGTGATGTATTTTTACTTCACTTAATTAGCTTCTTCTTTCTCTTGTTATTATTAGTGTTTTTCTTCATCAAACAAATACCAAATCATAAAGAACAATAAGACAAAGGACTCAAGATATAGGCGATCAACTAGGGTCAAAACCTCTCCAACTATGAGACGAAAACCCGCAACAATTCTTCTTCTTATAGAATCTTCAATTGACGAATTCCAAGACCTAGACCCTTGACCAAAGAACCTCTCGAAGATCAAGTTACATTTCTTTCCTTGAAGATATTTTCTTCCTTTCAAGTCAACGCTGGTCAAATTGATTGCTACACCTTTGTTTTTGGTTTCTTCTTCAATTTCAGCCTCTTATTACAGGCCTGCAATTTCAGAGATCCCACACGTGTGAGTTGATTGGGGCAGATTTGTGAGGCTTCTCTCTTTTGTCTCAGACACTTCTGTTGAAGAATCAAGGGCAATAGCGTATAGTAGGATTCTTCTAGACTTAATAACAATTTGTGAAGCTCTTTTACAATTTATCTTGTTAGCTTAATCTTCTTCTCTTCTTATTAATGCATGTGTGTTTACTTCATCAAACTGCTACCAAAAACATAAGAACAAGAACACAAGATATTGGCTCTCTACCAGGGCAAAACTTCTCTCTTTTAGAGAGGAAAACCCTTTTGTAAGTTTCTCTTATTGAAGCTTCTATTGATCAATGCCAAACCCTAGACCCTAGACAAGAATGTCCTCCAAGCACAAGTCAAGTCCTTCCTTTCTGCACTTCGTTCCCTGACACTTTGTTCTCCTTCTCTCGGCACTTCATTCTTCTTACAACTTGTTGTTAGCCCTTGTTATACTTGCCCTAGAAGAGACACTTATGCTTGGTCTCTAGTGAGGCCCTTTACTAAAGATGATTTCTTCCTTCTTGACCAACCGAGCTCCTTCTTCAATGTGTAGGTGTAGACTTGATATGACAGTCCAGCAGCCCTAAATTCCCTCACGTGTGGGAGGTTTCGTGGTGTATTTGGTTCCTTTCTCCTTCATATGAGAGTCTCTTCGCTCTAATGGGAGGCCTTATAGGCCTAAGTTTCAAGCCCAAACAATGAGGAGTATGAGATTGTTGTCTTGCTGCTGTTATGACCACAGTAAGCCCTTCTTTTCTTGCACGTGTGACTGTGTTTTGCCCTAGAAACAGTCTTACAACCTTTTCTTAGAATTTCTTCTCCTTCACTACACTAGAGGCTTCTTATCTTTGTCCTATTTCATTCTTTTCTCGGCTTCTTGTCTTCGCTGATTTGAGAGATACTTGCTTGTCGTTATGAGGGAGTGGACAATCTCTATATATAGAGGAATGTCCCTCCTTTAGGCCGACTTGAGGCTGAATTGATGTCTTTAGGCTAACTTGGAGATTCTTCACCGTTTTTTGCTCCTTGGATGATGTCGTTGCATGGAGAGGACTTGACTTTGCTTGGAGAGATTTATTTTAACTTCTATAGAAGTATATACATGGTGTAACATGCCCTTAAGGGTCTTCAATAAATACATTGATTCTTTGACTTCCTAGAAGCACTTAAATATGTGCTTGACCTACTTCAATGAGCAAGAAACTCATTGATAAATATAACAAAAATAATTTTCTTTTTTCTTGAATAAATACAAATATCAAAAGTACATTTATCAAAACCGAACCTAGTTACACTTTCTTCAACGCTCCCTCTTAACTAGGGAGGTATTCATAGATCATTACAAGGTGTTTGGCTATTTTTCAATCTCGAAGAATTCACATAAGAGAAACCGGATTGGCGATCCATCTGTTATAGCATCATAGTAACCAACATTGTCCATAGCAAGGCCTTGACTAACAACTCTCTCATAATATCAGAGCACGATGTTGGCGAGACCAATGGCTTATAGACACCTTAATCATTGTCTCTCAAGGTACATACCCACCCTGGTGTTCACTGAGTATGACTTTCTAGGACTATTCTTGTCTTGGGTTCCCAACCCTCAAAGAATATCGGTCCTCTTGCCTACTCTTGTCTTGGATGCCCTTCACATCCTCAAAGAATATCGGATGCCAGATGATTACCCAATCCTCCCATTCTTTCTTCCCGAGTGAAGACAAGAATGTTGTGTCTATCTCTTCCTCTTAATTGAGAAAGACATGCCCAAGTATCCTCTGACAAGGATCTTGTCCAAGCTCCTTTGAAATTGGGAACTTGATATAACTCCCTCTTAGCTAGGGACTCGTCCATTCATCAACTACTTCTTCTTTGTGGGTCCTTCAGTTGCTTGATCTCCTTCCTTCCTTTGATGTCATGAAGTCTTTTGTTTAAACTTCTTCTTGATAGGGCATTGACCATCGATCACTTTCCTTCCTGGCTTGTCATGTCATTGTTCCTTCGTGGAAAGTGTCCTTCTTGATGTATGTCAGGTTCTTTTGTCATCTGTCTACTCCTTTGTCATCTGTCTATGCTTTAGAATACTTATTACATAGATGCTTAGTTGCACTTGCTTGTTTACATTCTTCAACTTAGTAGCTCTTCATTCCGTCATCCTGACATTGTTTCAACATTCAATAGTGCTTTTGTTGGATGGCTTCTTCATCATGACATCTTTGTAGAGTTGAATAAGTTATCTGCACCTTAATATCTCCAAGGCCTTCATAGGTGTCAAGGGTCCTTTGATCTTTTTCTTCCTTTGTCAGAGTTGTCATGCCTTCTTTCGGGAGATGTCTTTAATGGATCTTGTCAGATAGTGATTCTTTATGACCATGGTGTTCTTCACATGCTTGATCTCTTTCTTCATTTGCTTCTTCTTGAATTGTTTAGATAACAACCTTATACTTCCTCATGAGAGCACTTTCTTCATTACCTACTTCTTGGACTAGTCAACATTTCTTCTTCACTTGCTTCTTAGTCAACAATCTTATACTCCTTAGGAGAGTATTTCTTCTTCACTTGCTTCATGGAGTAGTCAACAACCTTATGCTCCTTATGTGAGCACTTCTCTTGTTGACTTGTACATGCTCTTGAGTATGTCTTCAGTGAAAGAGATCTTTTTGTACTTGATCATGTCTTAGATCTATTCCCATGACTTTAATAATATATAAGATGACATGACTTTACCTTTTAGTGCATACATACCTCATCTTGATTCTGCTTTGATCATCTCGGCATCATTCGATGGTCCTTCTTGATTGATGTAGCCCTTCTTTGCTTCATCCATTCTTGCCTACACATCATTCTTCCTTGTATTCCAAGAATGGAATTCTTGTTGACGCATTTGCTCTTATTTATGAACCTTCTTTTGAAGATTCTTGTCATAGGATCTTGTAGATCCTCATCTTGCAAATGTCTCTTTCTTTTGATGATGGTGGCCTTCTAGGATTTACAATCATGATCACTTATTCTTTTATCATGGATGAGGTCTTATAATAGGTATGCTCCTTCTATATGAATATCTTGAGCTATATGTACACTATGCTCCTATATTCTAGAAGATATTTCTAACCATGCATTTTGTTCTATTTCTAAATGCTCCTTCTACATGAGTATTTTGAACTCTATGTACATCATGCTTCTAGATTCTAGAAGATGTTTCTAGCCATGCATTTTTATTCCTTATTTTGCTTCTTGTCTTCTTCTTTCACCTCTTGAGTCATGTGAGCTTCTTCCCTTTTTCTTTTGTTGTTGTTGTCCTTCTTAAGTTTTGGACAATTCCTTTTGTAGTGTCCATATTCTTGGCATCCAAAGCATTGGATTTTGGACATATCTCTATTGTTTGTTCTTCGTGGACCAAATTTGCCAAATTTTCCCTTTTTCTTGGCCATGGTTGCAAATGCTTGCTCCTTTGATCCCACATCCTCTTTTGCTTTGAGTCTAGTTTCCTCTATCTTGCATAGAGACCATAATTCACTTAGTGGGGTAGCTTCCTTCTTGGCATATATGCTTGATGTGAAGTTGCCCCAATCCTCAAGTAGAGCATTGAGTACTATGGTTGTCATTTCTCTGTCAGACATGACTTCTCCCAACTCTTGAAGTTGATCCCTCATCTCAGAGATCTTCATGAAATATGGAGCTATTCCTTCCTTTGATATCTTCATCTTATACAAATCATTTCGAAGAGATATCACTTCTCCAACTGTGCTTACTGAGAATAACTCTATTAGCTTGTCATAGATTTCTTTTGATGTTTCAAGTTTGGAGACATAAGGAATGAGAGAGTCTTTGATGTATTCTGTTAGAATCCTTTGAGCTCTTGTCTCATCCTTATTGTACTTGGCTAAGGCTTGAGTTTGTTCCTTAACAAGGATATTGATGTTCCCTTTGATGTGTTCTAGAAGTTCATTTTCCTTGAGAAGTAAATCAATCCTATTCTTCCATGCAAGGAAGTTAGTGGTGTTGATCTAGGTTGTCATTGATGTCAATATGGCAATATTCTTCTTCTCTCCCCCTTTGACATCAATGGCAAAGGAGTGCTCTGGGACTCCCCCTATCAAACTGCTTCTGTTCTTCATGAATGGTAGATCTTCACGGGTCTGTGACTCCCCCTGTCATAGTGCTCTTCTTCTTTTTACTCAAGATAGAGGAATTGATATTTTATCATCAATTTGCACATTATTCCCTCTTCATGTTTCAGAACTGCTTTATCATGGCTTCAACAATGCTTAAGGATGCTCTACTTTAATGCTTTCATTTAGATTGCAAACGGCCATACACCAAGTGTCCAAGTCCAGGCTTTCATGCTTCAATCCATATTGATGTCTCCATAGGCAGAATTGAGAGACCTTCATAGTCCGAATCAAGAGAAAATGCCCTTGAGATTGTCTTTCTTGCTATCTTTCTTCAGATCTGAGTTCCTTTGTGTCTCTGTGCTTCTTCTTAAGTTACTGCCATCTAGTATTCAATCATCATTGCATTTGGACAAAAATGTGAGGGGTTGTGCCTTACTGTTGCTATATTTCTTAAGTGATCTGTATCAGCTTAAGTTATGCTTGACTGCACAACATTCTCCTTCCTATGAGCCATATTTTCCTTGTGTTCTTGTACATATCTCTGCAGATTCAGATATCCAATATGTGACGGAGGAGTACAAAGAGCGGAGGAGTATATATATATATATATATATATATATATATATAGATATATATATAGATGCGATATAATAACACGGACCTGCAGCTCCATTATAAACCGCCTTAATGTAATATCGCATCCGCTGTGTCGCTAGTCTCAAAGGGCTGTCACCCTCGAAACCTCCAATTGCGATATATAATTGCGAACCCGATGGTCCTATTATATTGCCCCCTTATGATATATCGCGTCCGTCATATCGGGAGTTATGTATCGCAGTGTTTAAGCCTTGTCACGTTAAAACTGCGATAGCGATGTGCATGCGGACCAGACTACACCATTGCAATATAGCTTAATATAATATCGCGTCCGTAGGAGAATCGGCCATCGGCCATCGACGATGCCATGGTCTCGATGTGTAAAGGACCCCCAGAAGCCGCGATTGCCGATTGCGATAAAGCATGTGGACCCAACGGGCATATAAATTATGGTTTAATACCATATCGCATCCGGTCCATCGGAGCAGTGGAGGATCGGCCGTCGGCCATCGGCGGAGTCATGGGTGCTGATATATAAAGGACCTCACGAATTGCCGATTGCGATTTAAGCTGCGGACCCGATACAGTATAGTTGCGGGTGAATTAATATTGAAGTCCGCCCTTTAGCCATTTTGCCTGTGTTTCCTGTGTAAATGAATTTTTTGGCTTACGCGGCATTTAGAGGCAGAAATACATTAAGGAATGGTCCCGATAAGTTCAGGAGGCTGAAATAATGTTGATGGCGATTGCGATCAGGACGTGGCAGGTCCGTTAAATAATGCCATCCTTGTGTATGCCTGCTATCATGAGAAAACAGGAGCGCTATTACTGTTTTTTGAATATGTGTCCTCTGCGTATAACTCAGTTCTTGCCATTGATTCAACGTGTCTTGTGAGCATGAATAGACAGAGGGAACCGAAAGATGGGAAGTTGAAGAAGCAAGCGAGCACAGAGGAAATGACAGCGAGCGTTGAGGAAGTCTAAGAGGCGGTGTAAGAGGAAACGAATGGATAGAAGAATGAGGAATGCATAAAACAGTAAAAACACAAGATTGTGGTGACCGTTGGAGTGGTGAATGCTGTTGAACGCTGTTGAACATTTTTGTGGAAAATAAGCTGGAGGAGACAGAGGGAGCGAGAGGATCCAACAGAACAGAAAGAGGGCCGAAGGGCCAACAAGACAACAGACAGTTGAAGGGGAGAAGTAGCCAACAGAGAACATAAGCTTGAATAGAAAGTTGTTCTTTATGCAGAGCTTAGTGCAGCTAATAGTAGACTGACTAAAGCTGTGTGAAGACATTATCAGAAGTCATGAAGGGTACTGGACACTCTGTGTGGGCAGTATGAAGAATTGGGAAGACTACTTCATAAGAATACTGGCTGTCATTGATGCTGTAGCTTGGAGACTACAGAGAAGTTGTAAATAGACAGAACTCAGCAGAGAAGAGTTCTGAGAGCAAAAGATTATTATCAAAAGTGCCTTGACAAGATTGGATTAGAACCCTTGGGGCTGGTGCCTTAGAAGTGAGAAGGATTGGAGTCCTTAGGGCTGGTGCCTCATAAGTGAGTAGGATTGGAGTCCTTGGGGTTGATGCCTCAGAAGTAGGAAGGATTGAAGTCCTTGGGAGTTTGTGCTCCTAAGTCCAAGATTGGTGTCTTGGCGAAATAGAGTTGGTGCTCTGGAGGTTGGAGCCTCACCAAAGTCCAAGTTGGAGCTTGGCAACTGATTGTAACCATCTATATAATGTATCTATTTTACCGCACAATTTATATTAATAAAAGCATTTATTCTTGCTGTTCATCTTGTGTTCTGAATATATATGTTTTAATTGGTAAAACAATAGTGGGAAAAAGAAATACTGATTCACCCCCCCCCCCCTCAGTATTTCCAACAAGTGGTCCCAACCAATTTGTTGCTTTCCTTGCAAAAAGACATTGAGGTATAATCAGTAGGGGACATATACTTACTTGATAGAATTTGAAAAGTGGTGGACTTGCATTTTTCTTGAAGGCTTGATGGCTTGCCTTCCTTAGATCTTGATGTTCTTCAAGTTTCTTTCTTCAAATGGACTTGTTTGATTGCTTGATGACTTGGCTTGTAGTGCTTTTCCTTTTGAATATGGTGTGGGTTGATGTAGGTCCCTCCTTGATTTGCTCTTCTTGTAGGTGCCTTTATACAAAAGGCTTCCCCTCCTGCTTTTGTAGTCTTCTTTTAGTCCTTTCTTGTTCTTGATGTGATTTTGTAGATGTCCTTGAGATGTTCTTCCTTGATGAGTCACCTTATGAGTGTTCTAGAGATGCCCTCTCCTTGATGTGTCACCGTACCTCTGATACCATGTTGAAGAATCAAGGGCAATAATGTATAGTAGGATTCTTCTAGACTTGATAACAATTTGTGAAGCTCTTTTACAATTTATCTTGTTAGCTTAATCTTCTTCTCTTCTTATTAATGCATGTGTGTTTACTTCATCAAACTGCAACCAAAAACATAAGAACAAGAACACAAGATGTTGGCTCTTTGCGAGGGCAAAACCTCTCTCTCTTAGAGAGGAAAACCATTTTTCTCATTACATCAAATACATAAAATCATGATCACTTATGTCATTGTGAAGACCAAACCTAGTTACATATTTCAACACTCCCTCTTAACTATGGAGGTAATCATAATCCATACAAGGTACTTGGACATTCTCAATATGTAGAATTCTCATAAGAAGAGGTAGATTGGTAACCCATTGCTTAGCATCATATCATCCAACATTGTCACATAGCAAGGCCTTGACTAATAGCTCTATCTCTCCACAAGATCAGAGCACAATGCTAGTGTGACCAATGATTTATAGACACCTTCATCATTGTTTTTCAAGGAACATACCCCACCCGGGTGTTCACAGGGTATGTCCTTCCAAGACTATTCTTATCTTGGATTCCCAATCCTCAAAGAATATTAGTCCTTTACGACTACTCTTATCTTGGATCTCCTACCACATCTTCAAAGAGTATCAGAGGCGAGATGCTTACCCAATCCTCCATTCTTTCTTCCAAAGTGAAGACAAGATTCACGTGTCTATCTCTCCCTCTCAACTAGGGAGGATATGGCCATTCCTATGAAGGAATGTACCCAAGCTCCCTCTTAACCAGGGACTTGTCCAAGCTCCCTCTTAGCAAGGGAGTTGCTTCCAAGTTCCTTCTTAACCAACAACTTGCTTCCAAGCTCCCTCTTACCTAGGGACTTGTTTCCAACATCAACTATCTTTTCTTTGGTGGAGTTCATGGGACCTTCAACTGCTTGTATGGCTCCTCCATTCGAAGTCATGAATTTTATCTTTATCTTTATGGAGCCTTCATCTTGTAGGGTATTGGCCATCCAACACTTTCCTCAAGTTAGTCATGTCATCCTTCCTCTTGTTTGAAAGTGATCTTCTAGTTCACATCTTGCTTTCCTTCATACAACTACCTCTTCCACGTTATATTTCCTTCAAGATCTTCCATGCAATCACATGAGTGGTAGTTGTAGATAACATCTACTACTCCCTTTTGGTAGCCCTGTATCAACCCATCCAAATGTTGTTCAAAAATAAAAAATGAACATCAAATCAAAATTACTTTTTGTGATGGCCCTTCATCATGACATCTGCTTGTTGCAAAATCAACATCCTGCATACATATTGACACATCTCCAAGATATTCAATTGTCAAGGGTCTTCTTTCTTTCCAGACTATCCCAAAGTCTTCATATCTTTCCCATGGAGATATCATGGCCAGTTTTTTTAGTCTTCGGATGTTGATTTTCTTTTTTGTAATTGCATCTTGCATGATCTCTTCTTTCTCTCTTCACATATTGCTTCCTAGGAATTTCCATTCACAATTTCTTCATTTTTGTCAACGAGCTCATATTCCATATGGGGACATATTATGTTGATTTCATCTAGTCAATATGTGAACCATGCCTTTATGAATCCTTGAAAGAGATCCCTTTTCTTTGATCATACTCATGAGGTAGAGTATTTTCCCATGCTATGATGACATGACTTAATTTATCAAACATATGCATACATGCCTCTTTTCTTCTTTTGGTCATCCAGACTTATTTCAACAACTTCTTTCTTTTGATTGAAAGTACTTCAGTCATCTTGATCTGCTACATTCCCTTGTCATCATACCATCATTCATGAATCCCATCTAAGATGGAATTCTTAGCAAGACGCTTCTTCTAAGAGAGGAATCTTCTAATGAAGATTCCAACAAAGGATCTTGATTATCTTCATCTTGCAAATACTCCTTCCCAATGATGTATGATGAGTTCTATACTAGATGACTCTCTTCTACTCATAAGTTCTACTTATGCTTCCAATGAGGTTACCAAAAGCTACTTCCTTCTAATGATGATTGCCATTTAGCCATAGACTTCTACTTCAACTATCTTTCAAGCTTCTTATGATGATGTCATGAACTCTTGCTTCAATCGTATGCTCTTATGATGCCATCTACTAAAATGATGCATCCTATCATGTTCCTAATGTTTCCTACCATGATAGCTATACAAAAACTGAAAAGAACTTGGTGGAGAAGATTATCTCAATCATAGTAGAGATCTTTCACTTCTTCCTTATTTGATTTCTTCTTTTCAACTTCTTCCACTTCTTCAGTGATATGGGCTTCTTCCCTTCCTCTTTTGTTGTTGTCCTTCTTAAGCTTTGGACAATCTCTCTTGTAGTGCCCATATTCATGACAACCATAGCATTGGACCTTGGCCATATTATTCTTCTTTTTTTGAGGACCAAACTTCCCAAACTTCCCTTTTCTCTTAGCCATGGCAGCAAATGCTTGTGTTTGTTCATTTGATCCTACATCGCTTTTTGCCTTCAGCTTGGTTTCTTCAATTTTGCATAGTGACCAAAGTTCATTGTATGGAGTAGCTTCCTTATTTCCATAGATGCTTGATGTAAAGTTGCCCCATTCCTCTGGTAGTGCATTGAGCACTACGGTGGTCATTTCCTTATTAGACATTATTTCTCCCAACTGTTGTAGTTGGTCTCTAATTTCTAACACCCTCATAAAGTATTAGGCTATTCATTCTTGTTTTGATATATTCATCTTGTAGAGTTCTTGTCTTAATGATATCACTTCTGCTGCAATGCTTATGGAGAACAATTCTACAAGTTTGTCATATATTTCTTTGGATGTTTCCAACTTTGATACATAGGGAATGAGGTGATCTTTGATGGAGTCTATGAGAATCCTTTGAGCCCTTACTTCCCCTTTCATGTACATTGTAAGAGCTTGAGCTTCTTCCTTTGGAGGTTTAGTGATTGGTCCCTTAACATGTTTTGCAACTTCATTTTCTATGAGGATCAAATTTGTCCTCTTCTTCCATACAAGAAAGTTTGATGCCCCAACTAACTTGTTCCTTTCCATGAAAAAAGACATTTTGATAGATTTAGATGTGGACATAAAGATACATACTTGAGAAGAACTCCTTGATGACAATATCTTCAATCTGTTGCCTTCTTGATTTTTATGATGATATTGATAAAATATGTCTTCTTGATGAAGGTGTCCTCCTTCAAAAGTGGTCTTCCAAGAGAAGGAGATCACCTTGATTTCTTGATGATGATGATGATGATAATGCCTTCTCCTTGCCTTTTTCTTCAAGATGCCCCAATCTGTATTTATTCTTTATTTGAGTAGAGGTAGGGTCTCCTGAGGTCTCCTTCTTCGAGGTGATGATCGTGCAAGGTTCCCAAGAATGCTTCAAGTGTAGAGTCCTTTGAACGAACTAGGGTTTTTGAGGTCTTCTTTAGAAACTTCCTTCTTCAAGATGATGATGTAATCCTTGTCCTTGTAATGCCTTTGAGATGAGAGGTCCTTGATGATTGATGCTCTTGATGATCTTCTAGTGTTTTGGTCCTTGAGTGTCCTTCTTTAAGCCGTCCTTCCTTGTCTTGTCACCTTAGCTCCGATACTATGTTGAGAAATTTAGGGACAAGAATATAGGGTGATTTCTCTTCTTTGATAATTGTTTGTGATGCATTTTTACTTCACTTAATTAGCTTCTTCTTTCACTTGTTATTATTAGTGTTTTTCTTCATCAAACAACTACCAAACCATAAAGAACAATAAGACAAAGGACACAAGATATAGGTGATCAGCCAGGGCCAAAACCTCTCCAACTCTGAGAGGAAAACTCGCAAGAATTCTTCTTCTTATAGAATCTTCAATTGATGAATTCCTGATCTAGACCCTTGACCAAAGAACCTCTCCAAGACCAATGCACAATTCTTTCCTTGAAGATCTTTTCTTCCTTTCAAGTCAACGCTGGTCAAACTGATTGCTACACCTCTGTTTTTGATTTCTTCTTCAATTCAGCCTCTTATTACAGGCCTGCAATTTTCGGCATGCCTGCAATTTCAGAGATCCCACTTGTGTGAGTTGATTGGGGCAGATTTGTGAGGCTTCTCTCCTTTGTCTTAGACACTTCTTTTGGTGAATTCAGCTAGCAAATACACTTCTTCCTTGGGCTATATTTTGGGTCCTTCAGGTTTGCAATACCTAACTGCAGAAACCCTAGATGCAGTCATACACGTGAGATGAATGACCCAAAAACAATGCTAAAAGACTTCGACCTTCTTCCCCTTCTCTTCGTTGCTCAAGAGGCTTTCTTCCTTTCCTGTTCACACTTCTCTCCTTTTTGTGGATGCTTGATGGATGATCTCTTGAGTGAGGTCGAGTCCTCCTATATATAGGCTCCTCTCCCATGCTATTAGGCCGAGTTGTCATCATTCCTAGGTCAACATGTCCTTCTAGATATGCCGATTCCTCCTTTTGAAGGTTGACTTCTTGTAGCACTTGTGACGAGGTCTTGGAGGGTCTTTTGACTCTAACATTGACTCAAATAAATTTCCTTACAATATGTAACAAGCCCCAAATGGGTCTTTCATACATGACAATGGTTTTAATGACTTGTAGACTCAATGACAAGCCCTAGGAGCTCACAATGAGAGCTTGTCCTAAAAACAGATTTCCTTAAGCATGAAACCCATGCCTCAAGATCAACAATAATAAATTTATTTTTCTCATTACATCAAATACATAAAATCATGATCACATATGTCATTTTGGGATTGAAAGAAGACGGGTTCTTGGATATATTGCGAGTATTTTTGTTAAATATCTTTTATGATTATTGCATTTAATGAAATATGGCTAGGTTTTTTTTTCCTTGTCTAAAAGCATATGTTTACATGAAATGCTTGGTAATTACTGCATGTTTTAATTTTGTATCCTTGAACTCCCTAGAAAACCTCATAAAGATCCTTTTTTGTAGTGAATTTCTCTCCTCATAAAATGACAGTTAGGGTTAGGAAGTGAAAACTAGGGTTTTCCCCCTTACTCCCTTCAAAAATTTGATATTTCCATGGTTAAAGTTCATAAGACTCCATCGACCAAGTAGGGGGAAATAATTGGCAACCATCTTGATGACCAAAAACTCCAAAAACTTTATATTTCCCTCTCTCTCTCTCTCTCTATTTTTGGCCCTTCAAGGAAAGCCACTAGGGTTAGGGTTAAGGATGAATTCAACTAGGAAATGAATGTTGGAGCTGATTTGGCACTCCCCAACTTTGCTCGATCCTACAAAATCAAAATCTAGTATATTGCAAGGTAAAAAGTTTCTCACTAGGGCTGATGTCATCAACCCTCGATAATTCTAGGCCTTATAAAACCCTAATCCTACACAAAAGCTTTAAATTAGGGCTATTTGAAGGTTTGTCACACCATTGGTTGATCATATCTTTGTAAAGTTAACCTTTTCCTTTTGCTTGTATATCTAGATGTGGCTGTAACGAATAAAATATATAAATAATATAAATATAATGTAAATGATAATAATCATAAATAATAATTAGTTAAGTAGTAATTAGGTTGAAGAGGCATGTCTAAATGAGACATGACTCTTCATGAAGAGACACTTGCTTGGTATATAAGCAAGCCTCTCATTCTCATTGTAAATCATTCTCATTCATTCTATTCTTATTCATATATTTTAATATAATATTTATATCCTTAATGGATAATTTGATATTCCAAGTTTTTTGGAGTAATTAATCTGTAGAAGGAACTTTGTTCGCTTCATTTGGTATCAGAGCCACGTTGGCTGATCACCAGGCCTTTGGCTATCAACTTATCATCAACTTCGTTGCTGTCATAATTGAAGCGTTTTGCTACATATTGGGAGATTCTCCATTTTTTAGGTCTTTGGCCATTATTTAAGAAAAAATTAATAAAGAATAAAGAAGAAGGGCATATAAAAAAAATAGGAAAGGAAATAATATATTCCGAACAAACCAAAAAAAAGTGAAATATATATATATATATATATATATATATATATATATATATATATAAGGGTGTTACATTATTGATAAAAGTTTATAATAAAGATAAGCGGGAATCTTTTCAAGTATATTTAAAACTTTTTACGTGGAGAAGCCCGCGGTTTTAAAAACAACCCATGGTAATTGCCCATGGTATTTTAAAAAGTTAAAAGAAAAAAAAGAAAAACAAAAAACAAAAGGAATACATTTTACTTTTTACGTGGAGAACATTTTAACGGAGGTTTTAAAAACAACCCATGGTAATAGCCCATGGTATTTTAAAAGTTAAAGAAAAAACAAGGATACAAAAGCTCTTACGTGAAAGGTAAATATTACTTTTTACAGGAGGTTTTAAAAACAACCCATGGTATTTTAAAAGTAAAAGATATTTTGATAACATTGGAGAAAAAAGGTGTGATCTAAATAATTTTAATCGTTCAAATCTAAAGATTGTGACGGTACCAAGAGTCACGTCTCATCCAAAATTTCTGAGAAAAAGAAATATTATTATAATTATAAAAAGGGATACTATACAAGCCTTATATAGTTACATATAAAAGGAAAAGCGGGTCTCAAAATAATTATATATAAATTTTATATAATTATAATTTTACAATATATATAAATTAAAATTATATAATATATATAATTTATAATTATATATATTAAAAAAAATTATTATTATATAAATTTTTTATAAAAAGAGAGTAAAAAAAAGAAGAGAGAAATTATATAATAAAAAAAAAGAAAAAAATATGGAATCCTTGAGTTGGGAACAAAAACAATCAATCGCAAGAGATATAGAACAATTAATTACAAGAATGGAGCGACGGGCTGAGGAGAGAAAGAGAATGAATTCCTTCTTAGATTCTCTATATCCATCATCACTTCCACAGAATGATGTTATCCAGTGTACTGAGAAAGTGCAGCTAAAAGATCAAGAGAATGACAAAATAGCCAAGATTCAACAAAGCAAGGAAGTGTTAGAATGCGAACATAAAAATCTTGTGGATATACATTACAAAGAAATAATGGAAAAGGACGAAGAAATTTCTCGTCTCAAGGACCACGTCGAAAAATTACTAGCGCAAGTAAAGAAGACTAAAGTCTCAAAGAAAGAACTCAAGCAACATTTATCAGAACAAGAAGAGGAAAATTTGCATTTAAAGAACCTTAATAAAAATTTATTAGAACAAATCAGAGATCTAAAAGATGAAAAACTTAAAATTCAAAACACTGAAAATAACGCTGATGAATCAAAAACCGAAGAAATTTTACTGCTGAGAAACCATAATCAAAGTCTGCTCAATCAAACTAAGAAACTTAAGGAGGATAAGAAAGCATTAAAAGATAAGTTGGAACAAGTCACTCAAGAAGAAGTATTGAAATCTCCAGTCACAACAATTCAAGTTGAAAATAAGGGAACGAATACCGATCCAGTGAATATGACAACTCAAGAAGACAAGTCAGTTGAAGAAACGACACGCTTAGATGTTGCAGTTCAAACAATGGACATCCCAAGTGAATGTTCCATAACCAATTCAACAACATCTTCACCAAAAGAAAATCTACAAACTTTATATCGTTATCCGAATCACGAGAGTAGACAAATCAACCAAGCTACGTATCAGGACCCTTCAAACCAAAGACAACAAATTAATGTTTCAGAGAATAATGACGTAACATCCATCCAGTCTTACACTGACAAGTCGTTACAAAATTCCAGTGATCAGAATACTATACAGAAAATTAATTTGGGATGGTGTGATCCCTTCTCGGTGCAACAATTCTGTTTGTCACTAAGAAGATCATATCAGCTTGTATCGACGAAGATGACTGTTCCAAGAGAAAGACTTTCAAAGCCGAAAAAGAGATCAAGCCTTTTTTCATCGACAAGCTTTGAGGACAAAGCTTTTTGAGGAAGGTGGCAATGTAACGAATAAAATATATAAATAATATAAATATAATGTAAATGATAATAATCATAAATAATAATTAGTTAAGTAGTAATTAGGTTGAAGAGGCATGTTTAAATGAGACATGACTCTTCATGAAGAGACACTTGCTTGGTATATAAGCAAGCCTCTCATTCCCATTGTAAATCATTCTCATTCATTCTATTCTTATTCATATATTTTAATATAATATCTATATCCTTAATGGATAATTTGACATTCCAAGTTTTTTGGAGTAATTAATCTGTAGAAGGAACTTTGTTCGCTTCAGTGGCATTGTTGAGCTACATCTTGAAATCCTAGGCCACAACCCCTATTTCCTAGGCTTCTTCATAGGTATGCTGTTCCTTATTACAGAGAATTGTGCCTTGTTCCAAGTGAGAAGTACCTTGGTCAAACTTCTTGAAGTATCACTTTGATCCTATCAACCTAGAATACCCTTAGGTGATCTATATTGGGAAGCCTCCTGTGTGATGAAATTCCATTAAAGAGCAAGAGGTGGAGTGGTAAGGTGACAGTGGCATCCACCTCATTGTTGTGTCTTAGTTTGGCTCTTGCCTTGTGAGGTCTCTCACAAAACTTGCTAGATTTTGAGGCAACAGGGACCAACCAACAAATTCAAATTTTGCAATAAGAGAAAAAAAATAATAACGCTAGGACAACAATAAATAGCGCAGCCCTGAGAGGGAGTAAAACTAGCCAAGTACAAGAGTGCTAGACAGAAATAGAAGTGAAGAACAAGAGAGTAGCTAGAGTTTATGGTACCATACGCTCAATCACTTTTATAGAGAATTAAAGAATGATCACAGGATATAGAATACTACAAATGATAGTTGTGTATATATACACAACTAAAGTGTTTGTGTGCTTTCCCCAATAGGGGCTTTGGGCCCATGTTGGCTAGGTTGGCCTTAGCCAAACTTAAATATAGTAATGAGATCAGCCTTAGCTGAAAGTAAAGTTGACAACATTTTCAACAGTGGAAGTGGAGCTGATCTACTTATTGTCAAGTAGCAGGCTTCTCTAACCATTATTGGATTTTTATTAATGTAATATTAGAACCTACGTTTAATTCCAATGTTTGGACCATATGTGTGTAACTCTCTTTCTGAGGTAGTACAGAGTTTTAAGAGGCAAATTCTACAAGATCCACCCAAGACAAACCTTGTTAGGCTAATCACTCTGTTTTTTCCCTCTTAGTAGAAGATCATTATAAGCAACATGCAGAGTCCCATGTGACATCAACTTCCAGATTGGTGAGAACCCACACTTCTAGACTTGCAGTGGGCAGACTGGTTTGCATTAGGGTCTCTAGTAGGCTTCATTCACAACACAGTTTTGTCGCTTGCCCCTCCATCATCTCAAGTACACTGAGCTCCATCACAAGATTCTTCTTAATGGTGTTGAGCATTAGAAGAATTGCAGCAGACGGTTGACTTCTGCTCAGGATCACACACCCTGGTCTCGTCAGTGTAGGTTTCTTTCTGGAATTAATTATCGGATAGTGTATTGGCCCTTTCTCTTATTCTTGCTCACCTCATTCTGCTTCTAACTTTTACTTGCCTTGATGTCCACATTTTTTACATTTGTTTGTCACTATATTATTTATGATCACTGTTGTCTAGCTATTTATCTTTTTATCCTTTTTGTAGATTAGTCATAGGAGTTTCTTTTGCACTCCTGCTCTGTACCTATTATTGTGGTCATTTGTTGGACATTCAAAAAATTATCCTATCTCATCTCATTGTAGTTTATAAGGTGTCTGCCATCTGAATACTGTCGTTATAGGAGATTAATTCACATATTTAAGGCGTGTGTTTATGTTGCTTTGAAATTAATGCATATTTGGAGAATATGGACTTGCAGCTTATTCATTCCTTGCTACAATCATGTATTTTTTTTGTAAAAGTGTAAAATTGCGACTTTCTTGAGTCTTGACTAAAAGTTTTAGGTTTCTTGTTTGCAGATTCACATGTTAGATCTTGTGCTTAAAATTTCCCGCAATGGTTCGAGAGAGAGAGAACATGAGGCTCGTACTGCACGGATACTTCTTTATAAAGTGTTCTATGATCAGACTGAGAATGGAATTTCTGTGTTTCTTCGGACACTCATAAAATCCTTTGATTATCATAAACAACCACGAAGGTGAAGTTAGTTTTGGGTTGTGATCATACAACATATTGCTATTCTGCAAAAGGACTGGTATTTAAATATCTGATATATATATAAATTTTAAAACATAGTTTCTGGAGTTGTGGTTGTAATATATAATCAATTTAAACAGAAGAAGGGAATTGATATTAATAGGATCTTAATCGTCAGAAGCAATCGTGTTTCCTTGGTGTGGGAAAGATCTCGTGCTTGATTGATTGCTTGCATTTTGGGGTTTAAACTTTTCATCTCAAATGACTGGTCGTTTTGAATCTTCCAACATAATGTGACCTGTGCGTTCCTGTTTTTCCAAAATATCTTTATATTTTAGCAATGCCATTTAGTGATGAAATGACTGTTATTGAGACCCTTGGAGCATTTTTATCTTTATATATTTGGGTTTTTTTATGACCGACATTTCTTATTGAATAAGACCTTGACATTTTGACCAGATTTGGGATATTAGGTTAACTTTGAATTAAGTCTGTTAAATTTTTACTCTGTAGCATTCTGTCTAATGGGTAAGTTTGTACTTGTGATTTTTCTGCTTGCAGCTTGATACAATGTTTTAGATGTCTATTATGTGGAAGTATTTATTATGTCCACAGCTAATTTTATTATGGCCGAGATGTTCATGCTTAATTGGAATTGCTGGTTGAAATTGTATCTAGTGGACATTGGAGTTCTTCTGCTGAGCTAAGCTCCTGAATATGTTTTCTCCTTGCTTTGCTAATTTTTTGACCACTGCCCAGCTCAAATATTTATGTGAAAACAATAAGTTATAGTAAATAAAATTTTCAAGTACACCAGTGTCCAGGATTTTCATTACAACACTACATACAATGATCTATATTTTAACTTTTAAGTCAAATGATCATGTTATGTTTGTTTTCTTGTTTTGCAGTTACTTAGCAGATTTGGTGGAAATAACACATATCATGTTACGACTAATGGAAGCTCTCAAAGAAGCAGATGGTACTTTGAGGGTGTGTGAAGTCTTCTCATATTATGTTCCAGACATGGATTGTATTTTGAATAGCATAGAATTGTAATTTTATGTATTTTTTAAAATTACCTTAATTCTTATGCTATGTTGCACAAAACTTCTAGGAACCTGACGTTTTGGGATGTACCCGTACCCGAAACTCGGCTGAAACTCGACTGAAACTCGACCATAATGTAATCATCTATGAGAGTTAATATAGACTTGGTTTTCCTTCTAAATTGTCATCTATGGGTCTTAGTCCCCTTTTTTTTTTGCAAGATATTGTATTATTCACTTATTTATATATATATGTATGTATGTATATATGACGTTTCAGACAACGTTTCGGCCAACGTTTCCATTTTTGGGAGGTGACGTTTCTAAACGTACCAATTTCGGAAACTCCGAAAGGTTTCGATGTTTCGTGCAACTTAGTTCTTATGGAGTAACACATTGCATTCGGTATAAGACATGACGATAAGTATGGAATACTTAGCACATTCAGATCTAATAACACTTGCAAACCAAATAATCCATCACAATCCTTAAAGCTGCCAAAATACATCAATATACAAGTAATAACTAGATAAACTAAGATGGAAAAAATGGAATGTTTGGGGCTTATTGTGGGTAAGTAGACAGAATAAGAATGAGCAAAAGAGGGCAGGTCTGGGGTTCATCATTTCTCTTTATTTTGCTATTAGTGCTTACTTTAATCTTGAGTTCCATTGACCTATTTTGGTCATTGGTGGTCATTCATAAAATTTCATTTCATTTTTCTCTCTTTAAACACACACCCACACTAACATTTTCCCATTTCCTAGAAGTTTGAAGATGTTTTCCAAACTCGTATATGTTTTCTCCTTTCAGATAACTTAGATCCAACTATATTATTAATAAATTTACTTCTTCCATTTCAGGTTCTCAGAAAAACTCAGAAAGGGAGGAAGAAGAAAAAGATGGATGATAGTCAACTAGATCCAGTTCAATCTAGGGACAATAGTGGCTTGCAAGACGCCACTGAAGATGCGAGCAAAATGAAAGATTACCATGATGAAAAAGTAACAGATGGGACAGTGGAATTCCATAAAGAGAAAGATAACTCAGATGTGCAAACAGATGATGCAGAGCAAGGTGACAGGTTGTTCAAAGATGATAGAGATAGAAAAGTGCAGCACAAGAGCTCTTTGAATAATGCTGATGAATGTGAAGAAGAAGAAATAGAATGCATGGAAGAGAACTGTGATGATAGATCAGAAAACCTACCAGATGACACTGAAGGTATCTCAGAAGATGACAACCATGCAGGCAGGATAGAAGCAAATTTTGATATTGCCAAATATATCTCCTCTTTTGCTGACAACACTATTATTCAGAATTACTGTTGGTTGCTTAAATTTTACAAGACCAACTCTCCTGCCACAAACCATTATATAATCCGCATGTTGCAGCGTATTTGTGATGATTGCATGTTGTCACCAATGCTCTACCAGGTCATTTTAACCTTAAATTACAATTATAACGATCTTTGAGGTCCTGGAATGTTTAATTCCTTATTTAAGGTGTTTTTAAGATTCTAATGAAGAAATATTTTGTGCAGCTATCTCTATTTTGTACATTCTATGAGATTCTTTCTGATCAAAAGACATTGCAGTCAGACAGCTACAAAAGTATTGTTGAATTCCTCACAAAACTGTTGCGTACATTTTTCAAAAAGATGAAGAATCAGCCTTTTCTTTTGTTGGAGATACTTTTCTGGAAGACCCGTAGGGAGTGTAATTTTATTAGTACAGATCACTTGTTGTCTGAGATGAACAAATTGAAGAGAAAAGGGGATTCATCCAAGGAAGGAGGCCTTGCTGGTGCTCTGGGTGATGATGAAGCTGATGGCACTAACACGGGAAAGAGTACAGTGGGGTCATATAAGAGAAATCTTGCTGAAGCCCTTGGTGATGATGAGGCTGGGCTGCCATTAGATGAACTTGATCATCATGAGTAAGAAACTGTCTTCACTGACTGTAGATATGCTAATGCTAGTTTTTTCTTCTTTCTGATGGTTTTTCTAGAAGGCCACTCATGGAAACTCAATTCTCTTCTAATTTGCTACATCTTAGTTTTCCTTATTTCAGAAGTATTTTACCAGATTAAAGATTGTTTCCTGTTGTTTAGACAGTATCTAAAAAGCTACCTTCTTGGAGATTATTTAGGAAGAAGACCCTTGGAAAAGAGTGGAACAGGAGATCTCCTAAGAAGAGGAAAAGCCTTATTTTTAATGATGAACAAGAAGCTCAGATTAAAGAGCTTTTTGAGCAGTAAGTTTCTTGTTGTACGCCTCGAAAGTTTTGGTGAAGTTAAAATCCTGGCAGAAGCTTTTTTTTTTTTTGTTAACTTCATTTGTTAGTCTGTGTTTTCTGGAGCCTAAACTGTGTATATCAAAGGACATGACATCTCTATAATGTATAGCTGGAACAGTAGAATTGTGAATATAGAATTCAAAATTTTCTATGCAAGAGAGCATAGATAAATAGGTTTTTCTAATTATTCTTAATAGAGAACAGAGCCTGAAAAAAAATGTATCAAAAATGTTAGATAGGATTGAAGGTCTTAAAAGAATGCCTTTGCCATATGCAATGGAGTTAAGGATGTATTGTGGTAATTTGCTAGATCATGTGGATAGTTGTCTGCCCATATTCATGTTGTACATATCAAATTTATTCTACTGAAAAAGCATCAAATAGCACCACAAATAGATAAGCCAATCGATAGGCTATTTCTAATTTTATAAATGCATGTTTTGATCAGCAAGCTTGCATTATCTAAACTGTCCTGCAGGTTCATTCATAATCTTTATTGATTATATCTAATGTATTTTTACAGGTACAAAGGCAACAGAAGGTGCAGCCATATGATTGCAGAGGCACTTCATTCTGATGGAAAAATTTCAGCGGTCCAAGTTTCTCGCAAGCTTAAACAACTTGGTCTCAAGGTTGGCTCAAACAAACAGAAATCTCGAGTTGTTGAGCTTTTTAATGATGAGGATGATGAGACTGCCGAAGAAGTTGAAGATGGTGTTCTGGACAAGCCTCTTTCTGTTGGTATCCATGGCAAGACTGGCAGAAAAAGACAAATTTTGGATTCAGAGGATGACTCAGAAGATGCAACACAACAGACTGATCTGTTGAAGTAATTTCCAACATTCTCCCTATAGTTTTCTGTTGCATATTCTTTTGATTGGATTGCTGACTCAACTGTGAAAGGATTTACAGATAAGGAAATACTAATCAGAAAAATGTGATTTCACAGGAAAACAAGCAGAAAAAGACAATTTTTGGATTCAGAGAATGAGTCAGAGGATGAGACAAAACAGAATGATCAGTTGAAGTAGTTTCTAAATTCCCCACTATAGTTTTTTATTACATTTTCTTTTATTTGGTTGCTGTCTCAATTTCAAAAGGATATATAGATAAGGAAACAAGTTAATCAGGAAATTGTGATTTCAAAAGAGAATGGAGAAGGATACACATGGATCAATGATATAGATATATTTGTTCTTATGTATAATACTTCTTATAAATCAGATTTCTTTGAGAAGTAGAGGTATTCATCAAAATAAGTATTCTTATGTTTGACCCTCTTTGCAATTTTATTTGGTTCTTAATATTTTAACTTGTAAATTTAAATGACTACTGAAACAATGGCCTAGTGGATAGGTGATAGAGAATATCTTTCTAATTCTACATCAAATGCTTTCTAGGATGCAAGAACCAAAAGTAGTTTGAAAGTTTTATTCAAAATGTGGCCATTAACTAAATACATGATAAAATATCCCAGACAGGGAGATGTAGTTGATGGGCAGCTGTATACCACAAATCAAGTCTCGTGACATATTCAGTTTCTAGTTGTTGAGATAGCTACGAATGATGATTTATTATTTCTATGTTCTTTTCTTGAGGGGACTAGGGTTGGTGGGAATGCAACATTGCATTTTGTCTGAGACTTATTTGGAATAGATCCTGATGAGATTGTAGGTAGTTGGGCCAGTTGTGCTAAAATTTTACTCCCCTTCTCACTTACTAACCACACATAGCACACGCTATTCATAAAAGATTGTATTCATGAGGACAGATGTTTGACCTTGATTGTGGTTTAATGGCTATAGTTTCAAGCAGCCACAACTTTGTGGAGTAGGTTTTATGAAACCTTAGTCCTATTTAGGGCATGAAATATTGAGTGTAAATCACATGTACCCCTGATTAGTACCTTCTGCATTTTTGTCTAGTTGATTTCTTGTTTGTTTTTCGTTGGCTATTATCTTTAATTTGTGGGCTCATAACATTTGTGGCATTTTTCCAGTGTGTAGATGTAGATGCTCATTTTAGCCAGACATGTTCTAGGATATTCTTGTTTTTCTATGTGAAAATTTTCCCAATGCTTCTTTCTTCTTTTCCAACTCTTGCAGTTGAGCCATTATCCCAGTTAGCCTCTCTTCTTACCAGTTATCCATCTGGATGATCTTTTCTCCCAATTGCACTATGATCTTGTGACTTGTCCCAATCTTCCATGACAGCTGTGAGGTAGCCTTGGCATTCATCAAATTGGTTCTTTAGCAATGGCATCGGTTTGGTAGAGGTCTTGACTCTCAAGTGTCTTCTCCAACTCTGCCATCTTTTGGTCAAACATCAGGACCTCCTCCTTAAGTGCTTATTCTCTTCTTTACGTTGCACATTGATGGCTTGCAGGTCTTCCAACTGTTATGATCAAATATATAGGAAATAATGTAAATGATAATAATCATAAATAATGATTAGTTAATTAGTAATTAGGTTGAAGAGTCATGTTTAAATGAGACATGACTCCCATGAAGAGACACCTGCTTGGTATATAAGCAAGCTTCTCACTCTCATTGTATCATTCTTATTCATACAATTAATATATATTATTGTATCTCAATGGAGATCTTTATATTCCAAGTCTTCTGGAGCATTTAACCTGAAGAATGAACCTTGTTCGCTTCATTTGGTATTGGAGCAGTTCGGTCCTCTAGGCCGCTTAACCGCTGCACAGAGCTCGTTTTCTGATCCAGGTCTTTGACCATCGAAAATCGTCAACCTTGTTGCCGTCGTGACTGAAGCATTCACTACACGTTTGGAGTTTCTCCGCTGTTGATTCATCAAAGGCCCTTGGCCATTTATTTTAAGAAGAAAAAAAATTACATATAAAAAAAAGAGATTAATTGAAAAAAATAATTAAAAGAAAATTATATAAAAAAATAAAAGAATTAAAAATTAAAAAAAAGTTATTTTTGTAAAAAAAACTATATAAAAGTTATGTATTAAAAAAAAAACAAACCGTGTTGTGGCTAGCTCCTCCCGCGCTACCATACACAGTAGACAGATTTCCGCAAAGGTGTCGCCGCCAGTTCCGGAACCACCGTAGCTGCCAGCACAGCCATACAGGGAGGCTAAATTAAGTATAGGTGGAGGTTGAGGCTTGCCAAGGCCGCGTCATCTTCCATGCTAGGTCTGCATTCTCTTCTAAGTTCTTACAGTCATGTCATAGGCGAGGATTCAACTTCTTTGATATCTTATGATCCATAAATAAGGGAATTATAGTCCACTTGCTTTACAACACAGATACTCTGCAGAATTCACTTCTAATCTCTCTATCTGTCATATGCAGAGATCTCTGCCGTCGAAATGGCTACACAGCCTCTGTTGTCAGTATAGCCTGCACAAAACAGTTAGCAAACAATGCCAATAATAAACATGATTCCCAGCGCAGTTTCCCTGATTGTTAATCACCAAGCAGGCATACACATGTCACAGATTGGCTAGGCTTCCCTTTGTATGTGCAAATCTAGAATTGTGCTTAACCAGGGTCAACTAACTTTGTGAGATGGGTTATTATATAAGCTCAATCAGTGTTGTGCCCAGTTGCATTCACCTGATAACATTATCCAAATGAGACTTACCCTTATGGGGGCCACTTAAATGCTTTAAAAATGCTGCAAAACCTTCCTTCTATTAACAATGTGGAGGACTTCATTCAGATGTGCTCTTTCTGCCGTCTAGTTAAGCTTTCCAATCAGAAACTTGGATTGTGTTAGCCTTCGCTGGTGCCCTCAAGACAATGGGAATCTATTTCTATGGGATTTATTGATGGTTTTTCCACAACTCAGAGTCAACATGACTGCATTTTTGTCTTTTTTTGTTGATTGTCCAAAATTGTTGTTTGTGTTCCTTAGCAACAAGTCCACCGATGCCCCTACAATTGCTGACATATTTTTTTGACATGTCTGAACACATTTTACTATTTAGGCAACCATTTGTCATTATCTCTGACCATGATTCCAAAGTTGTTAGTCACTTTTGGTTGTCGTTAGGAAAAATTTTCATTTATCAGTTGCCATCTACCTTTTATCCTCGAACTGATGGCTAGATTTAGGCCATAAACAGAACTTTATTAGTCCATGTTCTTCTTGTTTACCACAAAGACAAGCAATGGGATAATCCAGCACAACTACACTATAGAAACTCATGCATCTACAGGAGATTATCCCCATTGAGGTATGTTATGTGTACTGACCTTTAGCTCCTTTAGATACCAATTGTTCTTCCTGCACCATCCACGTCCCATTCATGGGGGAACAATATAAAGCTGCATTCGTCTAAAATTTAGCCAAAATGAATGCCAAGGGGCATGACATCTTGATTCAAACATAAGCCAAATCTGGAACATTTAATGACTTGCACAGAGTCCCTCGTCAATTCCGGGTTGGCTAGTTTGTGTGGCTACATTTGTATAAGCAACAATTCATGAATAAATATTGCCAGCTCAATCCAATCCATTATGGGACATATACTATTCCTCATGTAGTGGCCTCAGTGCCTTTCTGGTGGGCTTACTAGCTCTGTTTGGCATCGACATGATCCAGATTTATGAAGGGAAAGAAATGAAATACATATTTATACTTCTATTAATAAATGGAATGTGCTGAAACAATAAATAATGTGGAATGAAACAAACTCGCTCGAATGGTGGTAGCTTATCTCTAAGATGAGGTTTGACAACTACAGGTATTTGCTAGAGCGCATTACAATGAGGCTGATAGGCCCTTTTTAACATAAAGCAGCATTGAGGAAACCCTAAATGCCCCAAAACCTAACCCTAGTAGATTAAATGCCAAAAGGTTGGTGGCCTCGATGGGGTTAGTTGGTACATCAACTTCTTGGGGTTGTAACTTTTGCATATGATCTTTGTTTGGCGCACTTCGTTGCTGGAAATATTGAGAGGGCATGAGGGTGAATCAATATTTCTTCGCAATTGTTAAATTATGTCATTTAAGATCATTAATAAAATCATAACACAAGATGTACACCAAGAGAATCATTTTATTAATAAGAAATGATGAGGACTCCAGTCCTCTTACAAACAACTAGGCTCCAACTTGTACATTAGGTTCTTCAATTTCTCCAAGGCTCCAACCTTGGGTGAGGACTCCAATCCTCACTAAAAATCCAATCTCCAACTTGGTCTACTCGAGGACTCCACTCCTCAAATCTCAATCCAGGCTCCAACCTAGTTATTCACAAGGCTCCAATCTTGTCCGAGGAATCCAATCCTCTTGGGCTCCAACCCTCTCAATTCACTTTAGTTCTTCAAGATGGCTCTAATGCTTCCTCAAGACTTCCAAAAGCTTCTTCAACAAGTTTTGAAGGATTTCTTCAACAATGCTACTACTCCAACAATGCCTTTAAATAGCTCCAAGATCTGCTTTAGCAAATGCTTCAAATGGCATCAATAGTCACTGTCTTCAACAAGGCATCCAAGAACATCTCCAACTATACTACAACAATCTTCAAGGGAGTTTCCGATATGTTTCAAGGTCTAGTTCAGTTTAGCAAGGCTTTAAGATTCATTGAAGGAGTCTCCAATGTTGAGAAATCAATGTATGTAGAGGTATTAGGGTTTGATTCCTCTTTCTTATGATTTATGTTGGCTTCTTTTACTTATTTATTATTTCGTCTTTCATCAAGCAATTACCAAATTAAACATGTATGAAGATCACAAGAACAAGAGACATAAGATGTCGACACTCAACTAGGGAAAAACCCCTAGTGAGGGGAAAACCCAATCCAACTCTTCCACTTGTAGATTCAAATCAAGATGAGACAATCCATGACCCTTTAGACCTAGACAAAGACCTCCTCCAATCACGAAGTCAGTCGTTCCTTTAAGTAGATGATCTTAGGTAAAGTTTCCACGTGTCAGCTTCCTCAAATGTAGCTTCAATCCAGAATTCCGACCCTCAGCTTCAGAATTTCGGACTTGTAATTAATTTAGAAATATCAACCCCCAACTTTAGTCCAAAAACCCTAGTAAACTTTGCACGTGTGAGAGAGATGCCCAAAAACTTTGATTTTCCTTCTTTCTTGGATTAGGTCTTCTTCTCCTGCACTTCACTCTCTTTTTCGTCCTCTTTTTCTTTGTAGATTGAACTTGTGTGAGTGTACTTCCAAGTGATTCGAGTTGCCTCTATTTATATTGCTTCCATAGGGTCGAATTGCCTCTAATAGGGTCGACTTCTCCGAATGGGCCAACTTGATGAGGAGGGACAAAATGACTATTTTGACTCAAAAATAAATTTCTTTACCTGATATAAAAGCCTAAGAAGGGTCTAATAAATATGACAATGACTCTCTTGACATTTGACAAAACCTAGAAGCCTTCAATGAATTTTTCTTTTGAAAAATACAATTATGAAGACCGACACTAGCTACATTCTTTAACATCGCTTCATGACTTCACAAGGATTATCTCAAAAGTCTTAAATGATTGGTACATTATCCAAGGTCAACTTGAGCTCTGCTGTACTTGATGACATCATGGTGTCAAGCTTCTCTAACAAGTTTGTTGTCATCAATAGGTTTTAACACTTCTCCAGTAAGATCTTCAACAAAGCTTCACTTGAAGTGTCTTCAACAATCTTTAGTGCTCCAAAATGTCTTCAATAGTCCTTGCAAATTGCTTCCAAGATCAACTTCAAAGATGCTTTAAAGGCTGCCACCAACAGGGCTCCAAGTGTATGCAAATATGCTGTCATCAATAGGTTTCAACACTTCTCTAGTAAGATCTTCAACAAAGCTTCACTTGAAGTGTCTTCAACAATCTTTAGTGCTCCAAAATGTCTTCAATAGTCCTTGCAAATTGCTTCCAAGAGCAACTTCAAAGATGCTTTAAAGGCTGCCACCAATAGTGCTCCAAGTGTATGCAAATATGCTTGCTCTTGCTTCTTCAAGTCAACACAAAAATCTTCAATGATGCTGCTCCAAAAGATGCTTCTGGTCTACTCCAAAATATGTAACTAGGCTGCTCAAAAGATGTCTCGATCATCTCCACAAATCTAACAATTGTACAAGAGGTTTTGTCTGATTGAGCCACAGGGAGACGAATTCCAAACTATGTCCAAAGACAGATTTGTTCAAATTTCAGATCCGAGTATAGAGGACTTAGATGATGCCCTGTTCAAGCCTCGAGACAAATGAGGAAGGCTGAATATAGTGGCCCATTCAAGCCATAAATCAAAGTTTTAATTCAAGTCATAGGATTGAGTATAGAAGGCCATTGATTTGAGATTGTAGGCCACAAAACAAAGGTTGTAGGAGGCCTTAGGTCCAAAGGTAAAAGGTCACAGGTTTGAGGACAATAGGTTGGGACATAGGTTTGATCAAGCCTTAAGTTTGAGCACGAGAAGGCCAAGTATGATGGGTTGTAGAAGGTCGAATATAGTGGGTTGTCGAATCTTAGAAAATAGTCACAGGGGGCCGACAATGAGGGACAGTCGAGCCACAATTTCGATATAAACAAAGGTCTTAGGCTCGAAATATGACAACCACAGGTTTGAGTCTAGGAGGGCCCTCAAGTCCGAAATATGACAACCACAGGTCCAAGACTAGGAGGCGCCTTCGGTCGAAAATAAAGGTCTGTTCAATACGGCTGAAAGTCACAATGGACTGCCCTCTATCTAAGGGCCAAAAAATGCCTGGTTATAGGGTTGAGGGAGGACAAGATTAGGTCTGGTTCCAAGCTAAATAAAGGAGATAGTTCTTGCCTCAGGACCTTGGATTTACCCACGAAATGACCTTTGAAATGAATCACTCTTGCTTGAATTCGGTGCTCAAAAGGAGGTCTAGCCGTAATATATACTTATTTGACCATGTGAAAAGACGTGACAGTTGGGGTAGGGCTGACTTGACTTCATGTAGGATGACTCATGTAGGCTTGAACAAAATGGATTTTCAACTTGTAAATTCATTTTCTCTCCAACAAATAGGAGTTAGAGGGAAAGTAAATACCCGTTGGAAAGGGCTCTAAGCCGTCTACAAGCTTGTGAAATAATCTTCTCAAGATGGTGTTTCTTTGGATATTAATGACAATTATTCTTCCAATCTATCGCCCATTGACATCAATAACAAACATTCTTCCAACATTGGTAGCTCGTTGAAAAGGTCTAGCCAAGAAATACACATTTTGATAGGGCCTAGGCAATGCCTACGACTGTCACATTGAAAAAGCATTGTTTAGGGCCTCAAAACGGCCCTGGATACCCAAGACTCGAAAAAATGTAGAGAAACTACCAAGATGGAAAAATGTGCTTTGAGCCAGTGGCATAAGTGGGTGGCCACTGATATCCTCCTGGATCAGTCATTGATATCCACTTGAATCAGTCCTCCCCCTTCAGGAAGCAATTGTCTCCATTGTGTTGAGAGCTCCCATTAGATGGGGAAATTTCCATTGAACTTGGCCCTAGGTGAGCCACTTGCCTTGGTGCAAGCGCTGCCTTGCCTTGACAACTTGATAAAGCTACATCCTTTGTTAGCGAGTGACCTTAACCAATGTGTCCACGATCTGATCAATGGTTGCCTGTTCCATGCAATCGGGGTTGAGCTTTGTCAATGTCAATTGCTCTGTTATCTTTGATTTTTGGAATAATGATGGAAAGTATGGTTGAAAGAGGTCCACATTGAACAATAGGTGTAAGCCAAGGAAGGGAGGAATACTTGATTCAAAAGCATTGTCACCCATAGCCTTGGTGATGGTGTAAGGTCCATAACATCGTGGATGAAGCTTTTGATGGGGTCCGTTAAGGCATTCTTTTTGCAAATGCGACCAAAACTTGTCTCCCACCTGGAATTTATGTAGCACCTGATGTTGATCATGGCATTGCTTATTCTTAGTTTGGTTTTCTGTAAACTATCATGTACCTATTGACGAATGTGCTGGATATGTTCAAAGAATTTGGTGGCTTTCTTGGTCTTAGAGTGAGCATGTGAAGGCGCTGCTTGTGTGGACACAAGGGGTAGTGCTACCTCGAGAGACCCAATGGTTGAAATCTGAGGCCCACTTGAAAAGCGTTGTGGCCGATTGAGCTATGGAGAGCTCTATTATAACTGTGCTGAACAGAGGGGAGACTTTCATCCCATGTGCATTGATGCTTGGAGTTATACATGCGCAAGATGTGCACGGTCATCCTATTGGCGACCTCTGTCTAGTTCAATGTTGCATGAAGCAGGGATGAAGTGGTTGTGTTTTTTGGAAGTGAAGCATCATTTTCCAAAAATCCTCGGATGCAAAGTGTTCCAGAAGTGTCTATATATATCAGTGTTGCACTAAGTGGGGATGTTTTATGGAAGTAGATCCGCGGTAGCGTCATTTCCCAAAAATCTAGGAAGCAAAGTGTCTCAGAAGCATCTACTATATATATATATATGTATATTTTATATATTTTTTGCATGCATATTAAAAATAAAAATCCAGAATACCAAATTAGTTGTAGGAGACATGAAAACATGCATATGTTTACTTAAATAAAGATAGATATGGCATCCATTGTACATCAATGATTAATTATTCCAGCATCAACCATCTAGATGCATCAACCATCTAGATGCATCAACCATCTAGAATCTAGATGCCTTTTCTCTTGTCTAGCCTTTTCCTCTACTTCGATTCTCTAGGGATATTAGTCAACAATGGCCAACTTTGATCAACTGACCTAATCAAAGCCTTATAATATGGTAGAGAAAGCTTAACATGATCAATGATTTTGACTTGAGTGAAGGCTACATTTTTGCTAAGGCCATGTCAAGGGAGTTCAACAATCAACAACACCAACACTGGGGTACATATAGGTCACAATGCTTGGAGTGTACAAGCTCATTAATTGATCAAACATGAATATTTATAAATATTTTATTTATGATTGAATGATGATTACAATGAAGACAAACCTTGGCTTTAAATACAACCTAGGGGCCATTACATGAGGGGGCATGATCTTTGATCTTGCCCCTTAGTTTAGGAATTAAATTAAATGAATGATACAATAATTTTATACATAACATTGCCTTCCTCTCGAAAGAATGCTTTGTCCTCAAAACGTAGGTAACGAAGAATGTTGCTAAAGGAATGCTTCGGTCTCCCAAGAAGCTTCTTTTTCTGGTAAGTCCTTCCACTTAATCAAGTATTCCTTGATTACTCGTGATCACAGCTTCTTTTCCTTGACAGTGATGACTCCTCGTTCTAAAATGATCCTCCCTTTGTATCGAAAGTTGGAATTGTTGTTTGTGTTGGTTTGTGTTTGCTAAGTGCCTTTTTAGGCAAGATCAAGGTTACTTGGGACCGGGACAGGAAGTGGGGAGTGGGAGCGAAAGCGGGAGCGGGGAGCGACATTTTCAAAAGCTCCCGGTTTGAGAGCGAGGCAGGAGTGAATTTTTATATAATATATATTTTTTATATATTTTGATGCATATGTCAACAAAAGCATGTAGAATGATGAATTATATATAAAAAAACATAAAAACATGGTTTGAACCATATAACATTAGTCATCTAGAAGTTATAATCTTCATCAACCATGTCCACAAGTTAGTAACATACAACATATCGAGTCTCACTATTCATCAATCTTAAAGTTTCAAGCTTTCAAAGTTCAATATATAACATTTGTCATCATTTATCACTAACCATTACCATTATGATGTAACCAAACTATAACAAAGAATATCTAACATGAAATGAAATGTTTCAACTTTCACGAAGCATCATATTCATAATTCATTACCAATGAGTTATAAATGCCAACTTTAGACTTCAAACTTAAATTGTCATATATTGTTTACAAAAAATACCATAATAAATATGAAAGAGTCAATAGTTATAAAAAGTACTAGAAACTAGAAAAGACAAGTAAATCTATTATCTACGGCTTGACCCTACCCTCTTGCTATGAGAAATTTCTAATTTCTTGTCTCGTGCTTTATTGGGAGTCTCCTCCTGCATAGTTGAACGACCTTGGTGCTCTTGATCATTGGGAGTCTCCCCGCAAAGAGGGCTTGGTGCTCTTGATTAAATACAAGTTCCATACCCTAGTACATGACAAAATCTAATGGTGTTAAAATTGGCAACTAGGGCCAAACTCCATGTGGCTCTTATTATTTATAGCAGTTGACATTTTTCTTGGATTCCTCTCGTCGAGAGGTGTAGGATTGATCTAAAGATCATCCGATTCCAACATGTATTCATAGAGGTGGCCTTCAAGTCATTTCATACACATTCATCTCTTGTGATCTCTCACTCCACTCGTTTGGGTTTTGGTGGAAGGAGAGATCTAGTAGAGAAGGCCCTATATGCTGTCCTAAAGGAGGCTCTTCTACGCAGCAAGGAGAGGCTTCAATATGTTGCCTAAGGAAGCTTCTATTCACTGTCAAAGGAAGCTCTAAAAGAGCCCTAAGCCGCAGACAAGAGGAAGGGTTCTATTCACAGCTAGCCACAGTCCTAAAGGGAGGGATCTAACCTTACCCTAGCTGTAGTGAGGAAGAGTCTTAGCCGCATAGATCTGGCCGCTGTATTAGAGGAGAGCTCTAGCCCTAGACACAGTCTAAGGGAGCTTCAATACGTAGCCTAAAAGCTCCCCTAATCTGCAGTCTAAAACACAGTCAAGAGGCCCTAATCCACAGTCCAAACAAGGAACCCTAATCCGCAGTCTCAAGAGGCTTTTATCTTGCCCTAGCCGCAGTCAAAGGGAAGGTTGCTATATGCAGTTAAGAAGGGTTCTTATCTGCTGTCAAGAACTCTAACCACAATTAAGAAAGGCCCTTATTCACTATTAAGAGAGACCCTTAGCCACAACGAAAGGAGTCCTATCGCAGCATAAATTGCTGTAGGTGACAACGTTGCATTAAAGGCTATGACTAGTCATGTGTTAGGGATTTACTTGGGCCTGTTGGAAGAATCTAAAGCTACAACTAGCTACTTTGCTAGGTTGCAAGCCATAACAAGCAGCTAAGGTTGTTCCAAGGCAACATTGCCGTATACATTGAGTATAGGTGGCAACATGGATTAGGAGGGACTCTCCTAGGTGGATTGCAACCCTTGGTAGGCTTAGTTGGCAAACAACGTAAAAGGTTAAAGGGCTTCTTCTCGTGCCCTAACTAGAATTGCAGGAGTAGGCAATTAGAGGAATATTGCAGCAGCATTGATGATCTACCAAAAGGATATGATGCATTACTCTTCATGAGTGTTTGAAGTCTGTAGGTGCTGCAAGCTATCAGTGGAATGTTGCAGCAGTAAGGAGGGCTTCTAGATTGATGATCTACTACAACACTCTTATTGGTTGAAGACTGTCATGGGAATTCAGGACTGCATCTCTGAACTGTCATCATTAGTAGAATGATGGTCTTTCTACTGCTGTCATAAAATCTCAGATTTATGTATTTGTACTATCTCTCTCTCTGCTGAACTATTGAAGAATATAAGAAGAATTGATCAAGGGTTTCCCCACATTGGGGTTTGTCCCTGGCTGGTGCCACATCTTGTGTCCTCTTGTCTTGGCTTGTTTTGTACTGTTTTTGTTTATGTTCTATCTGCACTTTACTATCATGCTGATTTGATTGCTAATCTGGATATTGATGTTGAGATAATAAGAAAATTGAAGTAAATTGCTCTAAGCATAGAACATACCTAAAATTAACAAATGGAAACATTGTAATCCCCCACAATCTTGAAATCCTAATAAAATGACAAGTCTGATGGATTTTGAGTGAGATCTAAAATTCTACTTTCTTCATATGAAATCCAATGAGGTCGAAACCATTCTCAAACATCTTGAGTCATTTCATGGTGATGTTAAAAATTTAAATAAAAGGATGAAAATGAAAGATAAAGAAGAATGACACTTTTACTTTAAGAATTTAACATTACCATGAACTACATATCAACACTAGGGCCATAGGATTGAACATTAGGCTGCCACACTCGAAAAAAATTGTAATAGTTCCCTCTATCACTCCTTAAAATGCAGGGATTGATTTTTTTTTAGGGAGCACGCTCCCGAAGTTCACTCCCATAGGGAGCAAATTCGGGAGTGCACTCCCGGGGTCACTCTTGATGTGCTTCGAGAGCAGATTTGACAAGGAGGGTTGCTCCCTCGCAACCATGGGCAAGATACATGGAAAACATTGTGAACACGATTTTTATCAGGAAGGCTTAAGTTGTATGCTACTTGGATAATCTTTTTGTTAATCTGGTATGGTCCATAGAATTTTGGTGCCAATTTGTTTTTTCCCTTCTGTTTTAAGGATAACTGCTTGTAAGGCTGAAGTTTAACAAATACCCATTCTCCAACTTCAAATTCTCTCTCTGTTCTGTTTCGGTCAGCCTACTACTTCATACGATTTCTTGCAATATTTAGATTTTCCTTTAGTGCTTGGACGACCTTTTGGGTTTCTTCTAACTGATCTTTAACTATTGGAAGTTTTGTCTTGATAATGGCAAGGTCCTTCCATTTAGGAGGTTCGTAATTGTACAGAGCTTGAAATGGAGTCATTTTCACTGAAGTGTGGTAAGTGGAATTGTACCACCATTCGGTGAGATGTAACCATTGAGCCCACTTATTTTGTTTGTCTATTGCATAATAACGTAGGTAGGCTTCTAGACATTTATTGACAACTTTTGTTTGACCATCTGTTTGAGGATGGTATGCTGAACACATGTTGAGGTAGGTTCCTATATGTTTGAAAAATTCCTTTTAGAAATTACCTTTGAATCTGGCATCTCTATCACTAACAATGACTTTGCGAAACCCATGTAATTTGTAGACATTCTTGCAAAATATCTCTGCGATTTGTTTTGTTGAGTTTGATTTCTTCATTTCAATGAAGTGTGCATACTTGGTGAGTTTGTCGACTACTACGAGAATTTTGTCCTTGCCATCCGACACAGTTGATCATTTGATACAATCCATTGATATTTCCTACCACTTTTAATTTGGAATATTTAAGGGATGGAGCAATCCGGGTGTCATAATGTTCTCATTTTTGTTTCTCTGACATTTATTGCATTCTGCTACATATTTTTTAATATCATTATTCCCTTCCAGAAAATGATTGGCATGCATTATAGTAGGTTTTAAAGAAACCTACATGTCTAGCTGACATTGAGTCATGGGACTTTGACTTGAAATTTAGAATTTGGACTTACGTAAATTCTCCCTTTTGTATCACAAAATATTGTTTTCCATTCAAATTTTAAATTATGAGGAGGTTTATTGATTATAACACTTGTTTGTGGATCTCTTGCATACTCACTTCGAATTTCATTAAGCCATTCTGGGATAGCAATTGTAATTTTCAACCTTCCACAAATACATTTCAACATCGCCATTGCTTGATCATGAGCTATTGATGCTGCATTATGATTTCGATCCACCTTATTTTAAAAGATCGCATGATCTTTTTTAAATTCGTTATGATTCTGCTTGAGTTGATTCTCTATTCTCTTCGTTGCATCTTGGAGCTCCTCGATTTTTTTGACATATCCGGTGACCTTAGTCTCAAGATCTATCAATTTTTTTTATTAAAATCAGCCATTGATATTGATGACTACATTGATTGGGTATGTGGTGGTGCATATTTATTCAACTTAATTTAAAAAAAATAGTATAATTTAATTAATCAATTATATAGTTATATTTATATAATATAATTATAACATTATATATATATATATATATATATATATATATATATATCCAACGAATATGGTTGTGGTGGTGAACATATGTGATTTGGAAGGTAAAAGGGTAGGGATGTTGGGGAGCATGGGAGCAGAATGGACGACGACTGGTGTGGGTCAACAAATGGTGGGGAAGGATGGACGGAAATCAGCGAACAAGGAACAATGTTACAACGAAGAAGGGAATGGGCTATTGGGGAGTAGAAAGCGGTGAACAACGACGACAGGGAGATGCAAGTGGCCTAGATAGTCGGACGGTCAGGAGAAGATTGTATGAACAATGTGGACGAAGATAACGTAGGCAGATTGGGACGTGGTGCGGACGACGACAGGGGTAACCTGCGACAGGGAGCACGAGTCATGAATTGAAAGAATGTCAATCACAAGCCTCATACATGATATAATCCAATGAAACACCACAATCCCATTGATCATGAAAACTATTAGGTCTGTTGAATTTTGAATGGGATATGAAATTCTATTTTCTCCATATGAAGTTTGATGAGGTTGGAACCACTCTCAAACATCCAAAGTCATTTCATGGTAATGTTAAAAATTTAAGTAAAAGGATGAAAATGAAAGATAAAGGAGAATGTCACTTTTACTTTAAAAATTTAACATTATTGTTAGTGAGCATCTATGAAGTGTCTAGGGAGCATCAAAAGGCACCTTGGGAGTATTTGGAAAGCATAATTCATCACATAACAGTTTGAAATTTCCCAAAAAAACTTTAAAAGCCCCACAAAACCATGTGAATCGTCCACCTTCTTTCGGATCTTCCCGCGATCTGCGACAGATACACCCCTGAACCTCCACAGATCCACGGATCAAGTCCTCACTGATCCAATTTTCCAGGAATTGCCAAACAATGGCAGGAACGCAGATTAGATTTTTGGATCCGCAGTTCCACCAGAGGATCGGTGGCGGATCCATACAAGATGCAGTTTGACCTCCTCATCCTTGCGGGGGGGGGGGGGTGGATCTTGCAACATTGATATATATATCATTGCATTTATATTAAAAAATATCCAGAATACCAAATTAGTTGCATAATATATGAGAGAATGCATACTTGTAAATAAGTCAAGATAGAAATTGTTAGTTTATGGTTGCAGCGGACAAGTGTTCTAGTCTCTATGATGTCTAAGAGTCTAAGGAACACAAGATCTCCAAAACTTAGAAAATGTTTCTTGAGATAATACTTAGAAATGCCTTAATTAAATTAAGTAGCCAATAACTTAATTTTTCCTAAGCCTAACTTAGGGAAGTTGGTCAATTAAAGTTAATTAATTAAGGTAATTTGATTTTCCTCTAGAGACTTCTATTGATGGAGTCAAAGTGATCTAAGCCATTGATCGAGACTACATCCTGGCCATTGGTTGCCCAACAAAAGATTATAAGAGCAAGTTGAGGGCTTGGAGAAGGGGCATCGAGTAACATTTGAGCAGTTCGACTACTTAGTTTGCAACATTCAACAAGGGCGTAGTTGAAGCTAGGGAAAGCATTAGAGTGAGGGATCAACATGTTTTTGGGAGAAGAGGTTCTGGAGGAAGATTTCCTCAGTATTTCCAGTGTGTGGGAGACAGGAAAGAGAGAGGCCGAATTATCTGTAGAGGAGGCGGTACAGAGCAGTGCGAATAACCAGAAACCCCAGTGTGAGTTGTCGGAAGGGACTTGTTTCAGTTGCTAGATGCCGGATTGGTGTTTCGGAGGCAGAGCGAGTAGGTTCCAAAGGCAGAGGGAGGCTTGTCTCAACTGGAGGCAGATCCGGGGTTGTACAAATTTATTCAACCAACCAATGCATATTTTGGGCTGCAGTGCAAGTGGCCAAGGAGATTGTGAGCAAGCTAGAAGATGCCAGATCAGTCGCAAAGGGAGACAAGGGTGTCTTCCATTATATTTTGATAATTGTAGATTGTCGGAGCCTTGCAATCTTGTAGGCAAATTATTATAATCCGCAATTTGTTGAAGAATAATATAAACTCGTCTGTTGCACTGATTTTCCCTTAGTGTTTTTTCTAGGGACAATTGTCCAAAAATAACGGTGTCAATTTTTGTGTGTATACATCTATTTCTTAGTTTTGTATTCTGTATTTCCGCAACGTTTTTTTTTTTAATGGTGAAGAATGCATCAATGATTTAATTGTTATTTTCCGTTAATAATTAACAAAAGACAAATAAATTGCTAACAATTAGAAGATTAAACTCTAGTTGTTGCATATAAGGAATTTTCACAGAAGTGGCATTTATAGTACATTAATGATTAGTTATTCTTGCATCAACCATCTAGAATCTAGATTCTATCAATCACAAAGAGACGTACAAATTTTTGAGTCATATAATAGAAAGTAGACCATCAGTTATCTAGCAACTGTCAACAATAACATGACCAAATTGTTATGTTTCCAAAATAGGCCATATACACACCAAAATGAGCTAGTTGCTACGCACCTCTGTACAGAAGAATTTTTCATCAATTGTGAAAGCACCCATGTTACCAAATGTTGTAGCTATGTGGCAGAATCGCCATGCATGTTCCATCACAACTTCACAAACAATGTTTAGCCATCACTTATATCGAGATCCTCATCACTAGTATCATTCTTCATTCATCTCCTCTTGTCTAGCCTTTGCCTCTACCTCAATTCACTAGGGACATTAATCAACATCACCCAATTTTTATTAAACTTCCTAATCCAAGCCTTAAAATATGGTAGAAAAAGATTAACATGCTTGCAATGGTTTTGGCTTGAGTGAAGGGTACATTTTTGCTAAGATCATGACAAAGGAGTTCAACAATTAATACCATCAACGTTGGGGTACATATAGGGCTTGGTGCTCTTGATTAAATGCCAGTACATACCTCCATACGTGATAGAATCTAATGAAACATCACAATCTCATTGATCTTGAAATCATGAAAATTGTTAAGTTTGCTGAATTTTGAATGGGATATGAAATCATATTTTCTCCATTTGAAGTATGATGAGGTTGGAAGCACTCAAACAACTTGGGTCAATTCATGGTCATGGTAAAAATTTAAGTAAAAGGATGATGCTTTTACTTCCAGAATTTAACATGACCATTAGGGAGCATCTAGGAAGACTCAAGGAGCATCAAGGGAGCACCTAGGGACTGTCTAGGAAAGCACGATTTGTCACATAACAGTTCCAAAATTCGAGGAAACGTGCAAATCTAGCTTGAAGCATGATTTTGTTTTTTGGAAGTGTGGTTCCAAGGGCATTTTGGTCGTGGTTTTGCACGATGCACGATTTCGGGGATTAGATTGATTTGAAGTCCACTTGGATCACCACGATACCAATTTATCAATCCTCGTGGATGAGGATAAACCATCTTTATATTCTTCCATGACCTTGCTCACTTGCTTCTACTGCGTGGAGAGGCCTTGTGTGGAGGCCATGGATGTGGCTGAGACATTCTCCTCACTTTGAGTGCGAATCAAGAAGAAGACACATTTCCTAGTCTGGAAGATGACCTTCGTGCATTACGTAGTAGAGATCAAAGAAACATTGGTAGGTGGAGCTACCTCTAGTATCCTGCATAGTTGTGTGCCCAAAGTAATAATAACACTGCGAGGTATAGACTCATATACCACATGACACTTACACAAGTACAGTTGGCCTAAAAGAACATCACAAATACCTCTGGTATCTTGCATAGTTGTGTACCCAAAGTAATAATAACACTGTGAGGCCTAGACTCATATATAACATGACACATCCACAAGTACAGTTGGCCTAAAAGAACATCACAAAATTCAAAGGGGGAAATATCATACGATATCTCAATCCTGAAAAGCTTGATGCTGTAGGGTAGGTGGCACTGTTGGTTGACGTGGAGCTCTCGCCCTTGGCAGAGCCACCCTACGGTGTATGGTTGTGTGTGTGGTGTTATTTATAGATCCGACTGCTTGATGACCTCTGTGAAAAGGGCGCTCACCTTCCTTCGATTCTTCGAGTTCACTTGGATGGACCTTGGTGGTAGTGATGGTTGCGTTGTGTTCTGTGTCAATGATTCGCTTCCCCTTGTCTAGATCTGATTCAGAGTCAGAACCTATATTTGACTTTTGAGAATTTTAGCTCGACCACCAATGATTGCTTTGAGCGAAATTCATCAGTGTTATGCCAAGGGCTCTTATGGAACTCGCACCACTTTCTTATTTCTTTCTTTGTCTTCTTATTAGCCTTCTTTGTTTGTGGTTGAGGGGTTGTCTTGGGGTGGTCCATCTTGGCTCTATCCTTTCTTTTGTGGATTAGTGTTGCCTTTGCCTTACTTTTGTTATAAGGAATTCGTAGATCCATACTCACACTTCTTTTGTTTGAATTTTTGCTCAATTTTGACGACATATTAATACGTCACGCCCAATGAGGAGGTGTTTACATGGGGGACAACCATAAGGAGCGCAAAGGTAATCTTTCCTCTATCGGAAAAATTGTGGACAAAAAAGTAGCCTTCTAGCAAATTTAACCATTTATCTAAAGCATCCACAATTATTTGGCCTTCAAATATAGGAATATAAAAAATAACTTGTACCTTGAAGGGGGTGACGCCTTCATAATTGTCTCTTGACAAAGATGCATTGACTGTTGGAATCCATCAAAGAATATGAGAAAAAATATCCATCATCTCGTTCCTTTGTTGTGCGAGGGCTTCCTCTAACAATGGTTTAATAAGATCTCCTGCTCCATCGCCTTTCTTTTCTTTTGCCATGGGGGGTTGTTGGGGTTGGTGAGGATAGTCTTGTAAAGGCTCAAGTAGTTCGAGTTCCAACTCCTTATACCTTGACCTTGTTGGGGACATGCACAAAAAGACAGATAAAGAGCAAACCACTCTTATACCACTTATCTGGATTTATGAAGGGAACGAAATGAATTACATCTATAACAACAACATAGAGATACAATAAAATGTGACTTCTGTTAATAAATGGAATGTGTTGAAACTGTAAATAATGTGTACTGAAACAAACTCTCTCGAATGGAGGTAGCTTATCTCTGAAAATAGATGTGATGGCTACGCGCATTTGCCAGAGCGCATTACAATGAGGCCGAAAAACTCTTCGCGCCGAGAGGAACTCTCCAACCTAGTATGGTAGAGATGTTTTAATGTAATGTTTATATAAAAAATTAAAAAAGGGAAAAAAGAAAGAAAGATTAATGTAATGTTTAGATAAAAAAGAAATAAGGGAAAAAAGAAAGAAAGATTAATGTAATGTAAACATTTTAACTCAGTCGAAATAAAATAAAATAAAAATAAAAATGACAAAATAAAAATAACTATAAAAATAAAATAATAATAAAACTAAAAATGGCCCATGGTACTTAGAACCCATGGTATTCATGTGGAATATAAGCCTATTTAAAGGAGAAATTAAACTAGGCTAGATCCATCTTAACTCTGGATCTGCCAAGTGCTGAGAGGGATCAAATCTCTTGATATGTAAACATCTTTTAGAGTGAAAAGAGATTTGATCCCTCTTGGCGCTTGGTAGATGCGGAATTAAGATGGATCTAGGTTGGTTTTAACATAAAACAATGAGGAAACTTTAAACTTCCAAAAACCTATCCTTGGGAGATGAAATGCTAAAAGATTTCGGGCCCTGATGGGGTTATAGTTGGTACCTCAACTTCCCAGTCATAACTTTTGCATATAATCTCTGTTTCACGCGCTTGGTAGCTTGTTGTAAAGGTGTAGTTGAGAAGTGTACATTTTGATCAAGCTTAGGCTATCCCTGTGGCTATCGCTTGGGCCCTTGCCACATCAAAAAAATGTGGTTTAGGGCCTCAAAATGGCCCTAGAAGTTTAGGACCCAAAAAACTGTTGAAAAACTGCAAAGATGGAGAAATGTGCTCTGAGCCAGTGGCATGGTGGGGTGGCCACCGATATCCACTTGGATCACCACGACATTGTAGATGTTAGCCAACTAAAGTTACATGAGCTATCACATTTGGAAGAATAGGTTGCTGTTACTCGTCCTTGAGCAACTATTCCCAACTTTCAGCCTCGTTTGTTTGATGATATATTGCTTGATGTCTAAACCAGAACCGTATGGCTGAAGCAGACAACCTTGTATTTGGTTGGATGGAAAGCAAACTACTTACCCTAGCTAAGTGACTGCATCAATTGGATTTTGAGCAGCAGTTTCTCCCACTTACTGTAGAAATTGTAGACACATTACTCGAAATAGGGAGGAAATGATGAGAGGTGTAGGTTAGTATTATGACCCTGAGGAGGGAATATATGGCGTTTAAATGCATACGTAGTAGGGTAATTGTATATGTGAGGGTGGTCGGCCTAATAAAGGACCTGCATGCGCAATGTGTGAATAAGTATATATTGAGATTATGTAGTCATTATTGAAAGGGAACAAATGATTTGGATATATGAATGTATTGGGATATTTGGAGGAGGTTTTTCTATTATGTAAGGAGTTATTGTGTAACTCATCTCTCTTATCTGTTTTGGAATAGTGCTCCATGCTAAAGTATCATGTACATTGTGTATATTCTGGTTTATTATGCTATGTTTGGTATTCAGTACATAACAATTAGTAGAACAAGTAATACTACAATTATACTATTCATACATTAATCCTTCTCACCTACTAGCAGTGCATAACGCACTAGTCAATAAAATATAATGGTACTTTTGTTTCCAGGTTTGATTCGAGTCGTGGTTTCCAGCTAGTTTTGGGCAACCACAGTTTTTTAGAGTGGGTTTTATGTGACCCTAAGCCCATTTAAAGACATGAATGTTGTGTAAAGCATGTGTAGCTGTACAACTCTGGCCTTTCTCGTGTCCTTTTGTTTGATTGTTTATTTTCTCTTGGCTCTCTGCCTTTTGTTTGTGTTTATATGAGATTATCTACCTATCCATGCTATACTCTATTTCAGACATGCGTCTAAGAAGTATCCAAGACATCCAGGAAGTATCCTGATCCAATTCATATTTTGGAGTATCCAGATCCAAATCATATTTGTGAGGATTCAGGAGCAAGCTGTAAGGATTTGATAATGTAGGTGATACTGATATGTGATTCATCTGATACAAATAATTTTGAATCAAGAAAGAATTGCCATTCAAAATATGCAAGTGAAAGTAAAAGCAATCTGCTTCATCATGAATGGCAGATTAGTTGCTATGATAGCTACTGACATTATTAGGGCCGAATATATGTAGATTCTTACCCATCCTAAATGCAATTGAAAAACTCAGCAATGATATTGTAATATTGTATTTATACTTTCTAGTAACCCTAAGCATAACAAGACATTACCTAACATTCACAGCAAAAGCGTCAGCAAAATTTTTGTAATGTTTTGTATTGGGTAAGTCTGCACCTTGATCTCATTTTTCCAGGGCTCTTTATTCTGCTTTCTTAATAGAGATTCATGTCATAATTCTTGTTGCAGGATTTCAGAGAGAAAGAACTCTGTATTAAAACATAAGAAGAAATCTCCTAAGAAGAGAAAGAGCTTTGTACCAAGTGAAGAACAGGACAGTCTTCTTAAGGAGCTTTTTGAGCAGTAAGCTTCTCTGTAAAACATTCATTTATTTATTTCCAAGCCTGTGTTAGAACTTTGGTTTGACTACGTTGCACCTGCTTCTGATGATGTGTAGCCCTTTATCTTGTTATTTCTAGGGTTATGTTGTTGTTTACTTCTCTCTTAAAGTAGTTTAGCTTCTTTTAGCTTATGGGAGTCGCTCTGGTACTCCTACAGTTGTCACAAGTCATTCATGTGCACTAATAAAATTATCTTATCTTACCTATCTTGAGGATTTCTGCAGCTATTTCTTTAATATTTGTTATTGTTAAGATACGGGGACATCAGCAAATGGCTTTAAATAATCTGAGGTTGCTTTACTTTTCAGAAGCTTTCTGCTCATCATTGATTGATGTTGTCTGCAGACACAAAGAATACCGAAAGTGCAGCCATCTAATTGCGGAGTCAGTTGGACTGACAGTAGCTCAAGTGAATCAGAGGCTTAAGCTCCTTGGTCTTAAGGTCACCTCGAGAAAACGAGAATCTGGAATTGTTAAGAATTCTAGTGAGAAGGCCACCTCAAGGAAACAGAAATCTGGAGTTGTTAAGCTTTATGATGATGAAGAATTCAGAAGTTGCAGCTGTCTGATTGCTGAAGCAATTGGTCTACCGGTAGCTCAAGTCAAGCGCAAGCTTAAGATGCTTAGCTTTAAAGCCACCTCAAGAAAATCCAAATCTGGAGTTAAGGATTCTACTGCTAAAGATGATGAGGCTACAGTAGGGGTGGCGGATGCAGATGACTCTGATAATGAGCCACTTATGACCAAATTATTAGAGTACTGGAAATGACATTTTTTCAATTTTCAATTTTATTTTGTTTTTCACATATTCATTTTATTTTGCAATTGGAGATGAAGCACTTCTCACATTTCACTTATCAAGATGTCTATAAAAACAGCACTGGTGTACTTAAGGTCTGACATTGATATTGACCTGCAGATCTCAGAACATGAGCATACAAAAGGGGAATACGGCTGAAGCATGCAACAAGTCTGTCAAGGAATCTGGAGTTGATGAGCATTTGAGTGGTAAGGATGATGAGATTGCCGTTGGGCAGGGAGATGATGATGAAATCAGGAAGTGCAGTCGTCTTATTAGTGAAGCAGTTGGTCTACCAGTAACACAAGTTGAGCGCAAGCTTAAGATGCTTAGCGTTAAGGTCACTTCAAGAAAATCCAGTTCTGGAGTTAGACAGTCCACCAATAAGGATGATAAGGCTGCAGTAGGGGTGGGGGAAGCAGATGATTCAGATGATGAGCCACTTATAACCAAATTAGAGAAGTACCTTGGACGTCCTTTCTCAAATGTTAAATGTTATCTTGTTTTCCATACAGTTAGTTTTATTTATGGTTGTAAATGAACCTCTACTTGAATTTTCACTTATCATACTGTCTTTAGAAACAATACTGGTATACTTACGGTCTCTGATATATTGACTTGCAGATCTCAAAACATGAGAATACAGGAGGAAAATAAATCTGGAGTTGATGAACATTTGTGTGACAAGGATTACGAGAATACGCAAGGAGTGGGAGATGGAAATAACTTGGATGATGAGATTCTCATGACAAGATTATTGAAGTACAATTTTATTTGTCAAGCTTTGCATACTGATTTAGTTTTCATCTGCTGGCATTGTTTGAATTTAGAGATGAAGCATCATTCAAACCTTTTTCATTCATCTTTGTTGTGAGATATAGGCATAGGGTTGCAGTACAGTGCTTCAGCATTAATATTAGTTTGTGGATTACAGAACATAGATAGTATAGAAGCAAATAATGAATGAAGCATAAACATTGAAATGCGACTTTTGAGAATATAGTATTATCTATTAACAAATTCATGTTACGAGGGAACCACTCTCGAGAGGTGGGAAACCCGTTCCAATGGTTCCCGCTCTCCTGGGAGCTTTGGAACTGTATGGGAACGTTCCCTTTTCAACGGACGCTGCAATGGGAGCTGGGGAAAGTTCCGGGAGCTTTGAAGACTGTTTTTTTTGGAGTTTCGGCGTTCCCTGGGGTTGGTGAATACAAAGCCTGTAGAAAAATATGCTGAACTGCCCACAAAACATAAGCCTATGTTGAAACTTTCGCAGGAAGAAAGGCCAAAGAAATCCTTAACACCGATATCCTTAATTGAGAAACTGAAGTAATCTCTTGATGGGTTAAGGAAGCGTGTGGTACCTCGATGTAAGGGCAATATCTGAGATGTCATGCTGATGAGTATTTCTTTCGCTGTTTATGTATATATATCCCAGAAGATTGTGTGTGCATATTGTATGTGGCAATCGATGTTTAAACATTAGAGTTGCTTTAATTTTTCTCTTAAGAATAACTAGAGAAACATATGTAAAACTGTTCCTTTGTATTTTTAAGCCAGAGTGTTTCAAAGACTGGTCATGTGTCAGAAAACTGATAATGAACTTGACATTTTAATATTATATATATAAAAGGGAGAGACTTGGGGAGAGAGACAACCAGAGAATATATTTATATATAAGAGAGATTATATATTTATTATCTATATATTTAGATTGATTTTAATATTTGAATATTTTGATTCATTATTAATTTTAATTATTATATAAATTATATAATTAAAAAAATATTTTTTGTTTTTATATTTTTAATTTTTTATTATTATATAATATTACCGCTCCCAATTAGCCGTTTCCTGTAAATTTTGGGGAAATCTCTAGTCGTTCCCGACACCCGTACCCAAGTTCCTAACATTCCCATGGTCCAGAATCCCATGCAACATAGACAAATTGATAATTGAACCAATTATGAATTGTAGAAATTTCATGCCCTTGGGCAATTGATGCAAAACAGAAATGTCGCCTTCTTCCTAGAAGGTTTCTCAGATCTTAGTGCTAGAATTTTCAGCCTTTAGGACTGCTGTAGATTAGAGTATAAAACAATATCGGAAAGCTCACAATAATTCACTTCAAAGTTCAAGCACCTCAAACTTCCTAGCGATTTGAGGAGAAAAGATGCCAAACAAAGAGATAAGTCTCTGCCCCTTCTAGGGCAACACATCAGCCAGTAATCAGACCTGAAAGTGCAGTTTTACAGCAGTAAAATCAGCCCCTGCTACTGTTGAAGGGTAATTAATTACATATATATTATGTAAAATATAATATTCATTATATAAAAGTAACTTATATTACAATATAAATTTATCTTAATTTTATAAAATGAATATAAAATTTAAAATATATAAATTTTGTTATATGGTTATAAATTAATCTATTTAAGTTAAATATTATATAACTTATTATGTATTTATCTTAGATATAATTCTTACTCATTATATTTATTTAGATTGATTTCTTATTATTTTATGTTATATTTTATTTTAAGGGGTGTGTATACACACACACACTGAAAAATGTGTTAGAGAATGTAACTAGTTTCGGTTTTCATAATTTGTACCATTATGTATTTTATGTAAAAAATAAATGAAAAGAAAAAGAAAAATTATTATTATTTTCTAGGTAAGCATGTTCTTCGTGTTTTTAGGCTTTTGAGTCACAGAGTCAGAGTCCTATTTTGGACCAATTGTAAAGAAAAAGGAAAAGAAAAAAGAAAAGGAAAAAGAAACATTTAAATGTAAATTTTGGGACAGAAACCCCTCTACCCCTCAAATTGGCCTTGCCCCAATGGACATGTCTATTGCACCTCTCTGAACTGTATATGAACTATATAAATAGAGAATAGATGGAGCTCATTTGGACACACACACTTGGATGGTTTTGGTCCAAAATATCACAGAGAAGATGAAAAAGATGAAGGCCGAAGTCTGAAAAAGGATCTGCCTTGATACATCTCTTGTTGCTGGTTTCTTGCTGGTGAATCTGCTGGAAGGAAGAATGATGTGACTTGGCATCTAGAGGTGGAGATTTCTGTGGTTATGGGTTTTTGATATTTCATTCAATCTGATTCTATAAGAAGAGATTTTTCTGTGTTTCCCCTTTGGAGGGGTTCTGCCCTGGCTTGGAGCCTATATCTTGTGTTCTATTGTCTTTTGTGATCTTCATGTTTTATGTAATTGCTTGATGAAGAAAGAAAACATAATAATAATAATACTCTCAGATTCTCAAATAATCATTATGGAATGGGAATCTGACAATAGGTTAAAAACCTCTTGATTTCCAACATTGTATCAGAGCAAGGCACTTTATAGAAGGAGGTTTGGAGATCACTCGGTTAGCATTAAATTGAAGACTTTGTGGAAACCCTACTCAAGAGAGTCGATTCTGTGAAGTTCGCATTCAATGGTTTTGGCTTGCTTAATCTGGAGCCCTCACACTCACAGAGATTTACAATATCATTCGCTCGTTGTAAATTTTTGAGATTGATCACAGTAATTATTGATCATATTACCCTGTAGCTCTTTTTTGTGGTGACAAGAATATATGACAGACGATCAAAGATGGTTATAAAAGCAAGAAATAACTCTTTCTCCAATATAACACAAGCTCTGTGGTATATATATTGTGACCTTATATTTATGACACAAAGACTTGTATTGATTTGCATATAGTTAAGGTGAAGGGCTCGCATTTGTTATACAGTGCGACGGAAATTACTCGTTAGTTTTGATGGCACTGGGTTGACTAAGGTCCACACCTTTTTAATTCTTGTGGCCCGCGTAAAATTGTATGGATCTTGTGATTCGTATGCAGATTGTAGCAAAGGGCTGCATTGTTACAATGGCTTGGTGTTGTGCAGTGTCGAGTCTTATTTGAGAAGTGGTCGTAACAAAGATACATGTCAATGGCATTATGTTATTCACATTTTCTCGGCTCGCTATTCTAATTAACATTTGGCATCGTTCTAAAGAATGGTGTTGTTTGATTCTGAAAAGAGGCGTCAGTTGGTTTAATTATGAGAAATGGCTCTAATATGATGTTATCACACGACAAATTGCACTACATCATTCGATGGCTCGTTTTGTGGTTTACACAGTGACTTGTATACAATATGGTTGTACATTGACATCAAACATAAGACTGTGGCTTTTGTAGATCACATACGTAGTTCCTATGGCTCATATAATATTCCTAGAAGAGGAATGACATTTATCTAATGTTTGATACAAGTGCGAATGTAACTAGCAAGAAGACTTGATGCTGTGATTTACAACAAAAATCTATGAGAGATTATAAGGCATGGATATGGACAAGAAGAATCAGTCATCATGTAGCCGACGTGTAAGAAAGGCAGTGTTTTGAACTGATGGACGTAGCTAGAAAAGACACGTAAAGAAAGAATGGATCCTTGCATAGAAAGATCAGATGAAACTAGTGCAAAGGTATGTACAATATTGTTTCTTGTCATTAGAAAGGGTCGATAAAGTAATCAGGGTTTTGTAGCTAAGGTTTGTAGATTTTCCAAGTTTTTTTTTGTATCTAAGGCTTGTAAACCCTTGATGGGACCTGGATTGGAAAACCCTAGAAAGATGAAAAACCCTAACCCTAATTTGTAGTTATTCCTATATAGAAACCCTTGCAATTGAATTTAAAATACTAGGGTTTACAGATAATCTCGGGTATATGGTAAACCATAACAAGAATTGAATTGGATAAACCCTAAGTTGTGACATCAAAACCATAGGGCTAATGTTTCCGCTGAAAGTAAAAATCTTATCAAGGATAAGATCAAGGAATTTAGGGTTTGTATTTAAAAACCCTAAGAGTTCACCCTTTGAGGTACCATAGATACCCTAGATTGATAGAATTGACATCATGCTTTTGTATTTGTATGTTGTGCTTGGTTGTACTTGTTGGTGAACATTGCAGGTACATATAAAGGAAGCAAGTAGAGAAAGATGGCAATGCAAAGTAGTTCTTACGCTTGTTAATGACTTTTTGAAAATGATGAGCATGATGGAAAGAGGGAACTATAAGGACCTTGAAACAAGTTCATTAATGATTAAAAGAGTAAGCATGCATTGTTGCATTTTCTAAAAGAGTCTTTGTTGTTATGAAGCATGGCATCATAGATAGAAGCACATGATAGTAGAAAAATTAGAATCTACTTATTTGATTTGCTTTGGGAAAGATCATCTAGTTTAAAGAGAATGAGAAAATTGGAATCATATTGCATATTATTATTCATCCAAGTATTTTCTAACATCATGTTAGAGGGAGTCATTTTGCAAAGAGGGATCATAAAGATCCTATAAGAATCCTCATTTTGGAAGATTCTTGGTAGCAACATTATGATTGATATATATTCCATCTAGTATGGAATCAATACTCTTGGAGGATGAAAGAATGCGGATGGTCAAAGTTCTAGGGGCAAGAAGTAAGCTCATTCAGAAGGGATGGCTAGATGATTGTATGAAAAGCAAAGGTATGCATATTGTAAGTAACTCTTCAGGGAAAGGTTCATATCTATAAGAATCTTGCAAACAGAGTTGGATATAAAATGTGCTCGGTAAGCCTTCCATATGGATGCATGATGTTCGAAAGAAGAAATGTGACATGCTTTGGTATAGAAAGAGATCATAAAGATCAACATCAAGTATAGTCTTCGAAAGAAAGAAAGGGAGTTAACAATGACAACTCCAAGGAAGATATTACAACTTGGTAATCAAGCTCGATCCATGGGCACTCGTTAAAATGAATGCATGAAGAAAGATTCATGTGGAGATGGATTATGTGAAAGGATGTTGACCTCGAATAACTCAAGTAAACTAATGCTTTGATGAGAAAGCCATTGTGATAAGGTAAGTCTGGACTCTGATGTTAATATTTTTGTTATTAGTTATTTGGTTAATGCATTGTTTTGCTACCTGGAAGGATATTGCATGAATACATGATGACAATTGAGGCAAGTTCAACTATATGGATTCAATATATGGTTTTGGCAATCGTTTAGTCAAGATATTTGAATCATCATCTTGGGATTGAAAGGTAGCAGTGTGAAGAGATAACTTGAAATTCAAGTTCGTACAATGGAGATCACTTTTAGAGGGAGCTATGATGGGTTTGAAGTTTGATAAGGCTCAATATAATGCTTTCTTTGATGATAAAGAAAGGAAAGTGATATTCAAGGTCAATGGCCCAAACCTTGTCATTAGATTGGAGGAAGAGATACTGAGGAAAGAAGGAACCATGCAGATATCTCCATAAAGAATAGATGGTTGATGCTCTTATGAGAACAAGCTAGAGAGCTTGTGGTTATGACTTCCCAACTAAAAGGAAGTGAAAGGATCTCTTCTATGCCTTGGAAGAAGTATGAAGTCTCCTAATATCTGTGAAGGAGCAAGGATCTATTCCAAATGGGAATAGTGATCTCTTCTTTGGTTGAGAGGGAGTGATGATTAAAACATCACATGTACATTCTCCTCTTCATGTTTCATGCACTTGACTAGGACTAACAACCACAAGTCTAAGTGAAGGCCATGGAGGGAGAATGGTGGAGGATTAGATAAGCATTTGTGGTTTCCTTGATTATAGAAAATCCAAGAAAGGAAAGGTACCAACACTCTTTGAGGATTGGATAGGTGTTGAAGATAAGAGTGGACAAAGATGATTGATATTCTTTGAGGATTCAAGATTGGAAATCCAAGATAAGAATAATCTTAAACGGACATACCCGGTGAACATCCGGGTGGGGTATGTGCCTTAGACGTAGTGCGGTATCTCACGTAAAGCCTCCCATCATAATGCTCTCGAATGAAGTTGAGCTTGTCAAGTTAGGCCTCAATGACATTGTTGATTATGATGTTGATGCTTACAGATGGCTTACCAATTTGACTCTTCTTATGAGAATATTTCAGTTTAAGAATATCCATGTACCAGGTGTACAATTATGAATACCTCCTTAGTTAAGAGGGAGTGTTGGAGAATGTAACTAGTTTTGGTCTTCATAATTTGTACCATTATTGTAGGCAAGTTCAACTGTATGGATTGAATATATGGTTTTGGCAATCATGTAGTCAAGGTGTTTGCATCATCATCTTGGGATTGAAAGGTAGCAGTGTGAAGAGATGACCTGAAATTCAAGTTCGTACAATGAAGATCACTTTTATAGGGAGCTATGATTGGCTTGAAGTTTGATAAGGCTCAATATAATGCCTTCTTTGATGATGAAGAAAGGAAAGTGATATGCAAGGTCGATAGCCCAAACCCTTTCACTAGATTGAAGGAAGAGATACTGAGGAAAGAAGGAACCATGCATATATCTCCATAAAGAACAAATAATTTGATAGTTATGAGAACAAGCTAGAGAGCTTGTGGTTATGACTTCCCAACTAAAAGGAAGTGAAAGGATCTCTTCTATGCCTTAGAAGAAGTATGAAGTCTCTTGATATTTGTGAAGAAGAAAGGAGCTATTTCAAATGGGAATAGGGATCTCTTCTTTGGTTGAGAGGGATGATGATTAAAACATCACATGTGCATTCTCTTCTTCATGTGTCATGCACTTGACTAGGACTAACAACCGCAAGTCTAAGTGAAGGCCATGGAGGGAGAATGGTGGAGGATTGGATAAGACTTTGTGGTTTCCTTGAGGATAAACAATCCAAGAAAGGAAAAGTATCGACACTCTTTGAGGATTGGATAGGTATTGAAGATAAGAGTGGTCAAAGATGGGATTGATATTCTTTGATGATTCAGGATTGGAAATCCAAGATAAGAATAATCTTAAAGGGACATACTTGGTGAACATTCGGGTGGGGTATGTGCCTTAGATGTAGTGTGGTATCTCACGTAAAGCCTCCCAGCATAATGCTCTCGAATGAAGTTGAGCTTGTCAAGTTAGGCCTCAATGACAATGTTGATTATGATGTTGATGCTTACAAATGGCTTACCAATCTGACTCTTCTTATGAGAATATTTTAGTTTGAGAATATCCATGCACCAGGTGTACAATTATCAATACCTCCCTAGTTAAGAGGGAGTGTTGGAGAATGTAACTAGTTTCGGTCTTCATAATTTGTACCATTATGTATTTTATGCAAAAAGCAAATGAAAAGAAAAAGAAAAATTATTATTATTTTCTAGATAAGCACGTTCTTTGTGCTTTTAGGTTTTGGGTCAGATTCCCCTCTAGATGCCAAGTCAGCTTACATGTCAAGTCAGCCTTGCCCCAATGGACATGTCTATTCACACCTCTCTGAATTGTACAAATAGAGGATAGATGGAGCTCATTTGGATACACACACTTGGATGGTTTTGGTCTGAAATATTGCAGAGAAGATGAGGAAGATGAGGAAGGCTGAAGTTTGAAAGAAGATCTACCTTGATACATCTCTTGTTGTTGTTTTCTTGCTAATGAATATGTTGGAAGGAAGAATAATTTGACTTGGAATCTAGAGGTGGAGATTTATTTGGTTATGGGTCTTGGATATCTCCTTCGATTTGATTCTATAAGAAGAGATTTTTGTGAGTTTTCACCTAGGAGGGGTTTTGCCCTGGCTTGGAGCTTATATCTTGTGTTCTATTGTCTTTTGTGATCTTCATGTTTTATGTAATTGCTTGATGAAGAAAGAAAACAATAATAATAATAATATTGTTAGATTGTCAAGTAATTATCATGTAATGGTAATAAGTTAAAAACCTCCTTATTTCCAACAAAATGTATATAGCTGAGCTTAATGTTGAACCTCATTTGAACCTTATTTGAAAATTCAAATTTGAATTGAACATAATTATTGTCAAACACGAACTCAAACTTGAATTGAATGACATGGTTTGAACTTTGAAGCCTTATGCGTTCCCTTGCCCCATATATATATATATATAGAAAAATGTACATAGTTGAGCTTACTGTCGAACTTCATTTGAATCTTATTTGAAAATTCATATTCGAATCAAACATAATTGTTGTCAAACTTGAACTGAATGACATGGTTTGAAGCCCTAGGAGTTCCCTTGCCACACACATACACACACACTCACACACATATAATTCTAAGCTTAATGTTAGACCTTATTTGAATCTTATTTGAAAATTCATATTCAAATCAAACATAATTGTTGTCAAACCCGAACTTGACCTTGAATTGTGTGACATGTTTTGAAGCCCCAGGTGTCCCCTTGCCATCTCCAACCTCCAAAAAGGAAACCAAATTGCTAGATGTCAACTAGGGCTTGAAGCCCTCCATAATGCACAATACTCCACATTCCTTGTAGCACTCTTTAAACATGTGACTCATCCATGAGGCCTCAGTGAAGGGCATCCACAAAACTACCAAGAGATCTCCAATGCCTAAGGGAAGAACATTGAGCCTACAATTAGTTGGGGTCAAGCATTCTCTAAGCATGTTATTTCAATTGTGCATATCCATGATGGACCATCTCTCATGGTACGATCCATCTTGGACCATCCAGGGGTTGAACATATACCTTGTACTAAAAAATTTCATGAAATGGTCCCCAATCACGGGGTAATCACTTTTGGAGTAACATGAAAATCTTTCCATATTGATTTTGTTTTCATTTGCTAACATTATTTGAATTTAGAGATGAGGCATCTTTTGAACTTTTTCTGACCAAGATTCATTATAAGATATGTTGTGTAATGTTCTCTATTAATTGATTGGCCAAGGGGGGCAAAGTAGCCTATATGACCTTATGGGCTATAGTCGTGATAAAAGGGTAAAAACCCAAATTTTCCAATGTCGGGGAAACATTGTGCAAAAGTTGGGTAGGTTGGGGCAAAAAAAACCTCAAAAGTGGTAGTTGCACTCACAACCCTGCACATTTGTGAGCCCATGGAGAAATCTATAAATAGAGGAGAGTTGGAATCAAATTGCTATCATCAATTTGGTTTGAAATATCTCTGATTTTCTTGAGCTTGAGGCTCTGAGGGTTTTAAGACCCCTTCTCTTTGATTAGTGTCAGTGGAGGTGAGCCCACCTTAGCTAATCCTTTCATCTAGTTTCAATGGAGTTGATCCCACCTTACTTAGACGCCCAATTTTCTTGTTCTTGCACAACTCCTCATATTGAAGCAGCTTGGTCTTGTTCTGAAGCAATTATTCTGGTTAAGAATTGGCTACAAATCTTGTTTAAGAAGCCGCAAAAGTTCATCACTGTCTAGGGTAAATTCTTCACTATTTGATACCATGAATTCCGTCTGTAGCTTGTAAGGACGGGTCTGATTTGAAGATAGTGGAGTTCGATCAACAGATAATTGAAGACAACAAAATTTGTAGGCCACAGTGTTATAGGGCCGCAATACTGCAGGTCGCGGTGTTGCAGATTGTAGCCTGGATGCAGGATGAAACCGAAGGGTTTTCTGAAGTCAACAGTCATAGATACAAGAGCTATCTCTAGAACAATTCGGGTTTTGTGCAGTAGGCTTAAAAATAGTACAATACATGAACAATCGATACTGCTTTATATAGCATAGTTATAATACTGGTTTACAAATTTGTTGGCACTGTATATCATCTCTATATTGAGGACTTTCTGATTGGGCATATTCATTGTATTGGGTAGTCAACCCTAAATTGTTGTGTTTGATTAAAGTAATATATGTTGTGAAAACTTTCCATTATCTGGTTGTTGAAAGTCTGTACATTCATGCATGCAGACTATTTACCAGCATAGATCCATCTTAAGTACGAATCTAACATGAGCCAAGAGGGATCAAATTTCTTTACGTGCATTTTTTTATGTGTTGACATTATTAAAATGTTTTGTATAGTTTTTTATTTTTTTATTTTTATTTTTTTTATTTTACTTGTAGATATTTATTTTTTTATTTTTTTGTTGTTCTTTTAATTTTGGCTGACATGAACAAAATTTCAACTTTGATGATGGATGGACAACGTTACACACCATACTGGGCTGTAGAATGAGCCTCTCGGCTCAATAAATGTGTACTATCGTAATGATTTATTGAATGAGTCGTAGCCAACATTAGAAACCTTAAGGGCAACAATTACCCTAGGATATTACAATGTATCAGAGCTACCTCACCTTGCCAGCTTGTGAGAAATAAGGTTGATTCAAGGACTCGGGGTCTTCAGGTAAGGCTCAATGGAGAACAAATAGTTTTGGGAAAAGTTGTGGAAGCAACACCAGCAGGTGATGTCTCAGCTTCTTGCCCCACTTGTTCTTGTTCAATTTAATGCCCTCGGGCAAATTAGCATTGGGATCAGTGTGCAAGGATCAGAGACTGCAAAGGATTGCAAGGGTCAAACACATGTGACTCCCAAGACTGATCAAGCACTTGAATTGAAGGATAGGGGCACACAACAAAAAACAATCAGTGATTATTGGGCTAGCTGGAGGAGAGACAAATTTGGTGATACTGGATGGTAAACCCAAGACGAAAAAACAAAATACAAGAGAAGCTGAAGCTGGGGCAAATGCACGTCCAAATGATTGGTCATGGCTATATGCTTTGAAAAATAATGAAAAACCTGTTGCTAATGAGCAGGCACAAATTCATGAGAATTACCATCAGCAGGTAGCTTCATCAATATGAACTCAAGTTCAAATTGACCAATGATATTGTCAACAGGGGACAACTAAAAACGCAGATATTGCTGAAATACGACAACAACACTCACCTGTTGGGGAAAATAAAGTAAGTGTTTCCCAGCATCAGAGAAATTCAAGTGAAATCAGTAACAGTCATAAAGCCTCTCATGTTCAGGAGAGTGTTGAAGTTCATAGTGCCACTTCCTTGCAAGTAAATCAGGTCATGGTTTTCAAAATTACACAGTCCCATGTTGAAACTCAGGAGTTCAAGTCAGAAAGTTTAGTGCCCAAATTTTTTAAAATTAACCATACAACAAATTTAAACCTAATTTAACCAAATTTAATGCCTATTTTACAGTTAACTGGGAATTTTACTGATACCAAAATTTAAATGTCGATACTTGGAAATCCTTTGTGGGGTCGATTCCGGTTGTTGTTGCTCGCAATATGCCTACCAAACTGGCTGTTTCCTCCCAGCCTATTTGGGATCCACCTATTGGGTTTCCAAATATAGAAGACTTCGAAATAGAGGTATTTTTGCCCGTGTCCAAAGTTCCAAGAGCAATTACTCAAGTCTTCCAAATTGTGGCTCTCTCAGTATTCCCTCCTCAATCTTCGCTTCTTCGGAAAGACCAAATGAAAATCCTCCCTTTCTATGCCCTCTTTGTCCTCCTTATATCTCGAAATTTCACTGCCTTCCCAATTATAACAAGGTTTTCCTTGCCTTCTGTCAGTCACCTGACATCCCCGAAGAGGCGGTCACTTTTTTATAGTGTTATGAATAATGGTTGCAAGTTTATATTTATTTAGTTCATGAGGCAACCAAGTTTTAAGAGTTTCATTTTTCATTTAAAAACTTTAATTCAAGTTTTATTTATTGACTTACATTTTTATTAAAGTTTATTACTTCATATCTTATACATTTATTTTTTTAAATTAATTATTGATGCTGTTTGGTTTTAATTATTGAAATGATATTGTCATACGTCCTTTGAACATATTTGTTTAGTTCTATTTAGTTAACATAATATATATAATTTATTTTAGTTACTATAATAAATAATATATAATTATAATTCCCTTTTATTTTTGTATAGTCCATGGTATTTACTTTATTCTTGAATAATGTATTAATTACATATTATGATGGTGGTATAAATATCAAGTACTCCACTTGAAGTCGATATATTCATTATATTCTGGTGAGTTAGGTATTTACTTCATTAATCAATTCGTTACCCTAAACTTAAACATTTTTCAGTATTAGCTAGTATGTGTACTAGTGCAGTACATGGTATGCATGCATAGGTAGCTATCTTATGCTTGCCTCATATGCATAGCTAATATTCCTATGCTCCCTTTAATTCGAGATGGGTCATTACAAAAAGGAGGGGTGATGGTATGAATGTTCACCAGTCAAAGATTTTGGAACAACTCTTACCAATTAAGCCTATATATTCTACTATTTCTCTTGGCTTCCACTTTGATATTGATTTTAAATGTCAGTTATCTCATGATGAAGTGTTCGCTAACCATGATTCTTTGGAAATGAGTGTCTCTACATCAAATGGCTCTTGCAGTGAATATAGTTGGAATCTACCCATTGCTCTATCACAATAAATTTCTGACCCAACTTGTAACACTACAGATGAAAATTTTTGTAAGGTTGTTGCTCCTACCATTGCAGTTGACAAGAATGCATGCAAATTTGATTGTAATATGGCAGTTGATGAAGGATTTCACAATATTGATATGACTATGGCTGTCGATAATGTTAATTTTAGGTATGTTCTATGCTAAGAGCAATTTATTTCAATTTTCATAGTTAGCTCAATATCTTGTCCAGATTAGCAATTACATCAGCATTAAAGTAAACTGCAGATAGAACATAAACATAAATCGCAAATGACAAGCCAAGACAAGAGGACACAAGATGTGGCACTAGCCAGGGACAAACCGCAATGTGGGGAAACCCTTGATCAATTCTTCTTATATGTTCTTCAATAGTTCAATGGACAGAGAGAGAGAGAGAGATAGTACATTTACAACATAAGTCAACACTTAGACTTTCTAGATAAGAGAATTGATCATCTCTACATGAGATCAGTTGAAGACACGCTGCTTCAACTGATTCTCCAAGGTGACTCCTTCACTTATCATTGTGTTGCATCTCGTCATCACGCTGCACCTCACCGTGCTGCACCCATCACCACATTGCTATACCTCATGACTATGCTGTACACATCATCATGTTGCACCTTATGTTGCCATTGTTGTCCCATGTACCATACTGCACTTTGCTGCACCATGTATTAGCTGTCCCATCTATTGTTTCATGTACTGCTATCCATGTATTGCATCATGTACATGCTGTACTGCTGTCTCATTTACTTGCTCATGCTGCACCCATCACGACATTGTTGGACCTCATGACCATGTTGTACACATCACCATGGTGCACCATGTACTAGCTGTCCCATCTAGACATGTTGTACCTTGCTGCCATGTACTAGCTGTCCCAATCACCTCAAGGCACCCTACAGATCTCGGAGCTGCTACATCAAGGATTTGCTGTCCAATGATAGGCATCCAAATCTGTTGTAGGGTATGAGGCTCCTCCTCCACGTATCCTACGGCCAACTTGTACCAACCAGCAACATAAAGCAGCCCCAAACAATAAGAACCTCTGTTCTACTGCGCTTTGTTCGGGCATATGCGGCCTAGAGAGAGGGCCTCAACTAGCCTTTCGGCCCTCACAAAATGTCCTCCCACGTAGCTGTAGCAACAAACCTATTCAGTGGCCTTGTGACAGAGATAACCCACACATAAATAACTTACCTCTGATTTGCTGCAGCGTAATTTGACTAAGAAGACATACCTATGCTGCCCATAAAGTTGCCCTTAAGCAACTTCCTAGCTGCTTAGAGCTGCAGCCTTATTCCACAGAGAAACCACACCAAAATCCGTACTTCAAACACTGTGGCTAGGGCTTGCTCTTTACTGCGGCTAGGGTATGGCCTCTTCTCTTGTCTGCAGCTAGGGCACCTCTTCAACTGTGGCTAGGGCTTGTTTGTGGCTCCATTTATAACTGCGGCTAGGGCTAGGTCTCTTCTTTAGGACAACAAGTTAGATTTCTTCTATACCAACGTTGAGGGCAGCTAGGACTTCTCGTTGCTGCGCTATAGTAGTCTCCTTCATGACTGCGTTAAGGTTGATTAGGGCTTCTTCATTAGGGCAGCGTAGAGCCTTTATCCATTAGGGAAACATTATCCCTTAGGATCTCTCCTCCTACTAAAACCCAAAGACAAGTAGAGAGGAAGAGATCCCAAGTGAGTGTGTTGAAATGACTTGAAGGCCACCTCTATTTATACTAAAACATTGAGCACAAGTGGGGTTTATTTGGTTGCTGGCCGACCTTGACAAATTGTCCCATAACACAAATAAATTCATATCTCCATGAATACTTATCGGAATCGGATGGTCTTTCGATCAATCCTACACCTATCGATGAGAGGGATCCAAGAAAAATATCAGCTGCCATTAATAAGATGACCCACATGGAGTTTGGCCCTAGTTGCCAATTTTAACTAGGGAGAACTCCATCTGCTAATCCATATGTCCGACTGTACTATCTCTGTCATCAGTGCCCTGCACTGCTCTGCTTTGTTGGGCTCTGCTCTGTTATGCTCTGCTCTTCTCTGCTGAACCATGAAGAAGAAGAATTGATCGAGAATGTCTCATACAATTCTCTACTTACCCGAAGTCAGTTTTATTGATCGCAGATCAATATCACAAGAGAGTATCTCAAACTACTCATATTGATCCCAGATCAATGGAGGTCATTCTAGCATATGGAGTACGATAGATACAACGATGCGTCCATTGATAGTACTACTATGGTGCCTAACCTCATTTCCTTGCTCATTGATTAGATGAGAGGTACTTCCCATGAGTCCCAGACTGCATGGGTAGGATGCCTCGACAAGAGAACTAATCATCCTGTCCCAAAGTCGCCTCGGGGTATTACAGGGGAAGGCTGAGCCATTCACCCTGTACACAACGCACCATTAGGGGAGGGTGAGTCGCCCTATGGTCGTGTGTTGCTCCAGTAAGTGCCCGAAGCCCCCAGAGGCAACATGCAGGACCCTTATAAGAAGGTCTCACAACGGCTCCAAGTCGTTCGAGAAAGTCACAGATTTGGCCTTTCCCTGGGGCGTTGACAAAATGTCTACGACCTGTACATCAGTCTCAATGCGACGGAGCCTCCTCACTCATCGACTTACCATATCCTAGATAAGGTAGTATCTGATGTCTATCTGTTGGAGCAATCATCGAATACAAGATTTCCTCAATAATCGAATCCCCCCTTGGTTGTCACAGAGGATCATGGTGGTATTCATCATGTGTACAAACAGCTCACTGAAGAACTTCCACAACCAGGCAGCTTCATACGAGATCATACTTGTAGCTATGTATTCAGTCTCGGCGATGCTTATAGCAACCGACTTCTGCTTCCTGCTCATCCATGATATCGAAGTAGAATCGAAAGAGAACCAGCACTGAGAAGTGCTCTAGTGATCCCCCACACTGCCTACCCAGTCAGCATTTGAATAATCATGCAGCTTCATGTTTCCGGCAGTGTATCTCAATCCATGAGAGATTGTGCCCCGAAGATATCTCAGAAGATTCTAGGCACCAATCTAGTGTGGCTCAACCATATATGAGCTCACCATGCTAACTGCAAATCATATGTCCGGACGAAAGTTCACCAAGAACATCAACACGAATGAGTTTATGAAACTCAGAGGTATTCTCCCAAATCTGGTCCGGCATCACCACCATATAACTTCTGAAAGTTAAGGTCCTCGAGGTAGTCACAGGCTTGCAGTTTACCGTTCCACATTCGGAATCCAACTCCCTCTTACTTCTGTAAATGAGAGGGTTTGCACTTGTCAGAAATAGGTCGTCCTGAGAAGGTGCCGGTATGAGAGGTCTATTATCCACAACCTTCGAGCAATGGTTTGGATTAGTTTCACTCCTAGTGAATTTCAGCGTCATCAGACGACTATCAATCCTCTCATACTATGCTCGGGGTGTTTTGCTTGAAGCCGTAGAGGGCTTTCTTCCACTTGCATACATGAGATTCCCGATCATGAATCTCAAACCCCTCGTTTTGTTCCAAATTTGTGGACCTGCTACAGGAGGGGAATGGTCCCCTTGTAAGATTTTCCTTCGGTACATCTTAGACATGTACCCTCATGCTCTTTTTGAATTCAGGCATCCCAGTCACCATCTGACTCACATCGGGTAGGGCCCCACAATAAGTAGACCTCTGGTGCTATAGATGAGATGTGTCAACTGACATGGTCCCCAATGGACCATCCTGCAACTTGATACAAATTGCCAACCCTGAACCCATGGGTAAAAGCATCTTTGAAAATTCTATTTTCAAACACATACCTCTCCATTGATGAATGCCACCCTGAAACCTTTGACTTCCATTGTCGAAATGGACACCAGGTTCTTCTTGCGATCATGTACATAAAAGAGATTCTTGTAAATGAATCAAGTTACCCACATTCAATTGGTTTCCTAGAAGTCTTGTGCAACATAGCTATTGACCATATGTTTGGTACCATGACACAAACAAAAGATCGTATTGTTGAAAATTGTGCACCCAAAAATTTAGGTGTTAGAACAATAACAGATGAGGATAATCAAGAGGTGACGAACAGGAGGTATGTCTGATAGCAATAGAAACAATATTGATGTAGAAGAAGGTTTGCATAATAGGAATGAAAACACATGCTCTTATTGCATTTCAAGAGGCCGTTCAAATTATGCTTTTAAACAAGATATTTTAGAAAAAAGTTGCAATTCTGAAGATTATCCTAGCTTCTTGGTATTCAAGAGAAGAACAATACAAGATATGGCATATGCAATTCTGGAAGCAATGTTAAGGAAGGATGGATACCTGGACTTTTGGATTTGACATCCAGACCCCAACCTAATGCCTGCTTAGGAGTTGGTGAATATTATGCATAAAATAAATGCACCAGAAGTTGGAGCTGCTAGATTTCTTGGCAATCAAATGGATATAGGGAGACTGTCACTATGTGGGGAGGGTAGAATCGAGACTGGTACTGATCACATTCATGAGAAGGATGAAATCTGGGTTGTATTAGCTTGGCTTTCAATTATTGCTCATAAGAATAAAGATAAAAGGGTTGGTGAAAAGTTGGTAGCTGTTGCAGACACTGCTAAAGAACATTGGGCAACCTATTGTGGATATGGCTATAAGGAGTGTGAATTTGAAGGAGCCATCAAAATTATTGAACAACTACTTGGTTTGATTTCTAATATCAAAGGAGAACAAAGTTGGCAGCACCAGAACTTGCAATTGCTTGAGGACAAGCAATGTTGGGAAGGGGGGACTGTAATGTTCCCTATTGATTGAGTGGCCAAGGGGGACGAAGTAGCCTATCCAACACTGTAGGCTATAGTCTTGATAAATGTGTAAAAACCCAAATTTTTTAATGTTGGGGCAGCATTGTGCAAAATTTGGGTCGGCTGGGGCAAAAAAAAAACCCAAATTTGGGGGTTGCACTCACAACCCGTCACATTATTGAGCCCATAGAGATATCTATAGATAGAGGAGAGTTGGAATCAAATTGACATCATCAATTTGGATTGAAATATCTCTGATTTTCTTGATCTTGAGGCGCTGAGGGTTTTAAGATCCCTTCTCTTTGATTAGTTTTGTTGGAGGTGATCCCACCCTTGTTAATTCTTTCTTCTAGTATTGGTGGAGTCGATCCCACTCTACCTAGACACCCGATTTTCTTGTTCTGGCACAACAACTCATCTTGAAGTAGCTTGGCCCTATTCTGAAGCAATTCTTCTGGTTACCAATTAGCTACAATCTTTGTTTAGGAAGCCGCAGAAGGTCATCACTGTTTAGGGAAAACTCTTCACTGTTTGATACCATGAATTTTGTCTGCAGCTTGTAAGGAAAAGTCTGATTTGAGGACAGTGAAGGAGTTTGGTCTGCAGATAATTGAAGATAGCAAAATTTGCTGGCTGCAGTGTCGCAGCGCTGCAGTACTGCAGGCCACAGGTTGAAATCAGAGGAGTTTCTGAAGTCAACAGTCACAGATCCGCGAGCTATCCCTAGAACAATTTGGGTTGTGTAGTAAGCTTAGAAATCATATAGTACATGACAAATTGATACTGCTTATTTAATATAGCATAGTTATAGTACTGGTTTACAAATTTGTTGACACTCTATTGCACTTTCTGATTGGGCATATCCATTGTATTGGGCAGTCAGTTCTAAGTTGTTGTTCTTGATTGAAGTAATATACTGCTGTGAAAACTTTCCGTTATCTTGTTGATGAAAGTCTGTACAATAGTGCATGCACACTGTTTATAAATGTGTACTATTGTAATGATTTATTGAAGGAGTCGTAGCCAACATTAGAAATCCCAAGGGAAACAATTACCCTAGGATTTTACATGTTGAAGTGCAATAGATACAAGCACGAATTTCTGAAACTGATAGTTACTTCTAAGGATATTGATATTATCTTTAGCACTTCTATATCATTAAGCAATTACACTTCATAAATTCAACCATAAAATGCTGTAGGACAGAGAGATCACAATAGAATAATGATGCACAAAGACAACAAGATTTACCTTGGGAAATCCCTCTTCTAGGGAAAAACCCAGCAACCTTTTCTTAGAGAAATTATTCAATTCAACAAGAGATGCAATCTGGCCTTTCTAGTCAAAATAAAGTCAAACAGACCAGCAACAAAACCCAGGTCAAACCTGGTCAAACTGTCCACAAGCCAAGCCCAACTGTTGCTCAGAGAATTCAGTCAATTCTGGTCAATAGGTCGAATTTTGGCCTGCTACTCTTGCATGTGTGAAAGGAGTGCTTTAACAATTATATTGGCTTAACGATAACAGAACATAGATAATACAGAAGTAAAAAGGTGAATAAAGCATAAACATTGAATCATGATTTTTGAGAATAGAGTAATTTTTCTGTAAACAAATTGATAATTGAACCAATTATGATTTAAGGAGTAATACAAGATGCATGTATTCAGCTTAACTATGACATTACCAAACATTGTGTAAAATATATAACTAAATTTATATTGCATGTTTGTGCCCCTTCTGTTGGCTACCTTTGTAATGACATTTGACAAACATCATCATGGTTTTTTGCTGGAGTCTTTCTTCTACTTCATTATTCAGAGATTCTTGTTATAATTCTCCTTGCAGGGTTTTCGAGAAAAAGAAGTCTCTCGTGAAAGATAAGAACAACAAATCTCCCAGGAGGAGGAAGAGCTTTCCTTCCAGTGGAGAACAGGAGGGTCTTATCAAGGATCTTTTCAAGCAGTAAGATTCTCTCTAGACGGGATATTGATCTTGAAACATGTCTTAATGTTCAGTGTTGTTGGACTTCCTTTTGACTTTATCTTGAGGATACTATGTAGCGTTATCTTTGCAGGGAAATTATTTGTTATTGAAATAATGGGGGGTCTTTGAATGATAGATTGCAGTGTATTGGTTACCATGTTTCTCATAAAGCTTTCCCCATTTGCAGGCACAAAGAAAATGTGAAGTGCAGCACTCTGATTGCTGAAGCAGTTGGTCTATCAGTAGCTCAAGTCAAGCGCAAACTCAAGATGCTTGGCCTTAGTGTTGCCTCAAGAAAAGCCAAATCTCGAGTTTTTGAGAATTTCACTGATAAGAATGATAAATCTGCAGTAGGGGTGGAAGATGAAGATACCTCCGATGATGAACCACTTGCAGCGAAATTATATAAGTACTATAAATTCCGTTTTCCGTTGTTTCTATGTTAATCTTTTTTATATGATTAAACCTTATTTGCATTTGGGGATGATTTTATATTTTTCCCTGATCGAGATATGTTCACAAAGAGTTGTAGCAGTGTACTGAAATTCTCCATCAATGAAAATAACATGCAGAGGTCAACACATGAAAGTACACAAAGCAAAAACAACAGAAGCATGTAATGAACCTGGAAAGAAATCTGCTGTTGCTGAGCATGTCAGTGATAAAGATGTTGAGACTGCAGCAGGGGTGGGAGACAAAGCTGACTCTGATGATGAGCCACTTATGACTAAATTGTTAATGTAAATGGCATATTTTGACGTTCCTGTGTTAACTTGGTTTGCATACGATTAAGTTTATTTCATTTGGAGATAGTGTGTTAATTGTTTTTCCCTTGATCAGGATTTGTCCATAAATCAGTATACCGTCGTACTAACAACAATGAAATTAACTTGCAGTGCTCAAAACATAAAAGGACATAAGACAAGGACAATAGAAGCATGCAATGAATCTGTCAAGAAATCTGGAGCTGCGAGGCATGTCGGTGATAACAATGATCAGAATGCAGCAGGGTTGGGAGGCCAAGATGACTCAGATGATGAGGCTCTTGTGATGAGATTGTTGAAGTATGCTTTTAGTTTTTTGCCACTATTTCGGTGTTAATTTTTTTTTCATAAGTTGGATCTATTTGGATTTATAGATGAAGCATCATTTGAATTTTTACTAAACAAGTTTTTTCCAAAAAATTAAGCATAGGGGGTGTGAATTGTAGAGATTGAAAATGTGATAACTTATAAGTCAATTTATTAGACCCAAAGTGGAATTGACTAAGTTGGCTGGTTGGACTGGTTCTAGGGGATTCCTGGTCAGAACTGGCCCTTCAGGCCAAAAATGATTGAATTGGCCAGTTTTGTATGGAACCAGTCTTTTCAGTTTGAACTGTCCAGTTATGTAATAGAGTACCATGGCCTACTACATTCAATTGAAAATGAAACCTAAAATTGTAACCCTAAAACCAAGTCTGAACCCCTCTCCTGTCCATTTAATGATGCCCCATGTTGAATTATAGGTTCTTGTGTGGTGCAAAAGTTCCCTAAGCACAAGTTGTTAAACCCAAAGGGAAACTGTTGGAAATACTAAGAGGGGGCGAATTAGTATTTCACTTCAATTAATCAAATTTTTAATCTTTAGAGCATTAATTAACATTAGCATAAGATTAAAATATAAATCAACAATTACATTCAACAATGCACAATATCAAAGACAATACACAAGATTTTTATGTGGAAACCCTTTAGGGAGAAAAACCATCGAATGCTTCTTAATATAGGTCTTTTCCAAATTACAATGTTACATCAATGGGAAGATCCAACTTCCAAATTTATTAGCTCCAACTGAAAAGATGCTCCAACAACCTAGTTTACTATCTCCATTTGGAAGGATGCTCCAATGCTTTGGTTTACTAGCTCCCACTAGAAGGATGCTTCAACACCTTGGTTTACTAGCTCCAATTGGAAGGACACTCCAATGCCCTGGTTTACCAACTCTCACTGGAAGGATGCTGCAACACCCTGCACAGGATCCAAACTGCCCTAGCACCACCTTGTCGCCCTGAAGTGTTTTCAGGCTCCAACTTGAAGGTGACTCCAATCTCCTTCCGTGCACCACCCTGACACGCTATTCAACAAGTTGACCATGTTTAACAATTTTCAGACTGGATCCACCTGGGTTAAATAAAATAAATAATATCAAAACAATTTGTTGCCTTTGTTGATTTGCAATACTGGCACAAGGTCGTCAACAACAATAACAACTTCCTCTCAAAAGATCAAACACTAGTAGCATAAAATTTGTCAAATCCATTGTCACAATCAAATTTGCTTTTGCTCAACATCAATACCTGTTAGAAAATCAGAAAGGCAAAAAGATTTTCTTTATGTTAATAATTACTTGTGATATTCTTATGTTCTTATTAACTTTCTTGTGTTCTTTTAACTTAGTTCATCAAGCAATTACCAAAACCATAACATAAATATCAAAGACACCAGATGTAGGTAGACATCTAGGGAAAAACCCCTATCTAGGGGAAAACCCAATCAACAACTCTTCCTTTAATAGTTTCATGAGATGATGCAAGACTCTTTGACCTAGACACAAACTTCCTCCAATCACCAAGTCAACCCTTCCTTTTCTTCCGTAGATGATGACCTTCCAACAACAACTTTGACTTAGCACTTAGATCTTGTAGCAGCAGAATTTTGACCTCCCCAACAATAGGACTTCGACTTGTAGTAGATTCCAGGATTTCAACCTGTAATAGAATCCAAAATTTCGACCCCAACAGTGGCCCAATAATTTCGCACGTTTGAGAGTGGTAACCCAAAAACTTTGATTTTTCTTCTCTAGCGAATCTCCTTGTATTTCTTCTGCTTCTCTCTCTTGAATATCGAACTTGTGAGTGGATGATCCAAATGAATTGAACTACACTGTATTTATAGCCTCTTTTGGAGCTTGAATTACCCTGATGTAGGCCAACATAATCATATAAGAGCCGACTTGGTGTGGAGGTGACGAATGCCTTATTTGACTCAATATTTTTTTTTTACATGATTCAAAAGCCCAAGGAGGGTCTCATAAAATGGATAATGGCTCTAATGACTCAAAACAAAACCTCGAAGTCCTCAATGGGGACTTTGACTTATAACATGATGACCCAAGCATGAAACCCATGCTTTAATAAGTCATAATAATAATAGTAATTTCTTTTTCTTTCTTTTGATAAATACATTTCACTATGACTCAAATACAAGTATAAAGATGAACCTAGTTACATTCTTCAAAACTCCCTCTTAACTAGGGAGGTATTCATAATTACACATATATACAAGTACATGGAAGATCTCAAAACACATGAACCACAAAGAGTTTAGGCACACAGTGCCACGAACTAGATTCCTGACTAGGGCAATCTATCTGGGTGGGACTAAGATGGACTAAAGCTTTCAACCACTTTAGGTACCATCAGGCTTACTTGCTAACCATCAACCCAAGGAACTAGGTGTGTAATGCAAGGTTAGAGCTCTATGACCAACGCCACCCTCCCTACTTTGGGAACTAGACATCAACACACAGGCCAACCAGATGTCCTCCCAGGCATTTTGTGTTACACACAATGCCTCAACACATCAAATCTCTTCCGATCAAACAAATCGATAACATCAAGCATGCTTCCAAAACTTTGAGAGATTTACTTGAACAATCATTACCCCAATCAGTAACAAGCTTTCAAATATACATAAGTAAACACAAACCTTCGGGGTCTTTAGACATCTTGACTCTGCCTTGATTGTCTCAATTTATCATAGTAGGACTTGGAGACTTCCCAAACGAATCTTGACAGAAATTTCCCCAACCATACAATTTCCTTTCCTACTTCACATGCAAAAACATATTCTACAACCTGATCTTGCTTTCCTTCTTCTTCAAGGTACCCATCATGACTATAATATGCCCTCCCTCTTAACCATAGTTTTTAAAACCGGCCCAGAAAACCGGTTACCGGTCTAACCGGCTGGTTGGAGGGCTGGCCGGTCCGAACCGGCCCTTCTAATCCGGTTTACACCCCAACGTGCCCAAAAATAGGCCCTAACCGGTAAAAACCGGCCGGTTTAAGGCGGAACCGGCCGATTTATAGCAAACCGGCCGGTTCCGTCCTAAACCGGCCGGTTTATGGACACTGTTCACTGTTAAGTTATTATCATTGTACCACTGTCACTTCTTATGATCAATAATATTGTTGCTAAAACCAAAATAGGACAGTCAATATCTTGTTGTCCTACATCATTTGAACTTTCCTAATAAATACAAAGTCACCTTCTACAAAAGACTTTCTCAAGATACAATGCTACTTGTCACTGTTAGTGTTACTGTAAATGATGAAAACCCTTAGTCATGAACTGTGTAGTTTTTAAAATTCTCACTGTGATTAAATATGAAATAATAGTCCCTTTTTTGGTTATATTATCAAGATGCTTTTGCTTAATGTTGTTGCCTTTTGACTTGCAAAGATGACTCCAATTGTTCTTAGTATAACTAAAGATATGCCTTCAATTATAATGCTCTGAGCTAAAACACAACACTAAATTCAATCATTGGCTTAGTGCATTTTGATACTTTAAGTTGTTCAACAAGACAATGAGATTGCGGAGGGGGTCAATTTCATATATTCACAATGGGATACCTAACAAAGGTGTCTTTTATTCATATATCACATATGTCACTTCAACACTTGCTAATCTTTTGCTTATTGCAAAGTCCGAAAACTCATAAATCCAGGGCTTATCAAGATTCACCAATGACTGCAAAAGGATAGCTTTGATCTGTTCAACAGTCAACTCAAGGATCCTAATAATATTTATTCACCAATAAGAGTTGAAATTTTTCCCTTAACAAGAGATGTCCTACTCCTAACTTCTATAGATTTGTAGAGAGAATAAATATGCAGACTGAAGGACATTACATCCGGCCGGTTTATAACTTAACTGAAGACTTGTAGTAGGCCAATGGCCTCATAGCTTGCAGCATTGTTTTTGGACTTTATAGGCCATTTAGAGCCTCATTTCTTATGTATTTTGCTATTTTGTCGATGATATGTATTGCACTCGGTGCCATTTTGATATATTCACTTTTGCATGGTATATAAATGAGCAAACTTTGCATATTTTGTCTCTATTGGCTTGGAATCATGGTTTTACATCTTAAAAATAGTTTTGTTTCATTAAAAATTAATTATTTAATGTATTTTTTAAAAACCGGTTCGTTTAGACCAAACCAGTCCCGGTTAGACCGGTTCCGGTCGGTAAACCGGTTCATTAGGTGGACCGGTTCGGTCACCGGTTCCGGTTTTAAAAACACTGCTCTTAACTTGGGAGATATGCCCTTTCCTTTATCTATGCTCCCTCTTAACTTAGGGAGATCAACTACTTTCTATGACATCGAAGAATCTTTCATGGCTTCACTTCTTCTTATCAGAGTCATCTTGATCATCATCATTCATATAACTTCATCATGCTTGCCAATCAAGTCAACTTTTCTTACAAATATCTTCAACATCTTGATGATTATGTACATGCACAACTTAAACAACACGTACAACCAAATACATATAGAAGCATGAATTCAACTATATCAGAATCATAGAAGAATTAGACTTTAGACATCAAATACCTGAACTTAGTTAGGGTCATAATCAACAAGAGACACATACTTTTAAACTTCAACTTGTTGCTCAGGTTTGGTTATAACGCCTAGATTACATTAGTAACTCAATCAAGATAACAATCTCATTATATCTAGGGCCTCAGTATTACTTTCAGAGATACGAGAGACTCTTTTATAATATATTGCAAACCCTAGAAGCAACTCAAACAAGTACAATTCTACAATACATCTAGCAATTTTCAGAATTTGTATGTTAGACTTATACTAGGATTTAATGCAAACCCTAGATTCTATCTTTGAGATGCTAAGCCTTAGATGTCAACAAATAAAACCAAACACAATATGATCAACTTCTACTAGAGTTTGTTGTAAACCCTAGATTTTATCACCATATCTTATAATATTAAACTGCTACTGGGGCTTAGTTACAAACCCTAGAATTTACACACTATTAGCATCAACAATTAGGTTAGTACATATACATATCTAGGATTTCATAATCATGCACAAGCATATCGATATCCAAAGACACAAATATTGATACATTTAAAGTCAGACATATAACAATCTTGATTAGGTTAGGGTTTTGATCAGACAAACAAACATACACCTAAGGTTTCATTCCTAGGAGCTTACTCTGGATATTATAAGGGTTTTGATCATAAACCCTAATTTGCCAAAACCTCAAGGCATAGGAATATATTACCATCCAACCCTAAAGGACTAGGGTTTCAGAACAATACTAAAACTTCAAACATGACATTACCATCAACACCCCAAACATTGAAAGAATAGTATTTTTCTAGATTTCATCAGTAACCCTAAGTAGACTAGGGTTTTTCACATTAGCATTGATATACCCTTAGGTTAGGGTTTTACAAAGAACCTTTTAGGGTTCGATAAACATGATGATTTTAATGAGGGTAGATTCAATCTAATAATGAATCACCCAAATAATATCTTTATGATTCACAGGTCCTAGACATAACCCTTGTTAGTAATGTAAAGCAAATTTATTAGAATGAATATACCTTTATCATGAAGAGAACAAAGCTTATGGTCTAAGACATACCTTTGAGTTGTTTTCTAGACAAACCTTATAGGACATCAATTCGAATAGAACTTCTATCATGCTTTGTCTTGTAGGATCTTCTCCACAGCCCTTGAGTATTTATCAAGCCTTTCCTAAACAAGGAAAATATGAAAAAGAAATGTTATTAGCATCTAATACAGACTCATTTAGATAAGAGAAGGAAACCAAATATAAAAGGATAATACAAGAAGTAAGATACTTATCTTTGAAAAATGGTGAGGGCTCCGGTGAGGGATACTTATAACTTGATCAAAACAATTCAAAAAATGTTTTTTCAATGCATGTTAAACCTACAAGTACTAGAAATCAAAGCATAAAGGAAAATAATTCAAAACTTTTAGAGTAGAGGACTTAGTAGTGTAAGTCCCTTATTTTCGATTCTTTGGTCTTGTTCTTCTTTGGAGATCCTTCTTGGGCAACATTTGCTTGATCCTTGTTTCTATTTTTATTCCTAGGATTGTCAAGACAATCATTTCTATAGTGACCCATCTTGTGACAATTGTAGCATTCTAGCTTGGATAGGTCTACCTTCCTTCTAGGGCCTTTAGACTTCTTGAAGTTTCCTTTGTTCTTGTGATGAGCGGGATAGGCATTTGAAGTTTTCTCCTCTTCATTCTCTTTGTTGCTTACCAATGAAAATTTGACTTCTTTTTGGCTGCATGCATTACATAGTTTTTCGAATGTAGGAGTTTACTTCCAACTGTTGATACCTGATGAAAAGGCACTCCAAGATGTTGGTAATACTAGAAGTGCATTGATTACTAGCTCTTTTTCAGGTACTTTCTCATCTATTGCCTGGAGTTCGTCTCTGATTCTAGCTATTCTTACAAAGAAAGATGCCACAATGTCATCCTTTGCCATCTTCATAGTTCTTAGTTCATTCTTAAGACTGCAATTTGACCAAGATTCTTGATTGTCAACAATTTCGATAAGGCCTCATACATCTCTTGAGCAGAATCTATGTTGGATATGCATGGGATGAGGTTGTCCTTTATTCCATCCACCATTAGGGTCATGGCTAATATCTCTGTTTCTGTTTCTTTGAAATTTGCCTTTTTTGCATCACTTGATTCATTTGTGGGCTTCTTTACTTTTCTTTTAACTAGATATAAGACTTTATTCTTCTTGAGGATGATATCTATCCTCTTTTTCCATGCTCTGTAATTGGGTGCTCCTTTAATTTGTTTTCTCCCTTCAAAGAGTTAGACATGGTTCTTGAAGATAATAGGCTTGACTCCTTATATGATCCTTTTCCTTGATGACCCTTATTCAGACTTCTTTTCAATAGATCTCCAGGCAACCTTTTTCCTTCTTCTTCACCTTCACTCTGATACCATGTTAGAAAATTAGAAAGGCAAAATATTCTTTATGTTGATAATTACTCGTGATATTCTTATGTTTTTATTAACTTTTTTGTGTTGTTCTTTTAACTTAGTTCATCAAGCAATTACCAAAACCATAACACAAAGATCAAAGACACTAGATGTAGGCAAACATCCAGGGAAAACCCCCTATCTAGGGGAAAACACAGTGAACAACTCTTCCTATAATAGTTTCACGAGATGGTCCAAGACTCCTTGACCTAGACACAAACTTCCTCCAATCACCAAGTCAACCCTTCCTTTCTTCTGCAGATGATGACCTTCCGGCAACGACTTCCACCTAGCACTTCGATCTTGTAGCGATCGAATTTCGACCTCCCCAGCAACATAACTTTGACCCAACAACAAAACTTCGACCTGTAGTAGAATCCAAAATTTCGACCCCAACAGTAGCCCAATAACTTCGCATGTGTGAGAGAGAGGTAACCCATAAACTTCGATTTTTTTTCTCCAGCAAATCTCCTTCTATTTCTTATGCAATTTCATATTCTTTTGCTTCTCTCTCTTGAACATCGAACTTGTGAGTGGATGATCCAAATGAATCGATCTGCACTGTATTTATAGCCTCTTATGGAGTTCGAAGTACCTTGATGTAGGCCGACTTGATCAGGTAAGGGTCGGCGTGGTGTGGAGGTGACAAATGTCTTATTTGACTCAATAAAAAATATTTTTACATGATTCAAAAGCCAAAGAGGGGTCTCATAAAATGGATAATGACTCTAATGACTCAAAACAAAATCTAGAAGTCCTCAATGGGGATTTTGACCTATAACATGATGACCTAAGCATGAAACCCATGCTTTAATAAGTCATAATAATAATAAAAATTCCTTTTTCTTTCTTTTGATAAATACATTTCACTATGACTCAAATACAAGTATGAAGACCGAACGTAGTTACATTCTTCAACAATACCAAACCCTAGCTGGAAAATTTAGCAACACCCAATGCTCTTTACTCAGTAGACCTCAACAACCCTATCTTCTCTTTTCTCTTTTATGAGATTGAGCTGTCAACAATACTCTCCGCTCATCAAGTTGTCAAATTCTATCAGTAACATTAACTCTCTTTGGAGATAATAACACTTCTAATAGCATTCTCAGACATCAACAATAATAACTCTGCTTGCTCAACACATCTCAACAGATTTTGTCAAACCCTAACTCAACAATAACATGTCAAGCATGCATCAATGCCAAAACATAGGCATCAGTAATGATCAACATCATACCAAAACCTTAGCTACTTCTTGACAGTCATCTTAGCAACAATGATACAAAAATACGCCAACTTCTTAATCAAATTTTGACAATAGCATATGATGATGGCAATAGTCAACAAGACAACTTCTCTACACGTGTTAAATCAATACAGAGTAGACCCTTTAGGATGCTGATGTAGGCTTAAAAAATGCAATGGTGGGGTAACCTTCCTTGACTGTTCAAAACCTTAGAACTGTCACTTGAAATAGACAACCTTTGCTCTTTTGATTGCAACAATATAGAGCCTTCAGTCAACAATATTTACTCCAACAATTATTAAACATGTTTCATACCTCAAGTTTGGTGATGTGCTATAGCAGTCCATAACGATGCCCTTGAGAGATTTCAAAAGCTTTAGGTCAGCTTTGATCTTTGTTTTCTTGATGAAAAAGGTGCCACTAAAGATTTGCTAATGCAAGATTGTCCTCAAAATTTCTGATTACGATTACTCTATTAAGATTAAAATCTTGCCCCAATGCAACTTCCTTATTTGCTTCAATTTTATGCTTGAGATACTTTAAAAATATAGACTAGAAATCTCCACAATGTTTAAGAAACAATGTTTTGCAAACCCTAGATCAACCTTGAATAGCTTCCAAATGCAAGTTACTTTTTTTAGTAAAGGTTTAAGGCATATGCAATTTCTAAACTTTGCCTTGAGAACAAACTTAAAAACTTAGAACAAAACTGACAAATAGGTCACTGATCAAGGCCTACAATATGCTACGGAAATCAGTGTAAGAAATCCACCACATCATATATCATTGTTCAATATCAAAAGAAAACCATAGTCAACTTTGGATTTGACTTTAAGAGGAGCTCAGATATGTGTCTAGATAATAATTTCAAACTTCTAAAAATTAGAAAACCCTAGAGCTAACCAAAATCAAAAGTATGTTAACAGAGATCCTCAAGGCGGTGACTAGAAGCATGAACAGAGGTGACTAATTTGAGCGAAGGATTCTCAGCTTAGAGCAACCTCAGAAATTTGTCATATTTCACCTAAGAAAATGTTTCCTTTGGAAGGGTTGAATAGGTTTGTCAAAATCAAGCTAATATGTACCTTGTTTTTTAGTGAATAGGGTTAGAAAGAGAGGCCACAAATATTCAATTAAGCCCTTAGAATATGTGCTAAGTACACCAGAGAATACACCTTAGCTAATGTGTGATTAGGCCTGCAATGCTTGCTTAGAACAATCCACACAAGGGCCTTGTCTTCCATGACTAATCTCATAAAATGGTTTGCATCAGGGTGCATATGGATCCAGGTATTAGCCTCAGGTGCGAGCAGTTGGAGGGCTGAAAACACTAAAGAATTAGACCAAAGGTGCTACAGAAATGTGAAATTTCCTTGAAAATTGGAAATTTATTCTTCTAACTGATTATGCAATTATTTGCTACAACAAACAATGAATAAATCACACTACAATTATTCACAAATAAAAACGCTTCGGAAAATAAAATACTGGAACTAAGAAATATAGAGCACACACAATAAATTTGACGTTGTTATTTTTGGATAAATGTCCCCAAAAAACCCCGAAGGGAAAATTGGTGCAACAAATGAGGGTTTATTTTTATTATTAAGGAGTAGTAAAACTTGAGTACAATCTGGATGCCCAAACATGGCTATCATCAACAAGATATTTTGGCAAAATTATTGAGGGAATTTTCCCCTTCTCCACGAGCAATCCCAACACAACCTACCTCAGAAAAACTGGTCGTCCAAACCCTTGCACATATCCTTTGCATAGTGCTTGCGCAAACGCTCACTTGTGTGGCTTGAAACTGCCTTTGATCAAGGTGCCCTGCGTACCGCTATTGCTGGAAGTGACTCTCTGCCCCATGGAAAATTATCTCGGCCTCTGGAACCTGAATAGACCCGCTCCTCAGCCAAATCGAACTGCTCACTAACGCTGCCTACATAGTCCTTGTGTAGTCTATCTATGGAATAACTTTGCCTCTTGCTGTTGCCTCTCCAGAATTGGAAACTTCCTCTGGAATCACTTCTGCTGCTCCCTCCTAGCCTATGTGTCCCTTCTGGCTCGAACTCTTCTTCCCTACTCAACTGCTGTTGTTGGATAGCTCGATTTGCTAAGGAACTCAACCTCGCTTCTGTGTTCTCCATCTACCCATCGAGTTGCTCTTATAATCTCCAATTGGTGAACCAACAACCATGATTAGATCCCCATCAAAGGATAATATCATCTCCAACTTGATTCGTGAGTTTTTAGAGAAATCTCACCTTTTTCAATTAATCGTTGTTAATTAATTACTTTCCCTAAGTTAGACTCAGGAAATATTTAATTATTGATCAATCAACTTAATTGGGCCATCTCTAGGTGTTTTCTCTTGAAACCTTTTTTGGGTTTTGGAGATTTCCTCACCTCATTCAACAGAAGCTTTTTGTGGCCAAAAGCTTCCCACGGGGAGGTATGATCTGGATTAGATCATTTCCTTATTTGTCATCCATCTTGATGCTTTTAGAGTGGAAAAAGTGGAGCAATAAACACACAGGACCATTTTTATGACAATAGAATCACCTCAATTGGAGCTCAATGAGAAAGTTATGCCTCTTAGAAGTTGACTTATCGAAATTGATCACCATAATTTAAGAGGATGCCACATCAGTCCTGTTATTAATGGATAAAGGGCTAGCCACGTGATCATGATGAAGAAGATTATAGAAGAGTCAATATTGTAACTCTAGTTAAGAGTTGGAGGAGTCAAACTTAACCACTAGTAAGCTATTGGGATGTGTTATAATTGGGCCACTATTAGGTGAAGGGGTTCCATTCTATTCAAGTGCATTTTGCTCCATAGATAAGCAGAGTAGCTAAGAGTGGATAGAGAGAGAGCAATCAGAGAAGATTTGTGCACTGTAGCAACCCACGTGTCATAAGTCTTATTTCTTTGTACTTGCATTCATTTCCATTTAGAGAAATAGAGAGTAGAGTAGCCTCACCTTCTAGCTAGGTTTTTTTCCAAAAGCGTTTCCCAGGGTATATCTTGTGTTCTTATGGTTGAGTGATTATATTTTTGTTTGTTCTCTAATTTACACATTTTACATATTGCATGAACGAAACAATAACTTAATAAATCCATAAGTCTAAGGGAAAAAATAACTCGCAAAATATAGATTTTGAATTTTTAAGTATAATTTTATCAGATCTATTGCGACGAACTGTGCAGTGGAGTATCCTTGACAGTTTATGGATCATTTAAATGGAATATTTCATGGATAGTCGATCAAACACACCACTCAATGATAGTTAACTCTATTAGTGTATAAATCACGCTTCTTTGTTTATAATTTTGTGTGCACGACAGCATAAAGGTCCTGATATACCATGATCCTTAAACCAATGGGGGTATCCATAGAGGTGATGGCCATCCTACTAATATAATTGCTAATTTTTTATGGTATGGGATGAATACATGTTTTTGTTCAGCTTTCCCCTCCATTGGATGTGTTGTGTGTGTTTATGTTTGAATAATAAACAAGGGGGCTGCATTGTGTTTGGTGTCTTGGAATAGTTTCTAACATCTAGACTTTAAAATCTCATTTGTCATGATAGGAGTTGCTTTCGTATTCCACAATTTATTTACATTGACTATACTTTTGAGTCCCATTGACCAACTTTGTGGTGACTTGGACATTAATTAATCTTATCTCATCTGTCCCTATCTTTCGGAGCTAAATGTTTGTAGTGGTAAGAGTTGCTTTCACACTCCCACTATTTATTCACATTGGCTGTACTTTAGAGTCCATTGACCAGCTTTGTGGTCACTTGGACATTAATAAATTATCTTATCTGTTCCTGTCCTTCAGAGCTAAACAATCTGTCCCTAACTTTCGGAGCTAAATGTGTGTAGTGGTAAGAGTTGCTTTCACACTCCCACTGTTTATTTACATTGGCTGTACTTTAGAGTCCATTGACCAACTTTGCGGTCACTTGGACATTAATAAATTATCTTATCTGTTCCTGTCCTTCAGAGCTAAACAATTGTGACTATTGGAGACAAAATTTCTGGAAAATTGTCTCCAACATGAATTCGAACTGTTAAAATATGCATTCTAAGTTTTGTGACTATTATTCTCCTACTGATTAAGAAAAGGTAGGTATACTATTAGTAGATTAGTCTATCCCAAACAAAATTCTATTTTGGAAGTTGAAAAACAGATCTCTATCCTCGGAATCTTGTTAGAGTTTGAAATTTGGAGGAGTTTTAAAATTACAGTTCTTTATGATCTAAAACCTTCGTATTGTTTCTGATGATTAAAATATTTCATGGCAATTTGAATTCCAGGAGTAAAGACACGACATTGGAGACTACTGATGCCAACAGGAAAATAGATAACATCAAAGAGTTGGATGATGAACTGCTCAAAGGTCACCTGGTAAAGTAAGCATTCTTTTGTTAACACAAAAAATTGGATGTCGTGTGTACCTCTTTGTATTTTAATGCTTGCACCATGCCAAAAGAATGATTACACAAATTTAACGCAGGAGCAGATTAGAGAAACTTTCAAGTACTAAAATTGGCAAAGCTGGTGGATTTAATAACACAAACCGATCCCAAGTAAACTTAGGTGACCTCTCAGATCTAGAAACTGGAACGAGTTTACGGAGCATGGCAGACAGTACACCATCGGGGAAATCATATGATGTGACTGACAGGTATGCACTTCAATTTTATCTTCTTTCTTCAAGCACAGGCCATGCAATATGCAAGAAGATCCAGTTGGATTCCTATTAAGCAGTCTGTTTCTTTAGGCTGCAAAGTTCACATCCATTTTGAATGATTGTTTACAATATATAGTTGTGATCTATTGGGCATTTGAATTACCTTGGCAAAGTAGTAGCACAATAGGTTTGAAGTCATTTAAATGTATCCTAAGGGTGCCTTTAAAAACATTTTCCAAGTACTGTTTTTTAATGGGTAAATTCACCCTGACACTATCAATGAAAAGTGGTCATCAAGAAGTACAAGACGTGTTCTTTGAGGTTCTGCAATAATATCTTTATATTTGGCAATTTATATTTTGTTTTGGAGTTTTAAATAACAGTTGTTTTAACTGATTTTCTTCGATCCAGTATTTTGGCTACCGAAAATGGAGTCAGAGATACCAATGCCCTGCCACAGGACAAGAAGCATTCAAGGAAAGAAAATTGGAGAGCTTTATCTGTAGAGGATGATTCTTTGTATAAAAGTTATAAAAAGATGGAGGATGAATCTATGGGCTTGGAAGATAATGTGCAAATGGATATAGAAGAAAATATATCAAAAGGTGACAATAATGACAACACTTCTGCCAAGGAGTATGGTACAGCAATGTTTGAAGGCAAAACGATGTTTAGTAGGGGTAAGAGGAAGATGCACATGATTACTGAAGATGATGATTAGACAGTAATTGAATCGATTTTTCTTTACTGAAGCGTCGCTTTATGATCCACTATTTGTGGTTCGATGTTTCTTTATCGAGTTGTGTACACTAGCTGAATTGTAATTTTGTAAAACAAGGTGTGTATAGTTGTTCCTCCAATTAGATTATCGAAAAAAAAGCAGTCCTTGCTCCATACAAATTAGTGAGGCTCTTTCCAGGCTAATTGGTTCATTCAGTTTGGATTTCTCATCTTTCTAATTTGTTTTCACACTTAACCATGTTTGTCTCCTTTCTACATACCTTTTTGTGTTTCCAACCTTTCCATCTCTATGAGAGTGGGGCTTCGCATTTAGTCTACACGTGTTAACAATAATGGAGGCAATTTTGAGGTTATAGGGAGATGAAAGTTGACTCCAATAATATTACAACATTTGAAGCAACGATCTTAAAAAGAATTTTCCCACAATCAAGTATAGTAGTAGTTTGAACACGAGTTTTAATCACTCAATTTGATTATTTATATAAACTTGTGATTGATTCACATATTACGTTTATTTTTTATTAAGGTTCTTTAAGTTTAGGTAACTAATTGGGAATCTTTAATTTTTTGTTTTTGTTGATCTTGATAATGGAGTGCACAAGCTTGATCTTGGGCTTTGCCTAGATTACTTCAATGAGTTACCGATTCACCATGGTTAAAAAAAAGGATAATGGAGTGCACAAACTCGAACGAGTTACCGATTCACCATGGCTGAAAAAAAAGATAATGGAGTGCACAACTCCATCCTCCATTATACTTCTTTACTTCTTTGCTTAGACTACACGAAATGCATCATTGTCAAAAGAAGGTAAATTAGGTCAGATGTCCTTTGTTTTAATAAAGTTTAATGCAATGTATTGTAAAGGCTTGGATTGTGTTTGTTTTCCGAAATTTGAGTCATTATGAAACTCCTTTTATTTGAATGATACACTTGTTATATATGCAGTTTAGATTTTACAGGTGCAAGATAGAAATTTTACAAATCTTCTCTTGTAAAATGGAAAAATTTGAATTTGGATCCTAATAAATATGTGGGCAATATTTGTATAGTACTAAAGTTAAATTGATGTCATTTATGTAAATGATGTCTTTTTAATGTGTTTCATGTTGATTGAAGTTTAACAATTTTTAATTTTAAAGTGTTGAAATTAAATATGGCTAAACCAAATTTGAACACTGCTTACTAATTTCCACCGTAATTGTGTCGTAATCTAAATAGTTTGACTCTATCAAAACAAAATAAAAAATAATTTTTATCTATGGTAAAGATGTGTAATGTAATAAATAAATAAATAAACAAAATATATATAATTATTTATGGTAGAGATATGTAATGTAATGTAAAAAATGAAATAAAAATAAATGATTTTTTTTTAACAAAGTCGTTTGCTAATTATATTCCAAAAAAAGTTTGGGAGGCTAAGCTCCTGAGTTACATGAGTAGAGCTCGTAGGCTGAGCTTGAAGACGGATTGCATTACAAAATTCCCTTAAACTACTATCATTTCTGATTTGAAGGAAACAAGCACAAGAGTAAATTCTGACAAATTGAAATAAAAGAAGACAGATTTTACAAAACATCCTAGTCTATATTGATGTGGCTAATCTGACGAGCAATAGATTCATCTGGCTTGCTGTCCACTTCAACGATCTTGAAGCTGGATGAGCTAGTGCTTGGAGCATTGAGCTTCTCCAGCATGTATTTGAGTATATCTATTGATTCTTGAGCACGAGTGCAACTATTGGATAGGGCATTAAATTGTTCCTGCAGGGAGGAGACATGATGGAGAAAAAGATTTAAATCAGCTTCATATTTTGCATTGATTAACCGAGTCGATGAATCAATTTTTTCATCCAGAACACGGTGCGCGCTGATCTGCTCAAGCTCTTCCTGGAGGTCTCGGCAGTGCAGGGAGTCTTCACTACGAGCCATCTGAGAATCCTTAGCTCTGTCCTGATGATGTGGGAAGCAAAGATTCACTGCACCGAGAAAGAACTAATCCAACTGTTACAAGGAATGTGTTGGGACAGAAGATCAGCGAAACAGAGGAGGGGAAGAGATGAGCTCTCAGGGGAAAGAGAGGAGGGCGATGAAGACTTCCAGAATAGGGAGTACAAGTGGGAGGAGCATGTAAGCAACTGTAAAGGTGGGAGGATGTAGGGGCAACAGATAGATTACAGATTGACAGAAGACAAAACTTTAATATAGAAGAAGCGGTCCTCAACTGCTGATGCTAGAGGGGGAGCACTGGAATGAAAGGAGGATTGAGGAATGGTAGAGAAGGATGAGCTGAAGCAACGAATGGAGCGAAGGAGGTGACGCTACAAAAGGCGAATAGTAAAACAGGGCAGTCGAGAGGAATACTCAGGATTGAAGAACGAAGGTGGGGGGAACTGGCACAAGATGCAGGCGTTGAGAAGTAGCTTTGGAAGAGGATGAGCGTGGCAGCAACAGAGCAAGCTCTGATAGATGAGAAGGCGTGGAGACGAGGCAATAGCGCCCAGATATTTATGGTGAGCGGCCCACAAGAGGGGGAGGACGAAATCACGTGATGAGAGATGGAGGAATCACGGATTTCACAAGGGCGACCAAATCTCGATAGAGCTGTGAAGGCTGCAAGACTAAGATGTAAGATATTTGATGGCAGAGAATTGACCACATCGGGATTGCCTTGGATCTTGTCAAGATACGCCTTGAAGTTTCTGCAAGATTCAAACTTTAGAGGATTGTCACAAATCATGAGGTAGATCAGGGGAGGTGTTGAAAAAGATCTTCATTGTTGTAGAGGATATTCCCTTTAGTTTGGATACACGCTTGACTGACGAGTTTATCTGCTTCTTTGTTGATGACGTGGAGAATATGGAAGAATTTAAGATCCCAATTTTGGCTAATTATGGCTTGACATCTGCTGATGATTTGTTGAATGAAGGTGTTGGAGGCTTTGCGCTTGCTGTTCATAAGACTGATAATGATAGCAGAGGCTGCAAAGACCAACGCTTTCTTGATTCCGAGATTTTGAAGCTGGAGAAGGCCTTGATAGAGCGCCAGTGCCTCTGCTCTGTTATTATAAGATTTCCCAATCCCCACTCAAAGGTGACTAAGGGGTCTCCATTGGGGTTATAGATTACTCCCCCTGCCCCTGCCGCTCTTGGATTTGATTTGGAGGCACCATCAAAGAAAAGGGAGTGAGAGTTGCTGTTCCGAAGCCATTCTGTAAATTCATCCTACTTAATTCTGATTTTCCAATTGTGGCTGGTAGGATTGGTGTAAATGTTTGTTGTTGGAAGGCTCCTACTCTTGTCTATCATGCACCTGATAAAGTCTTTTTCTTCTACGCAAAGGCTAACAATATCAATTTTCTGTGTTCTTGGCAGCAATGGTTTCTATCGCTAGACTTTTAGCCTTGCTACATAATTGTCTGGTTAAGGTCTCCGGATCTCTAAAAACCTTGCAATTCCTTGCGAGCCAGATTTTCCATAAGAGTGCATATGGGAGGGCATCCCACACCCTCTTAGCGATATTATTTTTCTTGGGTTGCCAAGGGTAGCTCTTCTTCCAATTGTTTAAGATTTCACCAATGGAGAACTGAGAGTTCCAGGTGAGAGGGCCATTAGGGGCAATGCCATTCCAGCAAGAGATTGCAAATGGGCATGAAATGAATAAGTGCTGGATAGTTTCTTCTGCCTCTTGACAATTTGGGCAACGGGAGGGCCCAACAATACCTCTCTTCTGCAAATTATCTGAGGTAAGGGTTTTCCCTCTTAGGAGGGTCCATATGAAGAATTTTACTTTAGGGATGGCCTTAGATTTCCATACTGTTTTCCAGTACATCTATGGAGGAATATGATAGTCCCTGCTACACAAATAATGATAACCAGCTTGAATTGAGTAACTAGAGCCAGTGGGATCCCATCGAAAACTATCAATGCCATTTTTTTAATAGGAGCAATGTTGTGAAGATGGATCTGAAGACTGTCAAGGTTCTCCTTGAGATTTTCAGGGATGGGAGGGAAGCTCCATCCCTTCCATGCTTGAGTATTTATATCCCATTGAGAAATTTGATCTAAGCGGTGTATTCCTTTGCTTTGAAGAAAGAGGAGAATTTGATCCATACCTGACTGGCTGCTAATTGGCTGGTTCCCCATAATCTTATTTGCTCCAATATTGATTTTGCTGCCACCTTTGGGGACCTTAGGGACATTTTGTGCCATGAAGGAGATGATTTTTTTGCAAAGTTTTCAAATTCTTGTGCTACATCTGGCGGGTATTTCACTTGCTAGAAGTTGCTGCCTTGGGCTGCTGAGATATTTGGCTTCAAGAACTTTTTTCCACCAAGCTTGTTGTTCCTCGATAAAGCTCCATACTATCTTGCCACCAAAGGCTAAGTTTGTAAGCATCGGAGATCTGATTTCAAGTCCTCTTTTTTCCTGGCTTTGTATAACTTGCTTCTAGCTTACCAAGTTAATTTTTTTGTTTGTTTGTTTGTTTCCCTCCCTGCCATAGGAAATATTGGAGGATACTTTCTATTTTGTGATGAAAGGTTGCTGGGGCCTGAACAAGGGAGAACTGATATAGAGGAAGAGAAGAGAGACCTGATTTAAGGAGAACCAATCAGCCTGCTGGGTTGAGCCAAGTGGATCCCCACTTCTGAACTTTTCTTTTCAATTTATTAAGAGTTGTTTCCCATATTTCAGCTCTTGTGGGTTCTATACTCACTAGCATTCCCAAATAGCTGAAATGGTCCCAATTTAATTTGCAAGGCAACCCCAAAGATGTTGGCTATGTTTTGAATAGTTTGAACTGAGGCATGCCAGCCATGTATGCAACTTTTGAGATGATTTATCATGCCCTCAGAATATCTCATGTATTTGTCCAAAAGAGCTTTGAATCTTCGAGCTATGATTGCAGACGCTCTTCCTATTAGCAGGGTGTCATTAGCAAATTGGGAGTGGTTGATGTTTTTGACTCCATTTTCAAATTTGATGCCAGTAATGAGACCTGTTTGCCTCTTGTGATCAAGGGCACAACTGAAGGACTTAACCATTAAGATAAATAAGTAGGGGGAAAGAGGACAACCTTGCCTCAATCCTCTAGAGGATTGAAAGGCAAGACCAGGCCTGCCATTAATAAGGGGGGCTATCCAGGGTCCAGTGATGCATGCTCTAATGAGGTCAAGAAATGAAGAAGCAAAGCCCATTTTTTGAAGAGTAGCAAACAGAGAAGAGTGTTTGACTCTATCAAAGGCATCGCCAAATCTAATTTCAGGATGAATCCCTTTTCGTTTCTAGTATGGCTTGAGTGAATAGCTTCTTGAACTAGGAGGATGGAATCTGAAATTTGCCTATTTGCCATAAAGCCACCTTGATTTTCAGATATAAGCATTGACAATAAAGGCTTGAGGGGGGTTGCAAGGATTTTGGTAAAGATTTTATAAGAGGAATTGCAAAGGGATATGGGCCGGAAACGGGAGAAGTTAGAGGGTCGATTCTCCTTGGGGATGAGGGCTAGTGGGTTGAATTTGTATAACCTCCCATTTTGTTTTTCCGCTGAATCCATTTAAATAATTTGATGAGATCCTTTTTTATAGTTTCCCAATGCTCCCTATAGAAACAGATCGGGAAGCCATCTGGTCCTGGTGCTTTGTCTGGTTGAAGGGCCCAGATGTCTCCTTTGATTTCTTCTTCCTCTATCTCTTTGCTCAGTCTTTCATTCATTTCTGCAGTGATCTTATTTGGCCTATGTTGTAAGAGATCAACGTAGTCTTCTTCTTTTCCTTTTTCAGTTAGGAGTTCTTTGAAATGTTTTGAGGCGGCTTGTTTGATGGCAACTTGATTGTTTTGCTGATTTCCTGTGCTATCTGTGATAGTTGTTATGCTATTTCCAATTTTTCGAACTATGGCTTGCTTGTGGAAAAAAGCCGTATTCCTGTCTCTGCCCTTCAACCAAAGCTGTCTCGATTTAATTCGCCATTTCTCTTCCTCTTCTCTTCTAATGCTATATAGCTGACTGTAGAGATTTTCTTCCTGATTTTTTTCTACGTGATGGTACTCTTGCTTTTCCATTGTGTGATGGAGATCTTCAATTTTAGCTTTCACTTCTCTTTTCTTCATTTTCGGCTCTTTGTAGTGAGTTTTTGCCCAATCCTTGAGTGCATTCTTTACATTCCTGAGTTTGCTTTCCCAAATGAAACTTGGAGAACCTTCAATGTGCTATCGTCAGGTTTGCTGGATCAATTCTTTGGCTGCCACAATGTCATTCCATAAAGAGCTGTATTTGAAGGGAAGAGGGCCCAAAGGGCAATGAGATTTGAGAGTTAAAGCGGTGGGATAATGGTCTGAAGCTGCAAAGGGTAGAATGGAGGCATGAGCAGCTGTAAAGGTGGATAGAAGGGTTACATTCACCAGAATTCGATCAAGTCTTTCCATAATATTGCTTTTCCCCACCCTACGGTTACTCTAGGTGAATTTGCGATTCTTTGGGATTATATCAACAAGATCACCATGTTGCATAATATTCTCCAGTTGGTTTCTAAAAGGATTTGGGGAGAAGTTGCCTCCGCGTTTTTCATTAGCATGCAAAATGAGATTTAAATCTTCTCCTAAAATTATGTTGCTGTTATCTTCTTCCGCTATATTGTTGCTGAGAGAGTCCCAACAAAGCTCCTTATCCCTATAATGATTCGGAGCATAGACATTGTAGATGACTAGCTGTTGGCTGCTCATGTTGTTCTTCAAGACAATCTTGATCCAATGCTGTTCTATTATTTCTGCTGTATTGTTCCATTTAGCTTGATGCCAGAGCGTAGCAATTCCTCTTGAGGCTCCTCTGGATTCACAAACACTTCCTTTGTATTGCTTATGCTACTCAATAATTTTGTTCATTTCTAGCTGTCCTTGCATTGTTTCTTGAAGTAAAAAAATATATGGTTTTTCTTGGTTTATTAGGTCTTTTAAGGAATTTGCTTTGGAGGGGTGCCCTAATCCCTGCTGTTTCATGAGAGCACTTTCATCATTTCAAATGAGGGTTGCGAGGAGTTGCTCTCCCTCCCTGGTCCTTGTTTACTAAGTCCTTGTCAATTTGTCCTAAGATATAGGACTCTATGGGGTTCTGAAGACCCATTGTTATATCTTTCTGCGCATTTTCATCTCTGTGTTGCTTGTCTGATTTTCTTCCGGGCTTCTTTTGATTGTGAAGGGTGGCACCATGCTCCTTAGAGTTGCTTCTAGTGATTCTGATAAGGGGGATATCAGGCAGGAGGGAGGAAGAGATGATCAGAGGGAGGGGGGAATCTGAAGGGTCAGATTGAATCACAGGAGTGGGGGTATCCTCAGGAGGAGAGAGGATGTGGAAGGGATTGGAATAAGGAGAGGAGGGTAGAGGATCAGGCTAGCGATCAGGGAGGAAGGGTGGGATGATGAGGGAGGTGGATTAGGGGGAGGTCGAGAAGATGGGCCAACTTCATGAGATGGTTTGGGGTTAGGGGGTGCTTTTTTTTTTACTGTTTCCCATTGCTCTTCTTGTGGAGTGTTTTTAACATCAAGTAATTTAGTACAACGATTAGCAAAGTGGTTGTATTCATGACATACCTTGCACTTGAAAGGAATCTGCTCGTAATCAAGTTGCTGAATATGAGTCCAGTCACCAACCTTGAGCTTGATGGCTTTTGGCAGTCCTTTGCCCAAATCGACTTCTACACAGATGCGAGCATAACCCTGGATGTTGTCTTTAGGTTCACTCCGATCGATGTATTTCCCTACAGCATTTTCAATAGCACGAATTGATTCATCTCCCCAGTAGTGAAGGGGGAGGTGAGGAAGCCGGACCCAAAAATGAACAACACTAGGTATGTCCAATTCCAGATCAAAGTCTGGAGTCCATTTGTTGAGATATAATCCTCCGGAATCCATGAAGTAAGGCCCATTACGGAAGATTAAGTCCTTATCTTCTTTTGTTTCAAAATGAAAGGTAAAATATTCTTTCCCACAAAATCTAATAGAGATTTTCCTTTGTGTTTTATTTGACCAGTTCATTTCCACCCATCTCTGCACTATTTTTGGAGAGGGCTAGAGTCCTGTAAATTGTCCAATAAGTCCTCTTTCTACCAAAACAAGGGTAGCCATGCGAGGCAAGGTTGGAGGTAAAGATAGTTCCTGCAACCCATCAAGTTTTTTCACAAATTTCGAAACTGTGGGACGAGTTTGCTGTGGAGGTAATGACCTGACCAAATTGGAGAAGGCTTGCTGTAGAACTGCCTCCTTCGGTGGAACCATGCCAAGAGGCCGAGGGCCGAATCAAGGTCGCAAGCGGCAGCGGGAACCTAGCAGAGGAGCGCGCACGTTCCGTATCTAAAAAATCCTCTCCACAACTCCCACCCACAAAAGGTTCTAACGATTATTATTTTTATTAATTTTTGTTGGGTAGTTAGGGTAAACTTGGCTTGCTCAAGTTAATGGTGATTTTTGAGCTCCGTTTATGATAACTCATGGTATTGAAAACAATAAAATAAACAAAAAAATATAATTATTAATTAAAATAAGCTCCACATTTTTGAGAACCCATGGTATTGAAAAAATAAAATATGCTAAAAATATAACTATTAATTAAAATAAAATTAAGGTAATAGTAAATTAGTCAATTTAGCATTGATGGTAAATTAGTTAATTTACAATTTTGTGTTAACTAAGTATTTTGATTGGGGGTGAAAACCATGGTTTTCCCCATGGTATTCTTCTCTTTGGTAGCCTATTCAAGGCAAGAAAATTCAATTTTTCCACACAAAAATAACCGAATTTGAGATTTGAATCATTTTGTCTGAGAGCTATATATGGACACAAAAGATTTACAAAGCCACTCTGTCAAGTGACACTATTACAAGGATTAGGCCTTCACTTGTGAATATTGGTAAAGGTAAGCCTTGCACAATACCAAAAACATAGGTTATACATTCCGCAATTTCATGTTAATCATAATTTTTTTAAATGCATTTCAAATCTAACATTTAATTTACTCTAAATAGTTTTGGATGACAATAATGGATATCTTTTGCTAAAGTGTGTGAGGTTTATAACTTATATACGTGATATGTGTTTTAATCACCTAACTCCATTTCAAATCTGATGATGTATATGTTTTGTGTTATTAATTTAATGATTGTAAGTGCAAATATTAAGTGGATTGATTGTACTTAAATCTTTTATTTTCAAGTCGCCCAACACAAAATTAGTTAGAATTTATTAATAAAATTTTTTAGATGTATTCTTCTAGATTTTTTTTTTTATTTTACGTTATCTTGGTTTGCTTGCTTCTTGTGGATATCTTGACTCTTGAGTATAAGATTATTGGTGATGGTATTCAAATCTAACCTCTAATTTGCTCTAAATAATTCTGGTTGGCAATAATTGATATCGGTTGCTTTATTAAAAATAATTTATTATTAAAAATTCTCAGACATAACATTCTTCTCTTTTGAATTTTTTGGATTTTACTTTATCTTGGTTTGCTTGCTTCTTACAGATACCTCTACTCTACTTCTTGTTTGCTTTTGCAATATTATATTTATAATAATAAGAATTATATTAGCATTTATTATTCATTGATCTATATTTGAAGGGAAATTCAAAAAGGTTGCGTAAGGAACTTAGATTGCAGATTCGTTTGCCTCGACCGATAGTTTGCTTGGAATTGCAAGCCCCATGGACTTTTCACAATATTTGAATATTCTCCTTACCATAGCCAAATTGACACGTCGGGAACGAGCAAACGTGGTTACCAAAGATCACAGATCGGGAGCTACCTTTTCTGTTCAATGAGCCTTAACTTACAGAGATTCAACCTTTTGTTTTAACTTCGTGTAGGTCTTCTCACTTTTAGGTTTTTGCTCTCACTACTATCTCCAATCGCCCCAAAGCAACAAGTTTACTCAGTGTACTTAATAAATAGAACTTGATTAAAAAGGTTACTTGTGCTCCTATTCGTTCGCGTGATAAAGGGCGTGTTCGTTCAATAGCTACAGTCCATGTCTTGACTGCTAAGGCCAATATGCCCAATTATAGACAACATGTTAAAGTTGGCAACTAGGGCCAAACTCCACACGGGTCATCTTATTTATGACAACTGACATTTTTCTTGGATTCCTCTCTTCGAGAGGTGTAAGATTGATCTAAAGATCATCCGATACCGACATGTACAAATGAAGATATGAATTTATTTATATTATGGACAAATTGTCAAGCTCAGCCAGCAAGCAAAACAGAGATTCAAACCCCCAACTCATCCTCAACGTTGCATATAAAAAGAGGAGACCTCAAGTCATTTTATCACCATCTCATCTCATCATCTCTCTCTCCTCTTGTGATTGGGTATGCAAATCTAGGCAGCTGTCTCTCACATGTGTGAAGGAAGGACGGATTTTGTTGATTGTGTTGATCAGCGTTGACCGAGCTGTAGGATTGCTGTTTGACTGCGTTGACCTCAAGCATTGACTTGTTTTGACTGTGGTTTGGGTGAGGAATCTCTGTCTTAGCAAGTTGTATATCTGGGAACTAAAATCGAGGCAATCTAGCCTCTCCTTTGACCAACGTTCACTGCCTTAGCGCTGGCTGCAGGTTGACTTTCATTGACCAATTTTTGACTAGATTTTTTCGAATTGTTTTGGGCTGATTAGGCTTGCTGTTGGAGGCAAAAGTTGGCTGGGTTTCACTGCACTGATTAGAGGGAATATTTTGCCTTGTTTGACCAACGTTGACTTTTCTGGTTAGGGCTTTTTGCTGCTGTCATAAATTATCAGATTTGTAAATTGTATTGTCTCTCTCTCTACAGAACTATTGAAGACTATAAGAAGAATTGATCAAGCGTTTCCCAACATTGGGGTTTCTCCCTGGATGGTGCCACATCTTGTGTCCTCTTGTCTTGGCTTGTCTTCTACTATTTATGTTTATATTCTATCTGCATTTTACTATCACGCTGATGTGATTGCTAAACTGGATATTGATATTGGGCTAATAAAGAAATTGAAGTAAATTGCTCTTAAGCATAGAACATACCATTGTTACCTAAAATTAACATGGTATCAGAGTTGAGGTGAAGACAAAGCCTAAGCAAGAGTGAAAGAGCAATCACCAAAGACAGTTGGACAAGGACAAAAGGCTCAATGGGTTCCTCATCCCACTTTCCGGCTCAAGACAAGCTCTGTGAAAAGTCTCACTATTGTGGATGGAAGATGTCTCTTGATTTGAACTTGGAAGAACAAGAAGTGTTGGATTATGTGAAGGGTAAAATCCCTGAGCCTCCTTCAAATGCACTAGCTGCTGCGAAGACCAAGTAAAATAGGGCTGAATTCAAAGCAAAGAAGATTATCAGAGATTCCATTGACAAGCATTTGGCGGTCTACATCTCCGATTTGAACACCTCTAAGGAGATCTATGATGGATTGGTCAACATGTTCAAGGTTAGTGATGCTAATCAAATTTTATTTCTCAAAAATAAGTTGAAGGATATTAAGAAGGGCAAGGACGAGGATATTCAATCCTACTTCTTAAGGATCACTGAGATCAAGAATGATCTACTTTCGATTAGAGAGGTCATTCTTGACGGGGAACTTATTATCACTACCCTTGGAGGACTACCACTCGAGTGGTATATATTTAGAACCACTATTCTCAATAATGATCGAATTCCAGGGTTTGAAAAATTGATGTTGAGATGCATTCAAGAAGAAACAAGAATGGTGGAGCAAGAAAGGCCTTCTAATAGAAGCAACCCCACTGCATTCTCCGCTCATGCCAAAAGGAGAAATAATGTAGGGTCTAAAGGTCATTTCAATGGAAAGCCTGGATCTAAGGGAGGAAGGAAGGGTAAGTGCTTTGTTTGTAATAAGTTTGGCCACTATGCAAGGGAGTGTCCAAATAGAAGGGACACATCGCATGATGATGATCACAATCATTCCAGGGGCAACTTCAACAACAACAATCAAAGGAATGGTAGGTTCAATGGCAAAGGAAAAAGGAATGCGAGATATTAAGGAAATGGTTGACCCTCCAAGAAAGCAAGGAACTCCAGGTATGAAGAATCAAATGTTGTTAACAATAAGCAAAATGAGCACTATCTTATATCGGCCCTCTCGACTACCTCTCCACCAGACACTTTGGGGAATTGGCTAATTGATAGTGGTGCCTCAAGGCACTTCATCAGATACGAGGAAGCTCTCTCTAATCTAATAGAGAAGGAGACAAACTTGGAGATTATCCTTGGAGACGATGCCACCTATCTCGTGAAGGGAGTAGGGAATGTTACCCTTCAATTGAATCAAGGTAACACTATTCATTTACAAGAAGTATTATATGTACCTGATCTCAAGAAGAACTTGATGTCCATTTCGGCAATGGAAGACAAAGGATACAAGGTGGCATTCATCAATGGAATGGTACGTGTTTGGAAAATAATTTTAAAGATGCTTTTACCCTTGGGTTCAGGGTTGACACTTTGTATCAAGTTGGAGGAAGTCCATTGGGAGCCATGCCTCGCGACACATCTCTACAATCTGAACTATGGCACCAGAGGTTTTCCCATCTTCATTACAAGGTTCTACCCAATGTGAGACAAATGGTGACAGGGATGCTCGAGTTCAAAGTAAAGCATGAAGGTGTATGTCTGGGATGTTTCGAAGGAAAATTAACAAGGGGACCATTCCCCTCAAGTAATAGCAATACCACATATATATTGCAATTGATCCACTCCGACATATCTAGTATGATGCCCATAAACTCTTTGGGAGGATACTTATATTATCTCACCTTTACGGATAATTATTCTTGCAAGACTTGGATCTACTTCTTGAAAAAGAAGGATGAAGTGTTCACCTGGTTCCGACATTTCAAAGCCATGATCGAAAACCATTCCGAGAAGAAAATCAAGATATTGAGGACTGACAATGGGACTCAGTATGAATCAAATGAATTCCATGATTATTGCAGAGACGCTGGCATTAAGAGGGATACTACAATGCCATATACTCCCGAGAAGAATGGTGTCGCTGAAAGGAAGCATCGTACTTTGTAGAAGCTGTTCGTGCCATGCTTCATGATTAAGGGCTTCCGAAAGTTCCTATGGGCTGACGCTGCAAATACCACCGTGTATGTTCAAAACCAATGCCCTCATCAAGCATTGGACTCCAAGACTCCCGAAGAAATGTTCACTAGTAACAAATCTGATGTCTCTCATTTTAGAATTTTTGAAAGTCCTGTATATTTTCATGTGCCAAAAGAGAAAAGAAGCAAATTGGTTGCATCTGGGAAAAAAGGAATCTTTGTGGGCTACAATGAAAATTCTAAGGGTTATAGAATTTATGTGGCTGGTCAATGGGAAGTTGAGGTAAGTCATGATGTCACCTTTGACGAAGATATGGCCCTTAGCAAGATCAACAACTTTCCTATCCCAAGGAAAGACAAAGAAGTTGACATCGGAAAACATGGTGCAAAAGAGGACGAAACGATGCCTGATGTTGATGAACCTATGGATCCTATAGATCCTCCTCCTCATGAGCCTTCCTCCTCCAAAAGGAGACCCTCATGGCTTAGGGAGACTCTTGAAGATGCCAAGAGACATATTGCACCAAGGGGGACTTTCCATGAAATCAAGAAGCCAAATAGGTATCAAGCATACTTGACCATCATGAGCACTATCATTCAAAATGAGCCTTCATCATTCGAAGAAGCTGTGAAGCAACAAGTATGGAAGGATGCTATGAATGAAGAATACAAGTCAATCATGAAGAATGATGTTTGGGATGCGGTTCCTAGACCCCAGGACAAATCGACTGTCACCTCTAAATGGCTTTACAAAATCAAGCATGGCACTGATGGAAGTGCAGAAAAGTTGAAGGCTCGCTTTGTTGCTCGAGGCTTCTCTCAAAAGGAAGGTGTAGATTATGATGAGATATTTGCACCTGTTGCCCGATACACCACCATACAACGATCATAGCCCTTGCTGCCTCGCAAGGATGGAACCGACATCAGATGGATGTCAAGACCACTTTCTTGCATGGTTCGATCAAAGATGAAGTCTATGTGGAACAACCTGAGGGGTTTGAGGTTCATGACCGCGAATCTCATGTATGTAGGTTGAATAAAGATCTCTATGGCTTGAAGCAAGCACCCCGGGCTTGGTATGAGAGTATTGATAGCTTCTGATGAAGCTGAGATTCACTAGAAGTTAAGCCGATCCGAGCTGATGGAAGTGCAGAAAAGTTGAAGGCTCACTTTGTTGCTCGAGGCTTCTCTCAAAAGGAATGTGTAGATTACGATGAGATATTTGCACCTGTTGCCCGATACACCACCATACAACGATCATAGCCCTTGCTACCTCACAAGGATGGAACCGACATCAGATGGATGTTAAGACCACTTTCTTTCATGGTTCGATCAAGGAGGAGTCTATGTGGAACAACCTAAGGGGTTTGAGGTTCATGACCGCGAATCTCATGTATGTAGGTTGAATAAAGATCTCTATGGCTTGAAGCAAGCACCCCGGGCTTGGTATGAGAGGATTGATAGCTTCTGATGAAGTTGAGATTCATTAGAAGTGAAGCCGATCCAAACCTTTACTTTAAGGTTGAAAATGATAAACCTCTCATACTGGTACTTTATGTGGACGACCTCTTTTTGACAGGTGTAGGCCCTCTCATTCACAAATGTAAGAGGGAGTTGGTTTTTGAATTTGAGATGAAGGACCTAGGATTGATGCACTACTTCCTAGGCTTGGAGGTCTGGCAAAAGCCAAGAGAAATTTTCCTATCTCATGGAAAATATGTTGTGAAGATATTGGAAATATTTGGGATGGTGGACTGCAAGCCTATGACTACCTCGATGGAACTTAACTTCAAGAAGTTATGTGGTAGTGCTTCTGGACCTGAATTAGGAAATGCTTCTGAGTATCATCAACTCATAGGAACATTGATGTTCTTGGTGAACTCCCGTCCTGACATATGTTTTGCAGTTAACATGTTGAGCCAATATATGGTTGAGCCTCATCATATACATTGGATTGGTGCTAAGAATATTCGGGGCACAATCACTCATGGACTGAGATACATTGCCGAAGATGTGAGGCTGCATGGTTATTCTTATGTTGATTGCGCTGGTAGTGTGGTGGATCGTAAGAACACTTATGGATGCTTCTTTGGGTTCTACTTCAATATCCCGGATGAGCAGGAAGCAAAAATCGATTTCCTTGAGCACCGTCGACGCTGAATACATAGATGCTAGTATGGCCTCCTATGAAGCTGCCTGGTTGAGGAAGCTCTTCAATGAGTTGTTTGGACATGTGCTGGATACCACTGTGATCCTCTGTGACAACCAGAGTGGGATTCAATTATTAGAGAATCCCATGTTTCATGATTGCTCCAAGCATATAAATATTAGGTACCATTTTATTCGGGATATGCTACAACGAGGATAAATAAGGCCTCATCACATTGGGACTGATGAGCAGGTCGCCGATATTTTGACAAAGCCCCTGCGGAAGGTCAAGTTCTTAGCCTTTCGAGAACGACTTGGAGTCGTGGAGAGACCCTTTTGTGAGGGTCCTGTATGATATGGACATTGAGCTCTGAGATCTCCATGGGGCTTGGGGTACTTCTTGGAGAGATGAGCAACCATATAGTGAGTGGTTCAGCCTTCCCCTAGTGGATTGCTGTGTACAGGGTGAGTGGTTCAACCTTCCTCTGTGATACCCTTGGCGACATGTAGGCAGGATGAGTGGTTCATCCTTCCCTTGTTGAGACATCCTACCCATGCAGTCTGGGACTCATAGGAAGTACCTCTCATCTATCTAATGGGTAGGGAAATGAGGAGAGGGACCATAGTACTACTGACGGACACATCGTTTACTACCGTACTCCCTATGTTAGGATGACCAATATTGATTTAGGATCAATTGGAACTGGCTTTGGGTCACTTAGAGTGGTATGAGATACTCTCTTTTGATTGGAACTGACTTCGGGTTAGTAAGATTGGTATGAGACACTCTCTTTTATCTGGGACTGACTTCGGGTCAGTAGAGAATGGTATGATACATTCTCGATCACTTCTTTTCTTCATAGTTCAACAAAGCAGTGCATTGATGAGAAAGATAATACAGTTTGGCATATGGAGTTCTCCCTAGTTGAGAGGGAGTGTTAAAATTGGAAACTAGGGCCAAAGTCCACATGGGTCATCTTATTTATGACAACTGATATTTTTCTTGGATTCCTCTCTCTGAGAGGTGTAGGATTGATCTAAAGATCATCCAATTCCGACATGTACAAATGAAGATATGAATTTATTTATATTAAGGACAAATTGTCAAGGTCAACCAACAAGCAAAACAACATTCAAACCCCCAACTCATCCTCAACGTTGCATATAAAAGGAGGATACCTCGAGTCATTTTATCAACATCTCTCTCCTCTTGTGATTGGGTACACAAATTTGGGCAACTGTCTCTCACACGTGTGAAGGAAGAAGGACAAATTCGGTTGATTGCGTTGACCAGTGTTGATTGAGCTGCAGGATTCTTGTTTGACCGTGTTGACCTATTTTGACTTGTTTTGACTACGGTTTGGTTGAGGTGTCTCTGTCCTAGCAGGCCGCAGATCTAGGCACTAAAATCGAGGCAATCTGGCCTCTCCTTTGATTGCCCTAGGGCTGGTCGCAGGTTGAATTTCATTGACCAGTTTTTGATTCAACTTTTTCAGACTATTTTGGGCTGATTAGGCTTGTTGTTGGAGGCCGAAGTTGATTGGGTTTGACCAAGATGATTAGAGGGAGAATTTTGTCCTGTTTGACCAACACCGACTTTTCTAGTTAGGGATTTTTGCTGCTGTCATAAATTATCAGATTTGTAAATTGTACTATCTCTCTTTCTTTGCTGAACTATTGAAGACTATAAGAAGAATTGATCAAGGGTTTCCCCACATTGGGGTTTGTCCCTTACTGGTGCCACATCTTGTGTCCTCTTGTCTTGGCTTGTCTTCCACTATTTATGTTTATCTTCTATCTGCATTTTACTATCATGCTGATGTGATTGCTAAACTGGATATTGATATTGGGCTAATAAAGAAATTGAAGTAAATTTCTCTTAAGCATAGAACATACCATTGTTACCTAAAATTAACACAACAAGGCAAGGAATTTTATTTCCTACCTTCTTGACTAAGAGTTAAACACATACTTTGATCCCAAAGGATTGCATTTCAACTTGGTTAAAGTAAGTGATTTGGGTCTCTCGTCCACAAGATGTAACCCTAGAGATCCTTACTTTCCAGAATAGTTTGGTCCTTTATACCCCTTCACAACAAAATCCAACCCAAACTGCCTTAAAGGTATTGATTAAAGACTCACTAACTTGCCGTGGATTTTGGAAAGGCTTTGTGAGATAAGGTGAACAAATTATGGATAATTGTTTTTCCTTGGACCGACCCTAATAAAAAATTCTTGAATAATGGTGATGACTTACCAGGTAATTCTACAGATTAGATACATCTTAGATTTTCGATCAAATCCTGCTAAGCATTTTCCAGGAAAGATTTGCATTGTAATATTACAGTGATGAGTTATGATATGTTTTCCCACTTGAATATATGTATGTGTGTGTGTGTGTGTGTGAAACCAACGTAGACCCATCTTAACTCTGAATCCATCAAGCGTTGAGAGGGATCAAATTTCTTGAGGTGCAAACCTTTCCTCAATTTTTGCACTCAGGAAAAAGGTTTGCACCTCGAGAGTTTGATCCCTCTCATTTCTTTCATTGATATTGGGAATAAATTGATGTTTTAAGTGGAAACCTCTTGCCTAATCATGCAAAAGGACTTGCATAAATTTTGGTGGGCACCAACCTCTAGTAAGTCTACATGTTTTCTTTTTATTCCTACCTATTTCTATGCTAATAATTTCATAAGTAATCGCAGGGTTGTTGGACTAACCACCACACCTATATGAACAGATCATGTGGACTAATTACCAGCGTGGAAACATGGGACTAACTGCCCACTCTTGGATTCTTACTAATGGCTGTGGGTTTTCCTGTTGATAAATCCAGGGGCAACTAGATTAGATGTAATTTCTCTTACTTTGATAACCGATTGTGATATCTTTTTACTTATCTTAATTAGATTCTTCTTCAACTTGATTATTATTGTGTTCTTATGATCAAACAACTACCAAATCATAAAGAACAATGAAACACAAGATATAAATGATCATCCAGGGCCAAAACCTCTCCAACTTAGAAGAAAACCCACAAGAATTTTTCTCTTCTTATAGACATTCTATTGATGAATTCCAAGACCTATGACCATTGACCAAGACCCTCCGAGAGCAAGTCAAGTCCTTGCTTTCCAACAACTTCTGCAATTTTGATCCCTAGTAGATTCTTCTACAACGTTGACCTCCCAACAGATTCTTTTGCAACTTTGACCTGCCCAACAACTTCTTCTGCAGAAACCCTAGCCTTCGCACGTGTGAGAAATACTGGTATATTCTTCCTCCTTTTCTCTTTGCTTGAGTTGATCCTCTCTCCTAGAGAACTCAACTTGCAAAGTAACCTTGAATATGCCGTAACTAGACTTCTGCAACTCATCCTCTTCTGCTGCAATATGTGACCTAATCCTTTCACGTGTGGAGAGAAGTAGTCCAAAACAAATCCAGAAGACTCGTCATTTTCTTCAATCTTCATCCTTCTTTTCTTCGCACCTTTCTCTTTCTTGTGATCGAACTTGTGTGAGTGTCCAAAGTGAGGTCGAAGTCTCTCTTATATATAGGTCTTCTGCAAGGTCAAATTCCACCCTTGAGGTCGACTTGTCCATTTAAGTAGGCCAACTTGATCTTTGCATCATGATGAGGTCTTGTAGGGTGTTTTGACTTGATTTTGACTTGTCGGAAAAAGTAACTATGTTCAGTCTTCAATAATGTACTTGAATCATTATGTAATGCACTTGTCAAAAAAATAAAGAAAAGAATTATTATTATTATTATTGTGACTTATTAAAGCATGGGTTTCATGCTTGGGTCACTATGTTTTAGGTCAAAGTCCCCATTGTGGACTTCTAGGATTTATTCTGAGTCTATAGAATTATTATACATTTAAAGAGACCCTTCTTGGGATTTTGAATCATGTAAATCGGTAAAGTATTGAGTCAAATATGAATTATGTAAGCTTCACACCATGTCGGCCTAAGAGAAGATCAAGTCAGCCTAAGGACCCATTCGACCCCACAAAAATCATATAAAAGGAAGGAATTTGAATTCATTTGGAGAATCACTTCTCATTCTATCTCTTCTGGGTAGAAGTGCGAAAATGTGTTTGCCGGGTAGAAGTGCAAAGTAGGACATTGGTAAAGTCTATTCTCGGGAAGCCGAAGTGAATGTTTGGGGGAGTCTAAAGAGTCAAGGAAAATCGAAATTTTGGTGGTGGTCTCTCTCTGTTTCATGCTCTGGATTGGGAGAACGAAGTCTCCCAAGTTGGACTGCTGCTAGAAGCTGTGAGCTGCCACAAGTTGTTGCATAGTTGAAGTTGTTGGAAAGAGATCAATCTTCTGGAGGTTGACTTGGTGTGGAGGGAAGGTCTGGTCAAGGTCTAGGGTGAAGAGTCTCAAAGAATACTATTGAAAGGAAGAATTACTTTGACTGGGTTTTCCCCTCGAGGGGGGTTTTGCCCTGGCATGTGCCTACATCTTGTGTTCATTATTTTATGTACTACTGCTTTGTGTAATTGCTTGATGAACTAAAGAAAGAAGATATAAAGAATCATAATAAAAAGTAACATTATAAGTGATTATCAAGATCGAGAAAATATTTACTGCCTTTTTGATTTTCCAACATGGAATCAAAGCTTTGGTGAAGAAAGAAGAAAAAGGCAAATCCATTTATAGGCACTATCTTAGGGAAGGAAGCTATCATATTCAAGGAAGATGTCTATCTCTATGGAGGGTGAGAACAAGCTTGAAGGAGCATCTAACTTCAAATCCTGGAAGAAGAGTATTGACCTAACCCTCGAGAAGAAAAAGGTGTTAGATTTGGTAAAATGAAATGTAAAGAAGCATACCGAAGAAGCTAGTGATGTCGACAAAGCAAAATTCAGGGATTTAGAATTCGTGGCTATGACTCTAATGGTAGACGGGATAAGAGACAATATTGTCCCATTCATAGCTAACATCGATCATCCTCAGGAGATGTATGAAGCCTTGTCGAAACTGTTCACTATTAAGAAAATTGGTCAAGTAGCAAGTTTAAAGAATGAGTTGAGGAAAAACAAAGATGACTAAAGAAGATATTGCTACAACCTTCTTTGTAAAAATAGCTAGACTCAGGGATGATATTTTAGCCATCGATGAGATTATTTTGGACAAAGAATTGGTGATCACTGCTATATTAGGATTGCCACCCTCTTGGAGTGCTTTTTCTTCAGGTCTCAATAGTTGGACGGTAGCTCCCACCTTTGAAGAATTATGGAACGCATGTAGTCAAGAAGAATTAAGGATCTCAATGGTTGCCAATCCTAAGGAAGTATCAAATGCTTATGTTTATCATCATAAAGAAAAGAGATCAAAGGGACAGAGGAAGAAAGTTGACATGTCTCAGATAGATTGCTCTCAATGTCATAAGAAAGGTCACTACAAGAGTGACTGCCCCGAGAATCCAAGGAATAAGACGAGAGGAAGAGATCAAGACAACTTTGCTGAAGAAGGAGACTCAAAGAAAGTCAAGCTTGAAGAATTCGACATTAGGGACTTACACTATTAAGTCATTTGATTTACATAACTTGTTTCATATGTTTTAGAATTTATAGGTTTTTAACATATATTTGGAAAAGACATTTTTGTATCGCTTTAAGTTTGTAGGTTTCCCTCAAGCTTTGGAGGGAGCTCCCAACATCTCTCAAAGATAGGTATCTCATGTATTTTCAGTTTTGGGTTCATGTACTCATTTAGTTTTGATTATGTTAAATACTAATCAACATTATCCCTCTATTGTCTTGATTAGGGAAAACATCTGCAAGGAAGAGGATCTCACAAGACAAGGTTAGTCAAGAAACAAAGGTATGCTTTGAATTCATTGATTGAAAAGATTCTTCATTTGATGATCTATTACTAACCTTGTTATGACTATAAGTATTGAATCCTAGTGATTCTTTTCTGGGTGATTCATATTTTGATAAATCTACCCACCCCACTCTTATTTGATTTTATGAATTATTTAACCTCCACACCATGTCGGCCTAAGAGAAGATCAAGTCGGCCTAAGGACCCATTCGACACCACAAGAAGCCTATAAAAGGAAGGAATTCGAATTCATTTGGAGCATCGTTTCTCATTCTCTCTCTTCTGGGTAAAAGTGCGAAAATCTGTTTGCAGGGCAGAAGTATGAAGTAGGAAGCTGGGAAAGTTTGTTTCCGGGAAGCCGAAGTGAATGCGAGTTTGGGGGAGTATAAGGAGTCAAGGAAAATTGAATTTTGGTGGTGGTCTCTCTCTGTTTCGTGCTCTAGATTGGGAGAATGAAGTCTCCGAAGTTGGACTATTGCCAGAATTCGTGAGCTGTCGCAAGTTGTTGCATATTCGAAGTTGCTGGAAAGAGATCAATATTCTGGAGGCTGACTTGGTGTGGAGGGAAGGTCTGGTCAAGGTCTAGGGTGAAGAGTCTCAAAGAATACTATTGAAAGAAAGAATTACTTTGACTGGGTTTTCCCCTCGAGGGGGGTTTTGCCCAGGCATGTGCCTACATATTGTGTTCATTGTTTTATGTGCTGCTGCTTTGTGTAATTTCTTGATGAACTAAATAAATAATATATGAAGAATGATCATAACAAGTAACATCACAAGTAATTATCAAGATCGAGAAAATCTTTACTTCCTTTTTGATTTTCCAACATGACTCAAATATTTTTTTTTTTACAATATGTAACATGCCCAAATGGGTCTTCAATACATGACAATGACCCAATTGACTTTATGACAAACCTAGAATCTCTCAATGGGTGTTTGACATATAAAATAAATTTCCTTGAGCATGAAAACCATGCCTCAAGAATATCAATAATAAATTTATTTTTCTCATTACATCAAATACATAAAATCATGGTTACATATGTCATTGATAAAGAGATTGTCTTTCGGATTAATCAAATTATTGAATTTTGGTCGACGTTCGAACCAACTAATGTGGTTCATCATCCGGACAAAAATGAAAAAACTAATCTTCCCAATTGTTTACATAGCAGTGATGCATCCTGATCCGGAATTAACCATTATGAACTAGCCATTGAGAGATGGTTGTTATGAATTAGGAATTAGTTAATGGGATAAAATATTAATTTATTTAATAATTTATTATCTATTTTCATTTTAATAGAATAAAGCAATATATATTTATTAATTTATGATTTATTTTCAAATTCAATGATATAATGTAATAAAATTAATTGAAAAATATTAAAGATTGTTAGAAAAGAGGTTAGAGAAATGTTATTAATATAATAATTGATAATAAGTTTAATTAAGGTTGAATATAACAATTAAACTAAAATTAGTTTAAATATAATTAAATAATGAATTATTAGGGAAATTAACGAAAAAGGGAAAGGCAAGAATAGATAAAAAAGACAAGAATGAGAAAATATAAATAAAAAAGGATAAAATAAAAATAAGAGAAAAATAAAATAAAATAGAAAAAAAGGAAATAGAAACAATCAAGAGGAAAGGGCACGAATCCAACTTCTGCTTAATTTCCAACCATCATCCCGATTGAGATTGATCACATGCTTCTCAATCTCAATGACTTCTCTTAGCTTCCTATGATGGAAATGGTCAACCCTGGCTATGACATGGGAATCTTCTATGTAGACATGGTGTTTAGATTTCACTGCATATTCAGCTAAGGCTGAGGAACGAGAGCGATTATGCCTAATGTCCACTGCATGTTCTTGGATTCTATGGTTAATGGAGCGACCGATTTCACCAATGTAAGGGATCCCACACGAGCAAGGAATTGAGTAAACCCCTTTCATGTCCTTAGGGTTAACAAGGTCTTTAACAGATCTAAGAGAATTCGTAATGGTATTAAGGGGCTTGAAAGTAGCAACAACTTTATTCTTCTTAAGAATATGACCAATCTTATCCATGGTTCCATGGATAAAGGGAAGCAACACATTAGAAATTTGATCATCACAAGCTTGCTTAACTAGAAATTCTTCATTGACTCTTTGAAAAGCTCTGATGCCTTGTTGTCTGCAATAGCCATTATTTTCAAAAACATTCAGCAGATGAGATTTTCAAAAACTAGTTCACATTTGGCTTCTCTTCATACAACTACCTCTTTCAAGTCATGTTTCCTTCAGGATACTCCATCCAACCACATGAGTGCTAGTTGTAGGTGACATCTCCAACTCTCTTTCGGTAGCCCGGTATCAACCCATCCAGATGTTGTTCAAAAATCAGAAATGAACATCAACTACAAGTTACCTTTTATTATGGCCTTTCATCATGACATCTTGCTTGCTTACAACATCCTGCACATTCATAAACACATCTCCAAGAATTCATATGTCAAGAGTCTCCTTTATTTACATACCTTATCATGGTCTCCTTCTCTATGGAGATCTCATGATCAATTCTTCTAGTCATGAGATGTTGACTTCCCTTTTCTTATGTGACTATAGTTGCATCTTTCATGATCTCTTCTTTCTTCTCTTCACATATTGCTTCCCAAGAACTTTCATCCATGGTTCCTTCATCTTTTTCAACCACCTCATATTCCATATGAGGACATATTATGTTGATCATCTCGTCAATATGTAAGTCATGCTTTCATGCATCTTTCCAAAGAGAGAGATCCCTGTTCTTTGATTATGCTCAAGAGTAAGAGCATTTACCCATATTATCTGCAACCATACGATGCTATGAAATTATTTTATCTATATGCATGCATACCTGTCCTTTCCCTTGGTCATCTAGTATTCCTTTCCTTGATTGAAATTATTTCAACCATCTTGACATGCTGCCCTCCTTTGTCACTATACCATCATCCTTCTAAACAATGGATTTCACACTAGGTGAAATGACTAGTGAAACACTCTCTTCTTCCAAGAGAGGTGAACCTTCTAATGAAGCTTCCAACAAAGGATTTTTGATTGTCTTCATCGTGCAAATGCTCCTTCCAAATGGTGATGATGTATGATGAAATCCTTCTATCATGCTAGATGACCTTCTTCTAACCATATGTACTATCTATGCTTTCAATGAGGTTATCAAGAACTACTTGATGACTGCTACATCCATGTAGACTTTTGCTTCAACTTATTCTTTCAAGCTTCTCTAAAGATGTCATGAACTCTTGTTTCTATGGTATGCTTTCTAATATGATGCCATCTCCTACTATGATGCATCTTACCATACGTATAATGCTTCTTGTCATGATAGCTATTATTTACAAAAACTGAAAAGAGCTTAGTGAAGGAGATTATCTCAATTATAGTAGAGATCTCTAAGAAGATTATCTAATTTTATAAGAAGAGAATTTTATCGGTTTTCCGTTTGGAGGGTTTTTCCCTAGCTTGGAGCCTATATCTACTGTTTTTTTTGTTTATGCGATCTTCATGTTCATGTTATGGTAATTGTTTGATGAAATGATCAAAATAAAAATGAATAAAGAAACAAATTAAATTCACAAGAAATCACTATGAAAAGGAAAATCTAAATTAAACTATAAAGCCTCCAAACTTCCAACATAGTATCGGAGCTAAGGTTTGTGGAGAGGAGGCTAGAAGATTGCTTATGATAACAAAGATTCACATTCTTACAAGATGAATTATGACATTTCTGTGAAGATCCTATGCAAGACATCTCATGTTGCTCACTTATGGTTTTGGTTCATGGCACACAATTATGAGATACCATTACATTGTGACATCATTTCTATTCTATGGTTTGATATCTGTAGCAATTATTGAAGTCTTGATGTATAGGGGTAGCAACTTTGGTTCGCAACATATAATGGTATCGATGTATGTTATCGATGGTTTGCTTTAGTGACATCCTCACTATATATTGTTCAATTTCCATACAGAGGAATGGTCTATAACATCTCAGGTTCATATAGCATTGAATTTATATAGACAATGATTCACTCTTCTTATGGTGGCCCGTAAGCTCGAATTCACTCTCTATATTCATTGGCTCACTTGTTATAATGTGGATCGACATACTGTGGTACACATTATCTACTGGTGTACACGATGGTCCATTAGAGATGGAACGTTATACCATGTATCATGTTATAAAATTATGGCTCGTTCTAATGTTACAATGGCTCGCATGAATTGCTATGGCATGATCGAGGTATTTGATTCTAGAGTTCGATTTTTATTTCTGTGGCATGATCTATATATATCTTGCATCCAAATGATTTGTTCTTGGTATACTTGTGTCTCGGATTAACATTACTCGGAGAAGCATCAAACTTAAATTGCAATTCGTACAACTCTGAGAAGCATCGTTATCTCATCTCATGGCATTAACAATAATAAAGACGAAAGCTTGCTAATGAACGCAATGGCTCGATGATGAAGATAACAAGATGGTGGAACAGAGTTCCTTGACGAAGCCGGAGTCGCTGGCAGAGGCGAGTAGTAGGATGCGCAAGAACTGGACGTATTTCTGCATCAATTACCTGTTGCTGCTCTGCAGGGTGTTGGCCGTTAGCCTCGTTTGACACCCTGTATCGATATTCCTCGTTGTTTCCCTTTTGGGGGGCTGGATCTTACTTTATCTTCTCAGGACATAACCCCTGGTCCTACTCAATAGGACCTATAACGACAAGGAAGTTCTCGGGATCATGACGATGCTCACCTTTGTTGTCATGTTTTGACAAAAGTTGGGTCATTGCTCATCTCGACATTTATGGTTGGATTGGGTCTCATTTGCGGCAATATTTTCAACGCCATAGGTTCATTAATACACTTTAAAGGACAGGACGATTATTTCTGCATGGCTACCATGAGCATACATTTTATTTGATGAGCTTTAGTTTTGCGATCGCTCCATTTTTCTGAGCAATCGAGACTGGTAGTGTGGGCGATTAGACATCCATTGAATGCCATCATCCCACCCTTTTTCAAACTCGGCCACCTTCCCACAATATTTCAAACTTGGTGAATATTTCAAACGGGAGAAATTTCAAAAATTGAAATGAAATATGGGAGGGAGGTCAACATGGAAATTTCGAAAATCTGTAGGATCTCTCATCATATTGTCTTTCATAAAGTCGAAATGCTTGGCTTGGCTTACTTTCTTGATGGTGTTTGGCCTGCTATTTGTAACAGTGACATCAATCCTGCTAACATTGTTTGAAATCGCCATCACGGTCGTTGCTGTAAAAGTATTAATGGTATCTCCATTGGTCGTCTGGCATTTAACAACTAAGCATTCACAACTACTAATGATATATTCCAAACATCTGCAAGTAGTTTTAAGGCCAGTCTATTAATCTGGTGCGGTAAAACCAGAGTTTTTGTTATGGGCAATGGTCTGTAGTATGTTGAAGAAGCGACGATGGAGATCTAGTGAAGACAGATCTATAAAATTGATTTCCACGGAGGGAAAGATTAAGCGATTCAAGCGTCCTGTTTACGTGAAAGAAATGGTTGAAGAGTATCCCCACCATGGGATTTTCCACGCAGACAATATGAAACGCTTGGAAACAAATGTCTTGAACCCTCCTCTGGATAACACCTCAGAGCTTCAACCAGGGCAGCTGTATAATGTTATTCCTCGTCTGTCTGTGGGCTCTAGACTTGAAGAATTGAAAGAGAATAGCAATTCCCATTCAGAGATTATTTCCACTTCATCCATACATGGAAGCCCTGCATTGCCAGTGAGGTTACGTATGAGGAAGGGAGATGCGACATCATTTCTTAATTCAAACAACATCAATTTTGCAGACAAATTTGTTCGGAAAGGAGTTCCTAGTTTAGCGATGGGGCAACACATCAACTCTAGGTATGGGTTTACTTCTGAATGGAAACCCAACCCTGGTGCTATGCTGGAACCCAACAGTGCTCAAGCAAGAAACTAAAGTAGAATCTGTTTTCCCGGTTTTATCTGCTAAATTTTGGCGTTCTAAGCATAGATATTGTGCGGAATCATGTAGCACAAGCTTAGTTTATTTTATGTTGTAAGTTATATCATGTAAGCAGATTCATCTGCCTTGAAATGAGTAACAGTAATGTTTTATTACAGATCGATCACTTGTTTGTGAGGAGAGAGGGCAAATTGCTTTGAACTTTAGTTTTGGTTCATTGTTTAAGTGTGTTAATGTGGCTGAAATATGTGAACATTCAATAACCTAAACTGATTCCAGAAATATATTTATTGAAATGCTGATAAGATGCAAATAATACAAACCATCTTTTTTTTTAACTTTCAGAACTTTTATTTACTTATTTAAATCTAATCACATTTGTCAATGAAAAATTTTAATTTTTTTGGTGTGTATTTTGTCACACAAATTGAGAATTTTAATGCTATCTGATGGCATTGATGTATTCATTAGTTATATATATTTTAATTTAATTTCTCTAAAATTAGATTTATATATATTTTAATTTAATTTCTCTAAAATTAGATAGAAATTTGTTGAAGAATACTTCAGATGGTTTTCATAATGATAACCAAAAATCGATTTTATTTTCAGAAATCGATTTTAAATAATAATCAAAATCTAATAACAAAAATCAAAATCTCACCAAATTATTTTCCCCACGTTCCCATAAATTTTTTTAATAAGCCTGATGATCAAATTTCTCAGTGCCATTGGAATGTTTTTCTATCAAGAATTTGTGTGTTGTGCTGTGCTCCATAGGTTGGTGGAAGTTTCGCTGCTCATGACAGTGAAATTCTCACCTTTGGGGCATATTTCGTCGAAGAAATCGACTCACCCTGTGATGAAAATATATATCGAAACGATTTTGTTTGTGTAGTCTAATCGTACAGGATTTGGCCATCGAAATGGAAATTTGCGGTGGAGGTGAGACTTCCACTTGGTGTATAAAGAAATTGACCTGATTTTTTTTTAATGATTTTAGAATTTCACCGCCAACATCAATCTTTAATATAATTGCTTCAGTGTTTAACTTCACAAATAAAACTTTTAAAATCTATCGACATTATGGCTAATGTATTTATATATTATTTTTTAATTAAAAATTAAATAATACATTATTATGAAATATTTGAAAATGAGAATATCAAATTTTTAATGGCAGTTAAATGGGATTACATGATAGAAATACTATGATATTCAAAATAACACGAGTTCACTTATAATTGATGAGATCAAGAAGCATAATCATAACCAGATAATCCAAAAAAAACTAACTAAAGATGTAAAAAACAAAAAATTAATAGTAAGTTTACATATAGAATTAAGTAGGAATTAAGAAAATGTTTAAATAATATGATGGATTTGTAATGATATAAATTAATTTTAAATGTTTATGTAAGAATGAAAGATGATGACAAATTAGGGATGATAGAGATAATAATTTATTAAAACATGATGTAAATATTGTAGAAATAGTTATGTAAATGATTTGAACTAAATAATTAATTATGAAATATTTGTTAGGATCAATAAATAATAATATTTTTTTAATATTAAAATATGGTAATAAATTTAGCTATAAAATTATGAACATGTTTTTGAGACCTTTCACATAATTAATTTTTTTATTTAGATTATAAATATTAGTCTATATTAGTATGACATATATTTTATTTTATAAAAAATAGATAAGATGATAAGATTTATAATAAAATCTAAAGAGATTTATGTATTTTAAACACATGAATTTAAAACATGATGCATATATTGTAGAAATAGTTATATGAACGATTTGAATTAAATAATTAATTATGAAATATTTATTATGATCAATAAATAATAATGTTTGTTTGTTTTTTTGTTTTTGTTTTTGTTTTTTGTTTTTTTTTGTTTTTTGTTTTTTGTTTTTGTTTTTTTTTGTTATATATATATATATATATATATATATATATATATATATATAAAATTATGGTAATAAATTTAGCTATAAAATTATCAACATGTTTTTGAGAACTTTCACATAATTAATTTTTTTTATTTAGATTATAAATATTAGTCTATATTAGTATGGCATGCACTTTATTTTATAAAAATAGATAAGATGATAAGATTTATAATAAAATTGAAAGAGATTTATGTATTTTAAACACATGAATTTAAAACATGATGCATATATTGTAGAAATAGTTATATGAACGATTTGAACTAAATAATTAATTATGATATATCTATATATATATATATATATATATATATATATATATATATTTTTTTTTTTTTTTTCTCCTTTTTTTAAAAATATGATAATAAATTTAGCTATAAAATTATCAACATGATTTTGAGAACTTTCACATAATTAAATTTTTTTATTTAGATTATAAATTTTAGTCTATACTAGTATGGCATGCACTTTATTTTATAAAAATAGATAAGATGATAAGATTTATAATAAAATTGAAAGAGATTTATGTATTTTAAACACATGAATTTAAAACATGATGCATATATTGTAGAAATAGTTATATGAACGATTTGAACTAAATAATTAATTATGAAATATATATATATATATATATATATATATATATATTTTTTTTTTTTTTTTTTTCTTTTTTTTTCTCCTTTTTTTTTTAAAATATGATAATAAATTTAGCTATAAAATTATCAACATGATTTTGAGAACTTTCACATAATTAATTTTTTTTATTTAGATTATAAATATTAGTCTATACTAGTATGGCATATACTTTATTTTATAAAAAAATAGATAAGATGATAAGATTTATAATAAAATTGAAAGAGATTTATGTATTTTAAACACATGAATTTAAAACATGATGCATATATTGTAGAAATAGTTATATGAACGATTTGAACTAAATAATTAATTATGAAATATTTATTATGATAAATAAATAATAATGTTTTGTTTGTTTGTTTGTTTGCTTTTTTTTTAATATTAAAATATGGTAATAAATTTAGCTATAAAATTATCAACATGTTTTTGAGAACTTTCACATACTTAAATTTTTTTATTTAGATTATAAATATTAGTCTATATTATCAAGATGTTTTTGAGAACTTTCACATACTTAATTTTTTTTACTTAGATTATAAATCTTAATCTATATTAATATGGCATATACTTTATTTTATAAAAAATAGATAAGATGATAAGATTTATAATAAAATTGAAAGATATTTATGTATTTTAAACCCATGAATTTAAAAATATTTTATTTTCAAGCTTGCAATCTTATTGTTTTATTTTATTTTATATGCATGTTTATGTTTCCCAAATTGACAAATTTATAAAGCTAGATAAATATGGAAGGAAAATAATTTGTTTTATTAAGTAGAAAAAGTTGTGATGAATAATATTTTATTCTGCTTTATGATATCTACTAGTGTATTCATATAAATGAAATGAGTGGTAAATCAAAATATTTCATTACAGGTTCTTATAACTTATTAAAAGAAAAGAAATTGAAGTTATTTCTGCCATATTAATGAATGAAAAGATAACTCTCACCATTGGATTTTATTAATTTGGCTGAGTCAAAATGTTAAATAGGATATTACAACATCTCTACCAAACATACTTGTACCTCTTAGTGTAATAAATAAAAAATAAAATTATTAAATATTATAAAGTATTATAAAATGAAAAAATAATAAATCTATTTAAAAAAAATACAACTTAGATCCAACTTAACTTCGGATCTACCAAATGCTTAAAAAGATCAAATCTAAGGAGATTTGATTCATTTTGGCTATAGATGAATGAGAGGTTAAGATGGATGTAAGTTGGCTTAATAATTATATATATATATATATATATATATATATATATATATATAGATATAGATTTGATTCATTTTGGCTATTGATGGATTAGAGGTTAAGATGGATGTAAGTTGGCTTAATAATTATAATTATAATTATAATTATATATATATATATATATATATATATATATATTTTAATTTAATTTAATTTAATTTTTATTTTTAGTTTTATGTAATTTCACTTAATGAAAATGTTTTATTGATAACTATAATTATTGATTATTTTATTTATTTTATATTTATTATGTAATTTGACTCAATCAAGATATTAAACCCCATATTACAACATCTTCACCATACTAAGACACTTGTACTAGAAGAGTATTGCTGACAAAATCCTGAGGGATGGTTTCTATTGGCCTACTTTGTTTGCATATGTTAAAAAGCATGTGACCTCCTGTCATAAATGCCAGATTTTTGAGGGAAAGAGAAAACTTTTTCCCTTGCCTCTTAAACCAATTTCCATTGAGGTGCCATTTCAACAATGGGGGTTAGACTTCATTGGAGAAATAAACCCAGCCTCCTCAGCTCAGCACAAGTGGATTCTGACAACCACATACTATTTTACTAAATGGATAGAGGCCATACCTTCTAGGCAAGCCACAAACACTGTCATAATCTCCTTCCTAGAGAGTAATATCCTGTCAATATTTGGATGTTCCCAGAAACTCATTACTGATAATGCAGTTGCCTTTAAATCCAAAAGAATGATAGATTTTTGTAACAAGTATCAAATCACCCTTGGCCGTTCCACAACCTATTACCCTCAAGGTAATGGACTAGCAGAGTAGTCCAACAAAAGCCTAGTCTATATTATTAAAAAATTACTGGAAGATAACAAAAAGACATGGAACAAGAAGTTAGTCAATGCCTTATGGGCAGATAGACTGACTACTAAGAAGTCCATTGGAACATCACCCTATCAACTGGTTTATGGGATGGATGCAGTTTTCCCATCATCCTTGGGAGTGCCAGTAATGAAGATCCTCCAGGAATTACAAGTGGAACCAAATGATATTCAAAGAAGAATAAATCAAACCATACACCTGCAACAGAACAAAGAAGAAGTATATGTAAAATCACAGGTAATCCAGGAAAAGATCAAGAAAGTCTTTGATAAAAAGACTAAAGCAGATGATTTTTACATAGGATATAAAGTCCTTAAGTGGGATTCAAGGAGAGAAGACAAAGGCCAGCATGGAAAATTTGATTTTTAGTGGTAGGGGCCTTATGTCATTTATGGCTACAGAGGCAACAATGCCTTTTTATTGACAAACATAGATGGATCAGATCTACTGGGAGGACCTGTTTTCTTTTTCTCGGCAAAGACTAATATCTATTAACTTAAAATAAAAATATTTTTATAAGTAATCGAGGCCTCATAAGATTCATGAGGCCTCTTTACACAGCAAGTTCGCCTCAAAATGGAAGGATTCTGAGCATAAGTGCTACAAAAAACTACATGACAGAAGAACATGTCAGAGAAGGACCAGTAGATAAGAAGATTGTGCATGAGAGCATGGAAGCGAGTAACCATTGCGAGTCTGACTGTAAAAACATTGCCACTGCCCTGGAACTGACCAAAATCATCAAGCTGACGGAATTGAGCCATGTGTGTCTTCAATGAAACCTGGAAGCGATCATCTGCTTGACAGACAAAAAGCAAAATGAAACAAAACCGTGCCGCGTGGCCTTAGGCTTCCTTGTCCCCGCCAGGAGTCTTCTCTTCTGCTGGACGGTCACTAACCAAACACAGAACTTCATTGCCGGCCTTATCGTCCTCTGGGATCGAAATTGGGTGATTAGAATCATTCAGAGTTCCATCCCCCTCAGCAGGGAAATTTCCTACATGGGGCAGAGTAATTCTTGGGCTGTCAATATGGCCTGGCTGATCCACTAGAACTTTCTCCGGGCTACCCATGGTCAACTGCTGCTCGCTGCTCTGAGAGGGTTCCGGAGCGATACAGGCCAGAGGATGGATTTGGTTTTCTTCTTCGGAGAGAATTATGGTGATATGGGTAGAAATCAGAGGTCTATTGAGGTTGCTCTGGAATTTAAAATGGGTGGTTTGAAAAGCACTGTTTGGGATAGGCCTTCGAGCAGGGCTAGAGGGTTGCACATTCGCCTGAGAGGGAGGGAGATTGGCAGGTGAATGATCAGGGTTCTCAGAGCTGCTGGCTGTAGGCCGAGAGCCATCACCATGATGCCCTCTGGGTCTCCTCCTGCCACCTTGGCGGACCATATTGAGGAGCGAATGAATGGCCACAGAAACAACAGAAACAGCAAAGAGAGCAATTGAAAGACAAAATGCTTGAGCCAGAGAACAGGAAATACACACTGAGCGGGTTTGAGAAGGATGAGAGAGCCGCTTACCCCTGAGACGTGCCTGAAACCTGCGAAGCGCGCCTCTGAAAAAGAGGACCCTCTTACCTCCCGGAGCCTTCGATGACCAGAACTCAGAGCCAGAAGAATTGAAACACACCATGAGAGGGAAGAGCCGGGTGGTATTGAATATAACCATCCTTGCCGTGCTTCGAACCAAGTAAACCATAAATGCCCAGACACCACCATCTCCGTCGAAATGCTGATTATCCTCTTTACTTAAGGTGAAGGTCTGGGGAGCCCCGCTGCTCTGCAGCATGCAGTACGCGTTATTAACAGTTGGCATGAGAGCCATTAATGACACCGGTGTCACCCGCATCCAGGGTACTGGGAGGACCTGTTAATGGTAGGATGCTGAAGCATTATTTTTCCACTGAATCACAATAGTTCACTTTGCATCATTGTACATATCATTGTAGAGTATAGATTTGATTTGATAGTAATCCTTTGAAGTTGAAGCCTAGAGAGAATGCCCTGAGATTTGAAGGATTCATTGTCATAAGTATCAATAAAATAGGAATCACAGAAGGACAGTTCACAAGGTAACTACAACCACAATTCAAAGGCTACTGATCTTCATAGTTCTTTACATTTCACCAAAAAATGTCATCCCCATGTGGAGCCACTGTTAGAGTCCTATAGTGATAGGATTCATAATTTTGAATTGGCTGAGGTTAACTCTTGTAATATTGTACATACCTTTGATTTCTGCAAATGTTTTCCATATTAAAATTAAAAAATGTAAAGAGGGTATGTCCTAAAAGAAATATCAAAGGACAAGAAAAATAAGAAAAGATAAAAAAATACAAAAAATACAAAAAATGAAAAAATATGAACCCCAAACAAAAAACAAATCATGAAAGTGTGCAAGTCCAAGTGCCACTACTCTTTACTTTATTGTCTTAAATAATGGTTGTGTGCAGCTTGTCATATATGCCACAACCCATGATAGTCAAACTGTTCAATCTTGACTACTTCATGCTTTGAATTTCATGTTTATAGTTAGAGAATAAAATCTGACCAAATAGTTTAATCTTGGCAGATCATTAGATAGGTAGAGAAATAAAAGGAGCTCATCAGTTTAATCTAAGCCCTTGGAAGATATAAGGTTAGAAGTAGATAGTTTGTTTTATAAAAGAAAAGGAAAGAAAAGGGTTTTCTAGCTTAAGTGCACCCACCAAAGTGAAGAAAAATGTTAGGGTAGGTAAAAGGGTAAGTAAAGAAAGGTTGCAGAAATACAAGTCATTTGGAGCATAAGCACTATTATCATGCTTAACTATGTGTTTCAAGTGTGCAGGAGCAGTTATCAATGAAAAAAGCATGCTCATAAGCTGATTTTCCTAACTCCCCCTTCATTACATTTCACCCCCACTATATACTCACTAATTTCCCCTTTACCCCTTCATGGCTTATGAAAACCCCTTCCCCCTCATTTTTACTCCTACCCCTTAGTTTCACACATTTCCCTAGTCAATTACTCCTAAAATCCATTCCCCTAAGTGTGAAACCCCTTCCCCCCTTTTAAAATAATGTTTTCCCTTCAATAATTACCCAAAATCCCCTCTAAACCCTTTAACCTAACTCTACACCCCCCCCGCCTCACTAACTCCCCCACAACCATTTTCTCGACTAAACTCTAGTTTAACCCACCACCCTAGTGAGGTAGACTAACCCCGCTACACCTAAAACCCCGCAGTTTCATTAACCCGCAACTAAAACATGGGTTAATTACTTTAAACCGTAATTAAAACCCATGGGTCCCGCCAAACTCTCCCCCATCACCCAACCACGCAACTTTCCCACGTGATGGATGTCTGATCATCTACCCCTAGATCTAACGACCATTTCCATATTGCACTCACGCGATGTCCGAACTTTAACGACCCGAGAGCACTCGATATGAACGGTTTTGCTCGAGAACCATTTAAAAAACGTGCCGGTCTCTGGCATAGATCGCGTTCCCCTGACAAAATACCACCCGACCCCCATAAGCGGTGCGATGGCCTCCAAAACCACTTCCCCGCCAAAATCAAAATCAACACTGTTCATAAAACATAATTTCCCCGCCATTTTTCCAACCGGTCACGGTTAAAAGCCTTCCGACCCCCATTTTTACCCTTTTTCGCTCAAATCGCACTGTTGAACCTCTGAAGCACCTGCACCTTCCGAACTCCTGCGACCAGCTGACAACTACCAGAGCCTTCTGACACTGCCACCACACACCATCCTAGTTGCTAAAGCCCTCTGCAAACCCCAATTGAAACCCAGTTGCAGCCCCGACTATAAACTCCAGGTATTTAAGCAAAAAACCAGAATTGTGCCCTCTTTAATGAAAAATTATTAAATTCTTAATATAACTGAAAGAATTTAATTAATTTCAATATAAGTTAGAGTCTACCATTCCCAAAGTACCTGAATCCCAACCTCCAACCAGCTCGTACCCTACCTTGGTTATTCAATTACTCAAATTTCACTCCCAGAGCCATATAAAGCCCAATTTTCCACATTTTATCACACAAATGGCTACCCCAACCTCTCTGGATGTTAGACCAGTGACGACCCCTCACTTAGACATTGACCACTTGGCCCTGGCAGACAGGGATTTTCAAATCAAAGACACATTCACCCAAGATAACCTTATGAGAATCCATTGCTGGGCCAAGGATAGATTCTTGAACAAAGCAGATGATATCCACCTTTGGGAATCAAATCTACTCAATTATACATTTCCAGAAGCCCATCCATTCCCAGATGAAACAAGAGGTCAATTGAACAACAACTGAACAACAATTGAACAACAATTGAACAACAATTGAACAACAATTGAATAACAATTGAATAACAATTGAATAACAATTGAACAACAACTGAACAACAATTGAACAATGATTGAAAAACAATTGAATAGTAACCGAACAACAATTGTCCCACGTTGACTTCCCATGTTGACTTTCCATTTTGAACAACACTTCACTCTACATCGTTGATCTCCTCTCTCCAGATCTAACAGTCGGCGATGACATCAAAAATCGCAATTTCTCTCGGCCAAGGTTCATTCACTCCTAAATGATGCGATGTGATATAATCCAATGGTTAGCATCAATAGTCATCGAACAGTTGACAGCTATATCACACAGGGAACTTGTGCGACACTTACCCGCCTCACGGAGCTGATATGGTTTATAAACTTTGATCTATAAAAATTCGAGTCCGGGTTTAGACTTAAACTCCGATCACTTTAAAACCCGATATCCATTGGATAACAGAGGCCATCAAATCCTACAACCTGTGGGTCTACAACCAACACATAGATTATCAAACAACTCAACCCCGCAGTTGACTATGACGTAAGCAGTTGAAATTTAGATCGATGGTTAGGATGGAGTATGAGCCTTCAACCACGATCAAGCCTTTCTATGCTCTTCTACCCCCGCCATCAATAATAATGACCGCAATTAACACATAAACATTGAGATTAACAATCAAAATATGAAAATAGAGAAAATACCCGGATGCGCTTCAGAACGCAAATACACAGAGGTAAACTAGAGTTTTCAACAGAATTGACATATAGTCGCACACTGAATCAATTTCTTCAATAAAATAATAGTTACAGAGTCGCTGCCCTCTTGGATCGATTACAGCAACTTAACAGACCTCTGTTTCAATTTCAAAACCCTTTATATCACTCAACTCTCGCCTCTTGCTCAATCCTCAATCATCTCAGCTAATCCTTCTTCATTACATTTTCTTCTCTTTATGAGTCGAATCCTATTCTAACTGTGCTAACAACTCGATCTCTATTTTAATCAATCTAACAATCAAATCTCTATTTTCAAGCTCTATTACACGCCTATGCTAACAACTTATCCCTTAGTCTAAAATAAGATAATTTCCTAACTATTACAATAATGAAGTACAGGTCATTCTTGAGAGATCCAACCCTCTCAACTAAAACTAACTTTTGACCACTCAGGTCAGTGAAATTCACTCATTTAGCCACAACATGTGAACAAACCATCACATTGTTGGCTAAGTCTAGATGCTCCTGTATCAGACTCCCAGAGAAGAAAAGAATCATCCCTCAAACTTTCAAGGTTTACTCCATACTTCTGCAACTCTGATGTTGTCAACCAACTAGCATCCTCCACTGGCTCTCCTTTCCATTTGAATAGATATTGAAAATAAAACTGTCCTCTGGTTCTTTTGGATACTCTTTTCTCCAAAATATCTTCCACATCTCTCTTAACTATCTTTGGCATTTGTTCTTCCCAGTTCAAAGTTTGAACTTCATCTTCTATATTTTCCTCTTGTATCCCTATCTCCGTCTCTTTGTATGGATACAAATATGCAACATTAAAGATGTGGAGGTTTGCCGTTACACCAAAACCCGCAGGTGTTGGTAAACATTATAAACCAGTAACTAGGATCCCCAGGGTGGAAATTACGGATTCTATAGAGGTGCGGTGATTCTTCCAACACCCCCCCTCAAACGCAACTTGGGGGAATCGAACCTGGGTCCAAGCTCTGATACCATGTGGAGGTTTGCCGTTACACCAAAACCCGCAGGTGTTGGTAAACATTATAAACCAGTAACTAGGATCCCCAGGGTGGAAATTACGGATTCTATAGAGGTGCGGTGATTCTTCCAACAAAAGATAGGTGATATTCCAATCCCTTCTGGCAATTCAATTTCATAAGCATTAGTTGAAAACTTTCTTACAATTCTACATGGTCCTATATTTTTCATTTTTAGTTTATTGTAAGTCTTAGCAGGAAATCTTTCTTTTCTCAAATACACCATCACTAAATCTCCCACTTGGAATTCTTTCTCTCTTCTTTTCATATCTACTCTCTGTTTGTATTTTCCACTGCTTTCCTACAATCTGCCTTTGACATCTTCTTGTAGTCTCTGCATCTGCTCTGCAAACTATTCAACTTTTGCACTTCTTGTCTCCTATTTACCCAAATTTTTGAGTCCATACACACCTCTTGGATTCATCCCAAAATCAATTTGAAAGGGACTCATTCCAGTACTTCGGTTTGGAGTGTCATTATAAGAAAACTCAACTTGAGCTAGTGCTAAATCCCACTGCTTAGGATTTTGATACACTAAAATTCTTAATATGTTCCCCAAGCTTCTGTTTACTACTTCGGTCTGTCCATTTGTTTGAGGATGGTATGCTGAATTGAAACTGAGGTTAGCTCCTAGTTTCTTCCAAAGAGTTCTCTAGAAATGCCATACAAACTTTGTATCTCTATCAGACACAATACTTATAGGCAATCCATGTAATCTTACAATTTCTGAAAAAAATAGATTAGAAATATGTGTTGCATCACTAGTCTTTTTACATGCAATGAAATGTGCCATCTTGGAAAATCTATCTACCACAACATAAACAGAATCATTCCCCCTTTGAGTTTTAGGTAACCCCAAAACAAAATCCATGCTAACTGCATCCCATGGTCAGTTTGGTATTGGCAATGGCTGGTACAATCCTGTATTCTGGCTTCTCCCTTTAGCGTGTTGACATATCCTGCACTTCTCAACAAATCTCTTAACATCAGTCTGCATCTTTGGCTAATAGTAAAAAGTATTTACTTGAGCAAAGGTTTTGTCTTGTCCAAAGTGACCAGATAATCCTCCACTATGTTTCTCCTTTATTATGTTTTCCCTCATAGAACATTTGGGAATACACAACTTGTTGCCTTTAAACAATAAACCTCCTTGGATAAGATAATCTAACCACTAACTTCGGTTATGAACTATTGGATTTTGTACTGCTGTGTAAATAACTTTGAAATCTGCATCGTCTTTATACGTTTCAACCATTTCTTCAAATCCTATAACACCAACTTTTAATTATTTCACAATGAAATTTACCCTACTTAAAGCATCAATGAATTTGTTCAACTTACCACTTGTGTGCTTTATCACAAAAGTAAAGCTCTGCAAAAACTCTACCCACTTGGCATGTTTCTGGTTCAATTTTGGTTGGTTGTTTATGAACTGTAATGCATGATTGTCAGAATACAATATAAACTCATTTGGTAGCAAATAATGTCTCCATTTTTTTAAGGCTTGTACAATAGCATAAAATTCTTTATCATAAGAAGAATACTTCTTCTTCTCTTCATTTAATTTCTCACTGAAGTATGCTATTGGTCTCTGTTCCTGACTCAAAACTGCTCCAATTGCAACTCCACTAGCATCAGTTTCAACTTGGAATACTTTTCCAAAATCGGGTAAAGCTAAAACTGGTTTCTTTGTGATTTTCCTCTTCAGCAACTTAAAATTCCTGTCTACTGCTTCTGTCCACTTGAACGACTGATTAGTCTCCTTGATTGTTTCAAGAATTGGTGCACAAATCTGACTAAACCCTCTAATAAATTTCCTATAAAAACTTGCAAGACCATGAAAACTTCTTACCTCAAATATATTCCTTGGAATAGGCCAGTTCCAAATTGCTTGGACTTTCTCTGGATCCATTTTCAACCCTTCTTTAGAAACTACAAATCCCAAGTAAATTAATTCTTCTTTCATGAAACTTTCAGATTTGTCAGTAGTTTCTCTTCCTGAAGAGTTCTTAAAACCAATTTAAGATGCTCTAGATGTTCTTCTTTACTTCTACTAAAAACTAGAATATCATCAAGATAAACAATAACAAACTTGCCTGCATATTCCTTCAAGACTTCATTCATAAATCTCATGAACGTGCTAGGTGCATTAGTGAGTCCAAAAGGCATCACTAACCACTCATACAACCCACTGTTTGTTTTAAATGCAGTCTTCTATTCGTCTCCTTCTCTAATTCTTATTTGATGATATCCACTCTTCAGATCTGTTTTAGTAAAATACTTTTACCCACTCAAACAATCCATCAAATCATCCATGCGTGGTAAAGGAAATCTATAACTGATAGTGATATTGTTTGTGGCTCTAGAATCTGTACACATACGCCATTCACCTTCTTTCTTTGGACTGAGTACTGTTGGTATAACACATGGACTAAGACTCTCTCTGATTAGTCCCTTATCCATCAGTTCTTGCACTTGTCTTCCAACTTCTGCATTCTCTTGAGGAGTTAATATGTATGCTACTTTGTTTGGAAAACTTTCTCCTGGTATTAGATCAATATGATGACTAATACTCCTGATTGGTGGCAATGCATTTGGCAACTCATCCACAATAATGTCAGCAAAATCATTTAACAGAGTTTTGATTTCTTCAAGTAAATCATCTAAGTTTGTGGAAGTTAAAATTACCTTAGGTCTCCCTATGACAACAAAATGCATTTCTTCACCTTTTCCTACCTCTTGCAACAGCTCCTTTCCACTCATCAACATAACATTGTTTCCAGGTGCTCCTTTGTCAGCGTCATCCTTTAATGGCAACAATGTATGTTTATTTCCATTCTTCTCCAGAGTATAAGTATTTTTCCTCCCATCATGAATAAATTTCTGATCAAACTACCATGGTCTTCCTAGCAATACATGGCATACATCCATTGGCATTACATCACACAATATCACATCCTTATACGTACTAATTTGTATCCCTACCTTGCATTTTTCTGTCACAATAATCTGATGTCCTTTCTGCAACCATGAAACTTTGTAAGGAGTAGGGTGTACTGTATTCACTAATCCTAGATTTTCCACCATCTCTATAGAAACAAGGTTATCAATGCTTCCACTGTCAACTATCACTTTACAACATTTACCTTTGGATTTTCATGTAGTTTTGAATAAACTCTTCCTCTGAGTTGGTTCTTCAGTCCCTTTCTCTGCCTTAAGCAATGCCCTTTTCAACAACAGGGATTCTCCTACTTCAGGGGATTCTTCCTTTTCTATAATTTGAGGTGTTTCTTGCTTTTCCTCAGCCACATTCACATTACTCTAACTTCTTGTTTTATTATGAGGGTAGTCCCACGATACATGTCCCCATTCTCCACATGTGTAACACCAAATATCTGTTCCTCGACCTCTTCCCTTGGGTGCAAATATTCCTCTATTAAAATATCCTCTCTGTGGTGGTCTGCTACTTGAACTTCCTACTTCGTGCTGATGTTGCTGAAACCTTGGTCTGGTAGTTCCTCTACCTCTTATTGAACTTTTCCCTCTATTCCTCTGATTTTGTTTTCTCAACATCTTCTCTTCTGCCTTCAAACCTGCTTGATAGGTGTCTTCAATGGTATTCAGACTCAGCAAGTTGATCTCATCCTGTATGTCGTATCTTAAGTCATTGATATATCTGGCTACCTTCTCCATATCATCCTCTGCATGTCCTGCTCTAATACTTAATCTATAAAACTCTTCTGTGTATTCTTTAACATACATTCCTTTTTTCCTTAAATTCTGTAATTGTTTGAAAATATTTAACTGATAATCTTTTGGCATAAATTTAGCTTTCATTTTACTTACCATTTTGTCCCATTGCTTGATCTTGGGCTTTCCTTTTCTTGTTCCGGATGTTTGTAGTTCATCCCACCAAATAGCTGCATGACCCTTCAATTTGGTAACTGCAAATTTCACCTTCTTTTTGTCATCAACCTCTTCATAGTCAAAATATTTGTCCGGATCCAATCAATTAGCTCTTTTGCATTGAGACTCCCTTCATACACATGAATTTCCGCCTTTGGTTTTCCACCTACTTTAGCCAACATCTTGATAACTTTAGTAGTTTCATTTTCCTCCTCTTCTTCTTCCTCAGAAGATTCTTCTGCAGCACTGTCAACTCCTTCATCAGGTGTTCTCCTCTGCGCAATCTCCATTGTGTCCATCCTTGTACACAGACTCCAGATCTCCTCCAGCAGAATTGCATTTGCTTCAGGTCTTCCTCGACCTATGCCAACTCCTCTCCTTGGTGGCATGTTTACTGCAGTCAAACTCAATCTCTGTGCTCTGATACCAAAAATGACGCAGGAGGTCAATTGAACAACAACTAAACAACAATTGAACAACAACTGAACAACAATTGAACAACAACTGAACAAAAATTGAACAACAACCGTCCCACATTGACTTTCGCTTTTGAACAACACGTCACTCTACGCCGTTGATCTCATCTCTCCAAATCTAACGGTCGGTGGGGACATCACAAATCGCAATTTCTCCCGGCCAAGGTTCATTCACTCCTAAATGATGCGATGCAATATAATCAAATGGTCAGCATCAGCAGTCATCCAATGGTTGACAACGATATCGCACGGGGAACTTGCACGATGCTTACCCGCCTCACGGAGCCGATATGGTTTATAAACCTTGATCTATAAAAATTCGGGTCTGGGTTTAGACTTAAACTCCGATCACTTTAAAACTCGATATCCATTGGATAACGGAGGCCATCAAATCCTACGGGTCTACAACCAACACACAGATTATCAAACAGCTTAACCTCGCAGTTGACTATGACGTAAGCAGTTGAAATTTAGATCAATGGTTAGGATGGAGTACGGACCTTCAACCATGATCAAGCCTTTTTGTGCTCTTCTACCCTCGCCATTAATACTAATGAATACAATTAACACATAAACACTGAGATTAATAATTAAAATATGAAAATAGAGAAAATACTTGGATGCGCTTCAGAACGCAAATACACAGAGGTAAACGAGAGTTTTCAACAAAATTGACACATAGTCGCACACTGAATCAATTTCTTCAATAAAATAATAGTTACAGAGTCTCGACCCTCTTGGCTCAATTACAACAACTTAACAGACCTTTGTTTCAATCTCAAAACCCTCTCTATCACTCAACTCTCGCCTCTCGCTCAATCCTCAATCATCTCAGCTAATCCTTCTTCATTACATTTTCTTCTCTTTATGAGTCGAATCCTATTCTAACTGTGCTAACAACTCGATCTCTATTTTAATCAATATAACAATCAAATCTCTATTTTCAAGCTCTATTACACACCTATGCTAACAACTTATCCCTTAGTCTAAAATAAGACAATTTCCTAACTATTACAATAATGAAGTACAGATCATTTTCGAGAGATCCAACCCTCTCGACTAAAACTGACTTTTGACCACTTAGGTCAGTGAAATTCACTCATTTAGCCACAACATGTGAACAAACCATCACATTGCTGGCTAAGTCCAGATGCTCCTGTGTCACCAGACATTGTACATTTTTGCCATGCATGTTACATACCTAGCCAAAGGGATATAATTGCCCCAAACATGACTTTTTGTTTTCAATTACTGCTAAATCCATCAACCAGATGCTTCAAATTCAACCCAACCACAATTTGACTACTTTGTCCATTGCACATCTGTTGGACCTATACACCACATTGGACCCAACTAAGATCAATTTTTTTTTTCAAAATTTCATCTTTGAGGAGCATCATACTCCTAAGGACATTCCACCCTATGTCTTTGCTATCTTTTCAGAGACTGGCAGGAGAATAATCTCCATGATCTCATGCATCTTAGGATTCACATCAGACGAGTTTGTGGATGAGATAATCATGGCATTCTTGTCCATTTTCACTCCAGGCCAACCTCCTGCCATTATGTATGATTATGCCCAGTTCATTGCAGACAGAATGCATGAACAGTTCACTAGATTGCCCACTGAAAGAGTCTTCAAATACTCTTTAGTGTTGTTTCATATGTTCCTGTATTATCAAACAAACAAGTTTCCAATGAAGATTCAGAAAATAGATACCAGGGGAAAAGAAAGATTAGTCATCTACTGGACACCCTTGGTCCAAAGGTATAACACAACATTCACATACAAAGACTTCATAGATTGTTTTGTTCACCCTGTCATGAACATGATGACTTCTAGCACTCAACCTAGAATCAGTACTGAGATCAAGAGAGTATTGCAACTGGAAAAGAATAACAGAGTAGGAGACTGGTACCTCTACCAAAATCATACTAAAATTAGGATCTATGGCTGTGAATTACCCCCCTACAAATTGCCTAAGTATCTTCCAATGAGATTATTTTCCCTGGAATACTTCAGGAAAATGATAGGTGTGGATGAGGTCCACTTCCTAGCTGCTAGGAAGAAAACACAGTTTAAGATGAAAAACCAAATGGGCCCTTTCATCTGCAACACCAGAGAGGCTGGGCCTAAAGCTGATAAGATACTCCAGCAATTCAAATTCAAGAATAGTTTCATCTGGCATTATGACCCTCATGGGGTTATAAGCAAACTCAGACAAAAGGTCAAGCTGGGACCTTACATCCACTACCCCATGCCTGACATTGAACAGTATGCTAATCAGTCAGAATGGGTAGAGAACACATTGATAGATAAGGACAACACAATGGTGGATGTGGAGAACACCATGATTGACTTGGAGAAACAATTTGACCAAAGCTCTTTCTTGCAGGTCCTAGGGTTAGAAGAGCCAATGAATATCCCTCCTATCATTCAGACTCCTACTAATGAGGAGAAGAATCCCAAAAGAAACAGGGAGGAAGCATCAAGCTCTGCTATGGACACCACTGATCAGTAGGTCCAATTAAGCAAAAGGCCCAAAATGACTCCTCTGTCTGAACAGGGAGAACACATTGCATCAACAGAAATGATTGATACTGATGCAATGGGGCAAAGGAGTAGACAAACAACTGAGACTGCTGCATCAACAGAAACATAGTGGCCCTCCTCTTCAAACACCCAGATTATACAGAGACAGAAGAGTGTGGAGGTGTCTTCCTTTGTTAGGCCAGCTGACAAGGAAGTAGATATCAAAGAAAGATTCAAGGAGATCAAAATGAGGAATGAGAAGCTCAAGGTAGACACTTATGCCAAGTACATGCAGATGACACCACCAAACCAGAGCAGATTGATGTCAGCCTTTGATATCAAAGAAGGTAAAATGTAGGTGTCTTTCTTACAGCCTACTATACAACAGCCTAAAACCACAACAAACTACAATAAGACCAACTTTGAGGTCTTAGCTAGGGATGTGCATCCCATAGATCAAATAGAATTTCACAAGCAGGCTAGAGAGATGATCTACTCCACCCTTACATCAAAAGAAATGGCAACATTCAAGCTTAAGGACTCATTGGATAATGTGACAGCCCAGTACAAACTGGAAAAAGCATCTTCCAGTGCCAAAGACACAAGGATCAAATCCTTAGAAGACCTGATCATTGAGCTGGGCCATGACCCAAAGGACATAAAGGCTGCCGAACAATTAATTAAGAAGAAAAATGAAGACATTTAATCCTTTAAGAAGCAACTCAAATTGCCTCAGTCACAACACCCTCAAACAAAAGAAGTCCTAGAAAGGCAAACAAATCATGAAGAGATGATGGACTTGGTGTTGCAACTCAATGACCAGTTGAAGGAAATGGAAAAGGAAATAGATAACTTGATCCAGCTCAAACAAGCCCCTATAGATAATGCTCCTCCAACTGTCATTCCTACAGTGACCACAATTGTGCCTTCCACATTGGTAGTAGCATTAGCTCCCATTGGTCCAATGGCCACAACATTGCCAACAACAACAACAACTACATCAAAAACGACATCAACAACAACAAGTATCGCAGGTGATGAAGCAAACAGGCTGGTCAAGGCAGTGGAATAAATGTCCATTCAGACCAGTGAGATGAATGGGTTAAAGAGAAACTTACCAGCCTAGAGATAGATTACAGGTTAGCCCATATCATTCACAAGGAAGAACAAAAAAATGCTACCTGAATGAATGAGAGATTGAAAAGCCTAGAGAAAGAGTTAACACTGAGTGAGTCTTTGGGAAAGGCCAAACAATTATTATGGGCCAATATCATTGACTCTGTCAATGATATTTGGCCATCTATCCAGGTCATTTTTGAGCAGATAGACTTGATCAAATAGGCTACAGAAGCCATCCAGAAGGTCAAAGAAGAACTTGGAGAAATGCCAGAGGAAGCAATGAGAATGATCCAATTCCTCAACTCCAATAACAAATATGAGCTACAAGAACTTGACATCCCTGATAGGACAGGTACCATTTTGGAAGTCAAGAGGGTCCTAGCCAAGAGAAATCTAATGTTAAATTTAGAGGATAAGTGTCAAACCATGCAACTGGCCGTTGACAGGTTTATGACCAAGTTTGAGCTTTTGAGAGAAAAGGGACTACCTAGTCCCTTAGTCATAAATGATAAACTGATGACCCAGGAGGACTATAACAAGGAAATCAGGGAAGTGGCCAAAGAATAGGCAAATACCTCATCAATGAGTGGCATACCAATTGGAAGAGTATTATACCAGACTTTTGAAAATCTGTTTTACCTCCAGCATGAGGTGAAACACTTATTTATCAATAAGCCTACTTTTGCAAAATATACAGAGGCTGATGAGATATATAGGAAAATGCTCAACATCCAGTTACTAGATGAAGAAACATGGAAAAAACTGAATGATTTACTGTAGTAAAAACACAGTAAATTATAAATAGTAAATTATAAGTGTACAATAAAAAGTAAATGAGCATGGTAAAAGGATGAAGACAGGTTAGCACAGTCAAAGTGTATCAGGTGAAAGAGTATCAGATGAAAGATGAAAGTCAAACAGACTATCCAGTGTGAAAGCCAAACAGCCTGCCAGCATAAAGGGCTAAAAATCAAAGCATAACAGCCAGTAGAACCAAAATAACAGGGACAACATGAAACAATTCAATAGTTGTCTCTATCTTCTTGCAAGAAGATATTTTCCTTTTCCTAGATTAATTCTCAAATTAGTTTGAGATATTTTTTAATAAAATTTTTGTATAAATACTTCAAAATTCGAAGTATTAGGGTGGATTATTTTACATTTGTAGAGTTATTGTGATCTTGAACCTAAGGGTGATTGTACTATTTTCAAGTCAACAGACTGGAGCAAGTAATAAAGGCATTTCGCTACAGGATTCATGAGATGAGCCATTTGCAGTGAAGTACTTCTTTGTGTTATTGTGTTACCTTTCTTTTATGTTTTCATAATCTTAAATGTGTTCTAAATCTAAATGAATTAACTGGAAATATCATACAAAACTTGTTTAATTACACTATGTTTTGCACAGTAATTTATTTACATGTTTTCTTCTGATACCCGAATCTGAGAATCCTTGATTGCTCTCCCATCCCGATTGAATCCTTTCATTTCTTCCAAAATCTGGCCTAGGGAACCCTTAATTGCTCCCTAGATCCGATTTGAAGCCATTCATCATTTAGCCTCTGAGATCTGCAGTAACTTATCTACCTTGCCCTCTAGACACTATTTTTAGAACCCAATCCAGTCTTGTTTGTCAGACATTTGACTCCATATCCCAATGGAATAAGCCAAAACTCTGTCCATCTAAGTAAAGTGATCCCACCACCAAATTTTCAAAACAAAACCCAAGTGCAAGCAATAACTAGCCTAAAATCATCTTAACTAAAACAAAGTTAAATTTTAAAGAGAGAGCCCTCTCTGAGCATCAAGAAGGCTAGGTCTTGATCTCCAAAAGTGGTTCGTGGTTACCTTTGGTTTTTCTTTATTTTTACTTCAAAAGAATTATCAGAGTGATAACAGAGGAGAAATTATTTCTTGAATATTTATTATACATTCTTCCAGTTGGCCCAACTAGTGGACAAATCGACTCTAACCTAGTGTCTAAAGCTCTATAAATAAGTGACGAGGTGAGTTTTAGCCACTTGCTCAAGAAGATTAATTATGTTCTAGGGAATAAAAGGAGGAGGTATGAGGTTCATACCTCATGAACCAAGGGTAAAATAAGTGAAGCTAAATTCTAGCCGAGTTGGATATATTCTCTACCCTACCTAGGTTGTAAAAAGGGTTTTTGGCACACTTTTTGGGAAGGGTTTTCCTTTTAGTTCTTGTTTTAAGGGTGGAAAATTATAATTTGGAGGAGGTCAAGTTTCAGCCTTGTTGGAGAACAAGTTTCAACCATGTTGGAGATCGAGTTTCTATACTCTTGGAGGTCAAGTTTTGGCCCTGTTGGAGGCTAAATTTTAGCCTTGTTGGAGGTTAATTTTCTACCCTATCAAAGGTTGAGTTATATACTTGTTGGAGGCCAATTTTTAATCTTGGTTAGAGGCTAAGTTATAGACCCATTGGAGGTGGAGTCTTGGTTAGAGGCCAAGTTATAGACTAAGTTGTGTATGAGCTGTCAAGAGGGAAAATTTTCTTTGAACAAATTCCAAGCCTATATGTTGTATCTTGAACAACTGTAAGCTGGTGCTTACCGAGGATTGGTGTCCTCATCTTCTTAACAGGTTGGAGCTTGTAATTTTTGTAATTTGGCACTTATAGAGCATTGGTGTCCTCACAAGTGGTTGTAATAAAGTGAAGATTGTTTGAAAAATATTCAAGTGTTTCTTCTTAAAGTTTTGATTTGCACTTTAATCTCTATGTCCATTCATAGTGTTTATAATTAATTAAGTGACAAGCTTTTAATTTTTAAGATTAATTTTTAAAAGTAACGAAACACTGATTCATCCCCCCCCCATAGTATTTTTAACACTGGAAAGGCCCAAATCATAAACACAACTTAAATAATAAACAATGGATGTATTCACCTTAGATTGTCACGTGTTTACAAACATATTCAAGTAGGGTATGTTGATTAATTTTATAGTATTTTGGTAGAATTATCATCTTTCAACAAAGATCTTAAGGTTTATTATAATTTATTCTTTTCTAATGATATATGAAATAAACATGACTACCACTGTGAAGTAGGATTGGGGCTTGCTCAAAATATGAACATAAGATGTAGTGCTCATGTATCATATAAATAAATATCTTACATCCTCTCTTATTGATGTTAAATTTGTATTTATTTATTTATTTTATTTTAATTTTTATTTATTTTTTATTTTATTTTATTTTTATTTTTATTTTATTTTATTTATTTATTTCTTAATTTTTTAATTTTTAATTTTATTTATTTATTTTGTTTATTTATTTATTATTATTTATTTGATTAATTTAATTTTTTATATTTAATTAATTAATTAATTAATTTATATATATATATATATATATATATATATATATATATATATATATATATATATTTGGGGTTAATCGCCTCGCTAATGGGAAAGCTAAGGACATTGAAGGTTACCAAGCGGAAATCTTAAAAATTGGAGGTCCTGTCCTCATCCCCCACATCCACAATCTTCCTCTCGAGTTGAGAGCTGCCGCTATAAGGTTATACGAGAATGTAATTGCCAAGCTAAAGAGCAATGAAGGGTGGTCAAAAGATATTAAGTGTAACATCGGAGTTAAACAAGGTTGCCCCCTCTCCCCTACCCTATTTGGCATTTACATCGATAAGCTCGAAGGCTATTTAGAGGAAGCAGGATGTGATGACACGATCTTAGCTGGGATAGTCGTCATCCTTCTTCTTTATGCTGACGATATTGTTCTTTTGGAAAGGTGCCCATCTGATCTTAGTAAGCAACTCAGGCTTCTTAAGGATTTATGCTCTACCATGGGTATGACTGTTAACATTGACAAAACAAAAGTTATGATTATCAAATCCAAGAAGGACACCTACACTAATTTTATGTATGACAATAATAACTTGGAGGAAGTGTATTCTTTTTTTTTTTTTAACGAAGTCGGTTACTTATATATTATAAAAGCCAGCATTACTGAATTCTATTACATAGGGGAAACGGATCTGAAAGCTGAGGGTCAAAAGCGGGTTCGCAGACCCATATTCCTCATTGCTTCTCTTGGTTAAACAGAAAACAAAAAGAAGACGACTATACTGCCTAACGAAGGAACCGCCTATCCATCTAAATTTACATTGCATATCTTTTAAGGGAGGTGTTGAGTGACTGAATCATCCTGATTCCTTGCGCTTGCCTTGGTTGATGCTTCGGCCTGGTAACTCTGGGTGAGGGAGCGAATGTGTTCAATGGCTGCCTCCATGTGGCTGCATCTTTCTTTAAGAGATTCGATCTCATTCTTCCTTTTGTCTAGCTTTTTTCGCTTAGAATTCCTGTCTGCATGGTAGTCATCCGTCAGCTCCTTGAGTTGCTTTGTTAGGCTGTTTATCATAATCGTATGGGCCTTGCACATGGTGCAGTCCCTGTTATTGAAGATCCTATCCAGAGGGATGCCGGGTTGGGCCTGAGCGGGAGGATTGTTTTGCTGATCAGCCATTCGAGCAAGAAGAGGACCGGTTTTTGGAAGAAGAGAGGACCCGATAAGAGCTGAGAGCAGGGCTGTAGAAGGAGAATAGGCTATGTCACAGAGGTTCTGGATTGGAGAGAAGATGATCAAAGGGCTCAGAGGGCTGAGATAAGAGAACTGAAGAAAATTTCTAGGAGCTCTGCAGAGATTAGAACACAAAGAGTTAGTTGTTATAAAGACCACAGAGCAAGAAACAGAGTTTACCAAGATCAGAGTGGAGGCTTGATCCCGCTGCGAGCTGATGGAGGTCGAACGATGCCTACGTTTAATGAGAACAACGGTGTTATGCCTTGCAGGACTGCGAGCTGTGAGGTTTCTGAGATCTGAGAAGTAATTTATAGAGTGCGGGAGACTCCTCCTGTTATCAATCCAATGCGGGAATCCAGACATGTGAAGAGGGCTGCCCTTTGATATGATTTCTCTGCCGCCCAGAATCGTGTGAGAGAGATGGGCTCGGCCTCCCCTCCAGAGATTGGCTGCGCTAGTCAGAATGAATTTCATTATTAAACGGAGCTTGCTGATATGGACCTTATTTTGTTGACAGAGACGAGATCCTTGGTACCGAATTATGCAGTCGAGATGGTTTGGGAAGTGGAGTGGAGAATTCGAGGGAGGTCTGAAATGATGATCGTCCTGTCTGAGTTGACTATTGTCCTGGACTGAGGCGATGTGAGTGATCTTTTTATGGGATATCCTTTCCATATACTGTGTCATTCTCTCTTATCTGACCTGGCTGCCTACCTGTGGCTTTGTTTGCTTGCTCATCCGCCTCCCTGTTGTTCTCTCTTAGAATATGCTTGAACGAGACTTCTCCTAGAAACCTGATGTTTTCCCTTATCCTAGTTTTGATGTTATTCAGAGCCATTTGCTTGAAGTCTCTCCCTGAAGTCATGGCCGCAATGGTAATTGCAGAATCGCCCAAAATAAGAAGGTTCTGAAGGCCTAATTTCCTGGAGATAGAGGTTCCCAGCAGTAGGCTGTAAGCCTCTGCCTTGTTATTGGTCATGGTGCCTAAACCCCATTCATAAGTTACTATAATTTTCCCTTGAGGGTCTTTAATGATCCCACCCGCTCCAGCTTGACCCGGATTATTCTTGGAAGCTCCATCGAACTGGAGGACAGGTCTCCTTTGGTTCTGAATCCACAGGGTGACTTCTTCTTTTGTCCCTCGAAGCTTCCAATCCAGATTGCCTTTCCAAATGCTTGAATTTTTCGGAGGAGTTGTCCCATAATTAAATTTGCCAATCCACTCTTTTATTTTTGCATCAGTCGAGTCCAAGTCCACCTGAGTTATACCATTAGCCTCGATAGTCTCTGTGATGAGTGCAGTTGCTTTTGCGAGAGTGCTAGCTATGCTTGGTTTCTCATTGTTGAATATGCACTTGTTCCGGGCGTTCCAAATCTGCCAGCAAAGATTTGGAGGAATACTGTTCCAAAACCTTGCGGCTAGGGTCTTGCCTTTTTTATTCTGAGGAAGGAGTTTCCCCCAATTTTTTTGAAGAAGAGTGATTTGATTTGGCAACTCACCTGTGTCTAAAGGGCTGGTGAGGAGCTTCCAACAAGTCTTGGCGAACGGGCACTCTATAAAAAGGTGAATGCTGCTTTCCTCCGCTGCCCTGCGCATGCAACAAATAGAGGGACCTTGGATGCCTTTCTTCTTGAGGTTCTCTGCTGTGAGGATTTTGCCATGGAGCAGGGTCCAGTTGAACAGTTTCACCTTTGGCAGACATTCAATTCTCCATGCAGCTTTGTGTAGGGGCCATGTATTAACTGCTGAGGCATTCTGAAGAGCTTTATAGCCTTCTTTCACCGTGTATCTTCCTCCATTAGGGTCCCAGACAAATTTGTCCTCTGTCTGTTTATTGATGGGAGCTGCACCTGTAAGGGAGGTCTTGAGCTCACCCCAAAGGTTTGTGAGATCCGAGGGGAGGTTAAAGGATCTCCACCCTATCCAAGAGTTATTCTCCCATAGAGAGATATCGAAGAGGGTTTTGAATTTTGCTTCTGTCATCCACCTCTGGAGGGGCCTGAATTTGTGGAGGGATTCCCTTTCATTTGATCCCATTATCCTGTCCTTCCAAATGTTGATATCCTTGCCATTACCCGGTACCCTGGATATATAGGATTTGAATTGAGGGAGCATTTTTTTAATAAGTTTCCACATGGGCGTGCCCTGCCTATCAATGATGGTTTCAGTGAGGATATTGCTATTGACCCCGCTCAGGTATTTCTTCTTAATGACTTCTTTCCACCAGGTTCCTCTCTCATTGAGAATTCGCCAAATTAGTTTGTAGCCCATGGCCATGTTTGCTAGTCTTGGAATTCTGATTCCGAGTCCGCCCTTCTCTAGGGGAAGAGTGACCTTGTCCCACTTTACCAGACTAAACTTTTTTGTGTTTTGCTTTCCTCCTTGCCACAGAAAACTTCTGATTATCAGCTCCATGTGTTTGTGGATGCTAGCCGGGGCAAGTGTGGTTGCAAATTGATATATTGGAAGAGCTGTGAGAATGGCTTTGATTAGTATTGTTCTGCCCGCCAAGTTTAGCCAATACACTCCCCAGCTTTGAAGTTTGCCTCTTAATTTTTCGATCAGCTTGACCCAAATCTCTGATTTTACTGTTTCTTTTGCTAAAGGTAGCCCTAGGTACATGAAATAAGTCCAATTCCTTTGAGCCGGGATTACCATTATTATGGAAATTCTCTGGATTATATGTGTGGGGGCATTCCAAGTGTAAATCATGCATTTGTGGTTGTTTAGCTTGCCTCCAGAGGCTTGTAGAAAAAGGTCTAGAGCTTTTTTGAATCTCCGGGCCATGAGACTTGAGGCCCCTCCTATTAGTAAAGTGTCATCTGCAAAAAAAGAGTGGTTGATCCCCTTGACACCTCTTGCTATTTCAACCCCTGTTATTTCCTTTGTCCTTCGCATATTCTCCAGCTGCAAACTTAGAGTTTCCGCCATGATGATATAGAGGAAGGGGGAAAGAGGGCACCCCTGTCTCAATCCTCTCGAGCTTTTGAAGGCTTTGCTGGGCCTGCCATTTATAAGGGGGGCCGTCCAATTGTCTGATATGCATTCCATAACCTTGTTGATGAAGAGCTCAGATATCCCGAATTCCTTTAGAACTGCCTGAAGGAATGCGTGATTAACCCGGTCAAATGCATTTGCCATATCGAGCTTAATGATCATACCCCTTTCGTTTCTTGACATGCTGCTCTGAATAGCCTCCTGGATGAGGATGACATTATCAGATATTTGCCTCCTAGGAACAAAGCCGCCTTGGTTCTCGGAGATGAGAGAGGGGAGCAGATTTTTAAGCCTGTTTGCTAAGATCTTGGTTATGATCTTGTAGGAGACATTACAAAGGGATATGGGGCGGAATCTATCAAAGGATTGGGGATTTGGGTCTTTGGGAATAAGGGCCAGATGGGAGGATTTCATACCGCTGCCCATTTTGCATTTAGTGAAGAAGTTTTTTGCCACCCTGATGTAGTCCTTCTTTATAATATCCCAGTGAGTCTTATAAAAATCCACTGTGAAGCCATCGGGCCCCGGAGCCTTGTCCGAGGCCATACTATGAATTGACCCTTCGATTTCCTCAACCGTGAGCTCTTTGTCCAGATCAGCGTTCTGGTCTTCTGAGATTTTGTTTTTCAAATTTTTGAAGAAATCCAGATTGTGCATGTGATGCGGGTCAGCAGTTAAGAGGTTTTGGAAATGCTGAGTCGCTGCCTCCCTAATCTCCTCTTGTTCTTTTATCTCTTTACCGTCCACTGTTATTTTTTCGATGTTGTTGCCAGCTCTTCTTAGTTTCAGACTGTTATGGAAAAAGGATGTGTTTCGATCTCCCGATTTAAGCCAAAGGCATCTTGATTTTTGCCTTTGCTCCTCTTCCTCTCTTCTATTATGATTGTACAGCTCCTTGTACATTTCAGTTTCTTTTGCTTGATCTTCATCCGTTTCTTGTCTGGTTTCCTTTTCTAGATTCCACTGTGTTAGTTTTGTTTGGAGTTCAGATTTCTTTTTACTTTCTTCTTTTGCCTTGTCTCTTGCCCAATTTTTAATGGCAATCCGAAGGAGCTTGAGCTTGGTTTCCCATATGAAGTGTGGGGAGCCTAATATTTCAGTTGCCCACTGAGCTTTTATCAGAGGTTTGAAATCCTCGCTTCTGTCCCAGGCTCTGTTGTACTTAAAGGGAAGCGGACCCATATTCTTCCCCTTGTCCATTTTCAGTGCCACTGGTTTATGGTCTGAAATATACCCTTGAATGATGGAGCTTTGAATGCTTGTGAAACTGGCCACTATGGTCTCTTGAACCAGAATACGATCCACCTCTCTTTTATGTTGTTCTTTCCTGTTCTCTTATTTGACCGTGTGAAACGCCCGTTTTGAGGCTGTATGTCCACCAGATTATATGCTTGTATGATTTCTTCAAGAGCATCTCTTGAGGGGTCTGCAAAGAAGTTCCCTCCTATCTTTTCTTCTGCATTTCTGATTAGGTTCAGATCACCTCCCAAGCAGATGTTTCTTCTTTGGGCGTCCATTAGATCAGATGAGATTGACTCCCAACACGTGGCTTTTTCTCTGAAGTGAGGGGGGGCGTACACATTGTAAATGGTGTATTCTTCTGTTGATGCTATGTTTTGCATGTCTGTTCTGATCCACCATCTGCTTTGCCTATAATCTTTGAGCTTCCATTTGTTCTTATCCCAGATCGTCCCTATGCCTCCTGAGGCTCCTGCTGCACTTACTGCGGTTCCTTCATAAATTCTACTTTTTTTATACTATTATGAAATTCCTGCTCGGTGATTTTGGTCTCCTGGAGAAGGAGGATGTCCGGATGTTCTGATTTAAGTAGATCTCGGACTGCATTTACTTTAAGGGAGGAGCCCATCCCCCTACAATTCCAAGAGACCAGATTCATCATTTATGTTTTGTGTGGGCCCCGCCTTTCTCTTTCATTCTCTCCCCGCTTCCTTTAGACTTGTCTAGGAATGTATCCATTGGCTGTTGGGTCCCTGTGGCCATCTCTTTAGCAGCTGTCTCATCCCTTATTTCTTTGTTGGATTTCCTTCCAACTTTTCTTGGGGGATCGATGGAAGAGCTAGTTTCCTTTGACTTATTCCTTGTTAGGATTCTTTCTGCCGTTGGAGGAGGAGAGGTTGGGTGAGGAGATTCAGGAGTAACAATGGGGGCTCTTGGTGAAGGAGGGGGGGAAGGGGGTTCTTCTGTAGACAGAGGCTCAAAAGGGTTGGAGGATGAGAGGAAAGGAGGGCCAGATCCGGAGGGATGAGAAGGGGAGGAAGGATTTTCGGGAGGGGATTTAGAGAGACTTGTTAGAGGAGGGTTTGATTTCTTTTTCTTGACTTTTTCCCATGCTTCTTCCGGAGCTTCAGTATTAGTTTCAGATACATTTAACTTAGATTTATTACATCTGTTTGCAAAATGCCCATATTCATGACATACCTTGCACTTGAAAGGTAGTTGCTCGTAGTCCACTTGCTGTATGTGCGTCCACTGGTCGACTTTGAGTTTGATTGCTTCTGGCAGACCCTTTCCCAGATCAACTTCCACACAGATCCTTGCGCATGCATGCATATTCTCCTTTGGTTCCGATCTGTCGATATATTTTCCCACTGCGTTTCCGATGGCTTTCACTGATTCGTCTCCCCAGCAATGGAGCGGCAGGTGCGGGAGACGGACCCAGACGGGAACAACATTGGGAACATCCATCTCTGGGTCGAAATCAGGGGTCCATCTGTTCAAATAGAGGCCTCTAGTGTCCATAAAGTAAGGGCCATTTCTGAAGATGAGGTTTCGATCCTCCGTTGTTTCGAAGAGGAAAGTGAAAAACCCTCTTCCACAGAACCTTATCGCTATCTTTCCTTGGACCATCGAGTTCCAGTTCCTTTCTACCCATCGTTGGACCGTGCGAGGAGAGGGCCATAGTCCTGTAAACTGGCCAACCAGGCCCCGGTCAGCTAAGGCTACTGTAGCTCTCCTCGGGAGGGCGGGAGGGAGCGAGACTTCCGGTATTTCATCTAGCTTTTTGATGAATCTTGTTGCTGTAGGTCTGATTTTTTCTGAAGAGTTCTCTGGAATAAGTGAGGCAAAGGACTTTTCGAGATCCTCGTGTTCCTTATGAGGTGGATCCATTGCAGTCATGGCTTCTGCACCTTTGTCTCTCCAACAGAGGCACCCAGAGGGGGGGAGGAGCCTAGCAGCAGCGCTGCCAGGCGCAGACGCTCAGAGGAGAAGGGATCAGCAGGCAGGCGAGGCAGAGGCCCCGAAAAAAGGGATGGGGGGGGCAGAGGCCCCGAGCTGAGAGAGGGCAGGAGGCCCTGGGCGAGGGACAGGCGCCGCCGAGCAGCAGCGCTGCCAGGCACAGGCCCGCGGGGGAAGATTAGGAGGGAGCCATGAACGGGACTCCGGGGCTCAAACGCGGTTTTTCCATCAACCGGAGGAAGTGTATTCTTACAAGTACCTAGGAATTGATATTCATCACAAGCTCAACTGGAACCATAGCATTGAGAAAAGGATTAATGGGGGGTGGAAAGCTTACTATGGTCTTGAAAATAATTGTAAAATTGCAAACCTTGTAATGTGGGATAAAAAGAAGTTCCTCTTTGAAACTTTAGTCACTCCTGTTATCTTATATGGCTGTGAGGTTTGGGGTTGCAGCATCTCCAGAGAATCATGGAGAAAGATTGAGCAAATCCAGAAGCGTTTTATAACTTATAACCTGAAAATTAAAAGTAATACACCCTATCCTATTCTCCTTATAGAAGCAGGTCTTTCCCCTATTGAGAGCCTAGCTATGCTTAGGTTTCTATTGTACAAGCACAAAATCAATAACATAAACGATCATAGACTTCCTAAGCTAGCTTTAAATTCTAGCCAAAACCACCTAAGGCTCAATCGAGGGTGGCATAAAGACACAAGGGCCTGGTTAAACTATTGGGAGATCAACGAAAATGATGCATTGCAAAACATAAATAACATTAAAGATATTGTTACTTCTAAGTTCAAAGAAAAAATGTGGTGTGAGAAAGACTTAGCGGCTAAAAGAAAATTAAGTTATTATAAGAAGGTCATCAACCCCACCCTAGAAGATCAAAAGTATCTCTCTATTTTAACTAGCTCAAAGAAGAAAATTAATATAACAAAGATTAGAACGAATTCTCATGAGCTCCATAGTGAAACAGGTCGTTGGGTAGTTCCTAAAACGCCATGGACGGAAAGGATCTGCCATATATGTAAGAATAGGAACATCGAGGATGAAAACCACTTCCTCTTAGAGTGCCCCGCGTATAACCACATTAGATCTCAGTTTCACAATCTTTGTTACAATACTGACCTTCCTAGCCTTTTACAATGTCAAAATTATAGTGAGCTCGGGAGGCTTCTCTCCAAGCTTTTTGAGCATAGGAATAAAATCTTAAATCAAAATAGATAATTTGTTTCTTTAGGTCCGATAGACCATTATTTGGTCTCAGCGGACGTTAACCATCATCATCATCATCATCATCATTTTTTAATTTTATTTATTTATTTTTTAAATTTTAAATTTTAACTTTAAATTTAATTTAATTTAATTTTAATTTTTATTTTTAATTTATTTTATTTTTAAATTTTTAAATTTATTCTTTTAATTTAATTTAATTTAATTTTTATTTTTATTTTTAATTTATTTTATTTTAAAATTTTTAAATTTATTTATTTATTCTTTTATTTTATTTTAATTTAATTTAATTAATTAATTAATTTAATTTTATTATTATTTAAGTATGGGGGTTTTTATTATTATTATTATTATTTATTTATTTATTTTATTTATTATTATTTTATTTTATTTATTTATTTATTATTATTATTTTTATTTTTATTTTATTTTATTTTATTATTATTAAATTTTTTATTTTTTTGTTATTATTATTATTATTACTATTTTTTTTGTGTTATTTTTGTTTTTTTTTTTGTTTTTCAGTTTTGTGATTAATTTTAAAGTGTTTTATTGTCATTTTTAACACTTTGAAATCCCTTTGAAGAAAAGATGATTCAATGGTTATGATTTTTCTCTCTCTCTCTCTCTCTCTCTCTCTCTCTCTCTCTCTCTCTATATATATATATATATATATATATCATCATCATCATCAACAAAAGGTTATATTTGAAATTACAAAATATAATAATTAGTACTTTTTTTATGAAATTTCAATTAGAAGGACTATATATATATAGATATATATTTTGAATTATGTCCTTAGTTTATTCTTTTTAATTGAAGTAAACTATTTTTCAACTTTGTTGGTATTCAAAGTCTATACAAGCAACAAAGAGATAATGACAGAAACACATAATAACCCAAGATTTCACATGATAAAGCCTTGACAATTTGTCAAGGAAACATCCACAGGCAAGACAAGGATTTTATTATCAAGATAATATTATTACAATCAAACTTATATCCTTTTCAATCTCACAAGTTTCATAAAATTAAGTAGACTTCATTACATTGGTTATGATAACCATCATTTGGTTTCATAAACCAACACCGTTAGAGTAGCCATAACAAAATTTACTTAGGTAAATTCATTTTTTTTCATTTTATTTAAATTAAGTTGTTGTCATACTATAAAAATATTCACCTTGACAACAACTCCTTATATGTTGGACTTTTCAAAGTCCTTCCATCACATCTTTTGTAAGAAAAGAGAAGCCAAACACTACCACAACTTCTCTAACAACATTGGTTTTGTAAAGATGTCTTCACAATTTTCTTGAGTGTGGACCTTTTTAAGATATACTCCAACTCCATCAATGAAATTTCTTATAAAATGGTTCTTTATATCAATACTCTTAGCCTTATTATGATAAAATTGATTTGTAGCCAAATGTATAGCAATTTGGCTATCATAGAATTTAAGTTGCTTTGCATTCTTCCAAATTGACCTAGAAGACCCTTCAACCAAATTACCTCATTGAAAGCATGTGAGATGGTAATATAGTCTACCTCTATGGTGTATAATGAAAAAATTTCAAGTGACTTTGGCATCCAACTAATAGCTTCCCCCTACAAGAGTAAATACATAACTTGAAGTAGACCTCCTTTTGTCCAAATCACCAACAAAATCTGAATCAACATAGCCACAAACATAAGCATTACAACCATTACATGTGATGCAATAATCAATGGTGCCTTTAGGATATCGAAGCACCCATTTCACTACATTCTAATGTTCATTTCCTATATTTCCATGTACTTGCTAACAACACCCATTGCATGTGAAATATCCGGTATTTTACTTACCATCACATACATCATACTTCATTTTTCATTAGCATAGGGTACATGAAACACATAATCCTTTCCTTCCTTACTACTAGGTCATAAACCTAAAGAAATATTGAAATGGGAAGCCAAAGGGATATTGATAGGTTTCATATTATTCATCCAAAATTTCACAAGTACTTTCTCAACATACTCTTGTTTGTGGAAACATGAACTTACCATTTTCTCTGTCTCTTTGTATTTTAATGGCCAAGATTTTTTTCATTTCTCCTAGATCCTTCATATCAAAGGTCCTAGCCATTTGAGCCTTTAACCTGTTGATCTTATCCATGATTTTGCTTGCAAAAATAATATTTTCGACATATGGTACGAAGATAATGAATATGTCATTCAAACTTTTCAGTACACACAATGGTCATAATTATATTATAGTTATGGCTCATCATGAAGGAATCAAATTTCTTATACCATTTCTTAGGTGACTTCTTCAAGCCATACAATTATACCTTGAGCTTGCAAACTAATATTTTTTTGTGGTGTTGCACAAAACCTCCTAGTTGTTCCATGTATATCTCCTCATCCAAATGTCCATGTAGAAATTTTGTTTTCACATCTAATTTCTCTAACTCCAAATCATGAAAACCAACTAATGATCGCATAATATGAATATATAAAAGCTTAAAAATTGGTGAAATTTATATCTTTCATTGAAGAGTAACCTATTATGACAAGTATGGATTTATACCTTTCAACATTACCATCAATTCATTTATGTTGGAAATACTGAGAGGGGGTGGGGGGTGAATTAGTATTTCTTTTTAATTGTTCTTTTTATCACCAAAACATTTATATATGGAACACAGAAATAGATAGCTGGAATAAATGCTTTTATTAACACAAACAGTGCAATGAAATAGATACAATATATAAATGGTTGCAATCAGTTTCCAAGCACCAACTTGGAATTTTGTGAGGCTCCAACCTCCAGAGCACCAACTCTATTTTTCCAAGGCAACAATCCTGGACTTAGGAGCACCAACTCCCAAGGATTCCAATCCTTTTAGTTTTGAGGCTCCAACCCTTTATGATCAATTGTTATAAACTGTTTTGCTGTAGTTCTCTGTTCCCAACCCTGATGTGCTTATGCTTCACTCCTGTTCTCCTGCTTCTCCTGCCTTTGCCTGAACTTGGGCTTTCCCTTGATCTGCTTATTCACACACCCTAGCCATTCCTTGTTTTTCCTGTTTTATGTATTCCTGATGCCTTTGACTGTTCGTTTCCGCTTTCCACTGGCTCTTCGGCTTCCTCAATGCTTTCTTCAACTTCCTCTGCGTTGGCTTGCTCTTCGGCTTCCCGGCTCTTCATGTCGCTTTGGCTTCCTCTGTGTTGGCTTGTCCTTCAGCTTCTCGACTTTCGGCTTCCTCTGTCTCTTCGAGTTCACCAACACTCCAGGGACACGTAAATTCATAAGAGAGGACCAAAATACACAGAGCAAAACATGTTGCATATTAAAACTGTAACAATGCTCCTTTTTCAATAATAATAGCATACACAGGACTTTATTGTTTACGGAGAGATTTCATTGGAGAGATAGTACCAACAAGGAGGCCCCACATGCCACGTCACCATCACAATCACAATCGGCATCGTTCAGGCCTACTGAACTATCGGAACCGTTATTTATGCATTTTGGCCTTCAAAAACCCTGGGCAATACATTTTTGAAATACACAGGAATATACGAGAAAACCCGACCAAAACGCTAAAGGGCAGACTTCAAAAACATTATACCTGCATCTATAACTGCATTGGGTCCATTCCTCCATAACTTTATCGCAATCGGCAATTGCAGCTTCCAGAGGTCCTTTATATGTCGAGCCCATGACATTGCTGATGTGTAGGTTTTAACCCCGTACAAAAATTACTTGCATGCGAATTCTAAAACATAAAAAAATAAACAATGCGAGAGCATAACACATAAAACACATATACACAGAGATTTTCCCACTGGATCCCAAAACCAGGACTACTAGCTTGATTTTTCATTATGTTCCTTTCAATGTTACAATACATATTGATACATGCAGAAGCATCCAATACCATGGATCGAAAATCATAGGTAGGTTCACCCAACCATCCAATTTTTTTTTTTTCCCAGGGTGCTACCCCGGACCTTGTAGAGGGGGGCTACTCGCCCCCCTCAAACCCCCTGGACAGGGGGGGGCTGTCGCCCCCGTTGTGACCCCCCCCGCTGTGCAATCGGTGCAACAAAGGGGGGGCTCCGCCCCCCCTCTAACCCCCCGATTCACTACGTAGGTTAGTCATGGAAAGAATATAACACAACCCAACATTCTCCCACTTGTTGTTTTCTTTCCATAGGGGGCCACAGGAGAGCTTAGTCATTTTTCCAGCCCTGAAATGCCTGTTGTTTCTTTACACTAGTAGAACTTCTCAGAGCTCACAGATTTTGTCAATGCATTTGCAGTATTCTTCGAAGTGTCCACCTTTCCCAGCAACACCTTTTTGTCTTCTATCATATCCCTCACAAAGTGATACTGAACATCAATGTGCTTTGTCTTTGAATGATAAGCAGCATTCTTTGCCAAGAAAATTGCACTTTGGCTATCACAGTCTATCCTTATAGCTCCCTATACTAACCCCATACTTGAACACAATCTCTGCAACCAAACTGCTTCCTTGCTTGCATGAGTGGCTACCATGTATTCTGCCTCTGTAGTTGATAGTGCCACTACAAATTGTTTCTTATTCATCCAACTAACTGCACCTCCAAATAGGTTAAGCACATACCCACTTGTAGATCTTCTCTGATCCAAATCTCCAGCCCAGTCTGCATCAACAAAGCCATGGATATCCAAAACTCTGCCCAATCCTGGTCTTCCTTGGTAGCACAAACCATAATCTCTAGTGCCACGCAATAATTGAAAACCCACTTCACTGTTGTCCAATGCTCCTTCCCTGGTTTTGACATAAACCTGCTCAATACTCCCACTGCATGTGCAATGTCTGGTCTAGTACAGACCATTGCATACATCATGCTACCGACTACACTTGCATATGGAACACGGGACATATCCTCTTCCTCTTCTTGTGTCTTGGGACACTGTTTAGACGATAACTTTACACATACATGAATAGGAACCTTCATTGGTTTACTATCCTGTATATTAAACCTCTGCAATATTGTCTTGACACACTTCCTTTGGTTTAACCAGAGCTTCCTCTTTGCCCGATCTCTTTTAATTTCCATGCCCAAAATAAAGTTTGCAGCACCAGGATCCTTCATGCCGAATTTGGAGGACAGTTGGGTCTTCAAATCCTGGATAATTTCTTTGTCATTTCCAACCAGAAACATATCATCCATATACAAGACCAGATAAATAACACGGTCACCAGTTAATTTAAAATACACACAGTGATCTGCTTTGCTTTTGGTGAAGCCAAGTCCCCATATAAATGTATCAAATTTCTGATACCACATCCTTGGTGACTGTTTTAACCCATACAAAGACTTCTTTAACTTGCATACCAGTGCTTTCTTACCCTTCACCGCAAATCCTTCAGGTTGCTTCATGTAGATCTCCTCTTCCAAATCCCCGTGAAGAAATGATGTCTTCACATCCATCTGTTCTACCTCAAAATCAAAAGCAGCTAAAAGTAATCTAATAGAAGTTACCTTGGCAACAGGAGAAAAAATATCACCAAAATCAATTCCTGGCACCTGGGAATAACCTTTTGCTACCAACCGAGCTTTGTATTTCTTCACCTTTCCTTCTGCATTTGTCTTCTTCTTGAACACCCATTTGCTGCCAATGGGCTTCCTTCTAGCCGGCAACTCCACCAAATCCCAAGCCTCATTTTTGTGCAAAGATGCCATTTCATCAACCATGGCCTCTTTCCAGAGTTTTCCATCCTCTAAATCTACTGCTTCCTTCACAGTTCTGGGATCATCATCAATAATAGACAAAGAAAGATTTGAACAGAAAGCAGATGGACTATACCTTTTTAGCTGCCTTCTTTCTCGAACTGATCTTCTCACACCTGGAGTTTGTGGCTCTTCATATTCTGATTCCTCCTCTGCTGTAGAGTATGATTCTTTCTCCTTTAGCTCAAACTCTATCTTCTCAGGTTCCTTTGGTTGGACTTCATGTTTAATAACATCTCTCTGTCACACGGAATTGGTCAAGGGTGCGGACACGACTGACCTTCCTAGAAGTCTAAGACGTTCTAATGACAAACAAGACAAAATGGAGTGATCTTTCTCTAAATACACCTTTTACAACATGAAAACTACAAGTGTTTAGGCTTACCTTATTCCAAAACGCTGTTGTTGAAGTCCGTTCTTGACGATCCGGATGAGCTCCTCCTTCAAGTCAATTCCTGCAACCACAAACAATCAAACAATTACCAAGCACTTGCATTTCATATAATAAAACATATATTCAACATGCAGACCAAGGAACACATGAAATAACTCATTAACACAAGCTATTGAGAAAAATAAACCAGTTTGTATTAATAACGAAACAAAGAAACTCTTACAACCTGGCCTTGGTGTCGTGCAAGTTCCTCCCAGGGTCCATCAAGGGTTTTCCTCTACTTTGACAAAGCTCACCCTCTTCCAAGTAGAATCAAGTAAAGACAATCTCTCCTTACAAAGGCTCTAATGGAAGACCTAAATCCTGCAGCATTTACCCAAAGAAAATGTATAGCTCCAACCTCCTCTCCTTCTGGCTCAATGCCTTTATTTATAGTGCAATAAAGAGGTTATTCAGATCCACTATCAATGGGATCATCCCCCTCTTTGGGTGGGATAGCTCCCTTATTGATGGGATAAGTTCCCCCTTAATAGAGATACATGAACCAACTGGAGGCGCATCCATTTCATCAAACCGACCTCTAGAATGTTCTAGAAGTAACCACAAGTAACTTTTTCAAGATAAAACTCGCGCATTTTGCCTTTTACAGAGGGACGCACCTGTCCCTTAACATACAGAGCGTCCATGGACGCAGATTTTGTGAACATGGTCAGCGTCCCCGCAGGTAAGGCTAGAGAGAACCTGCGACCCCAGAGATAAACATAGTTTTTACAAGACTTTCTCTCTTCTTTGAGTTTGAGATGGATAACAGAGGCATGAGACTTGCCTAAGAGGGTAGCATGACTGTTGATTTGAGCCATACTAACTGTAAGTAGTCAAGGTGACATTTTTTAGTGTAACAGATTGCCCCCTAAAGTGCGAAGCCTGGAATAGAGTAGGGTTTTGTAATTCTAGGAAGGGTGAAGCGCTTTATCATTTCAAGGATTGTCTTGTGGATGGCCTGGTTGGAACCTGCAATTTTCAACACAAAATACATGGATAAGATTATATCATCACTGAGGTAGGCATTCCCATACTCAGATTCAAAACTTTAACTAATGGACTAACTATTCTGATACAGGAATGATCTTGCAGTACATCATTTTTATAGACTTTTGTAGACACAGTATGGACACAGCCATCTGTTTATGATTAGCCTACATAGATAATGAATACAAAACTCCTCGCAGCCTGGATGGTAGAAACTAGATCCAGGGTCTTCACTTCTACTTCCCGAATTGGTACGATTCTAGCCATGTGATTAAATGATTCGATGTCGAACATGTTAGAAACCACTTGATTACCAGTCGATGATGTAAACTGTTAACAAGCGTGAGAGAAACCACCAGTAATGTCAATGGTTCTCAAAGTACCAAGCACAACCCGTGAAATGTGAATAGATGTTTTGATGTCGAACACTTCACGGAATCCTTTGATCGAAAGTCAATGATGTAAACTGACGTCAAAGGCGAGAAACCTGCCATTGATGCATGCAGACTTCAAGGTACTGTCGATTCCTAAGTCATCTTTCTAGATAATGTGTCGATGTCGATAGAAAGCGACCCGTTGCAGGCAAGCCCGCAACACGAAATCATTGTTCAAGTTGAAGAAATGTTGCTGTAAGGACTGACTCAGGGATGGTCAAATGGATGACAAGTATTTTGCAGATGAAAGTTTTGCTTGCAGACCTCTTGAACACATAACGACACGACAGATGGCTTGGTGACGAATAACTCAAAGTTAATCCCTGGAACCCGGTTAAAGACTTTGAAAGTGGTTCGGTGAACTGTGAGGTAAAAGATTTCCCAACCCAGGTGAATGAAAAGTGTCGTGTTCAAGAGTGGTAATAAAGTTTCTTTTGAGACAAAAGGTGACAAACAGGTTCATTCTTCTCTCTTTTCCCCTACCATTTCTGGCAAGTACCTCTTTATTTTTAACAAGCTTGAGGAGGATAACATATGCTTGATTATAAGCTCATCCTTCGGACGAGTCCAACCTAGTTTAAATTCGAACCCTAGGAAGGAGTGGTTCGTTCCTGTTTGTAATTGAACAGGTCCTCTACTGTAAAAGTTTAACGAGCCCAGTATAGGAGAAACTCGGCGTTTTTCATTTTTAGAGAGTCTGAAAAAACAAAAGGAGACTCCACGTTGAACTTTTTCGTATATTTGTGTCCCTCAAGCCCGAAAAAGTATAAAATAATACCTGGGGGAACCGCTTGATCTTGCGACCAAGGAGTACTTTCATAATAGTGTTGTTGACCTGAAAAGTAAAAAGCGATCAAGGACACGTCGTTTTATTTCCTTATCGAGTTTGAAACGACAAAAACCCGGCAATCTTTTCCTGATTTTGCGGTCAGAAAAGAGCTATAAGGGGACCGTCTTTTAGTTCCGTTTTAACGAGTGTAAAAGAAACGCTCGGCAATCTTTTCATGTTTTAAGAGTCAAAAAAGGGCTTAAAAGATGACTCTAAGGTTTCACTTTTTCGTAAGTTTTAACGAGTTCGAAAAAATGATAAAAATGTACTCATGGGGCCGACTTTCAATTTAATTTACGAGCAGGAAAAGACGGAAAGAACTCGGCATTTTCATTTGTTTTACGAGAATGAAAGATAGAAAAATAATCTCGGGATTTTCATGAGTTTAACGAGTCTTGAAAATAACTGAAATTGACTCGAGATAGGTTTCATTTTTACAAAAGCTTGAAACAGATAAAAACTATGCTTCAAATTAGTTTCATTTTTACACAAGCTTGAAACAGAGATAAAACTGTGCTTGATGCCCCCTAAGCATAACTGTTAGAGCGCATGCCCCCCCCAGCTTCATTTCATTCAACTAAAGTGGATGAAAATGAAGGTTCAAGTACGAGATCATTTGAGAGACTGGACCTAAAACAAAAACTGAAATAACTAACCTAAATACACAACTTAACATCTATGAGATCTAGTCAATCTCTCGACTCAAGTAGAGGAGGATTTGTTTCATTTTTTAAACGAGCTTGACACAGGAAAAGAACTATGCTCGGATTCGGTTTCATGTTTACACAAGCTTGAAACGAAAAACTATGCTTGTTATAAGTTCGCATGCCCCCAGCATAACGACGCAAATCAAGGTACATGCCCCCCAAGCTTCATTGCATTCAATGAGGTGGATGGAATGAAGCTTTACTTTCAAGATCTTGGAAAGACTTGTGGGAGTTGTTTCATTTTTTAGTGAGCTTGACACAAGACAAGGAACTATGCTCATAACTACTTTCTACAATCTACTTAACAAAAACTATGCTCTAAAAACCTTGATTCATTTTTTAATGAGCTTGACACAAGACAAGGAACTATGCTCTAAAAACCTTGATTCATTTTTTAATGAGCTTGACACAAGACAAGGAACTATGCTCATGACTAATCTACCTACTTAACCTACCCTTGTTTCATTTTTTAACGAGCTTGACACAAGACAAGGAACTATGCTCAAAAAGTTCGCATGCCCCTAGCATAATGATGCAAAGCGAGGTACATGCCCCCCAGGCTTCATTGCATTCAACCGGCTGGATGAAATGAAGGTTTACTTTCAATATTTAACTTGAAAAGGGAGTTGTTTCATTTTTATGGAAGTTGACACAAGAAAAGAACTATCCTCATACCTGATTCATTTTTTAATGAGGTTGACTCAGTAACAGGAACTGTCCTCAAAATCCTACTTTCTACAATCTACCTACATATCCTAAAATCTACCTGATTCATTTTTTAATGAGGTTGACTCAGTAACAAGAACTATCCTCTTACCTGATTCATTTTTTATCGAGGTTGACTCAGTAACAGGAACTATCCTCGGACACACTGATTCATTTTTTAATGAGGTTGACACAGTAAAAGGAACTTTCCTCACACACACTGATTCATTTTTTAATGAGGTTGACACAGTAAAAGGAACTTTCCTCACACACACTGATTCATTTTTTAATGAGGTTGACACAGTAAAAGGAACTTTCCTCACAATCCTACTTTCTAACTATATGACCTAAAAAACTAGCTGATTCATTTTTTAATGAGGTTGACTCAGTAAAAGAACTGTCCTCATGCTAGCCTATTTCATTTTTTAACGAGGTTGATACAGGAAAAAACTATCCTCGTAACATTGATCATGGCTTCCAACTGGAGGAAAGACATGTCAATGGACGCACCTTGATCATGGCTTCCAAGAGGTCTTCATCCGAAGGAAGAATACTTCTTGGGAAGGAACACATGTCAAGGGACTCAAAAGGGATAAGAACATCGTGTTCAAGTAATCCCATAGAGTTTTCCATGTCAATTACCGGAGCTAAATCAAAGGAAGATGAGCAAACAGTGAGAGGCTCACTTACATCGGTAACTGAAATCATGGGACCGGTTGCCACATAATTAACCCGTGGCAGGGTAGATACCACTTTAGAATCAGGAACATTTAGGGGTGTCATATTATCGGTAGTTGAAAAAAGACTAGGGAACGAAAGCTGGTCTACAGTCACAATACTGCCATTGTGAGGGAAAGACATCACGCGAAAGAGTGTCGATACGACAACTTTCATTGCATAAACATAGTCTCGCCCAAGGAGTAAATTGAAATCCAAGGGACCTCGAACTACCATAAGATCAACACAAACAGTTTTACCTTCCAAGGTAATAGAAAACTTAGGAAGGATCCCTAAAGGTTCACTAATTGTTCTGTTAAAAGCTTTCAGATTCTGCGTAATAGGCGCAAGCTGAGGGGAACCCAAAGCTTTCCAAACAGCTGAGGATAAAATACTGACAGAAGCACCTTCATCTACCTGAGTACGATGTATGTCCCTACTACCAGCCTTAACAATGATTTGGAAAGGGATGGAGGAAGGAAGACGAGGTTCTGTCAGTCTATTCCAATCAAAGGAAAAGACCTCAGTACTTGGAGGGGGTTCTGTAGAAACAGGTGAAATGCCCCCCGGCATAGAAGAATCCGATGTAACAAGAAGAACATCAGCGGTATGAAATTTACTCTCGAAAAGGAGAGTGTGATCGACCGAATGTGAAATTGAATCGACCACTTGATCAACTAATGGATCATCAACCTGAGTGACATGAGTTTCACTCTCCAATGGGAGAGTGTGATCGACTGTACTTGAATTTAGATCAATCACTCCGTCAGTTGACGGCAGGTTGGGAGAAAGTTTACGGTAACCAGTTGGAAATTCTTGCTGTGGAACAGTAAGGTTTTCCAACAATGTTGAGGCTTCATCCATGTGAGGGCAAATGTGAGTTTGATGACTCCCTTTGCATAACTTACAAGGAAACCTAACTTTACCCTTTTTCCCAGGAACCTGACTATCACTGGTTGATGGATCAATGGAAAGTTGATGAGATTTTTCTGACCATACTTCCAAGACCTTTGGAATACCAGGACAATTGACAAGGAAGTGGTCACCCTTACAAAGCCTGCAAGGGTATTTGGGTTTACGATGCATGTCGGAATTTTCCTCGACACAACTAACACTTACAGCCATGGTTGGTTGGTTGACTTCTTTCTTATCTTGCTTCTTCTTCTTCTTCTTCTTCTTCCCTTTCTTCTTCTTCTTAGCCTCCTGGTTACTAACATCAAGGCTTTTACCAGGCGAAGAGGAAGAAATGGAGGAAGAAAGATTAGGCGAAGAAGGTAAAGGGTCAACAGAAGGTTGGTGATGTTGAGATGGTGAACTCTGTTGAGGTGAAGCATCCGGTTGAGATGGAACAATTGGAGTATTTTGGGCCAACGAAGTTGAAAATAACCATATCGGTAAACCTATTGTAAATCCAGGTAATGACAAAGTAGCCATATAAGGAGGACCAACATTTCCAAAGTAAGGAAAAGTACTAGGATTCTCATTAGGAGGGGTTCCTAGGTTGATAAATTCCGGAACATTTGCCATTATATTCAACTTCAGTGAATTTTATTAACAATTTAAAACTAAAATTAACAATTCACAATTCACACTTAACAACTAAAATTCACAATTCACACCTATGGTCTCTAAAAGTAAAAACAAACAAATTAACACGCGCTATCAAATCCAGGAGTCAAACCACACACAAACAGTAAGCTCTCCGGACCGAAAACACTAGTTGGTGATGAAGCCCAACCTCGCAGAATTCAGTACAGAAATGGCGGGTGGAACAGTTACCCCGGCAACCTGCTTAATGAATAGACCGGCACAAGTTCCTCCACTTTAACCGTCTCGAAGTGAAGTGAACCCCCCGGAAAATCCAAGTGAGTATAACCGACGTCTGCTCCAGGTACAGTGGGACCTTCCCTCCACCGTCACCTCGGTAGAACCCTAAAGATTATGGTCACTAAGGTCACCAACAGTAACAAATACACCTGGGGGAACAGTCTAAACTCCGACAGCACGCAAGGGCAGAGTAGCAAGCTCAATCCCCTTACCGGTTCCTTGACAACAATCCAAGGTTTACCGATAAGTGACCCCTGGCTCCTCGACAATGGTTAATCCGAGGTTTACCGTTTGTAATACGTACTGTCTGGCGTCGTTCCCAACGAGGGGGGAATGATCCCCTCACTGGTTCGGACACGAGCTCGTGCTTCTCCTTTAAGAGGAGCTTTCCCAGAGTGCAATTGAAACAATTGGATTTATTCTACTCAAGATAAACTATCTGTTTGGTTTTGTAGTCTTGGAGAGTTAAGTACTCACCTACTCCAAGACCCTAGCCTAAGCTATGTTGGTGTTTCAGAGCCCTAGAAATGTAAAAATTACTAGATGAATTTTAATTAAGCGCTGTGTTATTAAGGCTGTTATTACTCAAATGGGTAAATGGAGATGAAACCAATGGTGTTATGACCCGACTCAACTGAATTTAATCGAATATGATAATGCAATCCTTTCAATTCGATGAATCCTGACTAGAGTAAGGAGAGAGTTTCCATTCACTTCCAACAATGCAAAAAATTGATCATTAAGAGAAAATTTAACAAATTCTCTAATGCACTAATTTCATCAAGAAAAACTAATGCAAATCAATTCCAAACCAATTTTTATTTTTATTTTTGTGTAAATTCAAATCAAAGAAAGCTGATCTAAATCTACGATTGATTTTTCAGAATGTAAACTATGCAATTGTAATCTATGCACAATTCACATGAAAAGTATGCAAATGTAATCTATGCACATTTTTCATTCATATTCTGAAACTGAGAACTCTAATTATGCAAATGTGATCTATGCAAGAGAATTCTCAAACACAAGACGATTCTAATGTAATCTAAGAACCAATCAAGTGCAAGTCGAGAAAATTGGGTGAGAGTTCCAAAGATCAAAACATAAAAACACTCAAAGGCGATTAACACTCATACACAATTTAGCCCCCCCGGCGAATGAGGGGGAATTTTTTTTGCAAAAACAGAAGCAAAAAGATGCAAAATTGTGAAAAGACTGAGACAAACCTCCAAGTAATGACCAAAGGAAATCAAATCAAGAATTTCTCAAGAAAGAGACTCAAAACACCCAATTGATGAAAGCTAAGAGCAGGAACAAGCTTAGGTGAAGATTCTGGACAAGGGACTAATGAATCTGGGCAGAAAAAACTAAGAAAAAACAAAATCTAAGAGCAAAAAAGGCAAAAAATGGAATTTTATCAAATTTTGGCAGGGGACGCAGGCAACCCGTTAGCACAGGTGCGGGCCCGCTCTGTGCACACAGCAAAAGTGCGTCCAGGGACGCACTGTGCAGCACTCAGAGGATGCGTCCGTCTGAAAAACTCAAGAAAAACCAAAATAAAACTAATCCTAAGCTAACCCACCCAGAGACAGAATCACAGAGCCAAAACCAGAAAAATAAACCAATTTTCTCAAAGCAAAGTTCACATAAAGGAAAAGACTTTTCTCATCAATGGAATCTATCCCCAGCGGAGTCGCCAATTTGTCACACGGAATTGGTCAAGGGTGCGGACACGACTGACCTTCCTAGAAGTCTAAGACGTTCTAATGACAAACAAGACAAAATGGAGTGATCTTTCTCTAAATACACCTTTTACAACATGAAAACTACAAGTGTTTAGGCTTACCTTATTCCAAAACGCTGTTGTTGAAGTCCGTTCTTGACGATCCGGATGAGCTCCTCCTTCAAGTCAATTCCTGCAACCACAAACAATCAAACAATTACCAAGCACTTGCATTTCATATAATAAAACATATATTCAACATGCAGACCAAGGAACACATGAAATAACTCATTAACACAAGCTATTGAGAAAAATAAACCAGTTTGTATTAATAACGAAACAAAGAAACTCTTACAACCTGGCCTTGGTGTCGTGCAAGTTCCTCCCAGGGTCCATCAAGGGTTTTCCTCTACTTTGACAAAGCTCACCCTCTTCCAAGTAGAATCAAGTAAAGACAATCTCTCCTTACAAAGGCTCTAATGGAAGACCTAAATCCTGCAGCATTTACCCAAAGAAAATGTATAGCTCCAACCTCCTCTCCTTCTGGCTCAATGCCTTTATTTATAGTGCAATAAAGAGGTTATTCAGATCCACTATCAATGGGATCATCCCCCTCTTTGGGTGGGATAGCTCCCTTATTGATGGGATAAGTTCCCCCTTAATAGAGATACATGAACCAACTGGAGGCGCATCCATTTCATCAAACCGACCTCTAGAATGTTCTAGAAGTAACCACAAGTAACTTTTTCAAGATAAAACTCGCGCATTTTGCCTTTTACAGAGGGACGCACCTGTCCCTTAACATACAGAGCGTCCATGGACGCAGATTTTGTGAACATGGTCAGCGTCCCCGCAGGTAAGGCTAGAGAGAACCTGCGACCCCAGAGATAAACATAGTTTTTACAAGACTTTCTCTCTTCTTTGAGTTTGAGATGGATAACAGAGGCATGAGACTTGCCTAAGAGGGTAGCATGACTGTTGATTTGAGCCATACTAACTGTAAGTAGTCAAGGTGACATTTTTTAGTGTAACAGATTGCCCCCTAAAGTGCGAAGCCTGGAATAGAGTAGGGTTTTGTAATTCTAGGAAGGGTGAAGCGCTTTATCATTTCAAGGATTGTCTTGTGGATGGCCTGGTTGGAACCTGCAATTTTCAACACAAAATACATGGATAAGATTATATCATCACTGAGGTAGGCATTCCCATACTCAGATTCAAAACTTTAACTAATGGACTAACTATTCTGATACAGGAATGATCTTGCAGTACATCATTTTTATAGACTTTTGTAGACACAGTATGGACACAGCCATCTGTTTATGATTAGCCTACATAGATAATGAATACAAAACTCCTCGCAGCCTGGATGGTAGAAACTAGATCCAGGGTCTTCACTTCTACTTCCCGAATTGGTACGATTCTAGCCATGTGATTAAATGATTCGATGTCGAACATGTTAGAAACCACTTGATTACCAGTCGATGATGTAAACTGTTAACAAGCGTGAGAGAAACCACCAGTAATGTCAATGGTTCTCAAAGTACCAAGCACAACCCGTGAAATGTGAATAGATGTTTTGATGTCGAACACTTCACGGAATCCTTTGATCGAAAGTCAATGATGTAAACTGACGTCAAAGGCGAGAAACCTGCCATTGATGCATGCAGACTTCAAGGTACTGTCGATTCCTAAGTCATCTTTCTAGATAATGTGTCGATGTCGATAGAAAGCGACCCGTTGCAGGCAAGCCCGCAACACGAAATCATTGTTCAAGTTGAAGAAATGTTGCTGTAAGGACTGACTCAGGGATGGTCAAATGGATGACAAGTATTTTGCAGATGAAAGTTTTGCTTGCAGACCTCTTGAACACATAACGACACGACAGATGGCTTGGTGACGAATAACTCAAAGTTAATCCCTGGAACCCGGTTAAAGACTTTGAAAGTGGTTCGGTGAACTGTGAGGTAAAAGATTTCCCAACCCAGGTGAATGAAAAGTGTCGTGTTCAAGAGTGGTAATAAAGTTTCTTTTGAGACAAAAGGTGACAAACAGGTTCATTCTTCTCTCTTTTCCCCTACCATTTCTGGCAAGTACCTCTTTATTTTTAACAAGCTTGAGGAGGATAACATATGCTTGATTATAAGCTCATCCTTCGGACGAGTCCAACCTAGTTTAAATTCGAACCCTAGGAAGGAGTGGTTCGTTCCTGTTTGTAATTGAACAGGTCCTCTACTGTAAAAGTTTAACGAGCCCAGTATAGGAGAAACTCGGCGTTTTTCATTTTTAGAGAGTCTGAAAAAACAAAAGGAGACTCCACGTTGAACTTTTTCGTATATTTGTGTCCCTCAAGCCCGAAAAAGTATAAAATAATACCTGGGGGAACCGCTTGATCTTGCGACCAAGGAGTACTTTCATAATAGTGTTGTTGACCTGAAAAGTAAAAAGCGATCAAGGACACGTCGTTTTATTTCCTTATCGAGTTTGAAACGACAAAAACCCGGCAATCTTTTCCTGATTTTGCGGTCAGAAAAGAGCTATAAGGGGACCGTCTTTTAGTTCCGTTTTAACGAGTGTAAAAGAAACGCTCGGCAATCTTTTCATGTTTTAAGAGTCAAAAAAGGGCTTAAAAGATGACTCTAAGGTTTCACTTTTTCGTAAGTTTTAACGAGTTCGAAAAAATGATAAAAATGTACTCATGGGGCCGACTTTCAATTTAATTTACGAGCAGGAAAAGACGGAAAGAACTCGGCATTTTCATTTGTTTTACGAGAATGAAAGATAGAAAAATAATCTCGGGATTTTCATGAGTTTAACGAGTCTTGAAAATAACTGAAATTGACTCGAGATAGGTTTCATTTTTACAAAAGCTTGAAACAGATAAAAACTATGCTTCAAATTAGTTTCATTTTTACACAAGCTTGAAACAGAGATAAAACTGTGCTTGATGCCCCCTAAGCATAACTGTTAGAGCGCATGCCCCCCCAGCTTCATTTCATTCAACTAAAGTGGATGAAAATGAAGGTTCAAGTACGAGATCATTTGAGAGACTGGACCTAAAACAAAAACTGAAATAACTAACCTAAATACACAACTTAACATCTATGAGATCTAGTCAATCTCTCGACTCAAGTAGAGGAGGATTTGTTTCATTTTTTAAACGAGCTTGACACAGGAAAAGAACTATGCTCGGATTCGGTTTCATGTTTACACAAGCTTGAAACGAAAAACTATGCTTGTTATAAGTTCGCATGCCCCCAGCATAACGACGCAAATCAAGGTACATGCCCCCCAAGCTTCATTGCATTCAATGAGGTGGATGGAATGAAGCTTTACTTTCAAGATCTTGGAAAGACTTGTGGGAGTTGTTTCATTTTTTAGTGAGCTTGACACAAGACAAGGAACTATGCTCATAACTACTTTCTACAATCTACTTAACAAAAACTATGCTCTAAAAACCTTGATTCATTTTTTAATGAGCTTGACACAAGACAAGGAACTATGCTCTAAAAACCTTGATTCATTTTTTAATGAGCTTGACACAAGACAAGGAACTATGCTCATGACTAATCTACCTACTTAACCTACCCTTGTTTCATTTTTTAACGAGCTTGACACAAGACAAGGAACTATGCTCAAAAAGTTCGCATGCCCCTAGCATAATGATGCAAAGCGAGGTACATGCCCCCCAGGCTTCATTGCATTCAACCGGCTGGATGAAATGAAGGTTTACTTTCAATATTTAACTTGAAAAGGGAGTTGTTTCATTTTTATGGAAGTTGACACAAGAAAAGAACTATCCTCATACCTGATTCATTTTTTAATGAGGTTGACTCAGTAACAGGAACTGTCCTCAAAATCCTACTTTCTACAATCTACCTACATATCCTAAAATCTACCTGATTCATTTTTTAATGAGGTTGACTCAGTAACAAGAACTATCCTCTTACCTGATTCATTTTTTATCGAGGTTGACTCAGTAACAGGAACTATCCTCGGACACACTGATTCATTTTTTAATGAGGTTGACACAGTAAAAGGAACTTTCCTCACACACACTGATTCATTTTTTAATGAGGTTGACACAGTAAAAGGAACTTTCCTCACACACACTGATTCATTTTTTAATGAGGTTGACACAGTAAAAGGAACTTTCCTCACAATCCTACTTTCTAACTATATGACCTAAAAAACTAGCTGATTCATTTTTTAATGAGGTTGACTCAGTAAAAGAACTGTCCTCATGCTAGCCTATTTCATTTTTTAACGAGGTTGATACAGGAAAAAACTATCCTCGTAACATTGATCATGGCTTCCAACTGGAGGAAAGACATGTCAATGGACGCACCTTGATCATGGCTTCCAAGAGGTCTTCATCCGAAGGAAGAATACTTCTTGGGAAGGAACACATGTCAAGGGACTCAAAAGGGATAAGAACATCGTGTTCAAGTAATCCCATAGAGTTTTCCATGTCAATTACCGGAGCTAAATCAAAGGAAGATGAGCAAACAGTGAGAGGCTCACTTACATCGGTAACTGAAATCATGGGACCGGTTGCCACATAATTAACCCGTGGCAGGGTAGATACCACTTTAGAATCAGGAACATTTAGGGGTGTCATATTATCGGTAGTTGAAAAAAGACTAGGGAACGAAAGCTGGTCTACAGTCACAATACTGCCATTGTGAGGGAAAGACATCACGCGAAAGAGTGTCGATACGACAACTTTCATTGCATAAACATAGTCTCGCCCAAGGAGTAAATTGAAATCCAAGGGACCTCGAACTACCATAAGATCAACACAAACAGTTTTACCTTCCAAGGTAATAGAAAACTTAGGAAGGATCCCTAAAGGTTCACTAATTGTTCTGTTAAAAGCTTTCAGATTCTGCGTAATAGGCGCAAGCTGAGGGGAACCCAAAGCTTTCCAAACAGCTGAGGATAAAATACTGACAGAAGCACCTTCATCTACCTGAGTACGATGTATGTCCCTACTACCAGCCTTAACAATGATTTGGAAAGGGATGGAGGAAGGAAGACGAGGTTCTGTCAGTCTATTCCAATCAAAGGAAAAGACCTCAGTACTTGGAGGGGGTTCTGTAGAAACAGGTGAAATGCCCCCCGGCATAGAAGAATCCGATGTAACAAGAAGAACATCAGCGGTATGAAATTTACTCTCGAAAAGGAGAGTGTGATCGACCGAATGTGAAATTGAATCGACCACTTGATCAACTAATGGATCATCAACCTGAGTGACATGAGTTTCACTCTCCAATGGGAGAGTGTGATCGACTGTACTTGAATTTAGATCAATCACTCCGTCAGTTGACGGCAGGTTGGGAGAAAGTTTACGGTAACCAGTTGGAAATTCTTGCTGTGGAACAGTAAGGTTTTCCAACAATGTTGAGGCTTCATCCATGTGAGGGCAAATGTGAGTTTGATGACTCCCTTTGCATAACTTACAAGGAAACCTAACTTTACCCTTTTTCCCAGGAACCTGACTATCACTGGTTGATGGATCAATGGAAAGTTGATGAGATTTTTCTGACCATACTTCCAAGACCTTTGGAATACCAGGACAATTGACAAGGAAGTGGTCACCCTTACAAAGCCTGCAAGGGTATTTGGGTTTACGATGCATGTCGGAATTTTCCTCGACACAACTAACACTTACAGCCATGGTTGGTTGGTTGACTTCTTTCTTATCTTGCTTCTTCTTCTTCTTCTTCTTCTTCCCTTTCTTCTTCTTCTTAGCCTCCTGGTTACTAACATCAAGGCTTTTACCAGGCGAAGAGGAAGAAATGGAGGAAGAAAGATTAGGCGAAGAAGGTAAAGGGTCAACAGAAGGTTGGTGATGTTGAGATGGTGAACTCTGTTGAGGTGAAGCATCCGGTTGAGATGGAACAATTGGAGTATTTTGGGCCAACGAAGTTGAAAATAACCATATCGGTAAACCTATTGTAAATCCAGGTAATGACAAAGTAGCCATATAAGGAGGACCAACATTTCCAAAGTAAGGAAAAGTACTAGGATTCTCATTAGGAGGGGTTCCTAGGTTGATAAATTCCGGAACATTTGCCATTATATTCAACTTCAGTGAATTTTATTAACAATTTAAAACTAAAATTAACAATTCACAATTCACACTTAACAACTAAAATTCACAATTCACACCTATGGTCTCTAAAAGTAAAAACAAACAAATTAACACGCGCTATCAAATCCAGGAGTCAAACCACACACAAACAGTAAGCTCTCCGGACCGAAAACACTAGTTGGTGATGAAGCCCAACCTCGCAGAATTCAGTACAGAAATGGCGGGTGGAACAGTTACCCCGGCAACCTGCTTAATGAATAGACCGGCACAAGTTCCTCCACTTTAACCGTCTCGAAGTGAAGTGAACCCCCCGGAAAATCCAAGTGAGTATAACCGACGTCTGCTCCAGGTACAGTGGGACCTTCCCTCCACCGTCACCTCGGTAGAACCCTAAAGATTATGGTCACTAAGGTCACCAACAGTAACAAATACACCTGGGGGAACAGTCTAAACTCCGACAGCACGCAAGGGCAGAGTAGCAAGCTCAATCCCCTTACCGGTTCCTTGACAACAATCCAAGGTTTACCGATAAGTGACCCCTGGCTCCTCGACAATGGTTAATCCGAGGTTTACCGTTTGTAATACGTACTGTCTGGCGTCGTTCCCAACGAGGGGGGAATGATCCCCTCACTGGTTCGGACACGAGCTCGTGCTTCTCCTTTAAGAGGAGCTTTCCCAGAGTGCAATTGAAACAATTGGATTTATTCTACTCAAGATAAACTATCTGTTTGGTTTTGTAGTCTTGGAGAGTTAAGTACTCACCTACTCCAAGACCCTAGCCTAAGCTATGTTGGTGTTTCAGAGCCCTAGAAATGTAAAAATTACTAGATGAATTTTAATTAAGCGCTGTGTTATTAAGGCTGTTATTACTCAAATGGGTAAATGGAGATGAAACCAATGGTGTTATGACCCGACTCAACTGAATTTAATCGAATATGATAATGCAATCCTTTCAATTCGATGAATCCTGACTAGAGTAAGGAGAGAGTTTCCATTCACTTCCAACAATGCAAAAAATTGATCATTAAGAGAAAATTTAACAAATTCTCTAATGCACTAATTTCATCAAGAAAAACTAATGCAAATCAATTCCAAACCAATTTTTATTTTTATTTTTGTGTAAATTCAAATCAAAGAAAGCTGATCTAAATCTACGATTGATTTTTCAGAATGTAAACTATGCAATTGTAATCTATGCACAATTCACATGAAAAGTATGCAAATGTAATCTATGCACATTTTTCATTCATATTCTGAAACTGAGAACTCTAATTATGCAAATGTGATCTATGCAAGAGAATTCTCAAACACAAGACGATTCTAATGTAATCTAAGAACCAATCAAGTGCAAGTCGAGAAAATTGGGTGAGAGTTCCAAAGATCAAAACATAAAAACACTCAAAGGCGATTAACACTCATACACAATTTAGCCCCCCCCGGCGAATGAGGGGGAATTTTTTTTGCAAAAACACAAGCAAAAAGATGCAAAATTGTGAAAAGACTGAGACAAACCTCCAAGTAATGACCAAAGGAAATCAAATCAAGAATTTCTTAAGAAAGAGACTCAAAACACCCAATTGATGAAAGCTAAGAGCAGGAACAAGCTTAGGTGAAGATTCTGGACAAGGGACTAATGAATCTGGGCAGAAAAAACTAAGAAAAAACAAAATCTAAGAGCAAAAAAGGCAAAAAATGGAATTTTATCAAATTTTGGCAGGGGACGCAGGCAACCCGTTAGCACAGGTGCGGGCCCGCTCTGTGCACACAGCAAAAGTGCGTCCAGGGACGCACTGTGCAGCACTCAGAGGATGCGTCCGTCTGAAAAACTCAAGAAAAACCAAAATAAAACTAATCCTAAGCTAACCCACCCAGAGACAGAATCACAGAGCCAAAACCAGAAAAATAAACCAATTTTCTCAAAGCAAAGTTCACATAAAGGAAAAGACTTTTCTCATCAATGGAATCTATCCCCAGCGGAGTCGCCAATTTGTCACACGGAATTGGTCAAGGGTGCGGACACGACTGACCTTCCTAGAAGTCTAAGACGTTCTAATGACAAACAAGACAAAATGGAGTGATCTTTCTCTAAATACACCTTTTACAACATGAAAACTACAAGTGTTTAGGCTTACCTTATTCCAAAACACTGTTGTTGAAGTCCGTTCTTGACGATCCGGATGAGCTCCTCCTTCAAGTCAATTCCTGCAACCACAAACAATCAAACAATTACCAAGCACTTGCATTTCATATAATAAAACATATATTCAACATGCAGACCAAGGAACACATGAAATAACTCATTAACACAAGCTATTGAGAAAAATAAACCAGTTTGTATTAATAACGAAACAAAGAAACTCTTACAACCTGGCCTTGGTGTCGTGCAAGTTCCTCCCAGGGTCCATCAAGGGTTTTCCTCTACTTTGACAAAGCTCACCCTCTTCCAAGTAGAATCAAGTAAAGACAATCTCTCCTTACAAAGGCTCTAATGGAAGACCTAAATCCTGCAGCATTTACCCAAAGAAAATGTATAGCTCCAACCTCCTCTCCTTCTGGCTCAATGCCTTTATTTATAGTGCTGTAAAGAGGTTATTCAGGTCCACTATCAATGGGATCATCCCCCTCTTTGGGTGGGATAGCTCCCTTATTGATGGGATAAGTTCCCCCTTAATAGAGATACATGAACCAACTGGAGGCGCATCCATTTCATCAAACCGACCTCTAGAATGTTCTAGAAGTAACCACAAGTAACTTTTTCAAGATAAAACTCGCACATTTTGCCTTTTACAGAGGGACGCACCTGTCCCTTAACATACAGAGCGTCCATGGACGCAGATTTTGTGAACATGGTCAGCGTCCCCGCAGGTAAGGCTAGAGAGAACCTGCGACCCCAGAGATAAACATAGTTTTTACAAGACTTTCTCTCTTCTTTGAGTTTGAGATGGATAACAGAGGCATGAGACTTGCCTAAGAGGGTAGCATGACTGTTGATTTGAGCCATACTAACTGTAAGTAGTCAAGGTGACATTTTTTAGTGTAACACTCTCACCTCTCTGAACACCACATCTACACAACCTTCCTTGTTGCTGGGTTCCAAATCTTATAACCCTTTAAACCATCCTTATACCCAATAAAGATGCACTTTTCAGATTTACTATCCAACTTGGTTCATTTCTCCTTTGGAACATGTACATATGCATCGCATCTAAATACCCTCAGATGTGAAAGAGAGGGTTTCTTACCAGTCCATACCTCTTGTGTAGTTTTATCCTCCAACGCTGATGAAGGTGATCTGTTGACCAGGTAACAAGCTGTCTCCACCGCCTTTGCCCAGAATTCTTGTCTTAACCTAGCACCACTGAGCATGCTTCTTGCCCTTTCCATCAACGTCTTGTTCATTCTTTCTGCAACTCCATTTTGCTGAGGTGTATATGGAGTAGTCTTCTGCCATGCTATACCACACTTCTTATAGAATTCTTCAAATTCCTTACTGCAAAACTCTCCACTGTTATCTTTCCTCAACACCTTTATCTTCTTCTCTGTTTAGTTTTCCACCAGAGCCTTAAATTCTTTAAACCTATCAAAGACTTCAGATTTCTTCTTAAGGAAATATATCCATGTATTCCTTGAGAAGTCATCTATAAATGATACATAGTACACAGATTTACCCAGTGATGGAACCTTCATAGGTCCAAACACATCACTGTGCACAAGCTCTAATATCTGTTTCGCCCTCTTATCACCAGAGGGGAAACTCACCCGATTCTGCTTCCCATATACACAATTTTCACAGAAATCAAAATCCAGAGAGCTATTACTCATACCTTCTACCATACCTTTACAATGAAGTATTTGAAGGCCCTTCTCTCCAATATGTCCAAGGCTTTGATGCCACATCATGGTCTTCTCTCCAGAGACCACTAGATTTTCTGCTCCACTTTCAGGAACCACAGAACTGTTGCACCCATCAACAACAGTGCTACCTTGCAGCTTGTACATAGTTCCAGTCTGAACTCCCCGATCAATACTAGTGCTCCTCGAACCATCTTGCAGGTGTCCTTCTCGAACATTGTTTTTACACCTGCATCATCCAACTTGCTTACAAAAATCAGATTTCTAGCTAATGTAGGAATATGCAGAACACCCAGAAGTGTTCTAACCCTTCCACCTTGCAACTTCAACTTTACTTTTCCGCGACCAACGATTCTAGCCTTCCTATCATCCCCTAAGAAGACATCACCACCATCGTATTTATCATACTCGCAGAATCACTCTCTATGGGGAGTGAAGTGAAAGGATGCACCTGAGTCAATCAACCATGCCTCATGATCGACATGTGTACTTGAAGAAGCCAAGTACACATACCCAACTTCATCTGAGGTGGTTTTCGCCTCTGCAGAAGGAATCTCATCAGATCCCTTTCCTTTATCAGGAGCTTTAGATTTACAGTCCCTTTTGTAGTGCCCTTCCTTTCTGCATTTCCAGCACACCACCTTTAGAGGTTTTCTTGGAGATTTAGATCTCCCTCTAGATTTAGATCTCCCACTCGATGACTTATTTTTGTTTCTATTTTTGGACCATCCTCGTACAAACAAGGCATCACCATTTTGGCTCTCCATATTTTTCTGTCTCATCTCCTCCGTCAACAAGGATGAGACTATTTCATCAAATTTCAAGGTAGTTGCATTGCTATCTATTGTAATAACTAGACTATCCCACGAATCTGGTAGAGAACACAACAAATTGATGCACTTATCTTCATCTAAAATTTTAATATTAACAGATGCTAACTGACTTACCACATTATTAAATGTGCTCAGATGCTCTGTCACTGAGTCTCCATCTTTCATCCTCAAGTTATACAACTTTTTCCGCAGGAACAATTTATTCACCAGAGACTTAGATTGGTACAAAGTCCCTCACTTGTCCCACAAAGCCTTCGCCTTAGCTTCCCCTGATACATTCAACAATACTAAATTTGAGACACACAATCGTATTGTGCTCTTTGCCTTCCAATCCAACTTCTTCCATTCTTCATCGGACACTCCCATTGGTTTAGTACCTGGATTTATCGCTATCCACTGATCTTTCTCCACCAACAGATCCTCCATCTTGAGTTTCCACGACTCAAAACTTTGACCATTAAATTTCTCGATCTCTATCTTTCCACTGCTCGCTATCTTCTTTCACCACCAGAATCGATCTCGCAGATCTCTCAATGAACAAGGTCTACCACAGGCCTGAGCAAAACCACTCAGCAACAAAGGCATCCCCTTGAAGCCAAAACAACTCTGATACCAAATGTAGGTTTTAACCCCGTACAGAAATTACCTGCATACGAATTCTAAAACACAAAAAATAAGCAATGTGAGAGCATAATACATAAAACACATATACACAGAGATTTTCCCACTGGATCCCAAAACCAGGACTACTAGCTTGATTTTTCATTATGTTCCTTTCAATGTTACAATACATATTTATACATGCCAAAGCATCCAATACCATGGACCGAAAACCATCACGTCCAAAACCATGGACCGAAAACCATAAGTAGGTTTTCCCAACCTAATATAGGGTCCAATTTTTTTTTTCCCTGGGGCGCTGCCCCGGACCCTATAGAGGGGGGCTACTCGCCCCCCTGTGACCCCCCCCCACTGCACAATCGGCACAACAAAGCGGGGGCTCCGCTCCCCTCTAAGCCCCTGATTCACTACGTAGGTTAGTCGTGGAAAGAATATAACACAACCCAACACGATGGCCGATGGCCGATTCTTCTGCGGATGTGATATAGTATTGAGCCAAACTGTAATGTTGCATCGGGTCTGCAACATGTTAGCGTTTGAAATTTCACCTCAGGCTGAGAAAGGTAAACTCCAAGGCAACATCAAACCACTTAGCCTCGTAGCTAGCCCTACGGGGCAGGAGAGGGCTCTCTCCGATCTATCTCGGTAAAGATCTTCAACGGGCGAGATAAACAATAAGGAAACACTGATTTTAGGCTAGTAAACTGATAAAAAGAGTTTGTTTTGGGATTTTTTGGATTTTGGTGGAAAATCGGGGAAAGGCAATTTTGGGTGCGGGGATTGGACACAGTTTTTGCAGGGGGTTCTTTGGGGCAAGGTAGGAGACTGTATTGATGCCTTTGAAAGATTTGGATAGATGAGAATGACTGGTGAGGAGCTAAGGAGAGCAAGCAATCACCTTGAATTCTCCTTAAACAGCTGAAAACATTGATATTAAGCAAACTTAAAGGCAGAGCACAACAACCATGAATTCTACCTTAACACTTCATTTGCGTAATTTGCAGAAGAAAAAGTAAGAAGATGATTCACATAACAAACTTACAAGTACAAAGAGAAACACACCATCAATACATGTAACCACAGGAATCCCAAAAGGGACTGCAAAACCCTGGTCTTTCTTCCTTTGACAAAATTGCAGAGATACAATGAATAATACAATAGAGCTTTCTCCCTCAAGAGTCCAACCTCCCAACCCCTGAAAATGACTAAGAAAATACATAATATAGGCAAGCCAACCTCTTCCGTTGCCTCTAGGGGTCGAGCTCATACTTCTAGGAGCTGTTTCAACCAATTCTAAATTGAGCACTAAAATCTAGGCAGTCAAAACAACTTGCCTCTATAAGCTAGGAAACCAATTCATTCATTAAATGTTTGCTATTTCATGAATGAATCTTCTAGAATAGGTAAATAAGTGTCATATCAACATGAAAATACATTAATTACATCAAAGAGGGTGAAAAATCTCATCCCAAGTCAAAACTAGCCAAAGCTGGGCGAATTCCTGAGCTGTAGGTGAAAAATTATGAAAATTGCCTGATAGGTCGCGCTACTTTGGAGCTCCGTTTGAGGCACTTCCAGGTGTCCAAATGAGGCAAAAGTGGGCTTGTTGGAAAGGTCTGGATGTCTACTTTCCAACCCAACTGGAATTTCTGAATTTGGTGGCCATTTGCCCCTCCAAAATTTCAATCTCCCAAGACTGCTCCCTGTTTGTCAAAAAGGTGGCAGAAAGTCAATTTTTGCATGTTTTTTGACCTTCTGGAGGCTCAAAACTTGATGAAATCTCTTGGTAATTGCTGAGCAGGTGTATCTTTGCATGACAAATCCAGAAATGCTGATTTTTTTCAAAATGAATTTGCCCATCGGATAGGTCGCGCGCGGCGCGCGACCTATCAATGTGAAAAACCTGTTTTTTGCCCAAAAAAATCATAAGTGACCAAAAATGCTCAATTTTTTTTTGAAATTTGTGCTGTAGTGAGGTCATTTAATATCATGCTCCTTCAAGGAAGCCTCAGCCAAGATGTGGAGGGGATTGGGCCTTCTCCGTCGTTTTAGTGCCTTGGCCAACCTCCTTGGATCTGACGATTGCAATTTTGACATTTTTAAACAAAATACACATGAACTTCTCCTTTCAAATTGATGGCATTAAAACACATTTTCATGCTCATGCAAGCTTTAGCAAGCAATAAACCTTGATGATTAGAGGCCTACCAACAACCTTGAAGAGATTTGGGGTCAATTTGCAGTTCACTGGCAATTTTTTGTGGATGATTTCCCAACAGGTTGTGCACAGGTGCTGATAGGTCGCGCGCGCTTGATAGGTCGCGCCAGTGTATTTTTTTAACTGGATGAACCCCCCTGATAGGTCGCGCGCCCTCAACAGGTCGCACACTTTTGCAGGAGGCTTTTGGAGGCCTTCGCAGTGTCGTAATCAGGTGCAGGATAGCTCGTTGGAAAGGTATTTGAGTCTACTTTCCAGCCCAACTGAAATTTTGCAATTTGGAGTTCATTTGCCCTGTCAAAAATCAAATCTCCCAAGACTGGTAAAAAAGTGCCAAATGAGGCTGCCTCTAGGAAGAGTGTTGTTGCAGTCAACTTTTGAATGCCTTTCTCAACTCCAAATTGAGCTCATGAGAGCTCATTGGAAAGATCTTTGTGTCTAGTTAGCATTTTACCCATCAAGAAAATCATTTGGCCAACCAAGCTAGGAGAAAAATTGATTTTCCCAAGGTCACTTCAGAGGTGTCTTTGATTCTCTTGAAGCAACGGTATGCTTGACATATCTCTCAAACCATGACACCTGTGAAAAAAGTGAAGGAGGTTTTTCTTCTTTGAAATGTTGTGGACAAAAACCTCTCTCAGTTTCCCAAAATTCATCTTTTATTTCTCTAAAACATCTTTTGAGTGAAACTTATCCCGATGTGTGAAACAAGGAATTTTGTCGAAATGAAGCGAAATGAAAGGGATAAGGGGCTTCTAAATTCTTGGGGAAATTTTTGGAAGTAGGGAGGGATGTTAGGAAGCAGGGGAAAGTGGAATCTCAGAGATTGAGTGAGGGGAAGGGGTCCAAAAGGGCAAAACACAGGCCCAACCTAGAAAATTGCCAGGTTGTAGCTAGAAACTAGGGTTTGTGCAAAAATGAGGATTTCGGGGGATCTCAGTGATGGGAAGCATTTGATAAGGTATATGAAGTATAGGGGAAGGTGTATGAACATCAGGATACAAGTTTTGCGATGATTTGACCGTCCAAGAGAAATTGGCTTCAAAACCCTAGGAGAGGAAAATGACCTTACCTAGGCGCAACTGAAGCATGGATAAGCTGTAAAATGACCCTATGGAACTTGACATGATGATGACAACCCTCTGAATGATGATACACTCAGCTGAAAGATGACATGGACTGCCATTTGGACAACTTTGAAAAGAGTGAAAACAAACCCTAGACCTAATGCCTAGTGACCAAATTTTGCTTGAAAACTCTTTGAAATGACAAAATTTGACCTTGACACTCTGAGACCATTTTGTAAGAGCATATTTGATTACTGGAGGAAGGCTGGAAAGACTGACACTAACATTGGCTCCAATGGGGATGGTAGCTCCTTGGAGGTGCCAAGAACCTCAGACCTCTGGGAGAGCAGACCAGTGCTTTTAACCATTGGGCGATGGAGTCATTATTTCGGCAAACGACACAAGACTTTGACTCATTTATTGACTGAAACCTGACTCAAGCCGACACAATTATGAAACCTACATGACTGAAAACTGACTCACAAATGACTCATGACTGAATTAACTAAAACAAAAACTTACAAAGCTTATTGAAGGGCAGCAGTCCATCAAGATTTGAAATCATGATGACAACCACCTGTGTTTCTTACAAGACAATATACATCAAACTATATCAAAATTCCAATGCAACCAATCAAGCAGATGCCTTCTTGATTGATTCTCCTGATTAGATCTTCTTGTCAACAATACAAACCTATCACTGGGCATCCAAAAACATAGTTGACCATATTCTCCTTCATCACTGAATACTGCAATAATCACCTTCATTGTTGACTGCAAGAGATCTGCCATTGGATCTTGAAAAACATAAAGTCTTTCCTCCTGCTGAAAGAGCAAGGTGTCTTTTTCTATTGATTTTGATCTTCCTTCATCATGTAGTCCAGAAAGAGTATGTTCCTGCTCCTCAAAAAATTCTGAACAAGTAGATGAGCAGATCTCCTCTTGAAATAACATTTCAAAACATGAGACATATGAGGAAGAATCTGAAATGGAATCCTGAATGGTCTGATCTTTTGTAGTTTGAATATATGGTAAGTCATCCTCATATGATATGATAGCCAGATTCTCATTACATTCATCAATCATGAGAAAAGAAATTTCAGATGTTTCGTGAAACCCAACACTAACATTTCTATCAGCTATCATAGATTCATCCAGAGAAACCTTTTCACTTACTTGAACGAAGATCTTGTCTTGTTTTTCACAGAGGCAATGAACTACCTCCTCATGAAGATCTAGTGCTGGTGAGATGAGAGCATTTAGGTCTGCTACTCCATTTTCTTCATTTGAGGCAACCGCGACAATACAACTCTCTTTTATGAGATCCGGAACAACATGTTTTGCCTCATCACAATTTATCTCCCGATCTGATTTATCATCATCACTTTCTGAGATTGGAACATTACTTTCCTGCGTTACCTGCATGCTGTCTTCTTCTATGGACAGATATGAAACAACATTTGCTCTTTCCTCATTTTCAACCACATGGAAATCTTCAGCCTGCTGATCTTGACAAGTATCCTCTAAGATTTCTGTGTGTTGCTGAAATGGATTCTCATACAGAGCCTCCATAATCTCAACGTCAATAAAATTATCATCTTCATAAAACTTCTCAAGGCTTTCAATAAAAGTTGAAGCATGTTTGCAACAGTCATGAACCAAATTTAATGATGGATAAGAGTCCTTATATCGTTCAATGAACATAGCATGAAAATCCTTTAAACAATAAATACAAGCAGGCGGCAAACTTTCATACCATGATTGGGCTTTACCTTCCAGAGTGGCCAGGAATATCTTCATCAAGCAATCTTCAGGAAAATCAACCTTCAACTTGCGAATATGCATGTGAAATCTAACTAGATGTAAAGCAGCATCCTTCTTACCATCATCATTAAATATAGGTAGATTCCTTGACCAATCTACCTTTGGAATTTTATTTGGAAAACCAGGGATGTGATCTCGGCTCAAGGGAGCATATCTTCTCGCAATCCGATCCATCTTGAAAATGTCACAGCTACTGATCTCTCTGCAGTGAAGTCACCATGAAGCATTGATCTCTGGATTTTTCAGTGAAGGAGTCGCCAGTGAATGATTTCAGCCTTGTCAGTGTCTGATTGTTGTCCACCATCAACAATCAGATCTGAACTTGATACATGTACTGGGGTAAAATGCAAATGAAGTGCTGTATTCACAAGTTCACGGAGATTGACTAAAGCAGCATTTATCTACTTCCACTTATGCAAAGCAAAAGCGTTTCGAAGGCTACCTGGCATAACTTCAGGCTCCGTCTAAGACTTATGAAACAAACACATCAATCAACAGACAATTTGTTCTCCCTAGTATGGTCGCCAATATGTTAGTGCTTGAAATTTCACCTCAGGCTGAGAAAGGTAAACTCCAAGGCAACATCAAACCACTTAGCCTCGTAGCTAGCCCTACGGGGCAGGAGAGGGCTCTCTCCGATCTATCTCGGTAAAGATCTTCAACGGGCGAGATAAACAATAAGGAAACACTGATTTTAGGCTAGTAAACTGATAAAAAGAGTTTGTTTTGGGATTTTTTGGATTTTGGTGGAAAATCGGGGAAAGGCAATTTTGGGTGCGGGGATTGGACACAGTTTTTGCAGGGGGTTCTTTGGGGCAAGGTAGGAGACTGTATTGATGCCTTTGAAAGATTTGGATGGATGAGAATGACTGTTGAGGAGCTAAGGAGAGCAAGCAATCACCTTGAATTCTCCTTAAACAGCTGAAAACATTGATATTAAGCAAACTTAAAGGCAGAGCACAGCAACCATGAATTCTACCTTAACACTTCATTTGCCTAATTTGCAGAAGAAAAAGTAAGAAGATGATTCACATAACAAACTTACAAGTACAAAGAGAAACACACCATCAATACATGTAACCACAGGAATCCCAAAAAGGACTGCAAAACCCTGGTCTTTCTTCCTTTGCCAAAATTGCAGAGATACAATGAATAATACCATAGAGCTTTCTCCCTCAAGAGTCCAACCTCCCAACCCCTGAAAATGACTAAGAAAATACATAATATAGGCAAGCAAACCTCTTCCATTGCCTCTAGGGGTCGAGCTCATCCTTCTAGGAGCTGTTTCAACCAATTCTAAATTGAGCACTAAAATCTAGGCAGTCAAAACAACTTGCCTCTATAAGCTAGGAAACCAATTCATTCATTAAATGTTTGCTATTTCATGAATGAATCTTCTAGAATAGGTAAATAAGTGTCATATCAACATGAAAATACATTAATTACATCAAAGAGGGTGAAAAATCTCATCCCAAGTCAAAACTAGCCAAAGCTGGGCGAATTCCTGAGCTGTAGATAAAAAATTATGAAAATTGTCTGATAGGTTGCGCCCTTAATCCTGATAGGTCACGCTACTTTGGAGCTCCGTTTGAGGCACTTCCAGGTGTCCAAATGAGGCAAAAGTGGGCTTGCTGGAAAGGTCTGGATGTCTACTTTCCAACCCAACTATAATTTCTGAATTTGGTGGCCATTTTCCCCTCCAAAATTGCAATCTCCCAATACTTCTCCCTGTTTGTCAAAAAGGTGGCAGAAAGTCAATTTTTGCATGTTTTTTGACCTTCTGGAGGCTCAAAACTTGATGAAATCTCTTGGTAATTGCTGAGCAGGTGTATCTTTGCATGACAAATCCAGAAATGCTGAGTTTTTGCAAAATGAAGTTGCCCATCAGATAGGTCGCGCGCGGCGCGCGACCTATCAATGTGAAAAACCTGTTTTTTGCCCAAAAAAATCATAAGTGACCAAAAATGCTCAATTTTTTTTTGAAATTTGTGCTGTAGTGAGGTCATTTAATATCATGCTCCTTCAAGGAAACCTCAGCCAAGATGTGGAGGGGATTGGGCCTTCTCCGTCGTTTTAGTGCCTTGGCCAACCTCCTTGGATCTGACGATTGCAATTTTGACATTTTTAAACAAAATACACATGAACTTCTCCTTTCAAATTGATGGCATTAAAACACATTTTCATGCTCATGCAAGCTTTAGCAAGCAATAAACCTTGATGATTAGAGGCCTACCAGCAACCTTGAAGAGATTTGGGGTCAATTTGCAGTTCACTGGCAATTTTTTGTGGATGATTTCCCAACAGGTTGTGCACAGGCGCTGATAGGTCGCGCGCGCTTGATAGGTCGCGCCAGTGTATTTTTTAAACTGGATGAACCCCCCTGATAGGTTGCGCGCCCTCAACAGGTTGCGCACTTTTGCAGGAGGCTTTTGGAGGCCTTCCCAGTGTCGGAATCAGGTACAGGATAGCTCGTTGGAAAGGTATTTGAGTCTACTTTCCAACCCAACTAGAATTTTGCAATTTGGAGTTCATTTTCCCCGTCAAAAATCAAATCTCCCAAGACTGGTCAAAAATTGCCAAATGAGGCTGCCTCAAGGAAGAGTGCTGTTGCAGTCAACTTTTGAATGCCTTCGTCAACTCCAAATTGAGCTCATGATAGCTCATTGGAAAGCGATTTGTGTCTAGTTATCATTTTACCCATCAAGAAAATCATTTGGCCAACCAAGATAGGAGAAAACTTGATTTTCCCAAGGTCGCTTCAGAGGTGTCTTTGATTCTCTTGAAGCAACGGTATTCTTGAAATTTCTCTCAAACCATGACACCTGTGAAAAAAGTGAAGGAGGTTTTTCTTCTTTGGCATGTTGTGGACAAAAACCCCTCTCAGTGTCCCAAAATTCATCTTTGATTTCTCTAAAACATCTTTTGAGTGAAACTTATCCCGATGTGTGAAACAAGGAATTTTGTCGAAATGAAGCGAAATGAAGGGGATAAGGGGCTTCTAAATTCTTGGGGAAATTTTTGGAAGTAGGGAGGGATGTTAGGAAGCAGGGGAAAGTGGAATCTCAGAGATTGAGTGAGGGGAAGGGGGCCAAAAGGGAAAAACAGAGGCCCAACCTAGAAAATTGCCAAGTTGTAGCTAGAAACTAGGGTTTGTGCAAAAATGAGGATTTTGGGGGATCTCAGTGATGGGAAGCATTTGATAAGGTATATGAAGGATAGGGGAAGGTGTATGAACATCAGGATACAAGTTTTGCCGATGATTTGACCGTCCAAGAGAAATTGGCTTCAAAATCCTAGGAGAGGAAAATGACCTTACCTAGGCGCAACTGAAGCATGGATAAGCTGTAAAATGACCCTATGGAACTTGACATGATGATGAAAACCCTCTGAATGATGATACACTCAGCTGAAAGATGACATGGACTGCCATTTGGACAACTTTGAAAAGAGTGAAAACAAACCCTAGACCTAATGCCTAGTGACCAAATTTTGCTTGAAAACTCTTTAAAATGACAAAATTTGACCTTGACACTCTGAGACCATTTTGTAAGAGCATATTTGATCACTGGAGGAAGGCTGGAAATACTGACACTAACATTGGCTCCAATGGGGATGGTAGCTCCTTGGAGGTGCCAAGAACCTCAGACCTCTGGGAGAGTAAACCAGTGCTTTTAACCATTGGGCGATGGAGTCATTATTTCGGCAAACGACACAAGACTTTGACTCATTTATTGACTGAAACCTGACTCAAGCCGACACAATTATGAAACCTACATGACTGAAAACTGACTCACAAATGACTCATGACTGACTTAACTAAAACAAAAACTTACAAAGCTTATTGAAGGGCAGCAGTCCATCAAGATTTGAAATCATGATGACAACCACCTGCGTTTCTTACAAGACAATATACATCAAACTATATCAAAATGCCAATGCAACCAATCAAGCAGATGCCTTCTTGATTGATTCTACTGATTAGATCTTCTGGTCAACAATACAAACCTATCACTGGGCATCCAAAAACATAGTTGACCATATTCTCCTTCATCACTGAATACTGCAATAATCACCTTCATTGTTGACTGCAAGAGATCTGCCATTGGATCTTGAAAAACATAAAGTCTTTCCTCCTGCTGAAAGAGCAAGGTGTCTTTTTCTATTGATTCTGATCTTCCTTCATCATGTAGTCAAGAAAGAGTATGTTCCTGGTCCTCAAAAAATTCTGAACAAGTAGATGAGCAGATCTCCTCTTGAAATAACATTTCAAAACATGAGACATATGAGGAAGAATCTGAAATGGAATCCTGAATGGTCTGATCTTTTGTAGTTTGAATATATGGTAAGTCATCCTCATATGATATGATAGCCAGATTCTCATTACATTCATCAATCATGAGAAAAGAAATTTCAGATGTTTCGTGAAACCCAACACTAACATTTCTATCAGCTATCATAGATTCATCCAGAGAAACCTTTTCACTTACTTGAACGAAGATCTTGTCTTGTTTTTCACAGAGGCAATGAACTACCTCCTCATGAAGATCTAGTGTTGGTGAGATGAGAGCATTTAGGTCTGCTACTCCATTTTCTTCATTTGAGGCAGCCGCGACAATACAACTCTCTTTTATGAGATCCGGAACAACATGTTTTGCCTCATCACAATTTATCTCCCGATCTGATTTATCATCATCACTTTCTGAGATTGGAACATTACTTTCCTGCGTTACCTGCATGTTGTGTTCTTCTATGGACAGATCTGAAACAACATTTTCTCTTTCCTCATTTTCAACCACATGGAAATCTTCAGCCTGTTGATCTTGACAAGTATCCTCTAAGATTTCTGTGTGTTGCTGAAATGGATTCTCATACAGAGCCTCCATAATGTCAACGTCCATAAAATTATCATCTTCATAAAACTTCTCAAGGCTTTCAATAAAAGTTGAAGCATGTTTGCAACAGTCATGAACCAAATTTAATGATGGATAAGAGTCCTTATATTGTTCAATGAACATAGCATGAAAATCCTTTAAATAGTGAATACAAGCAGGCGGCAAAATTTCATACCATGATTGGGCTTTACCTTCCAGAGTGGCCAGGAATATCTTCATCAAGCAATCTTCAGGAAAATCAACCTTCAACTTGCGAATATGCATGTGAAATCTAACTAGATGTAAAGCAGCATCCTTCTTACCATCATCATTAAGTATAGGTAGATTCCTTGACCAATCTACCTTTGGAATTTTATTTGGAAAACCAGGGATGTGATCTCGGCTCAAGGGAGCATATCTTCTCGCAATCCGATCCATCTTGAAAATGTCACAGCTACTGATCTCTCTGCAGTGAAGTCACCATGAAGCATTGATCTCTGGATTTTTCAGTGAAGGAGTCGCCAGTGAATGATTTCAGCCTTGTCAGTGTCTGATCGTTGTCCACCATCAACAATCAGATCTGAACTTGATACATGTACTGGAGTAAAATGCAAATGAAGTGCTGTATTCACAAGCTCACGGAGATTGACTGAAGCAGCGTTTATCTACTTCCGCTTATGCAAAGCAAAAGCGTTTCGAAGGCTACCTGGCATAACTTCAGGCTCCGTCTAAGACTTATGAAACAAACACATCAATCAATAGACAATTTTTTCTGCCCAGTATGGTCGCCAATATGTTAGCGCTTGAAATTTCACCTCAGGCTGAGAAAGGTAAACTCCAAGTCAACATCAAACCACTTAGCCTCGTAGCTAGCCCTACGGGGCAGGAGAGGGCTCTCTCCGATCTATCTCGGTAAAGATCTTCAACGGGCGAGATAAACAATAAGGAAACACTGATTTTAGGCTAGTAAACTGATAAAAAGAGTTTGTTTTGGGATTTTTTGGATTTTGGTGGAAAATCGGGGAAAGGCAATTTTGGGTGCGGGGAATGGACACAGTTTTTGCAGGGGGTTCTTTGGGGCAAGGTAGGAGACTGTATTGATGCCTTTGAAAGATTTGGATGGATGAGAATGACTGGTGAGGAGCTAAGGAGAGCAAGCAATCACCTTGAATTCTCCTTAAATAGCTGAAAACATTTATATTAAGCAAACTTAAACGCAGAGCACAACAACCATGAATTCTACCTTAACACTTCATTTGCGTAATTTGCAGAAGAAAAATTAAGAAGATGATTCACATAACAAACTTACAAGTACAAAGAGAAACACACCATCAATACATGTAACCACAGGAATCCCAAAAGGGACTGCAAAACCCTGGTCTTTCTTCCTTTGCCAAAATTGCAGAGATACAATGAATAATACAATAGAGCTTTCTCCCTCAAGAGTCCAACCTCCCAACCCCTGAAAATGACTAAGAAAATACATAATATAGGCAAGCCAACCTCTTCCGTTGCCTCTAGGGGTCGAGCTCATCCTTCTAGGAGCTGTTTCAACCAATTCTAAATTGAGCACTAAAATCTAGGCAGTCAAAACAACTTGCCTCTATAAGCTAGGAAACCAATTCATTCATTAAATGTTTGCTATTTCATGAATGAATCTTCTAGAATAGGTAAATAAGTGTCATATCAACATGAAAATACATTAATTACATCAAAGAGGGTGAAAAATCTCATCCCAAGTCAAAACTAGCCAAAGCTGGGCGAATTCCTGAGCTGTAGGTGAAAAATTATGAAAATTGCCTGATACTTCGCGCCCTTAATCCTGATAGGCTGCGCTACTTTGGAGCTCCGTTTGAGGCACTTCCAGGTGTCCAAATGAGGCAAAAGTGGGCTTGTTGGAAAGGACTGGATGTCTACTTTCCAACCCAACTAGAATTTCTAAATGTGGTGGCCATTTTTCCCTCCAAAATTGCAATCTCCGAAGACTGCTCCCTGTTTGTCAAAAAGGTGGCAGAAAGTCAATTTTTGCATGTTTTTTGACCTTCTGGAGGCTCAAAACTTGATGAAATCTCTTGGTAATTGCTGAGCAGGTGTATCTTTGCATGACAAATCCAGAAATGCTGAGTTTTTGCAAAATGAAGTTTCCCATCAGATAGGTCGCGCGCGGCGCGCGACCTATCAATGTGAAAAACCTGTTTTTTGCCCAAAAAAATCATAAGTGACCAAAAATGCTCAATTTTTTTTTTGAAATTTGTGCTGTAGTGAGGTCATTTAATATCATGCTCCTTCAAGGAAGCCTCAGCCAAGATGTGGAGGGGATTGGGCCTTCTCCGTCGTTTTAGTGCCTTGGCCAACCTCCTTGGATCTGACGATTGCAATTTTGACATTTTTAAACAAAATACACATGAACTTCTCCTTTCAAATTGATGGCATTAAAACACATTTTCATGCTCATGCAAGCTTTAGCAAGCAATAAACCTTGATGATTAGATGCCTACCAGCAACCTTGAAGAGATTTGGGGTCAATTTGCAGTTCACTGGCAATTTTTTGTGGATGATTTCCCAACAGGTTGTGCACAGGCGCTGATAGGTCGCGCGCGCTTGATAGGTTGCGCCAGTGTATTTTTTTAACTGGATGAACCCCCCTGATAGGTCGCGCGCCCTCAACAGGTCGTGCACTTTTGCAGGAGGCTTTTGGAGGCCTTCCCAGTGTCGGAATCAAGTGCAGGATAGCTTGTTGGAAATGTATTTGAGTCTACTTTCCAACCCAACTGGAATTTTTCAATTTGGAGTTCATTTTCCCTATCAAAAATCAAATCTACCAAGACTGGTCAAAAAGTGCCAAATGAGGCTGCCTCAAGGAAGAGTGATGTTGCAGTCAACTTTTGAATGCCTTCCTCAACTCCAAATTGAGCTCATGATAGCTCATTGGAAATCTCTTTATGTCTAGTTATCATTTTACCCATCAAGAAAATCATTTGGCCAACCAAGCTAGGAGAAAACTTGATTTGCCCAAGGTCACTTCAGAGGTGTCTTTGATTCTCTTGAAGCAACGGTATTCTTGACATTTCTCTCAAACCATGACACCTGTGAGAAAAGTGAAGGAGGTTTTTCTTCTTTGGCATGTTGTGGACAAAACCTCTCTCAGTTTCCCAAAATTCATCTTTGATTTCTCTAAAACATCTTTTGAGTGAAACTTATCCCGATGTGTGAAACAAGGAATTTTGTCGAAATGAAGCGAAATGAAGGGGATAAGGGGCTTCTAAATTCTTGGGGAAATTTTTGGAAGTAGGGAGGGATGTTAGGAAGCAGGGGAAAGTGGAATCTCAGAGATTGAGTGAGGGGAAGGGGTCCAAAAGGGCAAAACACAGGCCCAACCTAGAAAATTGCCAAGTTGTAGCTAGAAACTAGGGTTTGTGAAAAAATGAGGATTTTGGGGGATCTCAGTGATGGGAAGCATTTGATAAGGTATATGAAGGATAGGGGAAGGTGTATGAACATCAGGATACAAGTATTGCCGATGATTTGGCCGTCCAAGAGAAATTGGCTTCAAAACCCTAGGAGAGGAAAATGACCTACCTAGGCGCAACTGAAGCATGGATAAGCTGTAAAATGACCCTATGGAACTTGACATGATGATGAAAACCCTCTGAATGATGATACACTCAGCTGAAAGATGACATGGACTGCCATTTGGACAACTTTGAAAAGAGTGAAAACAAACCCTAGACCGAATGCCTAGTGACCAAATTTTGCTTGAAAACTCTTTGAAATGACAAAATTTGACCTTGACACTCTGAGACAATTTTGTAAGAGCATATTTGATCACTGGAGGAAGGCTGGAAAGACTGACACTAACATTGGCTCCAATGGGGATGGTAGCTCCTTGGAGGTGCCAAGAACCTCAGACCTCTGGGAGAGCAGACCAGTGCTTTTAACCATTGGGCGATGGAGTCATTATTTCGGAAAACGACACAAGACTTTGACTCATTTATTGACTGAAAACTGACTCAAGCTGACACAATTATGAAACCTACATGACTGAAAACTGACTCACAAATGACTCATGACTGACTTAACTAAAACAAAAACTTACAAAGCTTATTGAAGGGCAGCAGTCCATCAAGATTTGAAATCATGATGACAACCACCTGTGTTTCTTACAAGACAATATACATCAAACTATATCAAAATGCCAATGCAACCAATCAAGCAGATGCCTTCTTGATTGATTCTCCTGATTAGATCTTCTGGTCAACAATACAAACCTATCACTGGGCATCCAAAAACATAGTTGACCATATTCTCCTTCATCACTGAATACTGCAATAATCACCTTCATTGTTGACTGCAAGAGATCTGCCATTGGATCTTGAAAAACATAAAGTCTTTCCTCCTGCTGAAAGAGCAAGGTGTCTTTTTCTATTGATTTTGATCTTCCTTCATCATGTAGTCCAGAAAGAGTATGTTCCTGCTCCTCAAAAAATTCTGAACAAGTAGATGAGCAGATCTCCTCTTGAAATAACATTTCAAAACATGAGACATATGAGGAAGAATCTGAAATGGAATCCTGAATGGTCTGATCTTTTGTAGTTTGAATATATGGTAAGTCATCCTCATATGATATGATAGCCAGATTCTCATTATATTCATCAATCATGAGAAAATAAATTTCAGATGTTTCGTGAAACCCTACACTAACATTTCTATCAGCTATCATAGATTCATCCAGAGAAACCTTTTCACTTACTTGAACGAAGATCTTGTCTTGTTTTTCACAGAGGCAATGAACTACCTCCTCATGAAGATCTAGTGCTGGTGAGATGAGAGCATTTAGGTCTGCTACTCCATTTTCTTCATTTGAGGCAGCCGCGACAATACAACTCTCTTTTATGAGATCCGGAACAACATGTTTTGCCTCATCACAATTTATCTCCCGATCTGATTTATCATCATCACTTTCTGAGATTGGAACATTACTTTCCTGCGTTACCTGCATGCTGTCTTCTTCTATGGACAGATATGAAACAACATTTGCTCTTTCCTCATTTTCAACCACATGGAAATCTTCAGCCTGCTGATCTTGACAAGTATCCTCTAAGATTTCTGTGTGCTGCTGAAATGGATTCTCATACAGAGCCTCCATAATCTCAATGTCCATAAAATTATCATCTTCATAAAACTTCTCAAGGCTTTCAATAAAAGTTGAAGCATGTTTGCAACAGTCATGAACCAAATTTAATGATGGATAAGAGTCCTTATATCGTTCAATGAACATAGCATGAAAATCCTTTAAACAGTAAATACAAGCAGGCGGCAAACTTTCATACCATGATTGGGCTTTACCTTCCAGAGTGGCCAGGAATATCTTCATCAAGCAATCTTCAGGAAAATCAACCTTCAACTTGCGAATATGCATGTGAAATCTAACTAGATGTAAAGCAGCATCCTTCTTACCATCATCATTAAATATAGGCAGATTCCTTGACCAATCTACCTTTGGAATTTTATTTGGAAAACCAGGGATGTGATCTCGGCTCAAGGGAGCATATCTTCTCGCAATCCGATCCATCTTGAAAATGTCACAGCTACTGATCTCTCTACAGTGAAGTCACCATGAAGCATTGATCTCTGGATTTTTCAGTGAAGGAGTCGCCAGTGAATGATTTCAGCCTTGTCAGTGTCTGATTGTTGTCCACCATCAACAATCAGATCTGAACTTGATACATGTACTGGGGTAAAATGCAAATGAAGTGCTGTATTCACAAGCTCACGAAGATTGACTGAAGCAGCGTTTATCTACTTCCGCTTATGCAAAGCAAAAGCGTTTCGAAGGCTACCTGGCATAACTTCAGGCTCCGTCTAAGACTTATGAAACAAACACATCAATCAACAGACAATTTGTTCTCCCCAGTATGGTCGCCAATATGTTAGCGCTTGAAATTTCACCTCAGGCTGAGAAAGGTAAACTCCAAGGCAACATCAAACCACTTAGCCTCGTAGCTAGCCCTACGGGGCAGGAGAGGGCTCTCTCCGATCTATCTCGGTAAATATCTTCAACGGGCGAGATAAACAATAAGGAAACACTGATTTTAGGCTAGTAAACTGATAAAAAGAGTTTGTTTTGGGATTTTTTGGATTTTGGTGGAAAATCGGGGAAAGGCAATTTTGGGTGCGGGGATTGGACACAGTTTTTGCAGGGGGTTCTTTGGGGCAAGGTAGGAGACTGTATTGATGCCTTTGAAAGATTTGGATGGATGAGAATGACTGGTGAGGAGCTAAGGAGAGCAAGCAATCACCTTGAATTCTCCTTAAACAGCTGAAAACATTGATATTAAGCAAACTTAAAGGCAGAGCACAACAACCATGAATGCTACCTTAACACTTCATTTGCCTAATTTGCAGAAGAAAAAGTAAGAAGATGATTCACATAACAAACTTACAAGTACAAAGAGAAAAACACCATCAATACATGTAACCACAGGAATCCCAAAAAGGACTGCAAAACCCTGGTCTTTCTTCCTTTGCCAAAATTGCAGAGATACAATGAATAATACAATAGAGCTTTCTCCCTCAAGAGTCCAACCTCCCAACCCCTGAAAATGACTAAGAAAATACGTAATATAGGAAAGCCAACCTCTTCCCTTGCCTCTAGGGGTCGAGCTCATCTTTCTAGGAGCTGTTTCAACCAATTCTAAATTGAGCACTAAAATCTAGGCAGTCAAAACAACTTGCCTCTATAAGCTAGGAAACCAATTCATTCATTAAATGTTTGCTATTTCATGAATGAATCTTCTAGAATAGGTAAATAAGTGTCATATCAACATGAAAATACATTAATTACATCAAAGAGGGTGAAAAATCTCATCCCAAGTCAAAACTAGCCAAAGTTGGGCGAATTCCTGAGCTGTAGGTGAAAAATTATGAAAATTGCCTGATAGGTCGCGCCCTTAATCCTGATAGGTCGTGCTACTTTGGAGCTCCGTTTGAGGCACTTCCAGGTGTCCAAATGAGGCAAAAGTGGGCTTGTTGGAAAGGACTAGATGTCTACTTTCCAACCCAAGTGGAATTTCGGAATTTGGTGGCCATTTTCCCCTCCAAACTTGCAATCTACCAAGACTGCTCCCTGTTTGTCAAAAAGGTGGCAGAAAGTCAATTTTTGCATGTTTTTTGACCTTCTGGAGGCTCGAAACTTGATGAAATCTCTTAGTAATTGCTGAGCAGGTGTATCTTTGCATGACAAATCCAGAAATGCTGAGTTTTTGCAAAATGAAGTTGCCCATCGGTTAGGTCGCGCGCGGCGCGCGACCTATCAATGTGAAAAACATGTTTTTTGCCCAAAAAAATCATAAGTGACAAAAAATGCTCAATTTTTTTTTGAAATTTGTGCTGTAGTGAGGTCATTTAATATCATGCTCCTTCAAGGAAGCCTCAGCCAAGATGTGGAGGGGATTGGGCCTTCTCCGTCGTTTTAGTGCCTTGGCCAACCTCCTTGGATCTGGCGATTGCAATTTTGACATTTTTAAACAAAATACACATGAACTTCTCCTTTCAAATTGATGGCATTAAAACACATTTTCATGCTCATGCAAGCTTTAGCAAGCAATAAACCTTGATGATTAGAGGCCTATCAGCAACCTTGAAGAGATTTGGGGTCAATTTGCAGTTCACTGGCAATTTTTTGTGGATGATTTCCCAACAGGTTGTGCACAGGCGCTGATATGTCGCGCGTGCTTGATAGGTCGCGCCAGTGTATTTTTTTAACTGGATTAACCCCCCTGATAGGTTGCGCGCCCTCAACAGGTCGCTCACTTTTGAAGGAGGCATTTGGAGGCCTTCCCAGTGTCGGAATCAGGTGCAGGATAGCTTGTTGGAAAGGTCTTTGAGTCTACTTTCCAACCCAACTAGAATGTTTCAATTTGGATTTCATTTGCCCTATCAAAAATCAAATCTTCCAAGACTGGTCAAAAAGTGCCAAATGAGGCTGCCTCAAAGAAAGTGCTGTTGCAGTCAACTTTTGAATGCCTTCCTCAACTCCAAATTGAGCTCATGATAGCTCATGGGAAATCTCTTTATGTCTAGTTATTATTTTACCCATCAAGCAAATCATTTGGCCAACCAAGCTAGGAGAAAACTTGATTTTCCCAAGGTCACTTCAGAGGTGTCTTTGATTCTCTTGAAGCAACGGTAGTCTTGACATTTCTCTCAAACCATGACACCTGTGAAAAAAGTGAAGGAGGTTTTTCTTCTTTGGAATGTTGTGGACAAAACCTTCTCTCAGTGTCCCAAAATTCATCTTTGATTTCTCTAAAACATCTTTTGAGTGAAACTTATCCCGATGTGTGAAACAAGGAATTTTGTCGAAATGAAGCGAAATGAAGGGTATAAGGGGCTTCTAAATTCTTGGGGAAATTTTTGGAAGTAGGGAGGGATGTTAGGAAGCAGGGGAAAGTGGAATCTCAGAGATTGAGTGAGGGGAAGGGGTCCAAAAGGGCAAAACACAGGTCCAACCTAGAAAATTGCCAAGTTGTAGCTAGAAACTAGGGTTTGTGCAAAAATGAGGATTTTGGGGGATCTCAGTGATGGGAAGCATTTGATAAGGTATATGAAGGATAGGGGAAGGTGTATGAACATCAGGATACAAGTTTTGCCGATGATTTGACCGTCCAAGAGAAATTGGCTTCAAAACCCTAGGAGAGGAAAATGACCTTACCTAGGCGCAACTGAAGCATGGATAAGCTGTAAAATGACCCTATGGAACTTGACATGATGATGACAACCCTCTGAATGATGATACACTCAGCTGAAAGATGACATGGACTGCCATTTGGACAACTTTGAAAAGAGTGAAAACAAACCCTAGACCTAATGCCTAGTGACCAAATTTTGCTTGAAAACTCTTTGAAATGACAAAATTTGACCTTGACACTCTGAGACCACTTTGTAAGAGCATATTTGATCACTGGAGGAAGGCTGGAAAGACTGACACTAACACAACATATATCAAAATTGGCGCTTTCAGGGATATCAGCCCTTTGTATATTGCAATATGTGAGTTCCGATGGGTGGATGTGATAAATATTAAACCATTGTGTAATGTTGCAACGGGTCTGCAACGTATTGCAGTTATATGATATCTATATATATATTGCAAATTTTCATGTTTTAACGTGGCAAGACTTAAAGGCCCACATATATGAAATACACTTAAAAATTCACTTTGAAGAACTTACCCAGACTTCCGCTGTTTATTCACTCGGACATATATGTCTCATCGGGTCTGCACATATATATCGCTGTCGGGGGTTTCGGGTAGTGGCTCATAATAGAACCCACCGATATGATTTCTCCGATATATGTATATTCCGCCTCCGATAGTGTATTCCGATATATATGTGAATTCCGCCTCTGATAGTGTATTCTGATATATATGTAAGCTCTGCTTCCGATAGTGTATATTGCGCACATATATATAGACTCTGCCTCCGATAGGTTCTTCTTAGGCATATATGTATGACATAAATATATTGCTCCTCCTATAGCTCCGATAGCTCTGCTTGGCTTCCTCTGGCTCCTAGAATATTGCCATATTAACAATATTGACATCAATGACAATCTATGTCAACAATTTCTTCAATTTGTATACTGATTTACTTCCAATAACCTTTCTATCTTAGAAAGTTCTATTAGGATCTAAGTTTTGTTCTTCTTCAAACCATCCATTTCTTCTTTCATTGCCACCTTCAATTTGGAACCATTGATATCATCTATAGAATCCTGATAACAAGAAGGATTAGTAACCAAACCAACAAATGAAGTAAAATTGATATACCTTTTAGGAATATTTATCTTCCATGTAGATATTCTTGGTGTTAGTTGTGGAACTTCCATGTTTTCCTAGATGCCTTAAGCATCTATGAATTATTTATCATCAAACGTTTCTCCTTGATTCTTGATGTCTGTAGATGGTTTGGTTTCCAATTGAATTTGTATATTTAACAATACTTGTTATTGTATCTATTCATGTTTAAAGAAACGTTGTACATTATTTGAATTAAGACTAGGAGATTCATTAAATATCACATCTCTAATAATGATGATTTTGTGGCAAGTAGGGTCCCAAAACATATATCTCTTAGAAACATCATCATAACCAACAAGGATATATTTATTCCATCTAGGTTCTAATTTAGAATATTAGTTTTTAGGAGAAATGTGTAAACTTCACAACCAAATTTTTTAAAATTTTAATAATTGCATGGATGACCTAGACAAATATTTTTAGGTATTTTACAATTTATTTCTACTAATGGTGATTGATTTACAAGATAACAAGCATTAGTGTTTGATTTTTCCCACAATCATTATTACAAATTGGCATTGTTGAGCATGTTTCTTACTCTTTCTAGAAGATCTATGTTGATGTGTTTGGATATGCCATTTTGTTGGGGAGTATATATTGTGGTTTTGTGTCTTATGATCCCAACTTATTTATAATATTTTTTGAAATCTAAAGAATTTGTTACTCATCTTTGTTATCCATTCTTAAACATTTGATTGTTTTCCTCATTTTCTTCTTTATGATTACTCAAAATTATTCAAATATATTAAACACATCAACTTTTGTTTTCAAAACATAAACCCATACTTTTATAGAGAAATCATCTATAAATGTTTGAAAATATGATGATCCTATGAAAGAAACAATAGGGATGACCCCCAAACATTAGAATGAATATAATCAATAATTCCTTTTCTAACATAACTGTTTATTTTAAATTTCTATCTACATTGATTTCCAAGTATACAATGTTTTTAGAAATTTGTTGGTTTGAGGGGGCTTGACCCAGGTTCAGATTGTGTTGCACACCAACAAAACCCTCAACTATTGTCCTGTTGAAGCCTCGAAAATCGCTGCAACAACATCGGGGATCACCACCCGGTCCGGACCTTAGTACAACTCCTTTTCCATTTGGAATAGTGGCTCCGACTGGGGATAATGGGACCAATTTCCCAGAAGTGGATAAATGGGATGGATGGGTGATTATAAACTACGCTAGCGACGAGCGAATAACTAAAACTATCAGCAAGAATATAATAACTATGATCTATCCCGGGAACTTATTGAGCTCTAAAGCGTGGCGTTAGGTGGTCTGTGTCTAAAGACAGGCATATAGATGACTCCATCTTTAAGGCATAGATGTTAATTCATTGAAGACTGTTGTGTGTAAATAGTTAAACAAAGCGATTAAAACAAAATTACCACACTTTATCATTCATATCATTGTCACATGCATGATTGAAAGGAAAGGCACATCGTAAAACATCCAAGAGTGGAATGAATAAAGATCTGCTGTTACAACGCATGCATATAATCAACAATAGCAAGAATAATCACATAACAATTCATATAAGAGGAATGAATTCAGACATAGATAGAAATACCATATGAGCTGCTTGACACTCCCAAATATCAATCGCTATTTGTAGTTCTTCCTTCAACGCAAAAAACATCCTCAACAACGACAATAGTGCACAATTGCATAAAGAAGCTTCCTTGTTAAATTAAGAACAATTGGCCCAGTTTCATAAAAGAATATTGACTGAAGCACAATAGTGCAAACTTCAGTCTATTAAGTCTGTTACAAAACTTTACGACCCTTTCCAAAACAACGAAAGGGTCTATAAATACTAAACTAATCTAAATATCTAATAAACAGAAATCCTACATAATTGGCATCAATAAATATTGATCCTATTTCCTGGAGCGATCTGGCAATCGGTGAAATGATTCATCAGGTAGGCTGCTTGCCTTTAAACCTGAGCTGACTTGTCGCAAGCATTGTCTCTACTTCAGGTGGTTTGTTGAGAAGCGAACTGAGTTGGGCAGCATAGGTGGCATCCTGAATGTCGGGAATTATACACCCGATTGCATCTGTTAAACACTTGAGGGCGACTCTCTGTGTGTGCGGCTTAATCAGGAAAAGCCAATATGCATCGAAGGTCAAACTATTAACCCCAGCGATTAATCTCCCCTTTTCCTCCAAGTCAGGATAACACGTTTGCTCCAACATGTTTGTTGTTGTTATCTTTCCAGGCGTACATTGGGAGATCATATTCGCTAAGTAGAGAGTGTTGTTAACCAGATCAACTAGGTTACTGGAGGTTGATTTACAACTTGAAGCTGCCCTTTCTGCTTTCATCACCTGAGTGTGCCATTCTGTAAAAAGTATGTCTTTATATGTTTCTGAAATCTTGGGCAAATTTGCTTCTCTCCCTTGATCAGAATCTTGCCAGTCAAGATATCCACTTATAATCTCTTCGGCCTGGTCTAACTCATTCCTGGCCTTTTCTACCTGCTGATTAATGGATGTAGTTAACTCGCACAATGGCTCTGCCTCAGTGAGTTGTTGACAAAGGAGCCTAATTTGTGATATCAATGCATTGTTTATTAGTGATGCTTCCTTTCTGAACTCATCCACCTGTGGAGCGCCTTTGATTATTTCAAGCTGTGATGACAATTGAGCGATTTGCTCATCTTTTGTTTTCATCATTTGTTCATTTGCTGCTCTCAATTGTGCCAATGCCTCCGACAATTCCTTTTGTTTCTGGATTGCATTTTGGTCAATCCTTTGCCTTTCTTCCTGCAATTGCTGGGTTAATTGATCATTCATTTGCTGTTGTGCCAGCAACTGCTCCTCTGATTGCGTTGCCTTCTGCTTTGTCTCGGCCAATTCTGCCTGTAGTGCAAAAATTTCTTGGTCCTTAGTCTTCAGTAGAAGACTTACCTCCGATGCCTTGTCGATTGTTGCTGCGGAATAGGCTCCTGCATACTGTGACAGCTTTGTTAGGTCATCGGAGGGGTCCAATTCCTCCTTCCATACTACATTACCCGTGACTGTTTGCTCTGGAAAGATAGAAGGTTGATCAGTCCTTCGTCTTTTCCTTGATCGCTTTACAACTGCTCTATGCCTTGGGCTGTAGAAAACATCCAGGGGAGGAATATCTTCTACCTGAAGAATGATTTGGTCGGAGGGGTCCTTTGGTATTACTTCAACATCCTTAGAAATGGGTGGGCCGCTGGTTCCACTTAGAACCGGAGGTGAAGTGATGTCCTGCGTATCATTTGTCTTGGAAGTGTCCCCATCTTTTGAACATTCCAATCCACTGATGATGGAATGAAATTGCTGCCATTCTTGAAATAGTTTGGGGTCTATGGTAGTGTCCACATTGACATCGGTGGTGGTCTGTTTCTCCTTTTCTGCTTGGGACTCTTCCCGTTCTTTTTCCTGCTCTTTTTTCTGTTGTTCCTCTTGTTCCCTCCGTTGCCTTTCCTCATGTTCTTTCTTTTGCCTTTCCGCTTGCTCTTTCCTCTGTTGTTCCTCTTTATCTTTCCTCCGTTTCTCCTCATGTGCTCTCTTCTGTCGTTCTTCTTTTTCTTTTCTCTGCCTTTCCTCTTGTTCTTTTTTATGGTCCTTTGTTACCACCGGAGGTTCTTTTGATTGTTGCTGAACAGGCCCGCTTGATGATGTCGTCGGGGTTGTTGCCAGTAAATCTAGAGGCAGAGTTTGCAACCTCTGTTCTCTAAGCTTATTGAACTCAGTCAGCCCTTCATCATTATATTTCAATCGAGCAAGTTCTTTAGCTTGACCTATTGTTTCGACTGAAACGAATAGGTCGTCAAACCAATCTTCTTTGTGCTCAAATTTTGTCAATTTGGCCTGTTCTAATGCATTGTAGGCAACTTTCTTTGGATCATATGGCCTGTTTGGGATAGTCGCCAGAGTTAAAGATTGAAGCTTTGTGGCTTCCTTTTCTGCATGTTTGAGATCATGCAGGGTATAGACACCACACCTGAAGGGAAAAGAGGGCCAGCCCCTCTTCTTTTCTTTCTTGAGAGTTTGTGTAACACTCTCGGCCGTAATCTGATAGGCAATTTCTCTTGCTAGCAACTTATCTGGTATATACAAAGGGAGAACATGTGGGTCGGCTTGGCTGCCGAAAACTCTTATGTAGGTAAATCTCTCCTCCCCGAACCAACTTGCTACCGCTGTTATATCAAACGAAGCTTGATAGGAAATCTTGGGAATGGGTTTGTCAAAAATAGAATAGTGAATAGGCACCATAAAGCCATTGCAGACTTGGTACAGATGGTGCTTATAAGAGGTCTTCCATAGTTTCTGATGGTATATGTGGATGGCCGTGGGATCTTGTGGCGTCCACCTCCAGCCGAGCACGGGGAATTCAGAATTGAAACATAGTGTATCTAAGATATATGCACTGTAATAAAATGGGGGAATTTTCCTTTCTGTGACGATAGTCTGATGTCTAAAGTCACGGACAGCTTGTGCTAATTTGTCAGAAAGGATGGTGGCCCAATCCATAATTATACCGTTTATAGCTGCCTCCATTAGAGGAACCATCTCTATGGTAAAATTAGCAGAGTCATGCAATCCCCATAATCTACACATCATTATCCCCGCATAGCAATAAGGAGAAGCTAGAGAGTCGACTGAGTACTTACCCGAAGATTCGTGCTTGTGTTTGGCTGGATTTTGTCTCCAATCCTGGATGGGTTCGGATTCAACTTCATTTTCATTTGCAAACTTCTCCAGGAATGCTTTATTATATATCTTCTCCGGCTCGGGCAAATGATACATTTGTCTTAGATCATCCGGCTTGAACGATCCGAAGATTCTCCCATCTCTAGTGTTGAAAGTTCTGTCCAAAATTGGGATTTCTTGAATCGCCCACCGCACTACATCTGTGTATGGTAGAATTTGCTCCCTAGCTGCTATTCTGTGAAGGAAAGAGTCGGCTAAATCTTTGAGAGTACAATCAGACTTGCGAGTAGGATCCGCAGTAGCTTCTATTACTGTCTTTTCTGGTTGTTCGGCTTCAATCAAATTGTAAGTGCCTTGCCAAGTGACTCTGGTGAGGCCCGTGCATGTAGTATCAGAAATTAAGCCCTTCTTCTTGTCCACAAGAGCTTGACCTGCTGCTGATGTAGTGGAGGTGCCTGCGGTCTTCTTTGATTTCTTCCCCATCTTGTTTGAGTTTTCTCTTTCGGATGGATTCTGCACAGAGAGACAAATGTGCGTAATACAGAGACAACAATGAAAACTTGCAAGTAATGAGAACATATGCATAGGTGAGTAATAAGGAATTAGTCCTTAAAAATAGGCGCGGACACAATCCATGGAAAGATTTTAAGAATTATGATCTCATTGATTGGCCGTTTAAAACCTGTCATCCCTTAAATGCCCATTATATCGTTATTCGGCTGAATGATTCACTTAAGCGTGCAGTGGGCGTTTTGGCGGTTGAGTGCAGGTAAATGAATGCTTAACCGATCAAGCATTAAATATGAATGAATTGCGATATCCCATCACTTAACGGCTTTTTATTGAAAACTGCGCTTTATCGCATCGCGTCGGGGGAATGAGGGTTATAAAGTGCACATATAGTGTATCGCCGATCGCCGATAGCGATATCGGATCGCATCGGGGGTATGACTTGTGCGCCTTAATGATGTGCATTGGATATTGCCGATTGCCGACTGCCGATTGCATCGCATCGGGGGAAAAGCTTTGAGCATATTAAGACTTAAGTAAAGATTACCGCCGATATCCAATCGCCGATTTCGCATCGCATCGGGGCTAATGGCATGGGGCGCTTTTAAAATGTGCATGAAGTTTTGCCGATCGCCGATTGCGATATCGCATCGGCGGAAATCAATGTGTCGTTTATTTATATTTCTTATGTCATTGCGATATGCGATCTTGCGATCGCTTTATCGCAATGACAAAGATTTGCCTTATTTCTTTAAATGTTTTTAAAAAAAAAAGGGTTTTATAAAATGAGTTCATTTGATTATCGGACCTCTTTTGAACAATAAAAGTATTGATACCAATTAAACTTTAAAGGGACCCATTTCATATGTTAATATTTATAAATAAAGATGATATGAAATGGGGGGTTGTTGTAGAACACAACATGTCCCTATCGGTAATGACCTGCAAGCATATCGCAGTCTCACCTGAAACGGTTATGGGAGGTTGCATAACCAAGCTTTCGCAATCGATGGGATATTTGCGAAGTGGCATCGTGCAATTACTTCTATTGTATATCAATCTTATAGCTTTGCATGCATAAGAACTTCACGCAGATGATTAATATACAAAAACACATAAAATTTGACACATGACGGTATATCTTACAGTTCTTCGCATAATTTGGTAAAAAGCACACGTGACCAGATACAGAACAGTATACAAATAACAAGTACAGAGGTTCAATACTTCACAAAACTTCTTCTTTATTAAAAAGATCTTTCAATTACATTCACTTCTCTAACCTGCACACTCAATTGCAGGCAGTTTCTGCACTTATCTGCAGACTCTTCAAGGTCTCTACGCACTCAATTGCGGAGCCTTCTCCAAAACTATATACTACATATGCAAAAATAAAGATTCAATTATGCTTCTATCAATCCGTTCTTCTTATTCTTCAATTACAAAGTATTACATATCCTTTTATGCAATTCATATATTCAAAAACTATAGTCCACATACCATGGATCCATAAAAACAAGGTCTACTACCCAATACCTATTACAAAATAAGGGCTTTACCCCATCCTTAAGGCCTTAAAAGTCTGCGTGATGAATATTTCTTCACTAGCTCAACGCGGTCCGCTCCTTCTTTTGCGGGGTCTTTTTCCCAAAATTTGGACCAAGTTGGGTCATGCCCAACAAGTCCCAACACTCACTCATGACTCGTCCTGAGTCACTCAGCTTCGACGCCATTGATCTTTGTTGCAATGTCATTGTATATTGCATTGTACTGCTGGAGTGTTTATGCCATCGAATTTTCTTCTTGCTGCGATTCCTTTATCAAAGCTTCTGTAGAAGGGCCAATGGTCTTCTGGAGTAGTTCCGCTTCCATTTTCTTTAATTCCTTCAGCTATTCATCCACTGCATGCGAGAGTTGCAGTGCTTCCTCCTACCACAGCTGAGTCCTTGCCTATAAGATCTGTACTTTCCTCCGTAGATCATCCATTTGTACCTGGAGGTTCTTCCCTTCAAAAATGTTGGAAAATCTCTACAAGACTGGTAAGGTCTTCACAACTGCTAGGATATCATCGTGTTGCTTCTGCTTGGCCTACAATTCCTCCTCAATCTTCATGACGTTTAGATTCTCCTGTAGTGAGGTCCAAATCTGCATCGTATCAACGAGAAACTTCCCACAATCTACCACCATATCCGATGTGCCTTTCAATGCTACGTTGAGGTCCTTTTGTCTCTACTCCCAAACCTATGGTGGTGTACTTGTCTACAATCTTATCTTTAGCTCCGATATCTGTACCTCATAATCAAATTTTAATTTGGCGATGGCATTATTTGAGTCTTTGATTGCAAGTGCAAGCTTCACGACCTTCTCTGTTGGTGCTTCATCATCGCAGACCTTCATGTCTGGAACGGTACTGTATGTTTCAACAATGGCCTTCTCCAATAGTTCCCATTGTTGCCTTGCTTCATCCCATTCCTTGGCCACTTTCTTCAACTCCTTTTGTATTGTTGCTTTCTCTGGCTCCACCTTTTCTTTTAGGAGCGTCATAAGCTGCTCTCATTCCTCCATCTCCGCAGTGATTCCTTGATGAAATTCATGCAACACTTGAAGAGGTAACGCAACAACATTCATCTGGACACTGCACCATGTCTTGGCTCGCTCTTTATCTTCTGTCGCTTCAAACTTCAGTGCCCTAGATGGAACATGTAACATCCTCATCCTGAAAATTATTTCCAATCTTTTCTCTTGCTATGATGATTGGGCTACCTTTTTTGGTTGCTTCACTGCTTGTGGCAACGCCTTCAGCTCCACGATGCCCTGTTGCACCTCAACCAAGATCTCTTTGTAGCGATCATCAATCTTATCCTAGGTATTTGTGTTAATCTCCTGGATTTTCTCTTCTATCTCATCAATGTCCCCATAAGTGAGGACAAGCAGCACTGTGCCCTTGCTCTTATCTTCCTTTTGCTTCTTTCTTGGCCGCATCTTTATCACAAAGGGTGAATCTTATGATACTTCGCATCGCTGCGGTGTTCTTCGTGTTCCTGCCATGTTCCTTTTGTTTCTTCTGGCTCTTTTATGACATGTTTCTTACTTGTACCCGCACCCTATGAGGTAACTCTCTCTGCGGCATCTCCTCCAAACGCTCCACCAAGTGGAGCCATCCATTCCTCCGACCAATTCTGCACTATCGCGAGGAAGTCGTCTTTTGTTACTAGATATGGAAATGGATGCCATGTCTCTGTTGGGTCCTTCATCGCTTTCACATATGCCCTATGAAATTCTGCCTTAAACTTAGTTATATGACAATACTACTTGTACAAGCTCGGTGACAGTCTGGGATACTGATTTACCACCGTATGTAAATCCATCTGCATCAGCACAAAAAATATTCTATTCTTCGTTGCATGGTTTAGCTCCTTTGTAAACCATAGCAAAGCATACCTCGCTACTTTGCACACATCTACCTCCACAGTTAGAAATTAACAATCTTTCAAATCCTTCCATGTAATAAGCACAATAAGAATCAATGGCCAAGCATAGTGGAAGGTCTTGCCTTCTTCCTGTACCTCCCTGCAATCCATAAAAAATTCCTTTCATAAATAAGAAGCCTAGTTGAACTGGAATCCTTCCGCGCACTACTCTACCAATGATACCACTACTGCAGGCACCTCATTGGCCCAACACTTCCTCATAATCTTTCCCACTAGGATATGTGCAGCAAAGCGCACAACCTAATATTCGATAGAATTTATCTCATAGCCACGAGATTTCTTCACCAACCCAAACTTGTCTTTCATCATCTGGTCCATTTCTTTGTCTTTATTTTTACTCATGAATTCATTTGCGGGGTCCTTTCCCTGGTATGGAAACGTTGTTATTCTTCTAATGAGCATTTCATCAATCGGGATCCTTGTCCCCAACCAAATACAATCATCACGCACCAGTGCAAGGAGCTGTAGCACGTAATTTCTATTGAATGGGCTTTGATTGAAGTGTGGCACATTCAGCAACCCATTGTTGTGGCTCTAATCTCGTAATTTGCTCTCCGGGTAGTTAACTTTGTTTAGGTACCTACTGGGCTCGAACTATGGGTATTTACTTCTGTCGTTGAAATCCCAGTCTTCCATTTTGAGTTGGGGAATCTTCCCCAATGCTTCTCATTCGGACAACCCCTCTTCTAGAAATAATGGCGTATAAGTAGAAAATTTTCCTTCTTTTGGCTCCTTGAATGACTTCTCGCCTGAAATTTTTGGCAGCATATATGCTAGGAGCACAGAGGGAATCTCCACATCCTTCGTCTCCTTCCTGTGGAACTCAGCTCTTTCTTCATTGTCATGGACCTGCTAGGGTCCATCCTACTGTACATGTTTCTTCCCTTTCTGCATGGGCTTTTTTCGTTTATCCTCCATTTTTTCTGACCGCACTTCCTTCTGCATCTTCTTCCACTGTGATGTTCTCAATTATGCTGCAGAGACCTCAACTGGTCTCTTCTCCTTCATCTTTTGTGGTTGTGACTGCGACTGCACATGCACCTTTCTTGGAGACCTTAAACACGTTGGGGACATAGGCACATTTTCTCTTGCAGTATTTCCTTCTTGTGACTCCATAATACCAGTTAGCCCCTTCTTCTTAAATATCCTGACCAACTCTTCCCATCTCCTCTTAGACATGCAATAGTTCTTCTTTACTTAGGCGCAATTTCTAATCTCTCCAGGAAACAAGTGTAAAATGTGGCATGGGATGCAGTTTTTATAACAATTTTGAATTCCCAGACTCATGATTGGCTCTAGATTTGATTCATTAATGTAGGTATGGGCTAGATACATCCAATTGTGCTTCATAAATGCTTTTCTCCCATGCCCTTTAACAATTTTTTATTTTTATTTTTTATTTTTTATGGTGCCCTTTTTCCTTCCAACGGTCATATTTCCAGTTAACTTTGTCATATTTCTTCTTTGGCACAGTCATCTCTTCTTCATCGCAGCTCCCTTGGACTTTGCCATACTTCTGAGTATCATGCAGTATTCTTCCTTTAGTGAGGTCCCTTCCTACATAGTAGTTTATAGTCTCGTGCCCACTTTCAACTGTAGGTGGCACTAAGACTTTCTCCCCTTCATTTTTTTAGTGTGACAGTCTAGGGACATAATCATCCCTGTATATCTTCAGTCTACTACCATTCACTCACCCATGAATCATCTGTCCATTCAAATTCGCGAGATGAAAAACTCTGCCATTTGTAATGTTCTTGACAATATATGGCCCCAACCAATGTGTCTTGAATTTCCCTAGGAACTTTGTGAAATTAATGTAATATAATAAGACAATATACCCCTTTTGAAATATATTATTTTTGATGTGCCTATCATGCCAGGCTTTCTCCCTTTCATTCTGCACCTTCTGATGGAATCCTGCTATGAATTTTTCTTCCTCTAAAGCTAGTATTTGCGACATTCGTTCCTTCATCATGTCGGACTCTGACATATCTATGACAACTACAATTGTCAGGCTTAGCACAATATATTCCATAGGCATAATTGCTTCTTGTCCATATACCAGCCTGAAAGGTGTTTTTCTTGTTAATTTCTTGCATGCTGTTTTGTATGCCCACAACACCACTAGAATCCTCTTTGTTTACATTGCATACCTTGGTCAATGAATTCTCTAGAATATTATTAAAATCTTCCACTGTCCCATTTTCCTGAGGATGATAGGGAGTGCTCTTCTGATGGTAAACCTGAAATTCCTCAGTTAATGCTTCAATTATCTTATTCAAAAAGTGTGTCCCTTGGTCGCTCATCAAGATCTTCAGACAACCAAATTTGGATAATATATATTTGAAGATAAACTTCATAGTGTTTTATGCACTGCAATCCTTCAGCGGCTTCACCTCGGCCCACCTTGTCAAATAATTTGTCACAGTGATGATATATCTTGCACCAGTTTTTTCCCCTAGTGGACTAATTGGTCCAACAAAGTCAATTTCCCATTTGTCAAAAGCCTAAAATTCCACCTGTGGTACTAGGGTCATTTCATCTCTTCTGGATGGCTTTCCTATCCTTTGACATACATCACATACTTGGAAATAGTCCTTCACATCCTTATTCACTATAGGCCACCATAGTCCTGTTCTCAGAATCTTCTGTGCAGTGGCTTTTCCTGCATAATGGCCACTTGCAACTCCTCCATGAGCTTCTACCAGAATGCTCTATCTTTCATGCTCAGGGATGTATCTTCGCAATACTTCATCCTGTCCCATTTTATACAAGTGTCCCACAATTAGTGAAAAGTCAGCTGCTCGAACCACTAATTCCTTCTTTTGCTTTGTAGTGTACTCCGCGGGCACCATTCCTATGGACAAAAAGTGGATAATATCCATGAAGTGGTCATCTCTGACTTTAATTGCAAACAATTGTTCATCGGGTAGGTTATATTCAAGACTTGTAGGTTCTTCTCCTGTCTTTATCCTAGATAGATGATCAGGCCCAACATTCAATCTTCCTAGCTTCACTATAACTTTGAAATCATATTCTTGGAATAATAGCAGCCATTGACAGATCTTCCATCCTAGAATAAGCTTATTCACTAAATAATTCAGCGTGGAATGATATGTGAACATCTTAAAGTGTCCTCCCAACAAGTAATGTTTGAACTTTTGTAGCGCGTACACCATAGCCAACCCCTCCCTTTTTGTCATACTGTAATTCTTTTCTACCTTAGACAGCTTCCTACTTGAAAATTCTATGGGATGATCAATATCTCTTGCCCCTGGGTGCACTCAACGTGCACATGAAACTATTTTTTCCAATCTGGGAAAACTAGAATCACCGCAATTACCATCTTTTCTTTCAGCACGTCTAGTCTCTTTTGGAATTCTTCATCCCACTGGAAGGTCACATCCTTCTTCAACAACTTCTCCATCGGTGTAGTTATCTGTGCGTACCCTTTAATAAACTTCTTGTAGTAGCCTGTGTGTCCTAACGTCGTACGCAGTTGTCTTACTGTTTTTGGTGCTAGCAGGTTCACAATGACTGCGATCTTTGTCGGGTCCACCATCAATCCCTGTTTACAAACCACATGCCCCAACAATATTCCAAATGGCACACAGAAGATGTACTTCTTCAAGTTCAACGATATTTGATACTGCCTACACGTATCCAACATCAATCTTAAGCTCGCCACATGCTTTTTTAATAGTCTGAACATTGTCCAATCATCGAAGTAAACTTCCAAAAACTTGTGTATATACTCCTTGAAAGTTACAATTACAACTCTAGAAAAAATTGCAGGTGCATTATTCAATCCAAACGGCATCATTGTGTACTGATAGGACCCCCACTTTGTAGCAAATGTTGTTTTATATCTGTCTTCTAGTGTAATTCTGATTTGGTACGTGATATCCTGAGAAGCCATTTGTAAAAGAGTAAACCTCTTGTCCTCCTACATTATCCAACACTTCGTCTGTAAATGGGGTGGGAAAAGGGTCATGCAAGCATGCATCATTCAACTTCCTTAAGTCCACACAGATTCTAATTTCCCCTTTCGCCTTCTTCTCCTGAACTACCATGGGACTTACCCATTCAAACTCTTCGATAGGTTCAATTATCCCTACTGCTAGCATCTTGTCCAATTCTTCTTTTACCTTTTCCTTATATTTTGGGTTTAGTCTATAAGGCCTCTACTTAATAGGCTTTGCATCAGGCTTCAAAGGAATCCTCATAACTCCCAAATCCCCTAGAATTCCTTTCATATCTGAAAATTTAGAAGGAAACAACTCTTGATATTCATGCAACAAGTATGTTATCTTACTGACAATATCTTCATCCTAGTAATCTCCTATGGTTGCATACTTCGGTTCATCTTCTGTCCCTATATTTACTTTCTTCGTTTTTAGTGGTTAGGTTATATCCAACATCTCTACTTCATGCCCACTCACTTCGTGATGTCCTTTTGACTCCTTGATATAAATGTTGCGAGGATATTCGTCCTCTTCTACAGTGAGATTATAACATTCAATCACATCTCGGATTTGCACAACCCAATCAGGTTGCCAGATAACTGGAACTTCATTTTCAAAAATATTCTTCTTAACTATACTCAGGGCTGCATCTATATGTGGATGGTCATCTTCAAATCTGAATTTCATCACAAATCCATCCACCATCTTCATCCAGCTAGCAGTGTCATGTTGAAGTTCAATCTCCAAATACCAGTTCTTTGGGATTGTCTCCAATGTGTGTATAAAGCCATGCACCCATTCTTCTCGCGGAATGTCTTTCCAAGATGCCATACAAATATGTATATGACCCTTGTATTAGTTTTACCATCATATTTATCCACAAGCTATGTGTCTACTAGACTGAATCTTACCCACATCAATCTCCTACATTTTTTCCAATTTGTGATATTACTCTTGTGAGCACCCCACCATATGGCAGGAGTAGCTCTTAATTCATTATTTAGAGCTAACAATCTCTAAAATTCTAGTACCCATCTCTCATAATCCCTAAGGAACATATTTATATCACCCAATTCATCATACACAGGTAAATCACATACCTCGGTTGTCATGCAACACACTGCCTTGGTGATTCTTGCACATCACCTAGTCGATACTTCATGCAATATGTTCTGCCAGTTCTCCAACTCCTCGTTTGAATCCGAAGTTCATGAATTATCTTTCTCTAGAGTCAGCTTTCCATTTGTAGTAGGATTGATCCACTCCTCTTCCTTCGTTGTGATATGATAGATATGATCAACGTCATCCGTGCCATACTCTTCTTTGACAGGCTCTGTATACCTCGCACCTTCTGATGGATCCAATGGAACAATAACTCTCATATTATTTCTTTTGAATATCATCTACCTTTTCTTTAGATTAATGATAGCCATATTGGCAAATGCCCAATCCAATCTGAGCAGTGCAGGGTAAGGATTACTATCATCCACAATCTCAATTACTTCAAAGTCAGTGGTAGTGTGCACTCTGTCGAGGTCCACTGTGACATTAGACAACCTTCCAAGGGCTAATGTTTTTTGTTGATTTTCCATATTCAACTAAATAGTATACCATTGTAGCTTCAGTTTCCCCATCAATTCCCAAGTCCATCGTAGCAAGACATTGGCATTAGACCCCAGATCCAAGATCACCTAGTCCATATCATACTCTCCAATCTGCAGAAAGGACTTCAAGATATTCGGGTCCAACTCCTGTGTCACAATAGGTACTATCTCGTGGTTGTCATTCTGAGATGGTTGTGTGGTAGAGGTCGAGGCCCCATCATCCATAAAACTTCACCTTGCCTCCATGAATACCTGTTTTTCCTTCAGGACATCAAATGCAGACACTTTTTCAGCAGTATTCCTCACCCATGTGGCTTTAGCTTCCTTTTTCCCATTGGCCTTATCGTTCCCGGTCACAGTTCCACTCCTTGTTATAATGCCGACACGCGGTTGATCTTCTCTTGGCTCAAAAGTTATCATCTAGACATTCACTGCAAGCTGTTGGTTTCTTTTTTCCTACATCTTCTCAAAGAGGACAGGACGTTCTTCTATAACATGATCAAAAGCCTTACAGTAATTACAAGTTGTCATCGGTTTGACAGTCTCTCGCGAAGTGTCCAACTTTTCCATAGTTATAACACATAATTTGGCCATGGCCTCGACTAGCTCCTCCTCCTCCTCCTCCTCATCCTTGAAATCCTCCTCAACCAGCGTGTTGGCCTTGCTCTTCATGTGTGTGTCCTTCATATTGCAGCCTATAACTATTAGCAGTGCAATCCATCATTAAGTCATAACTTTGGCAATTTTTTTCATCATGGCCTACTAATCTACTGTAAGTTACAAAACAATTGTTTCAGGGGCTGTATATATTTTTGTAACAGATAGTAGTCTTTATATTGATGTTGACCTCATATTCTATAAATTTCGCACCACAAACCTGGATTTACTGGATTAGGTGCTCCGCTTGCACTATAATCTCTAATTACTGGGGATTGATCCTTATAGTGACCTTCCACTTTGCACTTCATACACCAAACTTCTGATCCTTCTGGTCTAACTTCTTTACCTTTATTCAGATCCTTGTAATTCTAGTATTAACATAACTAGTTTATTTTGTATATGTTGTACTCCTATGTAAGTATATCCAATTGGCTAAGCTTCCAACTTCATCACAATATTCAGTGCTTCATCTTGCATCCCGATCTTCTATTGTGTTAATGGAAACTTGATATGTGGCAACAACGTGGCTATAAACCATTCTTTATACTATTTTGGGAGTATATCGAAGCTCACTAGACCTATCAACACCTTGAATCTCTGATCCAATTCCCACATAGACTCAATCATCGCTTGTTTGGTTTATTTGAGCTTCATGATACACTGCGACTCTGATTTTGGCTTCTTAAACTCTACGACTAATTCTTGCTTGATCTCATTAATCATAGCATTCAAGTTACTTGTGGAGTATTTCATATACCATGTTAGTGCTCTTTCCCACAACAACGTTATGATTTGTGCCTTCTTCACATCATCATTATTAATCTGTCTCGTTGTCTATACTACATCAACTATGAACCAGAACTAGTCAGGGTCTTCTGATCCTAGTCCCCTAAAGAAGGGAAACTTAATGTCATCAACTATTCTTCTTCTTCTCAACGGGCTAGGTGGAGGCGAAGGTGGAGGTGGAGGTGGAGGTGAGGGTGGAGGTGAAGTATGAGGATGGGGATGGGGTGTGAGGGGGGTGGATGGATGAGATATCCTAAAGATGCTATGATTTTTCTTAGCTCCTAAATTCGATGCAACTTCAGGGTGGGCGAGGGTTGTAGGGTTACTTCTTTCTTCTTCGCTCTCAGATCCTAACAGAGGGATATAACTAGTCTTAATAAAATTCTTCAGATCTATTCAATATCATTTTCCACTTCATGTAGCTCCCATTTTCGGCTTATTTCTTCTTTGCCCAAATTTCAATTTGATTGCATCCACAAAATCCCCTTTTCACAAAATAACATCTTAATCCAAAGCTTCATAGAATTCAAGAGCTTACCTTATGGTCCTTTGAAGAACATTCGTTCAGCTTCGCTATAGGATATGACCTCTTTGATTGCAAACTCAGTGATGAATCCTCCCAAAATGATATTGATCCATAAATCAACATCCCTTGAGATATGGTTATCAATCCTCTTAAGTTGTTGTATCAAATCAGGATTCCACTCCTTAAGTTCGCCGCCTTTGAAACAGTCCTTACACTCGTCCAACCTAGATATCCACTCAAGCAATTGTATGTGGAATGAACCAAAGAAAATATCGTATTGTTCTTCAAAAATATATTTCTACAACCAATATTTGGTCGATAATCTAGGGTTTCTGTTCTTTTTTCTTGCAAATTCTCTTTCTTTTTGTTCAACCCACTCCTAGAGTTATTTATTCAATGGACACCAAAATATATCTCTTACGAAGATCTTGGTCTCGGCAATGGAACCATTTGTTGGTTTGAGGGGGCTTGACCTAGGTTTAGATTGTGCTACACACCAACAAAACCCTCAACTACTAGCCCTTTCAACAACGACTTGCAAGTAGATCACAGTCTCACTCGAAGCAGTTATGGGAGGTTGCAGAACCATTCTTCTGCAACCGAAGGGATATTCATGAAGTGGCGCAGTGCAATTACTTCTATTATATACCAATATTATAACTTCACATGCATAAGAACTTTGCGTAGATGATTAATATACAAAAACACATAAACTTCAACACATAACAGTATATCTTACATTTCTTTGCATAATTCAGTAAAAAACACACATGACTAGATACAAAATAGTAGACAAATAACAAGTACAGAGGTTCAATACTTCACAAAACTTCTTCTTTATTAAATATATCTTTCAATTACATTCACTTCTCTGACCTACGCACTCAACTACAGGTGGTCTGCACACTCAGTTGCAGACTCTTCAAGGTCTCTGCGCACTCAGCTGCGGAGCCTTCTCCAAAACTATAGACTACAGATGCGAAAACAAAGATTCACTTATGCTTCTATCATTTAGATCTTCTTATTCTTCAATTACAAAGTATTACATATCCTTTTATACAATTCATCTATACAAAAACCATGGTCCACATACCATGGATCCATAAAAACAAGGACTACTACCCAATACTTGTTACAAAATAAGGGCTTTATCCCATCCCTAAGGCCCTAAAATTTTGCGCAATGAATATTTCTTCACCGGCTCCACGTGGTCCGCTCCTTTCGCGGGGTCTTTTACCCAAAATTGGGACCAAGTTGGGCCATTCCCAACAAAATTCAAATTCAAAGATTTCAAATTTGAAAGTAATTTTTGGTTCATTATTACTTGTAGTCTTATCTCGGTCATATGACCTAGTCACTGATGCCGTAAATGATTGGATTCAGTCGCCTCCTCATATGCCACTGTCACTTCGTTGATCTTAGTACTTCCCTCCATATTGTAAAGGTTTCTTGTCTTAGTAGCATTTATAACCACTAAATTTCCCTTGGACACTTATAATGCTCCACATTGACTTTCTAACTTATGGCCTCTAGAATCCAAATGTCCCAAAGAAATTAATTTCATTATGATTTCAAGCCCTGTCTAAAATCTATTAATTTTGTTATAATACCATGTTGTAGCAGCTACAACCACCCTCCAAAAATTTTCCTTCGCTTTGTTTTGGAGCCTCCCTCCTCAAAATCTTAGCAGCATATCTTGCATTGCTCAGGTACTTGTGTTTTATTTGAAGTTATCTTTCACTTTGCAGCTTGTGTTCGCTAACTTGTTTTGTCGACGACCCATAAGCTGACCTCCCGTGACTTGGTTTGAATGCGTTTCTTGATTTTCCTTCACAAATTGTGCGATCCTAGAGGGAAACCAACCTTGCTCCCAGGAATTGCACAGAGTAGCCTGACAGCCAGCACTGCTCTCCAAAAATGCGCAAAGCAGCATGACAGCCTCGCTCAAAGAAATTGTGCTAAACATCCAGGAACTGGGCTTTGGGTCAGGAAATTTGTTGACCTAGCTAATAGCTTGTTTTCAGTTGGGAAATTGCACAGAAAATGAGAGGCAGTCAGAGCCACTCAGCCCAGGAACTGCGTAGAAGCATTCCTCAGTTTGTTGTCTGATGCATGTGCTGAAAAGTTTCCCGGTTCCCTCCAGAACTACGCAATCTTCCCATGCATACATGAGAGTCTTCCCCGAAAAAGAAAAAAAGAAAAGAAAAAAGCATCCCTAAAAATAGGGATCTATTCTTAACACTGGGAGTTACATGCAAAGTCGATTTTAGAAACTTCCCGCCAAGTGTCATTTTTTCCTAGATTTGTAGCATGTGCATCATAAACCCTAAATCTACAAAATATATTTAATGGACGCCCCAAATATCATTCTACACACTTGATCTTGGATCTCTAGAATTTCCGAGGCGTCTAGGAACCTTCAGCACAGTCGATGCAACTTTTCTGGGTAAGTTTTATTTTTCAAGTCTTTGGCTGCTCTTTCGGTCGCTTTTATTTCCTTGGCTTGTGTGAGTGTTGTTTCGCATGTTTTATTGAACGATCGCTAGATTTTTGGTTTGTTTTAACTTATAGAAGTGTTGTTTCAAGTTTTTCATTGTCTTTCCTAAGTGTCGCATGCATAACTATGTTTTGCACTAACAGTCATCGTTGCGACAACCCTCTCCACCAACTTCGTTGTTCGTCCATTTCACTGATTCCTGCATTGGTTTTGATTGCATGCATGATAATTCACTCCTGTCTGCACTATCCTTTGCTTTTTATTTTGAATCTAATCATTTTCAAGTCTCCCTTGGGCAGATCTGGGTTGCCTTGGCTCAGATCTTGCTTTCAACGGCATGCTTTGCGCATTCCTAAACTTGAGGCTTTGCATTGGCCCCAAGAATTGCGCAGAGTCTTCCTTTCACTAGCCTCCAGCAGTGATCTGTGTTGTTCTAGGAGTCAGTGCCCAGTCTTTCCCACTGGGATTGCGCAATGCGTGGTCCTAGCCAACAGTCAAGCTAGACAAAACTGCGCATTACATAATTCCAGTCCGTAGTCAGCCCAACTGGACTGCACTCTACGCAGTTCCAGTCAGCAGCAACCTCACTGGCAGCTAGGACTGCATAATGCACAGTTCCAGCTAACAGTCTCCCAACCCTGAGAGTCACTACTGCACAATATTGGACAACAATCACCTGGTTTGTTTCATGGTCAATTTATGAAGTGCATTGTGTTTTTAACTGACATTTGCTTGTCATGAGTGTCTGCTCTATCTATAGGTACATCAGTCATTGAGCAGTCTCTCAATAGTACATGCATCATGGTTTCCAAGAGAGCTAGATCAAAGGACACAGTAGAGAGAAAATTTGGAGACGTGGTTGATCAGGTGCCAATAAACTTACACATTTATTCAGACACACAACTGTTCATAGAGAAGGACATGAAGATCACATGGAAAGGGATAAAGGACATATTTGCATGCATTTTCAAGGAAGATATGGAAGACTGACAAGTCTATGTCAACATTCATAAGTCAGGCTTGTATAACGTTGCATGGAGGTACCCCACGTTCTGTATGTGGATGTCATTCACTAGATTATCTCACATATTGATCCCGAGACGATGAAATTGAGAAGCGCCAATGGAACACAACATGCCAACTTTAGGAAAGAAAACTACCATAATATGTATCAGTTGCTGCAGCTGGTGAACTACATGGATGCATTTTTCTTCACTCCTAACAACAATGTGATCTCAAGAGATATCTTGAAGCGTTGGGTAAAATAACAATCAAAGTCTAGGATGACACCCAACCAGGTCTATAAGACGAAGTCACTTAGGAAGGCTTACCAACTCCTGGTCATCTTTGCATGTCACTTGTATGGCCAAGAGAGCACAAATACCTTTCCACAGAGTTGGGTTGTTAGGTTGGATCAGTTGGAAAATTAAGGAAGGCCTTTCAACTAGTCAGAAATTTTGGCTCTTCAGCTAAAATTGCATGTGTCAAATGCCCGAAATATGCCTAAGGATGGACAAGCAAGATTCTATATGTTTGCATACCTTCTTGATGCAATCTGTGCCGAACAACAGTTCCCTGTCATGAGGTGGACATGGACACCATCAAAAGAAGATGTGAATTTTTATTACAAGTTACTCTCAGAGTGTAGCTATCAAGGATTCAGAACGATGTTGTCAGACCACTTCATCACCCCACTATACAGGATGATATTTGAACATGACCCACTTTGTATGTCCCAGGAAGCGATGCAGGCATTGCTTAAAATTGTAGATTGGTATGCCTCACCTCATGGCACCTTCATAAAGATGTTTGGCATGGAGAAGACTTTGCATGAGCTATTGAGGTTTGTCACGGAAAATCTGGTCATGCAAGAGGTTGCGTACCACATCTCCACAGGGTTATTGGAAGGACTGCATAGGAGGAAGAATGCACCATGTCCCACTCTTCCTTTGTGGATTGGGTTCAATGAGATCTATACCTTAAAAGATGTAGATGCCGAGTCTGACCTGAAGAAGTTCAGGTTTGGCACCAATAGCTTCAATCCATATGATCTGCACTGCATATGCAAGAACCATTGTGTGAAGGTGTACTTTCCATGGATCCACGGGACATGTCATTTGCCATAGGAAAATCCTTGGAGGTATTTATATAACTCTTCTAGGCTCAATGAACTGGTCAATATGGCTATAGAATGGAAAGCAACACTGTAAGAAGTAGTACCACACGAAGCAACAACAACAACAACAGATAACAGCAAATTGGCGCAAGACAAAGGCAAGAGGAAGATTGTCGATAAAGTAGATTTTGAGAAAATCTACAAGTTCAAAGAAGATCCCCTTATTGAGAGAATAGCTTTGGAGATAGATGCAAAGAGACAACAATGTGACAGGACAATAGTGTAGAGAAACAGGGAGAAGCAAAAATTGGAAGAGATAGAAAGGAGATTGCAGGAGACGAAGAGAAGATGAAAGAGAAAAAGAACTTAGGAGGAGAGAGGGTGAGGAAAGGTAGAAAAAGGATTAGGAAGAAGGAAAAGGTGCATTGACAAAGAAAACTGTGTAGATACAAGTTGAAGTAGTAGGGCATCCAGTAGATGATGAATAGGGTGAGCAGGTGTAGGTTCGGTAACTTTCTCATGAGATTGATCATTTGGTTGAGATAATAAATATGGAGGTAGAACCAGAGCTATAGGACCAAGAAATTGATCTCATGGCGATTGCATCTAAGGTCGAACCACAATTTGCGCCACCTCCAGAACACTGACCAGTCCCAAGCAAGCAAGGAGAAGTTGTTCTCCTTGAAGATGATCTAGAGACAGATGTGTAACATCTGGCATTTGATGAGACACAATAGAGGATTGTACAAGCACAAAGAAAGTGTTGGGTGTGGAGCCTGATTATCTTCTATATTCAAAGGTATCGCCACATTGGACCCCAGTTCGAAAAGGGGGCTGCAACGCCGCCCATAAAATATTCGCTGCAGGGGGGGTCCAGGGGGGGGCGGCTGCGACCTTTGGGAGCCCCCCCCCTGGTGGGGGGTTTCGGGGGCAGCGCCCCCGAAGCTAAAAACAGCTGTAAAATTGCCTTGTAAAAGTATAGTAATGTCTAGTCAATCTGGGCCGTTCATTAGGTGGATGATCTGATGGTAGAACTTATGTTTAGTTTAGGGTTTTTGCCCTAGAAGGCAACCCCTCTCTTTGTATGAGGGCATTGTATTTGAGGCTGTGTGATAGATGTGTATTCTGTGAGCAGGAAAGAGAGAGGTGAGACTGTGAGAGAAAACAGAGAATATTACAGCGGATCTGCTGTAGGTTGTGTCTCTTCATTTTGCTGGATAATAGAAAGGAAGGACTGGCTGTTCGGGGTGGACATAGCCCAAACTGGGTGAACCACGTATATCTGTGTCTCTCTTGTTTTATGTGCTTTCTGTGTTTATATTCCTGCAATATTTTATGTGTTCCATTGCTCCATAATATATAATTTTCTAACAGAAAGTAGCTCCCATACGATCATATATCACTTGCACACACAGAATAAAGGGTGATTGTACTAGATGTTAGAAAAAATCCATTTTTCATGGTCGAGGCTTCTAAGACTTATGCAGAAGCCACGAGTTACACAATCAATTTCTTGGTAGAAGAGAATTATCAAATGGCGAAGGACTTGCAAGAGGCCAGGCAGAAAGCAGAGCAGTCCACAGGATCTGCCATGACAGAAATGAAGAAAGAAATAGTGGTAGAGATATAAACTTTGGAGGCCACCATGCAGACAGTGTATAGAAGATTTGTCACTGTGCACAAAGTGGTTTTCCATTTACATGGCTTTCAGAAGCACTGTGCATAGACAACTCGAACACTCAAATACATTCACCTTGATATTTCACACATGAAATAATAGACAACGAGGTACAAGGGAGTCCCACTTTACTTGCACAAGAATATGAAGCCACATGCTGAGCTTGACAAAGCACAGATTCAGATGTAGATCCATAATTATGAAAATCCCCCTCCACTCATCACTAGTATTGAGGCTTCCTATGCACGGATGTTCAGCAGTTTGGATGTCATAGTGCGAACGCACAAGATCCCTTTGATTGTGTTGGGGCCTTCGTTTAATTTTGAAAAGGTTTTGATCAATTTTGGCTGACCGAAGGATGAGAAGGAAGCGTGTGGTAGCAACGGTTAGCTTGTGGAGGAGTTAGCTGGATAGGAAGGCAGGAACAGGCAGTTGCGCAAGAGTTGCGGCAAGCTGTAAGCAGAAGACAAAGGCAGTCGAGTGGGCAGGAAGGTGCAAGAGAAACTGAGTAGGAACTGCCAATCCAGGCAACAAAAAGGAATATAAAAGGAGAGGGCCAGAAAAGAAGAGAGGTTGGCTCATTAATGGGAAAGTTGGCAAGGTTATTGGAGTTGGCGAGCAGACATTTGGTTGTGGCAGACGAATAGCAGAACGCAGGAGTCTAGGCGAACTAGACCCTTGAGGCTGAGATCGAACCCGTGGATCTGAACCAGGTATTCCTTGTAGTTTCTTGTGGTGAATACTAAAGTTCTGTTGTACTGTTCTATTGTTAAGTTAATAGAAAGAAGGCTAGACTGGTTGCGAATCATGATATGTATGGGTCCCCTGGTGTGATGAGTTTCTAAAAAAAATTAAATGTCCCATCAAATGCATGTATTTAGTAGTTCTTGTGTAATCATTGTTATGGTGTTATCTCTGTTTCGTGTGTAATGAATATATATTTGTTATTGGATGATGCCTCAGTTGGTGCTCCCTTGATTCCATGTTAAACCTTTCTTACTTCTGGTCGCGGCACGCCTCGGGTGAGACTCCTTACCCTTTGGGTAAGGTGAAAATGTCGGTGTTGTCCTAGACTACAATAGACCATTGTTGACCCTCTGTGCCCAAACCCATGGTATTTTCTCCCTGATGACTCTTTCACACCAACAAATGGTTTTGTTGCCGCAACCTTCCTTACAGGTTGTGGAAGGTGGATCGCAAGAGCAGAGGCCGAGTGGGTATGGAAAGGAAAGATAAGAGGACATGGGCAACATGATGAGGACATTATTTAATGAACGAGAAGCATCCATTAAGAATCATCAACAATACTCCCGATACATCGTGGCGTTTCCCCCAATCTTCCCCTCGTACCTTATTACAAGCCAGAGGAATTTTTTATTAGCTTAGCCAAGGCAGTAAGGTATATAGTGTGCGTGAGAAATATAAAGCCAGTTTTAATATTGGGAGAAATAAAGGAGCCAATAGTGTCAGTAACTTAGGATTGCAGGGATCCCAACAACCTAGGAACAAAGGGTTTGTGCTATTAGCTTACACACAAGTCAATATGGCGGGGTATTTTACCAGATATCCAGAAAATGCGGGAAGGGGAAATGAGGATGTGGAGCAGCATTGGTACCTTTGTGAAGCTATTTGGAGAGCACGTCATATTCTAGACAATGTCAGGATAGTGGAATTTCAGACCATGCTGAGGGAGAGGGCTCTGAGATGGTTTATAAAATGGGTGGAGCAGAACCAGAACCCCACGATAAATGATATCAAGAGAGGATTTGTGCAGGAATTCAAAGTAGCATAGACGGACTAGCAGGGGCTAATGGAGCTGTGGGAAATAAAGCAAAAGGAGGGTGAGACGACCTAGGAGCACATACAAAGCTTTAAGGATTCCATCGTAAAGTTGAGTTACACCTTGGACCCGAATCACCAATGGGACTGGTTTATCAAGGCACTCTTGCCCCTAACCAGAACGCCACTGACGCAATAGAAAATTGAAACCCTCCAAGATGCTTTGGAGCAAGAATCACGAATAGAAGCCATGGTTGGGTATCCTCATGAATACAGGGGAGGGACGAGCTTGCAAGACCTGTCAATCATGGGTCTCTAGAATCAAATCGCAACATTAACGGAGAAGCTGAAGGATCTTCAGTCGGTATGACCAGCCAAACCCAATGTATGGTGCACCCACTGCATGGTGGAAGGGCATGTTGCAACATATTTCCCCAGGTTGTGAGGGATTAATCATCCAAGGGGAGTCGCAGGGTCGTCAGGGGCCCCACCAACCGCAGGAGTTGCGGAAATAGGAGCGCAAGGAGCTTTCCTGGGAAGGAATAGCCAAGAATTTTGTGAGATCTGTAGAGCGTATAGACACCTACCACGGATGTGCTTAATACTGCAGAAATACTCCAACGTCCCCAATAACAACTACTATGAGTTCTGCACATCTACAACACATCACATTGATCAGTGCAGAGCACTAGATGCTCTAGCAGAACGGCTGGACAGATCTACGTTCAGAATTAATGAGTCAAATCGGGGAGGATGAGGAGGGAGAACTGGAGGAAGAGGGCCCGTGAGGTGTTACAACTACGACTAGGAAGGGCATGTCGCCAGGGAATGCCCGCTCCCGAGGAGACCTTGGTGCTCACAGTGCAGGATTAATACCCACACCACAGAGGATTTTCTGGAACTCATTGCAAAGTGGGAAGAAAGGACCAAGCAGAGGGGGGCTAACCTGGTTAATGCCGAACCACGAATCGATGATAGTCTTCCTGCAACCAATATTAATATAATCACTCGAGGAAAGAAGACAGGGGAGGATCGTAGCACAGTGGACCCACCCTTGATTGTTAAAGAATCATCTCCACAGAAAGTATATCAGCTCGAATGCCAAAAGTAGTATTATCATGAGGCAGCTAAGCTGTTCGAGGGGATGATTGAGAAGAGAGACAACCAGAAACCGCAGGATCACGTGCTTGAGCGCGGCCAGACAATTGAAGAATGGTTTAAACTATTCCTGAAGATTGTTGAGGATGAAGGCATGTTGAAGGAGTTGCGGAAAAGTTTGAAGGCTGCGGTATCCGTAGAAGAAGGGGAAGTGGAGTGATCACTCGCAGATTTGCAAGAAAAGAACTCCAAAAGAGTGAAACAAAACAAGAGGATAAGCGACAAGGAATTCCAAATCAATGCACAGGTTGCAGGGTTCTAGATAAGGGACATAATGTTAGACTTGGGGTTGGATGTAAACATCCTACCTAGAAAAACATGGGAGGCAATGGGGAAGCCACAACTAAAATACTCGCCAATTCAACTAAGAATGGAAAATCAATACTGTATATTGCCCATTGGGAGGTTGGAGAACGTGGAAGTCGATGTGGTGGGGGTGAAGACGCACACTAAATTCGAGGTGATTGACATCATGGGGGATAAGGACCCATACCCGGTGCTCCTTGGGATCGATTGGGCCTATGAGAACTATGTTGTCATAGACCTAATTCTCATAGACCTAAAGAAAGAACTGATGATTTTCGAAGCAGAAGGATTAAGGGTGATCCAACCCTTGGACCCCTATCAAGGACCTAGGTTCACAGAACCAGTAGATGACAGGGATGAACCAGGAATGCTAGACCAACTTTACACGCTCACAGCGGGGAAGAGGGAAGATTATATAAATCCCATGGCAGGAGGCTTCGTCAGCTAGAGAAGTATCCAAAGCTCAGAGACTGGCTCAGAAGTTGCATGGGATGCATGGCAGCAAGGCGGGTATGAACTAAACACTAGATGTTGTGCAATGGTAACCCAAGTAAATTGGATAGGAACGAAGATAGGCGACTATCCCAAATATTATGGCCTTGAACCAGTGGACACCTTCTTGAACAGGGTAGACCAGGAAATAATGGAGGATCAAAAGATTCCCTTTCTTGATATCGCCCTCATGGCAACACTGGAAAGATGGTGGAAGACGCACTGCAATGCACTAGTAGACTGGAAGAGCATCAAGCAAGCCATGAAGGAAATATTTGTCCAAGATGAAGAATGACCATAGAACAAGGCAAGGTACAAGGGGGATTCAAGTCCCAAGAAGCACATCGAAGATTGCATAACCAATTGGAAGAGCCAAGGAATTTTGAAGGACCGATGGGTACATGCATTTATACATACCCTCAAAACTATCCCTCGAGCTTGGTATGTACAAGAGGAGCTTCGTCGGCAGACAACAGATTGGGATGCTTTGGAGGTACAATTTGTTAGAAACTTTTCATTCAGAGGTAACGAGGCACACATGATAGAGGCACTCCAGGTGATAAAATAGGTTCTGTTCACCCCAGAGCCATTGGTTGAAGGAGGGCCCGATGAAAATTTTCTGCAATATCTGTACAACATGGAGTCGCCAGGATATGCGACCTGTGACAAGGTGGATGCAGAGCCAGAGGAGGATGGGTTGGATGGATTGAGACACCTAACCTTCAGGGAAATGGAAGGAGAGAGGGACATCTGGGAGAGCCCCTCAACAGGAGGTGCCCACCTTCTACCAATGAAACTAAGAAAACAAAATGTTGGGATGGAGGATAAGCCCAAAATAGCATCTGTGGGAGACTACTGGGATGAACAGACCACAAAAGAAATTTTTTACCTACTACAGGAATATCAGGACTTGTTCCCAACCTCAATAGCAGAGCTGAAGGGGATAAAAGGAAATATAGGGGAAATGAAATTGTTTTGAGACTGGATGCCTGGCTGGTAAAGCACAGACCGTATAGATTGAACCCAAGGGTGAAGGAGAAAGTTAAGAAGGATATTGACAAAATGTTGGAAGCAGGAATTATATTTCCAGTAGATGAAGCAGAGTGGATAAGCCTGATAGTCATATAGAACAAGAAGGACACAGTCTAGATCAGATTATGTGTTGATTACAGAAGCCTTAACAACGCATGTGTGCATGACCCATTCTTGACGCCTTTCAGTGATGAAGTCCTAGACAATGTGGTGGGGAATGAAGCATATTCATTCACAGATGGATTTTTGGGTTACCACCAAGTTTGAATAGCTGAGGAGGATAAAAGAAAAACAACATTCACTACTGAGTGGGGGTCATATGCATATAATGTGATGCCATTCAGACTAAAGAATGCACCAGTGGTCTTCTCAAGGATTGTCATAGCTGCATTCCGAGACTATATTCACAAGTTTCTAGAGGTGTACATGGATGACTGGACAATGTATAGTCTATTAAAACAACACACCAGCTTATTAAGAGTAATGTTTGAAAGGTGCAGGCAACTGCAGATTTCTTTAAACCTCAAGAAATGTATCTTCGCAGTCCCATTTGGAACACTACTAGGCCATATCGTCTGCAAGGATGGAGTATGTGTAGACCCAGTGAAGGTTGTGGCAATTGTCCACATGGAACCACTGTGCAATGTAAAACAACTAAGATCAACTCTGGGTCATACAGGGTACTACCGATGATTCATCAAGAACTACGCATCAATCACAGCCCCAATGGAAAAATTGTTGAAGAGAACGAAAGAGTTCATTTGGACTGAGGATTGTCAGACAGCTCTGAATAAGTTAAAGGAAAGGCTGGTAAGCGCACCTATACTCATATATCTTGATTGGAACAAAATGTTCCATGTGCACATCGACACGTCAGGTATAGCGCTGGGAGCGGTCTTAATGCAACCAGGGGAGAAGAATATGGACCACCCAGTGTACTATGCTAGCAGAAAGCTGTCAACTACGGAGAGAAACTATACAACAACTGAGAGAGAAGCCCTGGCAATGGTTTATTCTCTCCAAAAGTTCAGGCATTATTTATTGGGCGCACCATTCAAATTATTTACAGACCATTCCACACTCAAATACTTGGTAAACAAGCCAGTACTAGAAGGGAGAATATGCCGATGGCTATTGTTGTTCCAGGAATTTACTTTTGAGGTGGTCATAAAACCCGATAGATTGAATGTGGGACCAGACCACCTCTCGCGATTGGAGACAGGGGAGAATGAAGGAGAAGTGGATGATCAATTTCCCAATGCAGACTTATTCAAAATAGAGGCAATCCTAGATCACCTAGAAGAGATCGCCACATTATTAACAATAGGTCATTTCCTAGAAGGATATACGAGATACATAATAACAGCAACAGAATACCTCACCCAGTGGCAAGAAGCAGCAGTCATCAAGGAATGTACAACGGAAACAACTCCAAGGTTTATTTTCAAGAAAATAGTCTCAAGGTTTGGATGCCCGAGGAGCCTCACAAGCGACCAGGGAACACAATTTCGCAATGAAACTATTGAGACTCTGCTGAGGACCTTCATGGTTTAGCATAACAAGAGTAGCCCCTATCACCCATAAGCCAATGGCATAGTGGAAGCATTCAACAAAATCCTGGAGAAAGGGCTAAAAAAGGTTGTGTCAGCCAATAGGGACGACTGAAATGAAAGAATACCCGCAACTCTATGGGTATACAGGACAACAGTAAAGAGACTTCATAAGAAAACTCTGTTTCAGCTAGTATACAGAAGGGAAGTTGTGGTTCCAACAGAATTTATATTACCAAGTATGTTCATATCTGAAGCCATGGGAATGACGGACAACATAGCCTTGCAGGATAGACTGGGTCAGCTGTTGGAACTTGACGAAACCCGCTTCTTGGCCGAGTTTCATCAGTTAGTGGAGAAGAGAAGGAAAAAATCTTGGCATGATAGGCATATCAGGAAGAAGTCTTTTGAAATAGGGGAACAAGTACTCCTATATGATAGCAAGTTCCAGAAGTTCCCAGGGAAACTGCAGATGCACTGGTTAGGCTCGTTTATAGTCACGAAAATCAGAGATTCGGGAGTAGTAAGGCTTGCACAACTGGATGGAGTCCTACTACATGGATGGGTGAATGGTGCACGCCTGAAGCCCTTCCACAATGCATAACTCAAAATAAAATAAAAATAAAAATAAAAATAAAAATAAGCCACTAGGTCAAGTCTAGTCTTGTCATAAAAATAAGCAGAAGGATAATAAGGTTGTGGCAGCAACTTCAGCATGCCGCAACCCATTTGTGGTCAGGGGGGAAGAAGAGGTAGAGTTAGTAGTCACACATGTAATCCCTGTCAGCAAGGTACACGTGGGCATGCACTTTTTCCAGACTTTATGATCACACATTGTACCCGTCCTTTCCGCCGTACTGATAGTCATTTCCATATTAAGTAACTAATAATGCAACTGTCAAAGTAGGAGCCGCAAAATATTTTCCCATTAAGCACAAAATTAGTTAATAAATAACCCCATCATGGAAAAATAAATACGCCATGCAGCCCACTCTGTACTTTCCCAGTCCACGTCATGGTTGTCATGTCCAGGTCGGCCGACGACGGCAAGGTATAGCTAGAACACATGGGAAAGTTTCTGGAGTAATTAGTTGCTAAGGTCCAGTTAGTTAGGAAATGTCGTGTCAGGTCCAGCTACTTAACTCGTAGGATAATGAAGGGCATTCCAGAACTTCAATTGCAGATAGTAGAAGAATTACAGGGCCGCTCTGAAGAACAATTGCAGAGATAGAGAAGCAGGAAACCTCAGGTGCAGATTGTTTATCACAGGTGAAAGGAGATGGTGAAAGGAATTGTATCCATCCCGCAGGACACATTAGATGAAAGAATTGCAGTGGTTGATAATCTGTATGGCAAATATGACAAGGTGAATTTGGTCGACAATGATTTTATAGATTGTTTCCAGTTCCCAACCATGAAAAGAGAAGTTTATGTAGAGGAATCCAGAAGGAGGATGGCACCAAGACCTCCAGGGTCAGGGAGGAGTTTAAAGGGATACAGAGATTGACGTTACTCCATTTGAGGAATTTACCTGTGTTCGACACTCAATTCGCCGCAATGTAGTGTACCAAACTTTTGGCGAGTAGGATGCATGGAGGATCATTGTGGTTGGACAAGGAGTATCCCATCCATGTGGAGGATATTAGTCGTCTAACAGGGTTGTCCATGGGAGGGAATGCAGTTAGCACAACATTCTAGACAGGGGCTAAGAGAGCCAAGAAGCAGACTGAGGATAATATCTATGCCAGATATGGGACTGAGCGGGGTGGGAGAGGAGCGAAGCTGGATATAATCAACAAGGTTGACATCAGGTTTGCCTGCTACATCATAGCAGGCAAAACAATGCGACACTTTACGAAGAACGAATGCACGTTGGATGCAATTTCGGTGGTGGAACATTGTTGTCGGGGAGAGGTACTTAACTGGTCCGCATTTGTTCTCAATGAGCTATTTGAAGCTTGTGAAGATGTGTACAGGCAGGGTACTAGTTTCGTGTTTGGGTACATTTTGATGTCGTTGGCAATGTGGAAGTGGAGGCCACCGAAGGAGAGGGAATTGGTGACCATCGTCGAAGGCCAACCAATAGAACTTTGTTATGACCCATGGAGGGCATCAAGAAACCCGAGCACAAAGGAGATAAATGAAATAGCTTTCAAGGATTGGTACAAGCAGATGCTGGCCACCATAAGGTCAACGGAGAGGATACCAAAGGCTCTACTGGATGAATTCTCATAAGAGCTCTAGTTTGAAGCCTCACATGTGCACACCTACCTGAGACCGTGGTGTGTCCACCCAAAGACATTTAAGATGAGGCCACAAAGGTTTGTACTAACGGCAGAAGCGCTGCACAAAGAGGTGGGATCATGGCCGGGAGTGGCTTGTGAAATCACAGAAGGGAAATACAACTATCTTTTTGGAGCCTTGAAGCAGTAGGTGTAAGGGGGAGATGTGGCAGAGAGCAGTAGGAAGCAACCAGCCGACAATGAACTCCAACCAATGGTGCTTCAGATGGTGGAGAAGATGTTCGAACTCAAACGAACAATTGCTAGTTTTGAATCAAGTGAGAGAAATTATCCTACCCAATTTCAAGGCTCTACCATATTTTCTCCTATTATAACAACCTCATTGGCCATGAAAATCCTCACTGGAGTAGCCCAAGCTCCCTCCCAACCAACTATCCCCAAGCCAAGGAAAAAACGAGTTGCCCGCAGTCTAGTTGCCAAAAATTCGAACACTGTTCCACCAGCCCCGATTGTTGACCTTACTGACGAGACTGAGCATTCAGTCTCCGTAGCCCCCATAGTTGAAGAGATTATCACCATTTCCACCACTTTACATCAGTCGAGGGAGTCTTCCCCACACACAACCTCCACCTCTGCGACCCTATCAGAGACCGTCTCGGCAGGACGACGAAAGACAACTGTGGAAACGAAAGTTTAGTTAGTCGGGCAGGCAGAGGGCACCACTCCTGCCAATGGAACACAACCAACATCACTTGCATCACCGATGCTTGGGTTAGACCCACCACAAGGGGGAAGCCTAGATGCTATTTTGCAGGAAGCAAGGATTGAACCATACCTTCCACCTTTCCCTATAAAGCTCACAGTAGTCCCAAACCCTAGCATCATTCCACCCACTCCACAATTCACTCTGCAGTCACAACAAGCTCATTCACCCGCCTCCCACTCTGAAAAATCCATTGCCAGTGGCCTACCCATCCAACAATAGTTCCCTGAACCCAATACAATGCAGGTCGACACACTCCAGCACTGGTCGTCGGCCCAATTATTTACATTTATACAACAAGCAGCGCACAGGGCCGAAAGGATCCATGAGGATTTGGCCAAGGAACATGAATAGCAAGCAAGGCAATTGCAAGAAGTAACAAAAGAGCATGATCACCTGCGACAAGAAAATTCATATTTGCAAGCCCAGGTTGATCAAATCATGCAGTAATTCTGGACATTATGGCCAGTAATCATTGAGGCAAACACAGAGGCGCCGACAGACATCACGACATGCACGCTGGTAAAATGTTGCAACCACATCCAGGTGACATGCTCGAACCTGGTAGCTACCAATGCCGACATGAAGAAGAAGCTGGAGACGGTGAGGTCCGCACTGCCAGACCCAATGGAGATCTACACAAGGATGGTCAAGGGAAAAATCACCGAAGGGGAAGCAAAGAAATAAGCCTTAGCAGACACCCTCACTGACAGCTACACTCTGATGAACAAAGTCCATGACTGGCCAAGAAGCCTGGCGCTAAAGAATCACTTGGTTTATCTGATGAGAGAGAAAATATAGACCCTATTCACCAGCACAAAGGATTGTACAGACCCCTCCCAACTGCAGCAGATCAACGACCAAATTGATGCCATCTAGGCCCAAGTTGATCCTATTGAGGAGGAGTCTACAAAGATGAAGAAGGTAACCAGAGACTTGTAGCCACCGGTTCGGATGCAGGTTTTGACTCTGAAGGAGGTGTGTGGCTCTAACGGACAGCAATGCAACGACTTGAAAAGCTAGCGGCAAACCGAGCTAACGTTGAATTCGTTTGAGGCATTCACTCAACGTGTTGACGCAATCCTCACCTGATGGGACACTTCCATTCAAAGATACAGAGAGTTCAGGCAGCAGACCACGACCATTGTTCCAGAGTTGGAGCCTTCGTTTGGAATGGGGGACCCTCAGAGGCAGGAAAGTGTAGTAGAGACAGATGCCACTTCGTGAGCAATGGCCGAGGCAAAAGAAGCACCAACCCAGCCGTCAATAGAACCAACGTAGTTGACAGTACAACCACCACCCATAGAGCCAATGGAAATACTAGCAGAAACGACCAAGGTCGAAATGAATTGACTCGAGGACGAGTCAAAGGATTGTGGTCGGGGCCTTCGTTTAATTTTGAAAATATTTTGATCAATTTTGGCTGACTGAAGGATGAGAAGGAAGCGGGTGGCAGCAATGGTTAGCTTGCACAGGAGTTAGCTGGACAGAAAGGCAGGAACAGGCAGTTGTGCAAGAGTTGTGGAAAGGTGGTAGCAGAAGACAAAGGTAGCCAAGTGGGCGGGAAGGTGCAAGAGCAGCCAAGGAGGAACTGTCAGTCCAGGCGATAGAAAGGAATATAAAAGGAGAGGGCTAGAAAAGAAGAGAGGTTGGTTGGTTAATGGGATAGTTGGCATGGACGTTGGAGTTGGTGAGCATACATCTAGTTGCGGCAGACGGATAGCAGAGCATAGGAGTCCAGGCGAACTAGGCCCTTGAGGCCAAGATGGAATGCATGGATCTGAACTGGGTATTCCTTGTAGTTTCTTGCAGCGATTACCAAAGTTATGTTGTAATGTTTTATTGTTAAGTTAATAGAAAGAAGGCTAGATTGGTTGCGAATCATGATATGTATGGGTCCCCTAGCATGATGAGTTTCTAAAAAAAATGTCTCATCAAATCCATATATTTAGTAGTTCTTGTGTAATTGTTGTTATGTTGTTATCTTTGTTTCTTGTGTAATGAATATATATTTGTTATTGGATGATGCCTTGATTGGTGCTCCCTTGATTCCATGCTGAACATTTCTTACTTCTAGTCATGTCACGCTTCGGGTGAGACTCCTTACCCTTTGGGTAAGGTGAAAATTTCGGCGTTGTCCTAGACTACAATGGACCATTGTTGGTCCTTTGCATCCAAACCTAGGGTCTTTTCTCCTTGATGACTCTTTCACACCAACAAATGGTTCTGTTTAATTTTGAAAAGGTTTTGATCAATTTTGGCTGACCGAAGGATGAGAAGGAAGCGGGTGGCAACAACAGTTAGCTTGCAGAGGATTCAGCTGGACAACAAGGTAGGAATAGGTAGTTGTGCAAGAGTTATGGCGAGGTGGTAGTAGAAGACAAAGGAAACTAAGTGGGCGAGAAGGTGCAAGAGCAGCCGAGTAGGAATTATCAGTGTAGGTGGTAGAAAGGAATAGAAAAGGAGAGGGCCAGAAAAGAAGAGAGGTTGGCTGGTTAATGGGATAGTTGGAAAGGCTGTTGGAGTTGGCAAGCAAACATCTGGTTGTGGTAGATGGATAGAAAAATGCAGGAGTCCAAGCAAACTGGGCCCTTGAGGCTGAGATCGAACCTGTGGATCTGAATCGATTATTCCTTGTAGTTTCTTGCAACGAATGCCGAAGTTATGTTGTACTGTTTTTTTGTTAAGTTAATAGAAATAAGGCTAGACTGTTTGCGAATCATGATATGTATGGGTCCCCTGGTGTGATGAGTTTCTAAAAACCAATGCACATCCATCCCCCTCAACGTGGTATGAAATTCCATTGTCCTGACATTGTCTGGAGTCTGGCGTGCTCTCCAAATAGTTTCATAGAGATACCAGTGCTGCTCCACATCCACGTTTCCCCTTCTCGCAAATTTTGGATATATGGTAAAAGACCCTGCCATACTAACTTGGGTGTAAGCTAATAGCACAAACCCTTTGTTCCCAGGCTGCTGGGATCCCTGCAATCCTAAGTTACTGATACTACTGGCTCCTTTGTTTCTCCCAATATTAAAACTGGCTTTATATTTCTCACGCGCACTATATACCATTACTTCCTTGGCTAACTAATAACAAATTCCTCCAGATTGTAATAAGGTACTAGGGGAATATCGGTGGAAACGCCATTGGTGTCTCAGGGGTATTGTTGTTGACTCTTAATGGATGCTTCTCCTTCATTAAATGATCCAAATTGGATCCTTAAACTCTCTTAAAGTTACCCAAACTCTATAAAGAAACTCATGCCGAAGTTCAAAGTCTTGTGGATATCGAGCTTATCATAAATAACCTATGAATGATGGTAATTTTCAGTTAGCACAAAGTAACGAGGACCTTCGGTCAAAGCGCTTGAATGTTGGCCCATGGAGACTGTGCATGGTGCAAAAATGGCAGTTGGGAAGCTCAAACCTAAAAATGGAGGTTTTTTCTGATGTGCGATTAGCGTAATCACGCTTCACTGGGAAAAACCCCTCAAGAAGGAAAAAGCCCCGAGCACTCGGTCACAAGGGGAAATCGGAAAATCGTGGGAAAAGTGCTAAAACGGCAGGCGGGTCTCGCGCTCCAAAACCAGCGGGATATCGGAGGCGTTTTGGGCGGTAAGCAGATTTGTCAGAGGACCAAGCAACGCCATACGTTGAATGACGCGTATCCGTGGATGAGAGAGAAAACCACTCTTATTGCAAGTTAACGATCGAGCATGTCAACCGTGCGATAAGATCGATGACCGTAGGATCTAGAGGCCCTAGATCTAACAGCGGAGATTGCACTCGATGGATGACCGGACCCGAGGGAGAAATAAGCTACGACGCATAAAGATTTGAAGTCCGATGTGGACGATGAGTTGGCAGAGATTTGTGTTTTGCAGGCATTCTTGGAGTAAACAGAAATAACAGCCATTTCAAATGATCGAGTGTTTCCGGTGAACCTGACACTTATCCATTATGGAATAGGTGGCTGCTTCCCTGTGAGGTGTGATGTAGTGATTGTAACAGCCGAAAGAAGGGATTCAAACAGATAGAGGTAGGGAACAAGAGAGCTGAAAGCAGAAACGAACAGTCAGGGAGCAGATGGCTCAAAGCCACAGACTGACAGAGAAAGAAAAAGCTGAATGCGCAGAGGGAACAAAAGAAGAGAGGAGAGCGAACAACAAGAAAAGTTGAATGCACAAAGAGTCTTTGGAGTCACTCGGAGGTCGAGTGAAAAGCCAAAGAGCTCAATTGATAGTAGCATATTGTTGTTGAAGTTGCTTGGAGGTCGAGTGACTCACAAAGGCATGCAAAGGCCAAGAGAAAGAGCTTAGAGAAGCCAGAGTAGAGAGCCAAGAGCCAGAGTGAGCGCCAGAAGTGAGAGCTGAGAGCCAGAACCAGAACCAGAGCCAAAGAGCCAGAGCTAGAGTCAGAACCAAGAGCCAGAGCCAGAGTCAAAACTAAGAGCTAGAGCTAGAAAGTCAAAGAGCTCCAAGAGCCAAGGGATAAGATGGTGTTCTGAGCCCATTGTTCCTGTGTAAAACATTGGAGTTAAGTGTAGCACTTGTAAAAGAACTATTTCCATAATCCCAACGAGCCTAATCGAGTTGATTAGAGCTCAAGGAGACGTAGCCCAAGATATCAGGGTGAACTCCATATTATATGGTTGTCTTATGTGTTTGTTTTTACTGCTGCTTTATCTACTGTTATATGCATTTATATATTAGTTTAAGCACATTCCCATATTAGCACAAACAACAGATTTTAAAGTAAATAATCAGCTAAAAAAAATAACAGCATACACCCATATTTTCAAGTATTTCTTATTTCCGCATTGGTTGATCAAATAGACTTGGGAGAATTTAAAGCTTTGGAAGTGGGAGAGGTTCTTGTAAGATAGAAAAGAATCCTGAGAACCCTATTTTCAGATCAGGTGGTATCAGAGATTAAGGTTGATTAACCCCACCTTCAAAGAAGGTTGTATCAGAATGCTTGATTGACAGGGCAAAGATTGCTTGTCTGAAATGTGTTTGGACAGTCAAGGATTGATTACCTCATTGATTGTATGCTTGGTTGTAGACTGAATATTGTTTGAGTTTGTAGAGGTGAATGAAAATCTATTGATAGCTCAATCCCGGAAGGACAAGAAGGAAGAAGGGATGAAGGCATTCTTCTATCCCAAAGGACCTCAAAGCAACCCTTGAAGCACCAAAGGTTTGTTGCAAAAGGTTGCTTGAGAAAGCTCTTTATTAATCTTGTTTGAAGTTATTTTGTTCATTGGAATAATGACAAATTCTACAAGCGAGTCCTCAAATTCTTCTTTCTTCACAAGAGTCTTTGATGAAGATATGAATCAAGAATTGTCCACCATGATGGATATGGTGAGAGAAATGTATGAGGATGGTAGGAAGAGCAACCTACTTAGACAACAGTTGAATTCTGTGGAGGAAGAGAAGCAGATGCTTTCTAGCAAATTGCAGGAAATGGAGAGGCAACTTCATATTGCAAGTATGAACCTGAAAAGGATGCATGAGTTGGAGTCACAACTCTTTGTTGCAAAAGAAGCCTTGGCCAAGTATCAGCTTGAAGAAGAGGTAAACCATTCATGTTTGTTTTCAAACTCTTCTAAGAATGCTCATATTGGTTCTTTTGAAAAACATACTAGAGGCATAGGTTCTAAGCTAATGTTCAAGATGGACTATGAAGGAAAGGGCTTGGGAAACCATGCACAAGGTATTGTTGAGCCAATAATGGTTGAGGAAAGGCCTAAGTATTTGGGTCTTGGTTATGGACAATCTTATGGAGAGAGTTCCAAAGATTCCATGAAGACCATTGGAACAATTCCGAAAAGGAGTTTCAATGCAGGTCCTCTACCTCAGAAGTGTGAGGATTGTATTAAGGGGGAATGCAATAGCTCGAAAAATCATTCGCATGATGCAGGTGTTTAGAAGCACATACTTGAACCAGAGGGTTGTGGAAATTCTGACAGCCTTGAAGAAAGTGATGGTGTTCCAGAGGGAGCCACTTGTTCATTTGCTTCACCTCCTCATGAAGGCAATAAAGGTGAAAGAGGCAGGTATAAATCTGGTTCTAAACACATTCCTTTTGATTTTGTAAAGCATGGAAAAAGAATTGCATTTTCCTTTTGTGGTTTGGATAACCATTATGTTTCTAGATGTTTGAAGAGGATGGCCACATACAGGAAACTTTTGAAGGAAAAGAAGCAAGCAACCAGAGGTCCACAGGACAAGGCAAATCATGTTGTCAAAAGGATGCACATGTGTTTCACTTACTGCCATAAGCAAGGGCATCTTGTTGAAAGGTGTTGGACTTTGAATCCAGCACTGCTCCCACCAAAGATGAAGGAGAAGGTGGAAAAAGAAAATGGCGGGGATGGAAATAAAGATTCCATGATTGATGTGTTTCAGGATGATTCACATAATGATGTTGATGTGCAAACCAAGGAGGGACCTTTGAAATGGATTGGTAAGAAATGGTTAGAATTCTTATCCAATTAAGACTACATGTCCTTTGATGCATCTGTTTGAATTTTCTTTGTGGAATAAATGCAAGTTGCAAGATCTTACCAAAATGGTAAATGGAAAGAGGTTGAGTAGGAAACTCACTTTATTGCTGCAACAATATGTTCATTTCAGCTTCGAAAGTACAATGTACTTAAGCGAAAGTTGATAGATGGAATGCATGCATGAGCATGAGATGCATGTAATGTTGGCTTGGGAGAAGTTAACTTGGTCTCCAAAATGGAGATAATGATGAAGTGTTTCATCTTTTGGAAAAGAGTCCTAAAGGTCTTTTTCCTACATGCTTGACTTGAAGGGTCATTTGTTGTAAAGGCATGTTTTATTGGCTTGTTATCTAGTTAATCATTTGTATGCAGATATAAGACATGGAAGGGTTCACAAGATGTGAAATCTGTTTCTTTGTTGAAGCAGGAGTTAGCCCATGCAGTTGTTGTTTGTATGCCTGCTGTTGTTAATAGTTGTTGTTGGAAGCTTTTCAAACAGGTACAAATGAAAGTTTTGTGGAGCAGATGTACTTCACATTTGTTTGAGCCACCTTGGATCAAGGATCAAGGCAAAGAAGTTCAAACTACCTTCTGTAAATTTCGTAGCAGAATTTCTACATGAAGTCAAGGAGGAAAACAGTTCTTCCCAAGATGACCAACCCATCCAATAAGGGAAGTGGTTAGAGATTGTGGTTCAGAGGCACTATGCAAAGGCAAGTGTAGGGAGGCTAAAAAAAGAGGGTATTGTTACTCTCATTACTGCTCAGATCAGTATATCAGTCTTTTGGTGGACCAAAAGCTCTTTTAGTGGGAAGGCGTGATCCAAATTAGATCCTTAAACTCTCTTAAAGTTACCCAAACTCTATAAAGAAACTCATGCCAAAGTTCAAAGTCTTGTGGATATCGAGCTCATCAGAAATAACCTCTAAATGATGGTAATTTGCAGCCAGCACGAAGCAACGAGGACCTTCGATCAAAGCGCTTGACCATTGGCCCATGGAGACTGTGCATGGCGCAAAAATGGTAGTTGGGAAGCTCAAATCCAAAAATGGAGGCTGTTTCTGATGCGTGATTAGCACAAATCGTGCATCGCTGGGAAAAACCCCTTGAGAAGGAAAAAGCCATGAGCGCTCGGTCACAAGGGGAAATCAGAAACCGTGGGAAAAGAACTAAAATGACAGGTGGGTCACGTGCTCCAAAATCGACGGAATATCAGAGGCATTTTTGGCGGTAAGCGGATTTGTCAGAGGACCAAGCGATGCCATACGTTGAATGACACGTGTCCGGCAGATGAGAGAGAAAACCGCTCTCATCGCAGGCTAACAATCGAGCAAGTAAACTGCGCGATAAGAGAGATGACCGTAGGTTCTGGAGGCCCCAGATCTAACAGCAGAGATTGCACCCAATGGATGATCGGAACTGAGGGAGAAATAAGCTATGACGCATAAAGATTTGAAGTCCAACGTGGACGATGAGTTTGCAAAGATTCGTGTTTCGCGGGAATTCTTGGAGTAAATGGAAATAATGGTCATTTCAAACGATCGAGTGTTTCTAGTGAACCTAACACTTATCCATTACGGAATAGGTGGTCGCTTCCCTGTGAGGTGTGATGCAGTGACTGTAAGAACCGAAAGAAGGGATTCAAACAGATAGAGGCAAAGAACGAGAGAGCTGAAAGCAGAAATGAACAGTCAGGAAGTAGATGGCTCAAAGCCACAGACTGACAGAGAAAGAAAAAGTTGAATGTGCAGAGGGAACAGAAGAAGAGAGGAGAGCGAACAACGAGAAAAGTTGAATGCGCAAAGAGTCTTTGGAGTCACTCGGAGGTCGAGTGAAACGCCAGAGAGCTCAATTGATAGTAACATATTGTTGTTGAAGTTTCTTGGAGGTCGAGCAACTCACAGAGGCATGCAAAGGCCGAGAGAAAGAGCTTAGAGAAGCCAGAGCAGAGAGCCAAGAGCCACAGCCAAAGCCAAGAGCCAGAGCCAGAGCCAAAGCCAGAGCGAGTGCCAGAAGCAAGAGCTGAGAGCTAGAACCAGAGCCAGAGCCAAAGAGCCAGATCCAAAGTGAAAGCCAAGAGCCAGAGCAAGGGCCAGAGCCAGAGCCAAGAGCCAGAGCTAGAAAGCCGAAGAGCTCCAAGAGCCAAGGGATAAGATGGTGTTTTGAGCCCAATGTTCCTGTGTAAAACATTGGAGTTAAGTGTAGCACTTGTAAAAGAACTATTGCCATAATCCCAGAGAGCCTAATCGAGTTTATTAGAGCTCAAGGAGACGTAGCCCAAGATATTAGGGTGAACTCCATATTATATTGTTGTCTTATGTGTTTGTTTTTACTGCTGCTTTATCTACTGTTATATGCATTTATATATCAATTTGAGCACATTCCCATATCAGCACAAACAACAGATTTTAAAGTAAATAATTAGCTGAAAACAAATACAAGCATACACCCATATTTTCAAGCATTTCTTATTTCTGCATTAGTTGATCAAATAGACTTGGGAAAATTTAAAGCTTTGCAAGTGGGAGAGGTTCTTGTAAGATAGACAAGAATGTTGAGAGCCCCATTTTCAGATCATTAAATAATCTCCTTATCACGTTGCACATGTCCTCTTCTCTTTCTTCTTCGTACCCACTCAGCCTCTGCTCTTGCAATCCACCTTCCGCAACATGTAGGGAAGGTCCCTCTTCATTCCTTTGGCTCCTACATATCCCGTCACTGCTCTTGCTCTTCCCAGCATCTTCATCTCCTCCCTCCTCGACTCGGGGTTTTCCCATCACTGCTCCTACTTGGTGGGGCCCCATCCTCCTCTTCCCCAGAGTCTTAATCACTCTCGTCTGCCACTTATTTGCTAGTAGTGCTCTCCTCTGTGCTCTGACATCTCTAGCTTTCTTCAATTCTTTCGCATCCATCCCTTCAGTAGCATATCCTCCCTTGGTACTGGGGTTCTACGTTTCCATCCCTGTGGTGGGTAAGGGCAGTAATCCTTCTTCTACCATAAACATCTTAATCCACATCGGTACTTCCCTCATCAACCTTCCTCTTAATCCGGAGCCAAATACAACTTCTGCCTTTGAGAAAGACTGATAACTCTCCACAACAAACTCGATTATATATCCTTCCACCGTAGTCTTTACCCAAAAATCGACTGCTCTAGTCAGATCATTGTCCAATTGTTGGAGCAGTGTGATATCTGATGGATTCCAGCTGCGACAAACTGTCGTCGATCCCCTTGACTTGTTTTTCCCCTTCAGTCTTCTTAACCAATTGTACAGGTCTTCTGGAAACTTGAACTAGAAAATCTCATACTGATCATTGGTACCATCGGCATATAAAATCCCCTCACTCACCTTGATGATCAGTTGATTTCTATGGGTAGCTTTCTCTACTACAAACTGATCTACTTTATGTTTCCACCAATCCCTTATCTCTCTCTTGAATATCCTCGACACCATGTTCTGAACCAGTTCTTGTAACTTTAGGTCCTGGCAATGGAACCATTTGTTGGCACGAAAGAGTCATCAGGGAGAAAAGACCCTAGGTTCGGGCGCAGAGGGCCAACAATGGTCCATTGTAGTCTAGGAAAACGCCGTCATTTTCACCTTACCCAAAGGGTAAGGAGTCTCACCTGAGGCATGCCGTGACCGGAAGTAAGAAAGGTTCATCATGGAATCAAGGGAGCACCAACTGAGGCATCATCCAATAACAAATATATATTCATTACACACAAAACAGAGATAACAACATAACAATGATTACATAAGAACTACTAAATACATGCATTTGATGGGACATTTAAATTTTTTTAGAAACTCATCACACCAGGGGACCCATACATATCATGATTCACAACCAGTCTAGCCTTCTTTCTATTAACTTAACAATAAAACAGTATAACATAAATTCGGCATTTGCTGCAAGAAACTACAAGGAATACCCGGTTCAGATCCATGGGTTCGTTCTCAGCCTCAAGGTCCCAATTTGCCTGGACTTCTCCGTTCTGCTATCTGATTGCCGCAACAAAATGTCTGCCCACCAACTCCAATAGCCTTGCTAACTATCCCATTAAACAACCAACCTCTCTTCTTTTCTGGCCCTCTCCTTTTATATTCCTTTCTGCCGCCTGTAATAACAATTCTTGCTCAGCTGCTCTTGCACCTTCCCGCCCACTCGGTTGCCTTTGTCTTCTGCTGCCACCTTGCTGCAACTCTTGCACAACTGCCTGTTCCTACCTTGTTATCCAGCTGATTCCTCCATAACCTAATCATTGCTGCCACTTTCTTCCTTCTCATCCTTCAGTTAGCCAAAATTGATAAAAACCTTTTCAAAATTAAATGAAGGCCCCAACACATTGGAACCCTCACACAAGCCTTGAGGAAGAACCAAGTCATTATGGATGTCAAAAAGTACGTAGAGCAGTTAAATACGCATAGCCACCAATGATGACTTACAAATCAGCATAGAGAACATGCAAAGGTACATTAGTGGTCTAGCCACACTTAGGATAGTGTTGCACATGCTTCAAGATGAGCTAGATAGCAGTTTTAGAACCATATACCTGGAAGCCATGGATCCAAGGGTCCACTTAGACAAAGATGTCATCAAATAGTACAGGGACACAATAGAGAAGTACCAAGCTTGGTATCAGTTCTTCACTGAAGATGACCGCGAGGAGGTTACCGAGTTGGTCTTTCCTCAAGACCCCGAGTGATGTTGTTTGTCTTGTCAGGCTAACTCAAGCCTATTTTGTCCCACATGGGTATATGTGGAAATTGTATTATTGTAAATGTATTGTAAGTGAAATTCCAAGTGTCATTAGTGGAATGTGAACAGTCATTATTGTAATGTGAAGAGTCATGAGGGTAGTCGAAGAGTCAAAAGGGAATTTCAAGGGTCACCCCGCCCTTTGTTATGTATAGAACCTCATAACTCATAGTGCAAGCTTTTGGGAGACAATCTTTTGTTAGGCTTGGAGTGATCCAGATCTTGGGAGGAGAGACCCCCAAGATCTGAAAACTTGCAATGGATCTTGGGGGAAAGGACCCCAAGATCTGAAAACTTGAATTTCCAGAAGAAAAAAAGAGGAGAATGCCCAATAAACAAAAACCACAAAGAAACCTTTTATTAAAACCGATAATAATTGTAAAAGCTACATTGTGGCGGACAATCTGTCCTTTTACAAAATGTGACGTGTTACTTATAGTATTTTTTCGTTACAATACCACGGGTCAATTCCATGGGTGAATGAATACCATGGGTGGATTTTACAATACCACGGGCGGATGCCATTTACAATACCATGGGTAAATTCCATGGGTCGATGAATAATATGGGTGGATGAGTACCATGGGTTGATGCCATTTTCCATTCGGATCATTTCCATGGGTGAATGAATACCATGGATGGATTTTACAATACCACGAGCGGATGCCATTTACAATACCATGGGTAAATTCCATGGGTCGATGAATAATATGGGTGGATGAGTACCATGGGTTGATGCCATTTTCCATTCGGATCATTCCTCCCTCCTTAAGAAGCAATGGTCCCCATTGCGTAAAGTTCCCTCCTGCGAAGCCTTTGTTGAATATGAAGAGCCACTGAAGATAAGGGTTTTATGTGGTTAACCCAAAACCATGATAAACGAATATCCAAGGATAGAGATACCTTGTAATGCTTGTGACCAACTGTGATTCTAACAGTGTGCGGCCTAGAAAATGGACTTCGATGAAGTGTGGGTTTGTGGATGACCCATAACCATGATGTTGGTTGCTGATGAAGTAGCAGGTGCCTACATAGCCTGGGGTGGGAGGGCATATCTCCAAATAACCCAATCCGACTGCTGCTATGTTGAAACTGATGAATGTGAAGTAGGTGCCTACTAAAGTGGGGTGGGAGGGCACGTCTCCAATGGGAACCCACTCCGAATGCTGCTCCAGACTTAAAATGGGCATAACTCGGCCAATATAACTCAGAATATTTATTATAACCTGTTTTTAGAAGCAGAAGGATCATTTTGCATCTTCCCATGAGTTGGAAATCCTTATCTGGACACTTTGAGATCTCAGATTTGCGCTGCAACAGTTCCGTCGTCACAAAAATTCTGATAAAATAGCTGATTTTAAATCAGCGATATCTCCCACATCCAGACTCCGATTTTACAATACCACGAGCGGATGCCATTTACAATACCATGGGTAAATTCTATGGGTCGATGAATAATATGGGTGGATGAGTACCATGGGTTGATGCCATTTTCCATTCGGATCATGGAGAGTATTGTGACAAGCCTTGGCTTCTCCACACTGTAGAGCGAGTACATCTCTTCGGAGGAGCAGGCGGTCTTGACTGTAACATTGCACTATTGGGGCTAGTGGTTTTCATGGTTGTATGTATGGATGGAACTTTCACTTTATATAATATAGTAGAGGCATCATTTCTTCATGTATATGTTGTTATTGTAGTTTGACTATTCTGGTTACTTTAGCAATGTATGTTGTTTAACTTACATAGTTGTGTATGAACTATTTTGTATACGATTGTATGAATCTTTTTGAAGTCGTGTTGTTGGTTTAACCCATCACTTTGGATTGTCGACTATTATGCTTTCCATCTTGAGATGTCATTCAGATCATGTGTTCCTTTTAGGCTGCGTACTATTATATGCTTCTAAGGGATACACTTCTTTTCCCCCTCCCTGTGTTAGAACCCCCATGCATCTCACTTGAATCGCTGCAAGGTCACACACTTGCTTCCGACAAATATATCACACTTACCTCTGCACGCTATCGTAGTCAAGGCATAGCTTTACTACCCATTGCTGGGACTCCTACTCCAAACGATCTGAGGTCTATTTGGGACTTGTTATCAAGGAGATCCCCTGACATGTTGGCGGGTCCAACACTGTCAACATTTCTAGCGCTAGAAGGAGGGCCAAATGACAATCTATTTCCTCAGATTTTGTTTTGAATCTATGCACATCCTTCATGACTAACATTACCGACATGCCTTTCTCACGGACATGATTTTGAATTGTCAGAGGATCTCTAGAATGACTTGTCACGTAACTTGTATGATGGTGAAGGAAGAGCATCCTTGCTTATACTTGGAGTTGCCTTCATGGGTTTCAGTTAAAGAAATGAAATCCATGAGGATCACATTGCCTACTCATTGTTTGCATTCACGTTTTGAGGGTACACACTACAATGGTGTGTCACATTGCCTGCAACATCTATTCACTCTTTTGATAAATTGATTAGAGAGTTGGCATGTTCTTTCTATCGATACAATCGTATGGAACTCAATTAAAAAAATTGGAATTACGGAAAGAACATGATGAATCCATTGAGAAATTTCACAAACACTTTCGTAATCTTGCATTTCAAAATCCTGAAGATGAAATTGATTGGAAATTTCTCAATGAAATATTTTGGTATCTTATTCACATATCTAAAAAACCCGCATATATTGGAATCATTTGAAACCCTCCTAACATACCTCAGTGTTGGAGATGCTAAATCTAGGATGGATAAGGTTGTTGTCACAAGTGACCTTCTGTCTACTTCTCATCAAACAACTCTAGCTCCAAAGTGTGAGGTGGGAGAAGGTGCGCCCACATCTATTGAAATGTCACATCCTCCCACCCCACCTGCTCTAAACATTTGCATATATTTGGCTTGCAAGCCTATTTGTTGTCACGTTGTCTCATTTTATCAACCTCCATCCTCTCGTTCTGTTGATCCTCTGGATTGTACTTTGTTGTGTTCTCTCGTTCTGGACTCCACATTTGTTGTTCATGAGGATCAAGTTGTCGACGGAGTTGGTGTTGAGCAACCAATCTGCATTGTCATTGATGATGAGAATGTGTGGGAATCTAAAGAATAACCCATGGTGAAGAATGATATCCTTCATATTGCACCTCATCCTCCACTATTTCCTGACATCTTTTGTGATTCTGCCATTTCTAATTTGGCTTGTGAAAATTCATCCCCGGGTGTTTCTACTTCCGATCATTCGCAGAACACATCAAATGTCAGTCTATCATTACATTGTGGAGACGAAACATCTTTCTTTACAAATCCTCCCAATTTATCATCTTTACTTTCTGAAAACTCAGAGGGTGAACATTCTTGTTTCTCATCAACCCCTTTATATGATTCGTTAGATCATGAGGATGTCGATGAACATATCGAATTTTTTTATCATGGTTTTTGTGATCTCTTTACTCCTTCATTTGATCATGATGTTGATTCATTTGTTGTTGATCTTTCTAAGCCATCGGTATTTGATGATCTACCTGATGATGAAGTGGAAACCCCTCAAGTTTTCGAGGCACTTCAGCCCAAGTTGATGGTTATGTCAAGTCCTCGTTGTCTTGAGGTTAGTTTCACTTCTGATCAGAAATCTATTGAAACACCCCAGGCTCCTCATCACTCTCCTGTTGGCATTAAAGATCAATCTTGTCCATGGATTTCACATCCTCCACCTGAATCACATGATCCCATCGCTCATGCTTTGGAGGATTCATACACAACAAGCACTCTTTCTAAATGAAAGTTGTCTTACTTTTCATGTTTGCTCATTTGTCACGTTCAAAAGAGTGTGCATGCCTGTCATCTATACACAGTGTGTTGCATCACCATGTGTTGGGCATGGAATCCCTCCACGACATGTTTTTGGGCTCAAAGCCCAAGTTTTGAGTTGATATTGTTGTAAAGCTCCGCGAATTGCGGGCGCGAAATGTATGTTAGAGTCATAGGGTTGTCTACCCTAAGTTTTGAAAGTGACCTACCCATGGTCCTCGGACCATGGGATTGTATAAATAGAGCGAGGATCTAAGTTGTAAAGACATCATCTAATAGAGGATGGATATGAAGGGTCTTAGAGATTAAGTCATAGTACGAAGTGTGTCTTGGGTCGTAGAGTAGGAAAAGGCTGAAACTGAGTGCACATAGGCCTAGTAGAGTCCCCAGCTAAGTGCACGGACCCCTGCAGCTGAGTGCGTAGGGTAGAGTTGAGTTTGTAACCGAGGAAGAGAATAACAAAGAAAGGTTTTATTTCCAATTCTATGTATCTGTTCTGAGTTATTACATGTTTGATATCATTTGCGAATATACTGTTTCTTTACTGCACACACTTGTATGAATATTGAATATTGTTAAGTATAACTGAAAGCATACAGATAAGCTAAGTTAATCAACTAATATTAGATTACTAGTAAGGACTTGGGTAATAACATTGTTCGGCCCCGAGTAGGGTTGCGCGAAGGCATCATCTCAGGCTACGAGGCTCAGGTAAGTGCATGTAGCGACGTGCGCGCAAGGTCGAACTGCGAACCACTTGCACTCATCAGACATCTCCAAGGTGCGAAAACCTGGTTCTAGCACACTCCCATACTACTTCTAGTGCTACCTCAGTCCGCGCTCCGCAGACTGTTGCCGAAAGGGTTAGTAGTACTGGGATTTATTTGGCTAAATCACCTCTGAACCTGGGTCAGGCCCCAACAAGCCAACAAATTGTTCGGTTCCTGGGACCAGGATCTGCATAAGGGATATCTGATGTCACGGAACTGGAATCCAACAAAGAAAGAAATTGAAAAGTGGCTGGACAGAAAGATTCATGAGTTCGCGACGCAGGAAAATAGGAATCCACGAGTATCTAAAGAACAGTGGTTAGAGCGCTATGTGTATATGGAAATCCACGAAATTTTCTTTGCATCCTTCCCCTCTGAGTTGTACGAGTGGATCACGAAGCTAGCGAACAGTCAGGGAAGGTGTAGGCTCGACAAACCAATCGTGTGGACTCCAGAGTTGGTGTGTAGACTAGAAGCGTCAAAAGATAAGATCGCATGCGCTGTGGACCATTGGCTTGATCGAATCATAGGAGGGTTTATCACTGAGTTCACGGTAGATACATCAGTCAGCTACAGCGAGGCGGAACGACGCTTCCTCAAAGGGCCGCGAGGTAAGTATATTAAATCTTTAAACACTTGGATTAAAATGCTATTGTGTGAAAAGCGTGTTATGCGAATAAATTGATGTTTGGGGCTACGCGAAGTGGGAGGATCTATAGAAACAAAGGTAGCACAGAGATAGAAAATAGCCCCTTGATTTCGCCTCGGTGGAAAAGCGAGGAAGAGCTCGCGAAAGTTTCTCTGAGAAGCATGATTACTCTGATAAGGCAGTGAATTCCACGCATACCACCCCCACCTACACCGCCACTAGTTTCACCATCATCACCTCCATCTCCGCCCACACCACCTCCGCCACCACCACAGTTCCATATGGCGAGCGCAATAAAATTGCCGGTATTCAGAGGAGTAGGGAACGAAGATCCGGACCAATTTTGGTTCGTGGTAAAAGCTGTATGGGAAGCGCAAGGGGTCACGAATGAAAACATAAAGAAGGCAACCCTGGTAAGCATGCTGCAGGATCGCGCACTGACGTGGTACATTAAGCACTCTAATGAAAATCCAAATGCAGGGATCGCGGATATCCAAGCTGTGCTGAACAGGGAATTTAGTAGGCCAAAATCGGAGACACAGTCGATTATCGGGTTTAAGGAAATCACGATGCTTCCAGGCAAGACCCCCTGGGAGCTGGATCAGAGACTGAAGGGAATGATTCGCGAAGCCAACATGACCTTGATAGATGGGCAGCACCGCACATGGTTTGTAGTGTCACTAACACCGCATCTAAGGATAGTGCTGTCACAACAGAAGTTATCCACCCAGGCCGAAGCTTTGGAGATTGCAATGAGACTACATGAGACCCCAATACAAGATCCTGGCCTGGGAGTCCAACAAATCCACGCGCAACTGAAAAATTTATGTCTGGAAATGCAGAGTTTAAAACAGGTCCGAACAACTCGCCCAGAGGTGCTCAAGCAGGTATGGTGCATCAAATGCAAGGGACAGGGATATGACAAGGACTATTGTCAAATCTTCATGAATTACTTGGCAAGAGGAGGGCCAATGCCATTGAGACCAGAGGCACAAGCAACCCCGAGCACGGTGCCTGCATTATGGTGCGTGATTTGTCAGATAGGAGGAAAACATAAGACAGATAATTGTCATCTATTATAGAAGTATATGTAGATGTCCCAACAATTGTTTTGTAATTTTTGCAGGTCGGTAGGCCATGATGAGCACACCTGCAGAAGCTATGAACTAATGATGGATCGGACCCCTACCTATAGGGTGCAGACCGAAACACGAGCCCTCAATCAAAATGCAGGGATGGCGCACGCTGGATTTCAGGGGTGTGGACAGGGTCGAGGTGGAATGGGATAGGGAAGGGGTCACAGACAGTTGATTTGCTACAATTGCGGAGGGCCAGGGCATTATGCCCGCGATTGTACAAATCTGACGAGACCATCATGTTTATATTGTACCCAATTTGATCATGAGACGAAGGACTTCCCTACACTAATAGCGAGGTTGCACGATAAAGGAATACTCCAGCCTCCCCTAACTCAAAACCTACAAATGATGAGATCTGAGCCGCGCGAAGAGGACCCGAATGTAAACATAGTGCTCCGAAGCGGTATCACGATAGGAGATGACAAAGGTAAGCAGCCTGAAGAAAGTGCATGGGCTTGCAAGGCTACTACAAAGGAACCTGAATTTGACTTGGAGCGCGCGAAGGAGACATTCATGGAAGCTAAGAAGAGATTCACGGAGGCCTCCACTTCAGGTAGTAAGGATCAACAAGAACCAGAGATGGATCCTTCAATGCTCACTACCTACATGCATGAAGCTGTTGCACAACAGCAAAGCGGCGAAGGGACTGTACGAACTTATCACTAGATGTGTGGGCTTAGGAGAACCGCACGTAGTTTGGAAGCTCGGGAAACATACATCACGAACAGGAAGGGAGATGAGATTGACTGCACAAATCGGGGAGTATGAAATGGATCAAGTAATTCTGGATCTAGGATCGGATGCAAATGTACTACCAAAGAAGACATGGGAGCGCATGGGCAGGCCCGCATTGCAGTGGTCTCCTATTCAATTACAAATGGCGAACCAACAAAATATCCTACCCATGGGAAGATTGCAGGGAGTAACAGTGGATATTGAAGGCGCGTGTGTAGATTTTGAAGCGATATAGATTGTTGATGACAACAATCCCTATCCTACGCTACTGGGAATAGATTGGGCCACCGATATGAATGGGGTGATAAATCTCAAGAAATGCAAAATGATTTTTGAGAAAAAGTCACTACGCGTAGTGGTACTTCTAGACCCTGCGGAAGGAGCGCGCTACACAGAAATGGTGCGCGATGATGATCTTGAATGTATCTACAAGCTAACAATGCGACAACAAGATTGGGTGAATCTAACAGCAGATGGCAGGATTTTGTGGGAGCGCGAAATCTCCTGCACGTCGGATTCGGATGAGGAAATAGAATTATGGCAGAACCGGTTACACGAGGTAACCACACTAAACTATAACATGATGATAAGGTCACTACGATGTGTAACAACAGAGGCGAGGGATATAACTATGTATGACGGGTTGAATGAGGTGGATGAATTACTGAACAAATTTGAAAGAGAAGTGCCAGAACAACAGCGGTTCGATGCTCTGAAATGGGCACTGCGCGCTACGCCCGCAAGGTGGTGGGGTATGCACCAACAGAGTTTTGAGGACAAGTGTGAATGCAAAAAAATGATGCGCCTACGATTTGGGAAGCCTCAAATGCGGATGGAAGTCGAGCATGATGGACAAAACAACATACGCACCCACTTTTCTAGATGGGTACAAGCGTATGGAACACAGCCCGCACGAACGCACGCCACTCTCATGATAGGAAACAAGAACAAGCAGAAGCAGGCAAGACAAGTGCGTGAACGATGAAGTATGTTTAGATGAAGTGCACCAAAGATTATCTGCGGGGAATCCTTTGACAAGGTGTGTGAAGTGCCGAACAAGGTCTACCATGTGAGACACACTGACTAGGACCTGCGCGTACTAGCGGTTTGATGGGCTTATAGGACCATGTGCAAAACTTTGACCGCGCAAGCACTTCTGAAGCAAAAGTATGAAGCAGGGGCTATAATCCCTGTGGAGCATGCAAAGTCGAGTCCGCACGTAACAACACCCATAGATACAACGGTTCGCAAAGCTTGGTACGAAGAAATTACATAGCTACAAGAAACAAAACATATAGGACTTGAGGAAGAAATCCAATAGGGAAACCTTAGACTCCGCAAACTTGAAAAAGATCGGGTACGACTAAGGGAGAAAAGCGCTTTGATGGACGCGAAGGTCAAGAAGCTAGAAGACGAAATAAAGGAAGCATTTCTCATTGAAAAACCAAGAATGGTAAGGCAAGGTGCGTACGATTGTACTAACAAGTTGGATGACTATCGTCGTGAACTAGTTAGTCTGCTGCCGTGATTTGGACCGCATATCGCCAAACGAAGTAACCAGGGTAGCACGATGCAAGTAGTAAAGTGTGTGGTGCTGATCACAACAATGGAAGATCGAGATTCTCTGCAAACCATGGTGGAGGATGGGATGGAGCCCCACACGGTTTGTGCGACCACCTGACTAGCCGTAGGAAGAACAGTCTTAGCGCTCCAGGCAGTTGAAAGGGAGTGTGCGACTATAAAATATTCTGTCTGGGAGCTACGCGATATTGGATATGCACGCAGAATCAGAATGTCACAAGGTTCACGACCACACATAGAGGGCTGCACTGCCACACGGGTTGGCTGGGAAGTGACCGTTGAGGTCACTATTCACGATGGGATGTACGATTTAAGGCCAAATGGAGCAGGTGACGAGCATTTAAGACGCGATTTATTGGCAAGATTTTGGAAAATCCGCCGCCAAGAAATCATTAATGGCTCGAAATCGGGGGGAACGGTCGAATTCGAATTCAAAAGGCGCTATAAAACACAAAGGGCTGGCAAGCGAACACTTGGTCATTTGAAATTTGAGTGTCTGAGTAGAGAATTGAGCATTGAGAGCTGAGCGATAATTGAGCCCCTAAGTTCGCGAGTGATAGAATATAGCCTAGAGATGATGATGACCACTAAGGATGGATTGGGAATTGAAGAGGTAACCGTTGGTGAGGCTGCGCAGACCCAAATGGTGGAGAATGTTCCAGAAGGCACCAGGGTTGTGACAGAAATCCAAAAATCACCACGAACACGAGGCCCAAGAAGGATAAACAGGCAATGGGTGTAGGAATTTACAGGGTAAGTTCCTCAGAAAGAATACCAAAAGGACACCGCTCACAACCAGATCTCAAATCAATACACCAGTATTTTTGACGTGGTTAAAACCCTCAGAGTGCAAGGAGGGAAACAGTCCACGGCCTGTCCCAACGTGGGTACAGACAATTTATTAATCAAAGAATGAAAATTTACATAAGCTTCTCTCATGCACGGATTACCCGAACAATGACCCTCCATGCGCTTTAAATAGAACTCATGGACCAATCGGGTGTCAAGCCACGGATCAAGTGTCGGTAATACCGAGGTGAGAGTGAACCGTCGGATCACTACATATCGTGACCGTCGGATTGTAAGTTACAAAATGTACAACGGTAAAGAAACACACTTTACCTAACTCTAACCTAACTCTATACTAGACCAAGTTGAACTTAACTATATCCTATGTGTCGGAATATCCTAACATCCCCCCTTAAGAACAACTTGGGATAGGATTGAAGGATTTACAAATATGACACAATAGGAGAAGGAAGGAGGCACTAGAGCCTATCCCCCCTTAGTGACAACTTCCTGAACTCCAAGCATATATCGAAGTTTAGTGAACTTCGCCTCTGTGAGAGCCTTTGTGAAGATGTCTGCAACCTGATCATCTGTTGGACAATATTGCACTTCAAGAACATGGTCATGAATGAGCTTTCTGATGAAGTGCATGTGTAGTTCAATGTGTTTGCTGCGCTGATGCTGGACTGGATCTTTGCATAGCTGAATGGCACTTTGATTATCACACCAAAGTGTGGTTGGATGCTGCTGCTCAAAGCCAAACTCTGATAGGATCTGACGAAGCCACAAGGCTTCCTTACTAGCTTCCACGGCACCACGATACTCTGCTTCTGCTGATGAAAGAGAAATGGCAGCCTGTTTCTTACAAGCCCATGTAATAGGTCCTGAACCAAGAGTGAAGACATAACCGGCAGTAGACTTCCGATCATCAAGGTCACCAGCCCAATCAGAATCAGTGAAACCAACTAACAGAGGAGCTGCTTTGGCACTGTAATGAATCCCAAACTGTACTGTACCTCGAACATAACGAAGTATTCTTTTAGCTGCTTTCCAATGACTTTCACGGGGGTTTTGCATAAAACGAGCAACAAGGCCAACAGCAAAGGAAAGATCAGGACGAGTATGGGTTAAATACAAGAGTTTTCCGACAAGTTGACGGTATAAGGTAGCATCAACTTCAGGAGAAGTACAAGAGACTGAAAGTTTGACTCCAGACTGAAAGGGAGAAGGGGCTGGCTTACAGTCTTCCATGTGAAAATGACGAAGAATATCACAAGCATACTTGGACTGGGAAAGGAAAATACCTTCTTGGGATTGCAAGACTTGAAGACCGAGAAAATAGTGTAAGTGTCCTAAGTCTGTCATTTCAAATTTCTTTTTAAGGCTGGACTTCACATGGTTTATAAGGTTGGGATCACTACCAGTAAGAATAAGATCATCAACATAAAGAACAAGGATGATAAGAGAGTTGCCCACTTTCTTGGTGTAGACAGTATTGTCAGAATGACACCTAGAAAAGCCAGATTCTAAAAGAAAGCTATCCATTTTGGCATACCAAGCCCGAGGAGCTTGTTTGAGGCCATAAAGGGATTTCTTAAGTCGACAAACGAGGCTGGAGTCTGTTTGTATGAAGCCAATGGGTTGTTCCATATAGATTTCTTCCTGCAAGTCCCCATGCAAGAAGGCAGATTTAACATCCATTTGATGGACTTCCCATTTTAAAGAGGCAGCAAGGGAAAGAACAAGGCGGATAGAGTTCATTTTGGCAACTGGAGAGAAGGTTTCAGTGTAGTCAATGCCTTCAACCTGTGAAAAGCCCTTAGCAACTAGACGAGCCTTATGTTTATCAACTTTCCCATCTGGTCCATACTTGGTTCTGTAAACCCATTTGCATCTAACAAGTTTGCGTCCCTTTGGTAGAGGAACAAGATCCCATGTATCATTTGTCATCAATGAATGATATTCTTCATTCATAGCTGCTTCCCAATGTGGATGGCCTGAAGCTTCTGCGAAAGTGTCAGGATCATGATTTACTGGAGCTTGAGCCAGTAAAGAAGAGGCTCTTTCAAACTGAGAACGTGTACGTCGCTGATCTGTAGGATCACCGGCAAGATCACCTGCTGCATCCCGAGTAGCACGGACCCATCTTGGAAGTTGAGGATCCTGAGAAGGTGGGGGAGGATTATCATCCTCGCTTTCATCATCAGAAGAAGAAATGTTTTCAAAGATAGAAGAGATAGGAAGAGGTGGCACATCCGCCGGACTAGGCTCGCAGGCCGATTTATTTTCATCAAATTTTACATCTCTTCTAATGATAACATTTTTGGACTTAAATGGAATAAGTCTATAACCTTTTACATCTTCAGAATATCCAACAAAGTACATTTCTCACTCTTAGGTTCTAAAGCTTTATGCTTTTCATCTGGAATATGGGCCCATGCTTCACTTCCAAACACACGAAAGTGACTTACATCTGGTTTAATGGAACTCCAAGCTTCTTCTGGAGTGATATTCTCTAGAACCTTAGTAGGAGTGCGATTGATTATATAATTTGCACAATTAATTGCTTCGGCCCAAAAACTAAGACTGAGTCCTTTAGATTGCAGCATACAATTAGCCATTTCCTTTAAGGTGCGATTTTTCCTTTCAGCTACACCATTTTGTTGTGGAGTGTATGGAACAGTATGTTGCATTTGAATTCCATTTTCGGTGCAAAAGTTGATGAATGCGTTTTTAACATATTCTCCACCATTATCAGTTCTTAGCTTAAGAATGTGATGTCCAGATTGTTTTTCAACAAATGCTTTGAAGGTCAAAAAAGTGCTAAATACTTCGCTCTTGAGTTTTAAGAAGTATACCCAAGTGCGTCTAGAGAAATCATCAATGAAAGTTAAGAAGTACTTGCAGCCAGAGAATGAAGCAACAGGAAGAGGACCACATAAATCACTGTGCACAAGCTGTAAAGGGGCTGAGGCGTGCCAAGAGGCACGTTTGTCAAAACTGTCCCGATGATGTTTTCCGAGTACACATCCGGAACAAACACCATCTTTGCAAGATACCATAGGAAGACCTGTCACCATGTTTTCTTTACATAGATGCTGAAGGGAGCGATAGTTTAAGTGACCATACCGCTCATGCCAAAGTTTGCTCACTTCATCATTATGAGCAACAAATACTGAGGGAATATGGGATGACCCAAAGTTGTGAAACTTATACAACCTTTTGGAATCATCAGCAAGACCAGTAGCTAGAATCTGTTTAGGATCTTTTAGATCCTTGATTACAACATCATGAGGTGAAAATTCAACAATTTTACCTTCACCTGAATGAGTTATCTGATAGACAGATAGAAGGTTGCAGGATAAGTTTGGAACACATAATACATCATTGAACTGACCATTGTCTAGATGAACAGTTCCAGTCCCTACAACATTAAGAGATCTATCATCACCAACATATATATTTTTGGTGTTACAATCATTTAAAGAAGAAAACATGGCTTGGTTTTTGGCCATGTGACAAGAGGCTCCAGAATCAATGAGCCACTCATGAGAATGAGAAGAAGAAGAAGATACATTTAATGCATAACCAGACTGAGATGATTGACGATGACATGCAGAAAATGCCGTTCCGGAAGTTGAAGTTGAAGTAGGCTCCAGATGGATGTTATGTTTCTTCATTGCGGCTTCCAAGGCTTCCATCTTCTTAAAGCATTTAGATTCTAAGTGGCCATCTCGATTACAAAAGTTACAATGTCTGTCAGTCTTCTTCCATTTGTTTTTATTGGTCTTGTCATATTGCTGAAATGATCTTTCATCTTGAGGCTGAGTTGGTTTAGGACCATTCCTTTGAGGATAAGACTTCTTAGGATTCTTTGAATTTGGTTGCTGCTGGGCGGCTAACGCTTTCGAGGAAGAGTTTCCAAGATTAAGAAGACCAAGGTGTAAGAGTTTTTCTTGTTCTCTTATTAAGGAATCACAAAAGGAGTCAAAGGAAGGGGGCTTGTAGTCTTTGCCTTGACAAATGAAAGCTTCCCTGGTAGAATGGAAAGTGGAAACAAATACAGAGTAGGCTGGTCCCAACTTAGTAAGGATGGAATAAATAAGGTTACCATCTTCTTTCTTAACTTTAACACCTTCCAAGAGATATCTAAGGGTCTTGAATTTGGACAAGAAATCTTCAATGCAAGAAAAATTATTTGGATCCAAAGTAAGCAACTCATTCTCAAGTTGATGGGCTCTAATTTCATTTTTAATCCCAAAAACTTTAGCAAGTTTTTCTAATGCTTCATGAGGAGTTTCAATTTCTGCAATGTGGAATCTAAGATCAGGAGAAACAGACATTCCTATCAAACCACGTGCTTGATCTTGTCTATTTTCCCATTTTTCGGCCTTGTCTTCATCTTTGGGTTTCTTCTCTTGGTCTGTGGCTATTCTGAAGAGACCTTTACTTCTAAGTAAATCTCCCATGTAGGCTACCCATTGGAAGTAGTTAGTGCTGTCAAGAATGACTTGGCATGGACTTTCCATTTTTTGAAAAACAACTGAAGCTGAAGATGCTGAAAGTAAGTGGTCCAATGGATAGATCTCGAAAAAATAGGCGGTTTTAAAAAAAAACGGCTCTGAAAAAGGCTTCCGGATGAAGAAGTTATGGCTTTTTGAAAAAAATTTGTTGACGTTGCCGGCAAAGTGCGCGAATGTGCGGGAATGAAAAAATCCGCCCCCACAAAATGGAGACTTGAACCCAAGACCTCTACTCTCTTAAAAGGTCTTTGAACCAATTGATCTATACAAAATATTTGAGAGAGAGAGAGAGAGAGAGAGAGAGAGAGAGAGAGAGAGGGGGGGGGGGGGGGGGGGGCCTCGATTTGCGTGCTTGCCTTGGGAAGACTCTTTTCCCTACAAAACACAAAACACAAAACCCAACACGAATATCCAAAGAAAAACGAACCTTACGGCTCGAAGTTAGCTTTAGCCAAAAAACTAGAAATTTTAAAAAAAATCTCAAAGTTAGCTTTTAGCCGAAAAACTAAATATTTTTCTCAATGTTTCTGATTTTCCAAGATCACACTAAGGTGCAGGGAAAAGAGCATACGCATGAGAAAAATCCTTTCTTTCTGTTTCTGATTTGCCCAGATCGCACAGAGTCGCAGGGCAAAGAGCATACGCAGAAATGAAAGGTATAGATCCGGAAAAAAAAGGCTAAATAAACCGAAACCGAAATAAGCAGAGAGAAAATGACAGTAAACTGCAAAAAACACTGTATACCTCCCGATCTGAAAAATGACGCAGCTAGGGCTACCGGAAACCTTTTCGCGTGAAACGAAAGGGGTTCCTCACTGAAACAGATGCTCCGAACGCAACAGAGCAGTCCTCTCGGCCCGAAAGCAGTCAGAAACAGCAGATCTAGGAAACGACAGCCGCATGCAGTTCTACCGGCTTCAGATTTGGATCACCAACGGACGCGGCCCTCAAATAGCTCTGATACCATGTAGGAATTTACAGGGTAAGTTCCTCAGAAAGAATACCAAAAGGACACCGCTCACAACCAGATCTCAAATCAATACACCAGTATTTTTGACGTGGTTAAAACCCTCAGAGTGCAAGGAGGGAAACAGTCCACGGCCTGTCCCAACGTGGGTACAGACAATTTATTAATCAAAGAATGAAAATTTACATAAGCTTCTCTCATGCACGGATTACCCGAACAATGACCCTCCATGCGCTTTAAATAGAACTCATGGACCAATCGGGTGTCAAGCCACGGATCAAGTGTCGGTAATACCGAGGTGAGAGTGAACCGTCGGATCACTACATATCGTGACCGTCGGATTGTAAGTTACAAAATGTACAACGGTAAAGAAACACACTTTACCTAACTCTAACCTAACTCTATACTAGACCAAGTTGAACTTAACTATATCCTATGTGTCGGAATATCCTAACAATGGGTCCAGTACATGTGTCCCCGAGGAATCCGTGGCACAACAAACTAACCATGGCAGAGAAGGGGAAAGCAGTCACAATAGAAACGGATGAGGAAGAAGAAGACTTGCAGGCCCTGATCGCCACAGAAGAAGAAGAAGAAGACATGGAGGAGGATATCCAACTGTTATGCTCTGTAACAAAACTGCCTGCATATGTCCCTCTGTGGAAAGGGAAGACTAAAGTGCCAAAGGATTTGGATGAAACCAAGAATCTGCTCTAGACCCTGCTCCTCCCAAACGACATCGTGTTTGAAGGCACGCACCTGAGCCGCATGCCAACCATGAAGTTCAAAGACTGGGACCTCGATGACCGTGAGAAGTTCCCCCATTTGGAGACCACAAATCTGATGAAGAAAAACATTGTAGGGGTGGTGACAACGCTCGAGCTGCGGAAGTGGCTGCACGGTGTGGAAAAGGCCAGATTATTGAACTTACTTTGGGTACCACATTTCCACCGCACAACAATCACCATTTTCGTCATCAAGCAGCTGCTCTTCCTAGTGCATAACGAGTACCTGTGGCTGGATGAGCCTATCCCCTTCGCGGTCGATCTAATTCACCGCATCTCTCGGCTTCCCTGCAAAGGAAAGGACCCCGCGACCATAGCCGAAGGAAAGGGCAACAATTTGGCCCTTGTAGAAGCCATGAAGACCAAATATAAGCTGGAGAAGAAGAAGAGGGGCTACGCTATCTCCAACATCAAGGACAAAGGGGTCCGCGTAGCCACCCAAATCCTGGCCGGCAAAGTTATGAGAAAGTGTCACGCTGATGAGGTACCAGCGCCAGTGATCGCACTGGCTGAGCAGTGTGCAGAGGGGGTCTAGTTCAACTGGTCCAAATTCCTCTGTGAAGAATTTTTGACGAATTGTCACGAAGCCCAGGAGCAGGGTAAAACCTTCCACTATTCGTGGTTGCTATTATCCATATTTATCATAGCGGGAGAACTGCCGGAGGACAGTCAATTCCCCAACATTGACAGAGAATTACCGGAGGCTGCGAAGTACGCTTCGCTCTGGGCCACAAAGGACACGAAACGGATCCACGACACCAAGATCTTCTGGGTGCTCATGGACATGAACATCCAGATGTGGATCAACCAGAAGTTGCGCCTGTCACCCATGGTGTATAATAGTCTGCAGAGTTTTACAGATTTCAAAGCTGATATGCATAACATTTATATCAGGGCGCGAAAGGATCCGGTGAAGCAGTGGATGAAGCTACCGTTTGTAGCCACTGACGACAAAATTTTTACTGTCTTGGAAACATGGCCTCCCGAATGGCACACCCTAGATCTGGTAGAACTGGAGAAGGTGGCAGCCCAGAAGAAAAAGGACGATGCCAAGCTGCATGTCACTTAATTGGCATAGAAAAGGCGGAACTAAAAAGAAGCAGCTGAGGTAAAGGCAGCGTGAGAAGCAACACAGAAAGCTGCGGAGCAAAAGAAGGCTGCAGAAGCAGCAACAGTAGCACAGGTAGCAGAGGCAACAACAACACAGGAAAACGAGGGCCAAGCAACATCCTCAGGGTGGGAGGCAGAGGAAACAAAAACAATAGAAGGGAGTGCGGACCTAGGGGCCGCATCCACACAGTTAAAGTGCCCACGCATCGCAGAGAGAGTAGGACCAAGGAAAAAGGTCAAGGCCTCGAAGTTGGCCATTGACCCGATCACCTTAACCGAAGGTGATCTCCATGACATCGACAAGACAGTTCGCGATGTCACCAATGAAGCACTTCAGGAGTTTATGCAGGAGCACCAGACTGTGTTGGGGGCCCTTAGGGCGTAGCTACAGGAGTTAAAGTGCGGCCCCCTTAGGTGGGTACCCTTTCTACCCACCTCGCAGCAAGATCCTCGGTAACAGAGAAAATGTTGCGCACATGGATGGACAATATGATAGTATTGCTGGAAGGGGCCATAATTGCAGCAAATGTGACCAATAGATTTTCGGTTAGCATGTTGAAAGGACTTGGCCTTAATTTGGCTGCCCTTCCGCGAGAGACGTTGTATTAGCTACAGGATGGGATAACAACAGACCTATGTGATAGGGAGAGCCATGAGATCCAAGTTCTTAGCAAGCAGAAGATAAACATAGAACAACTCAGCTTGTAGCGCGACGAATTGGTGTCGCAAAATCAAAATTTGGTGCAGACGGTAGATGACGCTTGCTGACACATCCCGGAGCTGGCCATCGCAACAGATCTACCAGTAGAAGTGCGGATCCATAGTTTGGAAAGCAGAGTCCGTGAGGCCAGGGAAGAGACGACAAAGGTGTAGCTGGAGCTTAATCTCCAGATTGTCTAGCTACGGTTGAAGGCGCAACCTTCCACTCCCCCGAAAATTGGAGAATAGCATGCTAACGCTATCGCAGCAAGGTTGGAAGAAATTTGAGGTGTAGTGCGTGACTGTACCAGCATGTTGGAACAAGCACTAGAGGTCCTCACGACTTTGCAGGAGGACCCCAACATCCAGCGCCTGGAGACAGAGGCGCGAGAACTCCAATAGGAGTACGACAGTGCCAGAGGAACTATGCAGACAGTAGTCCTCATTGAGTGGCTTGCAAGGATGCAACAAGCCAAGGCATTAAAGGAGCAGGTGGATGCCGCACGCCATAAGGAAGCAATTCTCAAAGCATGCGTTCAACCATGGATTGACGAGGCCTTCACGATCACAGCGAATATTGAAGGAAAGTTAGCGCACATATAGGGATGCACGCGCAGATGCAGGGAAGCACACTGGACACAAAGATATAAGAGAATGGATGCAACAGGTTCAGCAAGTAGCAGCTCAGTGCATTGCGTACATCAGTACTGTTTGAGAACGGTTGGAAGGACTCTGCGCCAAGATCGCCATGCTGACAGAGTGACTAGAGGGCGAGTCACGATGTTTGTGTTGGGGGCCCATTGGGCATGGAATCCCCCCATGGCATGTTTTGGGGCTCAAAGCTAAAGTTTTGAGTTGATATTGTTGTAAATCTCCGCGAATTGTGGGCACAAAATGTATGTTAGAGTCATAACGTTGTTCGCCCTAAGTTTTGAATGTAATGTTGGCCTACCCATGGTTCGGGGACCATGGGATTGTATAAATAGAGTGAGGCTCGAAGTTGTAAAGACATCATCTAATAGAGGATGGATATGAAGGGTCTTAGAGATTAAGTCATAATGCGAAGTGTGTCTTGGGTCGTAGAGTAGGAAAAGGCTCTGTAGATGAGTGCACGGACCCTTGCAGCTAAGTGCGCAGGGTAGAGTTGAGTCTGTAACTGGGTAGAGATTAATAAAGAAAGATTTTATTTCCAATTCTCTGTATCTGTTCTGAGTTATTACATGTTTGATATCATTTGTGAATATATTGTTTCTTTACTGCGCACACTTGTATGAATTGTGAATATTTTTAAGTATAACTGAAAGCATACAGATAAGCTAAGTTAATCAACTAATATTATATTACTAGTAAGGACTTGGGTAATAACACTATTCAGCCCCCGAGTAGGGCTACACGAAGGAAAAATCTCAGGCTGCGAGGCTCAGGTAAGTGCGTGTAGCGACTTGTGCGTAGGGTCGAACAGTGAACCACTTGCACTCATCAGACATCTCCAGGGTGTGGAAACCTGGTTCTAGCACCCTCCCATACTACTTCGAGTGAGACCTCAGTCCGCGCTTTGCGAACTATTGCTGAAAGGGCCAATAGTACTGGGATTTGTTTGACTAAATCACCTCTGAACCTAAGTCAGGCCCCAACAAGCCAACACCATGGTATGTCTGTAGAGTGTTTGTCTTACACTTTTACTCTTTTCTATTCTATGGACGCATTTAAACTTTGAGCGTGTTAGTCTCTACTATCTTATTTTTCTTGTGTGTTGGTTTACTTGAATATCTTTTTGGTCAACTATGCCTTCACCAATATGGGTCAACCAATGCACTGGTGGTTTCATTGGAAATATCAATTTACGTGAATAGGCCCATGCATTGTGTAGTTTAGGAGTAGAAGTAATGTTTTCTTTCTTGTTTTCTTGTTTGCATGTTTGTTTTGCTTTCTTGTTCGCATTACTTGCATTCTTTTCTTTTCTTACCTATTTTTCTTTTGCTTAATTATTTCCTTTGCTTGTTTGTTTTGTTGCTTGTTATGCACCCATAGGTTTAACTTCGCATGAAACCATGTTTGGATCTTAAGAGAAGCAGGGTGAAGTACAAGAGGACTTGTACAACTGTCAACAATTGGTTAGCTATTGTCCTATCTCTTTATGAAGAGCTTGTTGTCTTCAGTCGATGATACCCTGATGGAAAATACGTTCTGTTTAGAGTGAATCTTGGTGAAAGCACAACACTTTCACTTTTAACTAGTACCACCTACTTGTTGATGCCTCGAAAATCGTTGCATCGACATCGGGGAAAACCACCCGGTCCGGACCTTAAAGGCAGCTCCTTTTCCGTTTGGTGTGGTGGCTCCGACTGGATATAATGGGACCAGTTTCCCAATGGTTTGGAAATAGGATGGATAAGTGATTGATCTTCTATTATCTAATGATAATGATGAATGATTTATTCTATAATGCAGAATTATAAACAACTAATCTATCCCGGGAAATTTCCACTTTAGTGCAACTTTTGATAATCTTTATCCACAAATAGGCATATAGATGACTCCACTTATAAATAAAGACATTCAATCATATGATAATTACTTTGTTCAAGTAGTTGAACAAAGTAATAATTAAAACATTATTACACTTTTTCTCATATATCATTGACATAAATATGATTGAAAGAATAACATTCCTTAAACATTCAATAGTGATAAGTAAAAAGACTGCTGTTAAAACACATACATATATCTAATGATAGCAATAATTGAATAAATGTTGATTCATATAAATAATGGAACAAAGACATAGATAATAGTACCATATGTAATTTGAATCTCCTCCGATATCAATCGCATTCAGATCCCGTCTTTCAATTTAGAAATACTCTCACAAAAAGCAATAGTGCATATCTTATCAAAGCATTCTTCATTAAAATTCAGAATATAGGCCCAGTCTTCATAAAAAAATATATATCGGAAGCACAATAGTGCAACTCCCGATCCAAGTTTTGATACAAAAATTGAGGACCCTTTCTAAATACATGAAAGGGTCTATAAATACTTACTAACTAACTAACTATGAAATAAAAATGCTATGAGGTGGTATAACCAAATCATGAAAATCTTCTTGAAATAGACATGCTTGCAGTCGACAGAACGATTCATTGTTTCAACTGATTATCCTTTGGCTTGAGCTGGCATATAGCAAGCATTGGTTGCAATTCTGGAGGGTGACTCATGTGCGAATGCAGTTGGGCTGAATACGTAGCATCATGAATTTCTGGAATCATGTAACCGATTGCATCGGTTAAACATTTTATTGTTGTTTTTTGACTATGGGGCTTAACCAGGAAGAACCAAAAGGTGTCCCAAGTTAAACTTTGGATGCCTGCGATTAATCTCTCCTTCTTTGCTAATTCCTGTTTGCACTTCTGTTCCAATGCTTTAGCCGATGGTAATTTACCTGGAGTACATTCTGAAATCAAATTAGACAGATAAAGTGTATCATTGATTAATTCAATCAAATTACCAGTTGTTGATCTACATCTTGAAGTTGCCCGCTCTGCTTTCATCAATTGAGACTGCCATTCTAGGAAAAGAATTTCCTTGTGCGATTCCAGAATTTGAGGCAGATTTTCAACTTGTCCCTCCTTGATTTCTTGCCATGCAAGAAAGTCTATTAATGTCTCATTGGCCTGCTCCAAATTCTGTCTTGCTTCAACTGATTTATCAACCATTGATGAAGAAATCTCACAGAGGGGCTCAACAAGAGAAATATTATGACATAGTAAATTTAATTGATTAATCAATGCTTTATTGATCTGGAGTGCTTCGGATTTGAATTCTGTTGTTTGAGGAAAGCCTTTGAACTTTTCTATTTGTTGTGAGAGTTGAGCGATTTTCTCATCTTTCGTTTTTCTTAGTTGTTCGTTCATTGTCTTCAGCTTGGCCAATGCCAAAGATAATTCTTTTTTCTTGTGAGCTGCACTTTGGTCTATCCTCTGCTTTTCCTTGAGAAATTGCTCATTTAGCTGGTTGTTTAACTGTTGTTGCGCTGCTAATTGCTGCTCTAGCCGCTCTATCTTTTCTTGTCTGTCGGATACCTGTGCCTCAAGTGAAAGGATTGTTTGATCTTTTTCTTTGAGTAGATTACTGACTTCCGATGCTTTATCCATAGTAGCTGCCGAGTATGCCCCGACATATTGAGAGAGTTTTGTGAGGTCTTCGGAAGGGTTAACTTCCTCTCTCCATACCACATTAGCCATTTCCATTTGTGCAGGTAAAAGAGAAGGTTGATCAAGCTTTCTCTTTTTCCTTTGTCTTTTTACTACAGCCCTATGCTTGGGACTGTAGAAGACATCTAAAGGTGGTATTTCTTCTACATGCAGGATGATTTCATCAGATGGATTCTCTGGAATTATCTCCATATCCTTTTGAGTGATTGGTGGGCCGCTGGTTCCTTTAATTGGAACCGTTTTAGTTGTTGTCTTGTGACCAGTTGTCACTTCGGGTGTACTAAACTCCTGTAGATTCTCAGTATTGCTTATAATGGAATCAAACTACTGCCATTCTTTAAGAAGCTTGGGATCAATCTGAGTATCTATATCTGTGAATTGATTATCTTTTCCCTGTCCCTGTTCCTGTTGTTGTTGCTGTTCCTTTTCCTTTTCGGAGACCTTTTCAATATCAGAAGCCTTACCAGTGACTATTTGTTTATTCTAAGCAGATGTCTGATCTGTAGGAGCTGTGACTAAGAGGTCTAGAGGCAGAGTTTGAAACCTCTGCTCTCTAAGCCTGTTAAACACTTCCAGACTTTCATCTTGATATTTGAGTTTAGCCAATTATTTAACCTGGAATAGTGATTCCGATGAGGCAAATAGATCATCGAAGACATCATCTTCATGATCGAATTTGGCAAGTTTGGCTTGGTCAAGAACATTATAGGCCACCTTCCTGGGATCATACTGTCTATTAGGAATTGTGGCAAGCTTTAGTGTTTGCAATTTCTCCGTCTGTTTCTCTACGTGCTTATAATCATGGAGAGTGAAAATGCCACACCGTAATGGAAATGTAGGCCATATCTGTTTCTTGGAATTTTTAAGGGTTTTGGATGTCCCATCTACTGTTATTTGATAAGCCAATTCCTGAGCTAACAGTTTATCGGTAACATAGGGGAAGGACATGGGGTTTTGTATTGCTACCAAAAAGCCTTATATAAGTGAATTTTTCTTCCCCAAACCAACTACCCACTATTGTCAAATCTGTTTCTGCCTCTGGAGATATCCGGGGAGCAGGCTTATAAAAAATGGAATAATAAATAGGTACAATAAAACCATTACAAATTTTATACAGGTGATTTTTGTAATTGGCCTTCCATAACTGGTCATGATAGATATGTATTGGTTTGGGGTCTGCGGGGGTCCATCTCCAACCGAGCAATGGAAATTCAGAATTAAAACAAATAGTGTCCATAATGAATGCACTATAATAGAATGGGGGAATGGTCCTAGTAGTATGATATACATTTTCCCTGTACTCTAGGATTGTTGTGGCTAGTTTATCAGATAAAATATTAGCCCAATCCATCACATAGCCATTGATTGCAACCTCCATTAGAGGGACCATTTCTATAGTAAACTTAGTGGAGTCATGTATTCCCCACATTCTACATATCATAGCTTCGGCGTAACAATAAGGAGAAGCCAATGAGTCTACGGAGTACTTACCCGATGATTCATGCTTATGCTTCTAAGGGAAGTGTCTCCACTGCTTAATCAGGGCTGATTCTGACTCGTTTTCCTTCGCAAAATATTCTAAGAATGCTTTTTTGTACCGCTTCTCAGGCTCGGGTAAGTGATACATCTTCCTTGGATCATCGGGCTGAAACGAGCCAAATATCCTTCCGTCAATTGTGCAAAAGGTTCTATTTGTAACTGGAATTTTCTCCACCACCCATCTCAAGATATCAGTATATGGGAGGACTTTAGCTCGTGCTGCTATTCTATGAAGAAATGAGCATGCCAACTCTTTAAGAGTTCCTTCAAACTTATTAGTTGAATCAATTGTGGCTTCTTTGGATAACTCCTCAGGTTCTTCAACTTCAATCAAATTATAGATACTCTCCCAGCTTGTATTTCCCAGTCCAAGACACGTTGTGTCTGATATCAATCCCTTTTTACTTGGTCCTGGATCTTTTGCTGGAGGAGCTGCTGTTGCAGACTTCTTGGATTTCTTTCCCATTTTCTTGAGATTTCTAGTCTCAGCGGAATTCTGCACAAGCGATTAAAAACCGTGATACAGAGAAATGTTGCTATAGACCAATATGATAATGAAAAAGAACTACGTCGATTGATAGGTGATAATGGAATATAGTTAAAGTTTGCCGTGGATGAAATCTAACGAAAAGATCTATCCTTAACTGCTTCATTGAATAGCTGCTTAACCTGTCAATCGTGGTAAAGACTGTTTTAAATGCCCATCATGTCGTTTATGTGTTGAATGATTAATTCAAGCGTGCCTACGATTTCTTTTATGGATGATCAATGATAAATCGCTAATCGGTGATTGGGAATGTCAAGGTGCAAGCCTTAATACTTGCTTTAAATATCTCTGATTGCCGAAAAGGTGATATAATGCATGCAAACCATTTTAAATACATTTTCGAGATGTGCGCCTAATTAATACATCACAATCGGGAATGGGCTCGGGCTTTCTTGTTTAGTCACTGTGATTTCGCCGATTGCTGATTGCGATATGCTTTATCGCATCAGAGATTTAGAACATTCTTTGTTTATGTGTTGGCTTGTTGACATCGCCGATTTGCCGATTGCGATATGCTTTATCGCATCGGAGGTTTCAAGGGGCTTGATTATATTGCACTTGGCTTTTGGCTTCTCCGATTCTCGATTGCGATTGTCTTTTCAGATCGGAGAGAATGGATAAGGGCTTTTGTGGCCTTTTGCATATGTTTCATTTGTTTTTGCGATATGCGATCTTCCGATCACTTTATCGCAATAACAAAGAGTTTTATAATATTTTTAAAAGTCACGCTTTATTCTCATTCAAAAGGCTTTTATAATAATTCATTTACTTTAAGCCTTTTCATTAGAGTTTTCCCTTATGATGGGTTAATACCGATTTTATTCATTAACACTCAAATCTTACCTAAGTTGATTTAAAGGGACCCATTTCTTATTTAAAATCTTTATATAAAGATTTTATAGGAAATGGGGGGTTGTTGTTTAGCACAACAATTGGCGATTTACTGGGAGAAACAGTTATCTCTGAGAAAGTAACATAATACTTTAACTTTCTTGATATGAAAACCTTAATTGATAGAGAAAATCTAATATAACTAGATAATCATAAATCCTGAATGTAATGATAACTATTTTTGCTATCTCTTTCTCTACTTAAAAGTAAATACATTCTAAGCTTTAGATTCATCCCAAGTGGTTGATAATGATAAAACAAATGACTTTTCCAACTTAGCTTTTATAATGACTCCTTTGTCATAGGTAGAGCCTCTGCTGCCAGCAAACGTCTATAGTCTCAGCAGGGTTACCTTTTAACCATTAGATCGTTCATTGTTCCATCCATTTCAAAGCATAATTAAAAAGAATGAATTCAAAAGATATGTTTCCACATTTTTGTATTCATTTTCTTTTTTCTTTATTTTGTAAGATAAAAAGCCATTGTCCTAGTTTGGTGGCCAGCTGTTGACAATGCCATTCACTGGTTGTAATTTAACTGAACAAGCTGGCTCTTGATGAGACCCCTTGTCTTATAATAATAAGCCATTACCCTGTTTTAGTATGCAGTATTGGTAATGTCAGTTGAACTATTCCCCCATGATCATGGTAAGCAGGCTTGTAATAAGACCTCTTATCTTTTATATCAAATATATTTTAGAATTACACTCTGAGTAATTATAAACTTTGATGAATGGGATGAACAATTATCTCCTTAAGAGAAAACGGATGACAGGGTAAGAGTTGAATATGCTAAGATTGAATCAGTTTCTGTTTTGTATTGATAACCATTCTTGGGCTTCTAAAACTTTAAAATGATTTATAGTATTTCTAAGCTTTTGAGAAGATTTCACAAAAATAAAATGGGGTTTTCAGAATCTAATTATACCTAATTTCCTAGAATCTTCCTTTTCCTTCATGGCTTCCATTTCTTAAAAGTAAATATTAAAACTAATTTCTTTTGAGTAACTTTTTCAATATAGCAAAGACCAATGGAAGGCTTTTTACAACTTTATTTGCTAGGATTTTAAACAAACTAATTTATTCACACAAATCCTGCCGAAAATTGAATATTTACAAAGGGAGAAGGGATTACCTTCTCAATTGAAGAATTTTTTGAGAATAAGGCCATTGACAGGAAGAGAATCTCTCTTTCCTGATAAATCTTGCAATATGAATGTAGAAGGGCCTATCTTCTCGCTGATTTGGAATGGTCCAAGCCACATTTTCTGAAACTTAGTGTGTTTTCCTTTATCTTCATGGGCTTTGTCCCACTTCAAAACTAGATCACCAACTTGTAAATGTTTTGAGCTTGTTGAAGTTGCATCAAAAGATGACTTAATTATTTGTTGATGTTTTGCATGTATGATTCGGGCTTTCTCCCTTTCTTCCTCTAGTTTCAAGATCTGATCATGTCTCACTTGGATAGAAGATGAGGGAATCTCTTCAATAAACTGCAGTAGGGCTAGTGATGGAAATATCAGATTTGTTGGCATAAAAAATTCCTTTCCATACACTAGATTAAATGGAGAAGTGCCTATTGAGGCCTTATGTGTTATTCGGTCAGCCCATATTGAAAATGTCAAAGACTTGTGCCAGTTTCTATGATTCTGATCGATAGTTCTCTTAATGATTTTTATGAGATTTTTATTGGTAGATTCTGCTAAACCATTACCCCGAGGGTAGTAGTTTTTAGAATATTTCAACTTAAATCCTCTTTTGATAGCAAAGTCAAATATAGAATTACCAGAGAAGTAGGATGCATTATCAAAAATGAGAGCGTTTGGGACACCAAACCTGGTAATGATGAACTGATCTATGAATTCGATAATTGCCTCAGAGTTTGCTGTCTTCAGAGGAATTGCTTCAACCCACTTAGTAAAGTAATCAGTGGCTGTGAGGATATACTTATGTTGTTTGGACAAATGTGGCATGATTTCTCCAATGATATCCAATCCCCATTATTCAAAAGGTTGTTCAATGTTGACTAGTTGCAAAGGGAAAGCTGGCTTCCTTTGTCTTCCACTATTAGTTTGACAACTTTGGCATTTCCTTACATATTCATGAGTATCTCTGAACAAGGTGGGCCAATAATACCCAGCACGAATGATTTTGTGGGCTGTTGTATCAGCTCCAAAATGTCCTCCTGCTAGTCCATCGTGTAGCTCCTGCAAGACCTTTTGCGCTTCAGGTTTTTCTAAGCATCTTAACATAATTGAATCATAATTCCGTCTAAACAATACATCATCTACAATTATGAAGTTTTTTGCTTTCAATATTATAGCATGTTTGTTTTTATAGGAAATATTAGAAGGAGCATATCCATTTTTCAAATAGAAAATCAGATCTGCATATTGGGATTCAGGATTAGAGGTACTTATCTAATTGATTTCTTCAGTATCTTTTGTACCTTCAGATTCCTGAATGTTAGAAGCTCCTGCCAACAACCTGCAAAAACCTTGGCCTTTGACAATCTTTGCTGGTTTTATTTCCAAGTCATATTCTTGTAGTGTTGTGACCCAATTTGCTCGTTTTTCTCCTAATTCCCTTTGAATTAATAATTGTCTTACTGCTGAAAAAGGGACTATAACTTTCGTGTGAGATTTTAAGAGAAAGGGTCTGTAGTGTTTGATGGCTTTATATACAGCAAAAGCTTGTTTTTCAACTTCCGAGTAATTAAGTTCAGCACCTTGAAGGTTTGAACTATAAAATGAGATTGGTGCTTCCAAGTTTTGATCGTTAATTTGTGTGAGTACTGCTGCGTAGGACGAATCGGATGCAAGAGTATATAAGATGAAATGATTTGAAAAATTAGGAGTACTTAAAGTAGGGGCATTAATGATTGATTGTTTGATGGAATCAAATGCCTCTTTTTCTACAGGCCCCCATTTAAACACTGAATTTTTCTTAATCATGGTTTGTAATGGTAAAACAATCTGTGAAAAATCTGGTACAAATCTTTTTACAAAGTTAATTTGACCTAAAAATGATTGCATGGATTTTTTATTATGAGGAAATGGAATATCAGAAATCTCTTTGATTCTATCTAGATCAATATAAATTCCATCTTTTGAAACAATGAAGCCCAAGAGTTTACCTTGGTCAAGAGTGAAAAAGGATTTCTTAGGATTGAGTGAAATACCATACCTTTTGCAATGTTCAAAGATTTGTTTCAGATCATGCAAATGACTTGATCTTTTCTTAGAGAATACAGTAATATCATCTAAATAGACAACTACTGATTTATTGATCAGTCCTTTGAATGCTATGTCCATCACTCTTTGGAACGTAGCTCCAGCATTGATTAACCCGAAAGGCATTTTTTGGTAGGCATAAGTTCCCCACTTAGTTCTGAAAGTAGTCTTAAGTCTGTCATCAGGGTGTACCAAAATTTGGTTATACCCTGAAAAACCATCTAAGAAGGACATTAGTTCAGAACCAGCTACTGAATGGAGAGTTTGCTCCATTGTTGGTAGAGGGAAGTTATCCTTTTGACTTGCTTTGTTAAGATTTCTAAAATCAATACAGATTCTGATGTCACCATTTTTCTTCCTAACTGGCACCATATTAGATACCCAATTTGAATGTCTAACAGGAAAGATTATCTTAGCTTTCAGGAGTTTATTTAATTCAGCTTTTATTTGACTCTCTAAGTTAGGATGAATCTTCCTTAATTTCTGTTGTACTGGTTTTTGTTCAGAAAGCATTGGAATCGTATGTTGTATGATAGATGTATCATATGTTTTCAAATCATCATATTTCCAAGCGAAGACATTTTTATACTTATGCAATAATCTAATGAACGTAATTCTTTCTTCTGAAGAAAGTCCTAATCCCAAGTTGATGTTTTGTGGATTGTCCTTAGTACCAAGGTTTATTAATTCAAATCTCAAAGTTGAACTTTGGAGTTTTGAATTAGTAACCTGTTTAAATCTATCTTTGATGTCATAAAGATCTTCAAGCTTGACCACTGGTCTAGGTATTGAGTTTTCTTCAAGATTTTGCTTCATTTGAAGGTCATGGTCACTTTCATCAATAATTTGATCATCATAGGATTTGTCAGAAGTTAAGAAATTTAAAATGTCTTCATCATGATTGAACACTTGCCAATTAGTGACATTATCAGGAATTGATGGCCTAAAAATTAATTCTACTGAGAATCTATCGGGATTGTAATCTTCAGATGGAAGGAGTTTGGAAGCGACATTAGCTAGCAAATCTGCTGCTGCATTCTGGGATCTAGGGATTGGAGAAATATTAAATGCCAGAAATTGAGATATTAGGTCTTGTACCAAGGACTGATAGTGTTTAAGGTGATTAGAAAGGCAATGAATAGTATTTCTGACCTGTCTTATAACAATCTCTGAATCACCGAACACTTTCAAATATTGAACTTTAAGACCAATTGCTTTATAAAGTCCTTGAATCAAGGCTTCATATTCAGCCGTATTGTTTGTGCATTCAAATTCCAACCTACATGATAACATGGTCTTTTCTCCCTTGGGACTAACTAGGATACATCCTGCTCCTGCACCTTCACTAGATTTAGACCCATCAAAATATAATGACCAAAACAAAGATTTATCTTTAGTTTTATTTACAGTTTCCTCAGCAATTTTAACACACCTTGATGTATCTGTTTGAGAAAAAATTTCGATTTGAGATGTGAAATTATTAACTAAGAAGGGTGATGGTTGAGCAGTAAAATTTCCAAAGAATGATTCAGATGAGTAATTCCCCAAAATGTTATTATTGAATGCTATTGGTTGATTTTCTTGTTTGAACTTAGTTACAGTATGATTCATATGTTTCTCTCAATTGATCTTTATTTGATTTGGCTTCCCCTTATAAGGTAACCACATATGAGACCAATCGGTGGAAATATAACCATGAAGTTTCTCAAACCAGTCTCTACTCAAAATCAAACCATAGAATTCAGGTATATCAGCGATTAGAATATCAATTCTCTGAACCACTCGTGGATCAGCTGATAACCTGATAGTAACTGAATTGATTTCTCCTAAAACCTGGACCTTAGTTCTATCCAACTGAACGATATGAATTGCAGACTTTTGGGGTTCTATGTTTAGTTTGGAACAAACCGAAGCTGGCATTATATTCGAAGAAGCCCCTGAGTCAATCAAACAGTTGTGTAGATTTCTATTATAGATTTCATAGGTTAAGAGAAAAGGAGGAGTATGGGAATTTGATCTATCTCCAATTAAAACAGCATCAGTAGCTTCTACTCTACCAGGAGGTGGTTTACCTGATTCATTGGCGGCTTTGGATAGTACAACATTAGGAAGAGGAGAAGATGGTACCACATCTAACTCCTTAAGCAACAACTTTTGTTGGTGTTTGAGTTTACTGAGTTCAAACATTGTAATATTTGCTTTTGTTTTCTTCATGTCTTCAATAATGTTGTAGTCCATAGAGTCCGTAACCACTAATGTTTTAGCTGTTGTAGGTGGATTTGAAACTGATGGCTGATTTTGAGAAGGTGGAGTTGGAGATTTCTTCGTAGGAGTTTTCTCTTTTGAAGGAGTACCCGTGTTTCTTTTCTTTTGATTTATTTGAACAGGTTCAGAAGTACCTTTACTCCTGGTAGTAACTGGGAAAGCTTCCTGTTCATTTTCTGTATCGGAATTAGGTAAAATGAAATCCCACATTCCATGACATTCAGCAGTTACTTCTTCTTCAGTTTCTTCAGATGATAATATAGTCTCTTCTTCTTCATCTTCTTCCTGATCCGAGTCTGCATTGGATATAGCATTTGGTGGCTTTGATTCAGGTTTCTTAAAGTTCCTAAATGGCCTTTTTTTTGAAGTTTCAACTACCTGCTTTTTTATTTCTACCATTTCATTTGACATAGTTTTGAGAACTTTTTGAAGACCCTCCATATCATATGGATCTTTAGCCATTTTCTTCTTTGAATCATCTTTGAAAGAGACCTTTTTAGATTTTCTATCTTCAAGAGTAGCTTTCTTTTCTAAAGCGGTAATACGTTTTTCCACAGCAATTGCCTCTTTCATGTTTTCTGCTAGAGTAGGTTTTCCAGCTCTATCTACAAAGATAGCTATGTTTGAAGGTAAAGCTGTTATATACCATTCACTTCTAACTTGTTCGCTAGGTTTGGAGGCAGTTGGGATCTTATTCAAGAGTTTATTAAACCTAGAATTGAATTCTTTTATAGGTTCTTTGGACTCTGTCCTAAGATTTGAAAGATCGTTGATTAATGTTGCCACAGATCTATCATCACCATATTTAGTCAAGAATTGTTCTTGAAAAATATTCCAACTGGTAATGGATCTTGATGGTAAAGAAAAGTACCAAGACCCAGTTGATCCTTGTAGGGTATAAGGGAAAAGCCTAACGACGACATCTTCCTCTGTAACTCCCTTTAGATTGATTGATAACATAAAATTGTTGATATGTTCGTCTGCTGGTATTCCTGCATCTGGATTGAATTTTGGCAACCATTTTTCAGGGTGTGCTGGCAATGGATGCAAAGGTGCAGGCATAGTGACTGCACCAGGACTGCTCCATGGATTTTGTGCCATTGTGGAGATGGTAGATGATAATGCCGATGAAGTTCCAGATGGTTGGGAAAGGGCAGATATTGAGATTCCAGAGAGTTGTGAAGCCGATGTTGAAGTTCCTATTCCCTGTTGAACAACAATTTGTAATGGAGGAGTGGATGGTTGACTTTGCAATGGAGAAGATGAAATGGAGGATGATGATGAGATTGTTTCACTATCAGATCCTTCAGTTGTTTTCCTTGCCCTTTTCCTTTTGGGCAAAGGTAACTCAGTAGGTTCAATACCAAGCTTTTCACTCTGAAGTCTGGTGAGGGGGTGAGATGGAACGAATTGCGAAGTCACACTGCCTTGAGATACCTCAGATTTCTGTGGTGATATTGAGAAGCCTTGAAGTTTATGGATGAGAGACTGTACTTCAGGGGATTCAGTACTTAATTTGTCTGAGATATGTTGAGGTTGAGCAGTGGTAGTTGTTTCTTCTTCTTCTCGTTTGAAGACTGGAGTTCCAGCATGCAAAGGAGAAGTCGAAGGTGAGGTGGAGGGAGATTTACTCTCAGAATGGGTTGTAGGTTTGGATTTTCTCACCATTCACAGCTCATGCCCTCCTTCTAGCACCAAAAATGTTGATGCCTCGAAAATCACTGCATCAACATCAGGGAAAACCACCCAGTCCGGACCTTAAAGGCAGCTCCTTTTCCGTTTGGTGTGGTGGCCCCGACAATGGTTTGGAAATAGGATGGATAAGTGATTGATCTTCTATTATCTAATGATAATGATGACTAATTTATTCTAGAATGCATAATTATAAACATCTAATTTATCCCTAGAAGTTTCCACTTTAGTGCAACTTTTGATAATCTTTATCCACAAATAGGCATATAGATGACTCCACTTATAAATAAAGACATTCCATCGTATGATAATTACTTTGTTCAAGTAGTTGAACAAAGTAATAATTAAAACATTATTACACTTTTTCTCATATATCATTGACATAAATATGATTGAAAGAATAGAATTCCTTAAACATTCAATAGTGATAAGTAAAAGGACTGATGTTAAAACACATACATATATCTAATGATAGAAATAATTGAATAAATGTTGATTCATATAAAAGAATGGAACAAAAACATAGATAATAGTACCATATGTAATTTGAATCTCCTCCGATATCAATCGCATTCAGATCCTGTCTTTCAATTTAGAAATACTCTCACAAAAAGAAATAGTGCATATCTTATCAAAGCATTATTCATTAAAATTCAGAATATAGGCCTAGTCTTCATTAAAAAATATATATCAGAAGCACAATAGTGCAACTCCCGATCCAAGATTTGATACAAAAATTGAGAACCCTTTCTAAATACATGAAAGGGTCTATAAATACTTACTAACTAACTAACTATGAAATAAAAACGCTATGAGGTGGTATAACCAAATCATGAAAATCTTTTTGAAATAGACATGCTTGCAGTCGGCAAAATGATTCACTGTTTCGGCTGATTATCCTTTGGCTTGAGCTAGCATATAGGAAGCATTGGTCGCAATTCTGGAGGGTGACTCATGCGCGAATGCAATTGGGCTAAATACGTAGCATCATGAATTTCTGGAATCATGTAAACGATTGCATTGGTTAAACATTTTATTGTTGTTTTTTGACTATGGGGCTTTACCAGGAAGAACTAAAAGGTGTCCCAAGTTAAACTTTGGATGCCTGCGATTAATCTCTCCTTCTTTGCTAATTCTTGTTTCCACTCTTGTTCCAATGCTTTAGTCGATGGTAATTTACCTGGAGTACATTCTGAAATCAAATTAGACAGATAAAGTGTATCATTGATTAATTCAATCAAATTACCAGTTGTTGATCTACATCTTGAAGTTGCCCGCTCTGCTTTCATCAATTGAGACTGCCATTCTAGGAAAAGAATTTCCTTGTGCGATTCCAGAATTTGAGGTAGATTTGCAGCTTGTCCTTCCTTGGTTTCTTTCCATGCAAGAAAGTATGTTAATGTCTCATCAACTTGCTCCAAATTCTGTCTTGCTTCAACTGATTTATCAACCATTGATGAAGAAATCTCACAGAGGGGCTCAACAAGAGAAATATTATGACAGCGTAAATTTAATTGATTAATCAATGCTTTATTGATATGGAGCACTTTGGATTTGAATTCTGTTGTTTGAGGAAAGCCTTTGAACTTTTCTATTTGTTGTGAGAGTTGAGCGATTTGCTCATCTTTCATTTTGCTTAGTTGTTCGTTCATTGTCTTCAGCTTGGCCAATGCCAAAGATAATTATTTTTGCTTGTGAGCTGCACTTTGGTCTATCCTCTGCTTTTCCTTGAGCAATTGCTCATTTAGCTGGTTGTTTAATTGTTGTTGTGCTGCTAATTGCTGCTCTAACTGCTCTATCTTTTGCTGTCTGTCGGATACCTGTGCCTCAAGTGAAAGGATTGTTTGATCTTTTTCTTTGAGTAGATTACTGACTTCCGATGCTTTATCCATAGTAGCTGTCGAGTATGCCTCGACATATTGAGAGAGTTTCGTGAGGTCTTCGAAAGGGTTAACTTCCTCTCTCCATACCACATTAGCCATTTCCATTTGTGCAGGTAAAAGAGAAGGTTGATCAAGCTTTCTCTTTTTCCTTTGTCTTTTTACTACAGCCTTGTGCTTGGGACTGTAAAAGACATCTAAAGGTGGTATTTATTCTACATGCAGGATGATTTCATTGGATGGATTCTCTGGAATTATCTCCATATCCTTTTGAGTGATTGGTGGGTCGCTGGTTCCTTCAGTTGGAACCGTTTTAGTTGTTGTCTTGTGACCAGTTGTCACTTCGGGTGTACTAAACTCCTGTAGATTCTCAGTATTTCTTATAATGGAATCAAACTGCTGCCATTCTTTAAGAAGCTTGGGATCAATCTGAGTATCTATATCTGTGAATTGACTATCTTTTCCTTGTCCCTGTTCCTGTTGTTGTTGCTATTCCTTTTCCTTTTCGGAGACCTTTTCAATATTAGAAGGCTTACTAGTGACTATTTGTTCAGTTTGAGCAGATGACTGACCTGTAGGAGCTGTGACTAAGAGGTCTAGAGGCAGAGTTTGCAACCTCTACTCTCTAAGCCTATTAAACACTTCTAGACTTTCATCTTGATATTTGAGTTTAGCCAATGATTTAACCTGGAATAGTGATTCCGATGAGGCAAATAGATCATCGAAGACATCATCTTCATGATCGAATTTGGCAAGTTTGGCTTGGTCAAGAACATTATAGGCCACCTTCCTAGGATCATACTGTCTATTAGGAATTGTGGCAAGCTGTAGTGTTTGCAATTTCTCCGTCTCTTTCTCTGCGTGCTTATAATCATGGAGAGTGAAAATGTCACACCATAATGGAAATGTAGGCCATATCTATTTCTTGGAATTTTTAAGGGTTTTGGATGTCCCATCCACTGTTATCTGATAAGCCAATTCCCGAGCTAATAGTTTATTGGGCACATAGGGGAAGGACATGGGGTTTTGTATTACTACCAAAAAACCGTATATAAGTGAATTTTTCTTCCCCAAACCAACTGCCCACTGCTGTCAAATCTGTTTCTACCTCTGGAGATATCTAGGGAGTAGGCCTATCAAAAATGGAATAATAAATAGGTACAATAAAACTGTTACAGATTTTATACAGGTGATTTTTGTAATTGGCCTTCCATAACTGGTCATGATAGATATGTATTGGTTTGGGGTCTGTGGGGGTCCATCTCCAACCGAGCAATGGAAATTCAAAATTAAAACAAATAGTGTCCATAATGAATGCACTATAATAGAATGGGGGAATGGTCCTAGTAGTATGATATACATTTGCCCTGTACTCTAGGATTGTTGTGGCTAGTTTATCAGATAAAATATTAGCCCAATCCATCACATAGCCATTGATTGCAGCCTCCATTAGAGGGACCATTTCTATAGTAAACTTAGCGGAGTCATGTATTCCCCACATTCTACACATCATAGCTCCGGCGTAACAATAAGGAGAAGCCAATGAGTCTATGGAGTACTTACCCGATGATTCATGCTTGTGCTTCTCAGGGAAGTGTCTCCACTGCTTAATCGGGGCTGATTCTGACTCGTTTTCCTTCGCAAAAGCTTCTAAGAATGCTTTGTTGTACCGCTTCTCAGGCTCAGGTAAGTGATACATTTTCCTTAGATCATCGGGCTGAAACGAGCCAAATATCCTTCCGTCAGTTGTGCAAAAGGTTCTATTTGTAACTAGAATTTTCTCCACCACCCATCTCATGACATCAGTATATGGGAGGAATTTAGCTCGTGCTTCTATTCTATGAAGAAATGAGCATGCCAACTGTTTGAGAGTTCCTTCAGACTTATTAGTTGAATCAGCTGTGGCTTCTTCGGATAACTCCTCAGGTTCTTCAACTTCAATCAAATTATAGATACTCTCCTAACTTGTATTTCCCAGTCCAAGACACGTTGTGTCTGATATCAATCCCTTTTTACTTGGTCCTGGATCTTTTGCTGGAGGAGCTGCTGTTGCAGACTTCTTGGATTTCTTTCCCATTTTCTTGAGATTTCTAGTCTCAGTGGAATTCTGCACAAGCGATTAAAAACCGTGATACAGAGAAATGTTGCTATAGACCAATATGATAGTGAAAAAGAACTACGTCGATTGATAGGTGATAATGGAATATAATTAAAGTTTTCCGCGGATGAAATCTAACGAAAAGATCTATCCTTAATTGTTTCATTAAATAGCCGCTTAACCTGTCAATTGTGGTAAAGATTGTTTAAATGCCCATCATTTCGTTTATGTGCTGAATGATTAATTCAAGCGTGCCTACGATTTCTTTTATGGATGATAAATGATAAATCACTAATCGATGATCGGGAATGTCAAGGTGCAAGCCTTAATACTTGCTTTAAATATCTTTGATTTCCGAAAAGGTAATATAATGCATGCAAGCCATACATTTTTGAGATGTACACCTAATTAATACATCGCAATCGGGAATGGGCTTGGGCTTTCTTGTTTAGTCACTGTGATTTCACCGATTGCCGATTGCGATATGCTTTATCGCATCAGAGGTTTAGAACATTCCTTGTTTATGTGTTGGCTTGTTGACATCGCCGATTTGCCGATTGCGATATGCTTTATCGCATCGGAGGTTTCAAGGGGCTTGATTATATTGCACTTGGCTTTTGGCTTCTCCAATTCCCGATTGCGATTGTCTTTTCGGATCGGAGAGAATGGATAAGGGTCTTTGTGGCCTTTTGCATATGTTTCCTTTGTCTTTGCAATATGCGATCTTCCGATCGCTTTATCGCAATAACAAAGAGTTTTATAATATTTTTAAAAGTCACGCTTTATTCTCATTCAAAAGGCTTTTATAATAATTCATTTACATTAAGCCTTTTCATAAGGGTTTTCCCTTATGATGGGTTAATACCGATTTTATTCATTAACACTCAAATCTTACCTAAGTTGATTTAAAGGGACCCATTTCTTATTTAAAATATTTATATAAAGATTTTATAGGAAATGGGGGGTTGTTATTTAACACAACACTACTCTAATCGTTTTTTCTATAATTTTGTTAACCCTTGTCAGCTGGATCAGGTAGAGTAAGGTGAGGGGGAAAACCGTAACAATTATTGTCAGAGGTGCCTCATGAAAATAAATAAGTGCCAATGCATAGTTCTCAAAAAATGAAAAATAAAATAAAGGTGAAAGAAGAGAAAGGCTTCTTGTGCAAAGAGGTGATGCAAGTAACTCTGTCGAGGTAATAACCAGGCTTGTTGGCAACAGAGCAATGCTTGTGTTCCTGCGTGACTCCGTCGGGGTATTGTCCAAGCCTACTAGCAGTGGAGCAACACCAGAAATGAAACTAAAACTCTGACAGTTATATTACTTGTGCATCAATATACCCCTCATCCCCAATTGAAACAACTTAGTTGACTTGACTTGGTATGTGTATTGACCGATCATGAGAATGGCAGGGACTATATCTTTAACACAAGCTAGTGTGGAAGCCATGATGATCAAAAGAATCGAACAATATTTCCCGAGGAGTTAGACTTGATTTTCATGAAATAAGGTCCATGCAGAGAGATGGAGTTCTACCAGTGTGTCACCAATGTTTTGTTAGCTACAACCACCCTCCAAAATTTTTCCTTCACTTTGTTTTGGAGCCTCCATCCTCAAAATCTCAGCAACATGTCTTGCACTACTCAGGTACTTGTGTTTTATTTGAAGTTATCTTTCTCTTTGTAGCTTTTGTTCAGTAACTTGTTTTGCCGACCACCCACAAGTTGACCTCCCGTGACTTGGTTTTAATGCGGTTCTTGTGCTGCCTTGGAAAACTGCGGAATCCTAGAGGGTAACCAGCCTTGCTCCCAAGAATTGCACAGAGCAGCCTAGCAATCAGAACTGCTCTGCATAAATACATAAATCAGTCTGACAACCTTGCTCAGAGAAATTTTTTAGAACATCAAGGCACTAGGCTTCGGCTCAGGAAATGCGTTGACCCAGCTGACAACTTCTCTTCAGCCGGGAAATCGCACAAAACATGAGAGGCGGCCAGAGCCACTCAGCCTAGGAATTTTGCAGAAGCATTCCTCAATTGCTGTCTGATGCATGTCCCGGCAAGTTGCCTGGTTCCATCCAGAACTGTGCAATATTCCCATGCATGCATGAAAGTCTTCCCTAAAAAAGAAAAAGAAAAAGAAAAAGAAAATCCCTAAAAGATAGGGATCTATTTTTAGCATTAGGAGTTACATGCAAAGTCAATTTTAGAAACTTCCCGCCAAGTGTCGCTTTTTCCTAGATTTGTGGCATGTGCATCATAAACCATAAATCTACCAAATCTATTTAATGGACACCCCAAATATCATTCTACACACTCGATCTTGGAGCTCTGGCATTCCCAAGGCATCTAGGAACCTTCGGCACAGTCGGTGCAACTTTTCTAGGTAAGTTTTTCTTTTCAAGTCTTTTGCTGCTTTCTTTGTCGCTTTTATTTCCTTAGCTTATGTGAGAGTTGTTTCGCATGTTTTATTGAACGACCGCTAGCACTTTGGTCTGTTTTAACTTGTAGAAGTGTTATTTCAAGTTTTTCATTGTTTTTCATAAGTGTCACATGCATAACATTGTTTTTCACTAACGGTCACCATTGCGATGACCCTCTCCACCAGCTTCGGTGTTCATCCATTTTCTTTCACTTATGAATCTACTCGTTTTCAAGTTTCCCTTGGGCATATTTGGGTTGCCTTGGCTCAAATCTATCTTTCATGAGCATGCTTTGTGCATTCCTGAACTTAAGGCTCTTCCTTGGCCCTAGGAATTGCACAGAGGCTACCTGTCATTGGCCTCCAATAGTGCTCTATGTTGTTTTGGGAGTTAGTGCCCAGTCTTGCCCACTAGGATTGCACAATGCGTAGTCCCAGCCAGTATTTAAGCCATAATAAATTGCGCATTGTGCAATTCCAATCCACAGTAAGCCCAAATGGATTGCGCTCTGCATAGTTCCAGTCAGCAAAAAGCTCCCTGGTAGTTGGGACAGCGCAATGCGCAATTCCAGCTTACAGTCTCCCAGCCCTAAGAGTCACTACTGTGCAAAATTTCCCAACAGCCACTCGATTTGTTGCATGATCAATCATGAAGTTCATGTGCTTTTAAACTGACATTTTCTTGTCGCGAGTGTCCGCTCTGTCTCCATGTACATTAGTCGTTGAGCAGTCTCTCAGTAGTATAGGCATCATGGTTTCCAAGAGAGTTGGAACAAAGGACACTGTAGAGAGTAGCATTGGTGACGTGGTTGAACAGGTGCCAATAAACTTGCCCGTCTATGCAGACACACAGTTGTTCATAGAGAAGGACATGAAGATCACATGGCAAGAGATAAAGGACATATTTGTAGGCAATTTCAAGGAATATCAGGAAGATCGAAAGGTCTATGTCAACATTCATAAGTCAGGCTTGTACAAGGTTGCATGTAGGTACCCCGCCTTCCCATGCCCAGATGGCATTCACTAGGTTGTCTCACATACTAATCCTGAGACGATGACATTGAGCAGTGCCAGTGGAACACATCTTGCCACCTTCAGGAAGGAAAACTACCATCAGATGTATCACTTTCCATAGTCGGTGAACTACATGGATGCATTGTTCTTCACTCCCAACAACAATGTGAACTCAAGAGATATCTTGAAGCATTGGGTAAAAGAGCCATCGAAGTTCAGGATGACACCCAACCAGGTCTACAAGACGAAGTCACTCAGGAAGGCTTACCAACTCCTGGTCATCTTTGCATGTCACTTGTATGGCCAAGAGAGCACGGAGACCTTCCCGCAAAGTTGGGTTGTTAGGTTAGATCAGTTGGAAAATGAAGGAAGGCCTTTCAACTGGTCAGACATGTTGGCTCTTCAGCTAAAAGTGCATGTGTCAAATGCCCAAAATCTACCTAAGGATGGACAAGCAAGATTCTATATGTTTGCATACCTACTTGATGCAATATGTGCCCAACAGTAGTTCCTTGGCATGGGTTGGACATGGAAACCATCAGAAGAAGTTGTGAATGTTTATTACAAGTTGCTCTCTGAGTGTAGCTATCGAGGAGTCATGACGATGTTTTCTGACCACTTCATCACCCCGTTGTACATGATGATATTTGAACAGGACCCACCTTGCAAGTCCCAGGAAGCGATGTGCACATTTCTTAACATTGTAGATTGGTATGCCTCACTTGGTGGCACCTTCATTAGGATGTTTGGCATGGAGAAGCCTCTGCATAATCTATCAAGGTTTTCCACGGACAAGTTGGTCATGCAAGAGGTTACGTACCACATCTCCATAGGATTATCGACAGGACTACATAGGAGGAAGAAGGAACCATGGCCCACTCTTCCTTTGTAAATTGGGTTGTAAGAGATCTATACCTTGAAATATGAAAATGTCGAGGCTGAGGACTTGAAGAAGTTCAATTTTGGCACCAAGAGCTTCAATCTGTATGATTGTCACTTTATATGCAAGGACGACTAGGTGAAGGTGTACTTCCCATGGGTCCACAAGGCATGTCACTGACCAGAGGAAGATCCATGGAGGTATCACTATAACTCCTCTAGGCTCAATGAATTTATGAGTATGGTTGTAGAATGGAAAGCAACATTGCAGGCAACAACACCACAAGAAGCGACAACAACAACAGAAGTGAACAGAAAACTGGTGTAACACAAAGGAAAGAGGAATATTTTTGATCATGTAGACACTGAGCAAAGCTACAAGTTCAAATAATATCCACTTATTGAGAGAGTAGATTTTGAAATAGATGCAAAGAGGCGACAACACGATAGAAGAGTAGCGCAAAGAAAGAGGGAGAAGAAAATATTGGAAGAGACAGAAAGGAGATTGCAGGAGATGAAGAAGAAGCTGAAAGCAAAACAAGAACTCAAGAGGAGAGAGAGTGAAGAAAGGGAGAAACAGGATCAGGAAGAAGGAAAAGGTGCAATGACAGAAAAAATTGCACATATACAAGTTGAAGCAGCAGAGAAGTCAGTAGATGATGAATAGGTTGAGCAGGTGAAGGTTTGGGAACTTGCTCAGTAGATTTAGCAGTTGGTTGAGGTAATAGACATGGAGATAGAATTGGAGCTAGAGGACCAAGACATCGATATCATGCCAAGGGCATCCAAGGTCGAACCAAATTTTCTGCCACCTCCAGAACCACAACAAGTCCCGAGCAAGCAAGAAGTTGTTCTCCTTGAAGATGATCTGGGGACAGATGTGTACAACCTGGAATTTGATGAGACACAACAGAGGATTGTATATGCATGAAGAAAGCATCTCCCAGATGATCATACATCACCTATGCACACAGAAGAAAGGGTGATTTTACCATATGTTAGAAGACATCCATTTTCAATCGTCGAGGCTTCTAAGGCCTATGCAGAAGCCACAAGTTTGACAGTCAATTTCTTGGTAGCAGAGAACGATCGAATGGCGAAGGACTTGCAAGAGGCCAGGCAGAGAGCAGAGCAGTCCACAGGATCCGCCATGATAGAAATGAAGAAATAAATAGTGGCAGAGGTATCAACTTTGTAGGCCACCATGCGGACAATGTATAGAAAATTTGTTACCGTGCACAACGTTGTTGTCCATTTACATGGATTTCAGCAACAATGTGCGCAAACAGCCCGAACACTCAAAGACATTCACACTACTATTGCGCACATGCAATAATGGGCAATGAGGTGCAAGGGAGCCCCTATTTACTTGCACAATAAAATGAAGCCACAGGATGAGATTGACAAAGAATGGATTCAGATGTAGATCCAGAATTATGAGTAGCTCCCTTTGCTCATCACTAGTATTGAGGCTTCCTAGGCACAGTTGTTCAGGAGTTTGGATGTCATAGTGCGAACACACAAGATACCTTCCATTGGATCTCTCACACAGGCCTTGAGGAAGAACCAAGTCATGTTGGATTCGACAAGTACATAGAGTAATTGATGCGCGTAGCCACCAACGATGACCTACAGATCCACGCAGAGAATATGCAAAGGTACATCAGTGGTCCAACCACACTCAGGACAATGTTGCGCATGCTTCAGGAAGTGTTGGACATAGGTTTCATAACCATATACCCAGAATCCATGGAGGCAAGGGTCTGATTCAACAAAGGTTCCATTAAACTGTACGGGTACACAATAAAGCAGTACCAAGCTTGGTATTAGTTCGTCATCGAAGATCACTGCAAGGAGGTTACTGAGTTGTTCTTTCCTCAAGACATCGAGTGATTTTGTTTGTCTTGTCAGGCTGACTCAAGCCTATTTTGTCCTACATGGGTATATGTGGAAATTGTATTATTGTAAATGTATTGTAAGTGAAATTCCAAGTGTCATTAGCGGAATGTGAACAGTAATTGTTGTAATGTGAAGAGATATCAGGGTAGTCCAATATTCAAATGGGAATGTCAAGGGTCACCCCACCCTTTTCTATATATAGAACCTCATAACTTATAGTACAAGCTTTTGGGAGCCAATATTTTGTTAGACATTTCTTAGAGAGGGCTTGGAGAGTATTGTGATGAGCCTTGGCTTCTCCACACTGTAGAGCGAGTACATCTCTTTGGAGGAGCAAGAGGTGTTGACTGTAACGTTCCACTATTGGGGCTAGTGGTTGTCATGGTTGTATGTATGGATGGAACTTTCACTTTTTATAATATAAGAGAGCCATCATGTCTTCATGCATATGTTGTTATTGTAATTCAATTATTTTGGTTACTTTAGCAATGTATGTTGTTTAACTTACACAGTTGTGTATGAACTATTTTGTATATGATTCTATGAATCTTGTTGAAGTTGTGTTGTTGGTTTAACCCATCAATTTGGATTGTCGACTATTCTTCTTTCCATATTGTGATGCCATTCAGCTTGCGTGTTCCTTTCAGGTTGCGTACTATAACAGGCTTCTAAGGGATACACTTATTTTCCCCCTTTATGTGTTAGAACCCCCATGCATCTCACTTGACTTGATACAAGGTCACACACTTTCTTCCAGCAAAGATATCACACTTACCTCTGCGCACTATTGCAGTCAAGGCATAGCTTTACTACCCACTGCTGGGACTCCTACTCCAAATGGTCTAAGGTCTACTTGGGAATTCTTGCTAGGGAAATCACCTGACATGTTGGTGGGTCCAACACTGTTAACATACCATCAAATATTTTAATTTTGACACTTCTCACCCCAAAAATCTTACAAGAAATGTTATTTCTCATAAGAAAAATTCCACCATCAACATTTTCATACGAATAAAACCAATTTCTATGTGGACACATATAATGAGAAGCACTAGAATCTAACAACCAATATTCATAGTATTGAGGAATAATATTGATAGACTAAACTTTTTCAAACAAACTCGAGCTTGATTCAACCAGAGTTTCCTCCTTTTTGGAGTCATCTTTGGATTCTTGGCTTTTTCAACAATCCTTCTTAAGATGCCTAGTCTTGTTGTAGTACCAACATATGAGTTTACACTTTTTTCCTTCAACTTTGAAGTGTATGTACTTTTGATTTTTTCTCCTCTTTCCTTGGAATGACTTCTACCCACCATTACTTCTAATAAATACTTGATTTCTTCCTCATATGTTCATTCAACAATGCTCCAACAAGAGAATCAAATTCAATATTTTTAGTTGCACTAAAGCGAATGGAAATTATGAAATGATCCCAAGAATCGAGAAATGTTGGAAATACTACATGCCCTGAAGCAATGGTTGTTATAAATTAATTAACAAAGAAATTAAATACACAAAATATTTCATAAACACAAATATAGAAACACATAAAACAAGAGAGACGTAGATATACGTGGTTCACCCAATTTGGGCTATTCCCACGGAGAAGCAACTAGTCCTTCCTTTTTTATTATCTAGAAAAATGAAGAGATACAACCTACAACATATCCTTTGTAATTTTGTCTTCACTCTCACACATTCTTGATTCGAATTGGATCCATGAAGAACAATCAAAAGAACCATGGATGTATCAGGTTAGGACAGACATCAAAGAATTCAAAACAGCAATCGAAAACACCTTTAAACTAGTGGCAGTTGGCAGCCAGCGTGGAACGACGAGGACCTCGGTCAAATCGCGTTGATCGAGGCCCATGGAGACTGCACGGGAGGTGAAATTAGCCCCTGGGAGGCCCAGATCAGGAAACGGAGGAGGTTTTTGATGTGCGCTAAGCGCTGGGTGAAAACCCTCGAAATGGGAAACCCCGAGCGTCGGTCGCATGGAAGAGTCGGGAACCGTGGGGAAAAGCCTAAAGCTAAAAGGCGGGACCCGCTCTGAAACCGGTGGTATTGAATGGGGGATCCTTGAGTAGTAAGCAGAATTGGTGAAACTGGAACGATCCCACTCAGTGCCCGACGTGTGGTGAGCGGAGGAGAGAGAAAATCGCCGCTCATCGCGCAAAATGAGCGGACGACATTGGATCTTAGGGATCCAGATCTGACAGTTGACATCACGCCCGATGACAAGACCAGATTTAACGAGGGAATAAGCTGCGATTTAGAAGGATTTGAGGTCCGCTTTGATGCCACGGTGGAGGAAGACTCATTCTACGACATAACTGAAGAATTGAACCGACGAAGCAGGTTGGCGTAGTTACAGGAGGACATGTGGCCACTCCCTGTGAGCCTGATGATGACGCCAAACAGGGAACTCCAAGCGTAGCTGCAGTAGGCGATTAGACGAAGGAGGAAGAGGAACTAAACAGACATGGGAACGAATGGCTTTAAAGCCATGAACAGAGAACATAAGACACATAGAGAGAGGAAGACAGAAGACAAGAAGCAAAGAAGATAGTGAAGCAAGAAAAAAAAAGCAGTAAGAAGACAGAGGGTCGAGCTGACCAAAGGCAGCATCGAGCACCAGAAAGCTTGAGAGATTCAAGCCATCCCAGAGAGGATCTGTCAGACTAGAGAGGTTAAATGAGCTAGTAGGCAAAAGAGTCTGTGCACTCCAGTGGCTTGGGGAATCCAAGAACCACCCTGCCAAGAAAACCTGTTTCAGGAGACTCATATTGAGTCCCTGCATTGTAATTCTCTGCTTAAGACACAATAAAATAAGGCCACCACTGAGAGCTGGACCGGAGATGTAGCCCTGGAGGATAGGGTGAACTCCTTATTAATTTCTTGTGTTCTTGTATTTGCTTACTGTATTTCTCTGTTGTCTTTCCATTTCAAGTGTCTGTGTATTTGCAATCTGATCAATCCGTTGCTTAAATAACATAGACACACACCAGCATATGAGTCTGTAATACCTTTATTCAATAAATCTTTAACTGAGGTCACTCATAGGGTGATTATCAGATCAAGTGGTATCAAAGCTCCAGGTTATAAGGTTAGACAAACTTGTGTTGGTTTAGCTGTTGAATGCTCACTAGATCAAAGCTCAAATTAGGAGAAGGAGAGTTGGTCAAAACTAATCCTGAAATTGGGAGAGTTTATCCTCAGAAGACAATGTCAGAGGAAGGTTATGTGGGGCCAGACACTCAATTCATAGAAAGTTTCCTAGCTATAAAGTCCATGGTAGAATAAATGTATAGGGACTTTAGAAAGCATAAGGTTGAAGATTCATCAAGTTCTAAACAAGATAAAGAAGAAGATGAGTCTCACTTCCATGACCACTCCAAAGGAAAAGGGAAAGAGGACAGCTTTATCACACCTCCTAATAGCCATGTGCATAATAAGAAAGCATCTTTGATCAAGCTAGATGTTAAATTTGACTTGCCTATATATGATGGAGAGCTAAATGTTGAAAAGTTGGACAATTGGATTAGACAAATTGATGTGTATTGCAGAGTATAGAAAATCAACACATACAAGAGCAAGATTCAGCTAGCAAGCCTACGCCTAGGAGGCACTGCCTTGGTTTGGTGGGAAGGAAGAACCCAAGCTGATATGAAAAGACATGGTAAGACTATCTCTGTCTAGAGTGACTTTGTTTCTACAATCAAGAAGCAGTTCTATCCATTGGCCTACATGCAACAAACCATGATGAGTTGGAAAACTCTTCGGCAGTTGAAAGGGAAAAGTGTGCAAGGGTACACTCAAGAATTTAGAAAGAGAGCATTGATTCTAGGAATTTCATTAGACTCACCAGAGACTCTTTTGAAGTACATTGGTGGTATACACAGCTACATGAGGCATACCATCCTCATGTTTAATCCCACTAGTATAGATGAGGCATCTGTATAGGCTACTCATCTAGAAGCTAGAGGAAAGAATGGAAATCCAAAAGTTGGGGGACCATCCCAACCCACTACAAGCAAGAGAAAGGAGAAAAGAAAGCAGAAGTGGAAAGAAAGAAAGGCTAACACTACACAGAAAAGCAAAGCTTCATGCACTCACTGTAAAAAGGATGGGCATGATGATGAGCATTATTGGATTCTTCGTCCAGAGTTGAGACCTAAGAAGTCCGAGGGCAAGAAGAAGAAGACTACTGAAGCTATTCAAAAAGATTTGGGGTCAGACTCAGGAGATGAAACAGCTATTGCAGCCACAGGTATAAAAGGTCAGAATTCTAAAGCTTCTACTAGTAATTCTGCTCAATCTGTTATTGATGAAGAAAATGAGAGAAAAAGACATGAGCTTTTCCATATTTGATTTGTTTCCAAACATCAAAAGATTGATACTTTTTTTGATAGTGGCTTACAAGTAAATTTAATTTCTGAAGCAATTGTAAAGAAACTGGGATTAGAAACCACACCTCACAAGAAACCATACCCATTAGGATGGTTGAATGATAAAGAACAACTACAAGTGACTAGACAGTGCAAACTCAAGTTTTCTTTTAAGTCAGCAATTGTAGATGAGGTTGAGTTAGACATAATTCCTTTGGATATATGTGGAATTGTTTTAGGAAGTCCTTACTTGTATGATAGAAAGGCTATCTTCTATAGAGATGTGAACAAGTATCTACTTGTTAAAGATGGAATCAAATACTTTGTAATAGCTTATAAGATCAAGAATAATTATACTCTCATAAACTCAGGGCAGATGAAAAGAATGATAAATTCATGCAAACAATTCTTACTGATGGTTGTGAAGGAAAAGAAACCTGATAAAACCAATGTATTTGAGGGTTGTACTGTTGAACAACAAGTTGATATAGAAAAGGTTGTTTCAGATTATGATGTCTTATTTCAAGAACCTAAAGATCTGCCACCCAGAAAGGGAATAGTACATGATATTATTTTGCAGCAAGGTGTTCCATTGCCTAACATTGGAATGTACAAATTGTCTGCTTTAGAGAATGTTGAAATCAAGAAGCACGTGTAGGAGTTGCTCGAGAAGGGATTTATTAGGCCTAGCACATCACCATGTGGGTCACCAATATTTTTGGTGAGAAAGAAAGATGGCTCGTGGAGAATGTGCATTGATTACTGAGCACTGAATAAGACAACAATAAAAAATCGTTATCCCCTTCCTTGCATAGAAGATCTTTTAGATCAATTGAAGGAATCTGGTTATTTCACCAAGTTGGATTTGCATAGTGGATACCATCAGGTTAGGGTTGCAGAGCAATATGCATGGAAGACTGCTTTCAAAACAAAGCATGGATTGTATGAATGGATGGTTATGCCTTTGGGCTTGACTAATGCTCCTGCTACTTTCATGATATTAATGAATGATGTACTCAGACCTTTTCTTGATGATTTTGTTATTGTGTACCTGGATGACATTCTGATTTTTAGTAAAACGTGGGAAGAACATTTAAAGCATGTTAAGCAGACACTGGATGTTTTGAAAAGAGAAAAACTTTATGTTAAACTCTCAAAATGTGAATTTGGAAAGACATCTATAAACTACTTGGGACATATAGTAAGGGGTGGTGAATTGAAAATAGATCCCTCTAAAGTGGCAGTCATTGTAAACTATCCTAAAGCCAAGTCTGCTACAGAAGTGAGAAGCTTCTTAGGAGCAGCAAAATATTGGAGGAAGTTCATTTCTAACTTTTCCTCAATTGCAGCTCCCTTACATGCTTTAACAGGATTGAACAAGGTGTTTCACTGGGGAGGCAAACATCAGAAAGCCTTTGACACCTTGAAACAAAAGATTAGTACAGCACCTGTACAAGCACTGCCTGATCTGCAAAGACCATTTGAGATCCAAATTGATGCCAGTGACTATGCCATGGGAGGAGTGTTGACACAGCACGGTAAACCCATATGTTATCATTCTAAGACTTTTAATCCTGCAATAGTTAACTATCCTACATATGATAAAGAATTGTATGCATTAGTTCAGGGTGTGAAAAAGTTGAAACATTACTTAATGGGCAAAGAGACAGTAATACATACTGATCATCAACCACTTCAATATTTGCACTCCCAAACTAAGTTGCAGCAATCAAGACATTACAGATGGATGGGTTTTCTACAACAGTTTCATTTAGTCATCAGATATAAAAATTGCATACATAGCAAAGTTGCAGACATGTTATCTAGACCCATTATAAATGCATCCACCATACTTAAGCATAATTATGTACTACATGAAAGCTACATTGAACAATATGCTCAAGATATGGACTTTAAAGATGTATATGCAAATTTGAGTCAAGGCAAAAGAGTAGAAGAATTGGATTATCATGTGAAGGACCGACTCTTATACCATTGTGGGAAACTCTGCATTCCATCAACTAAGAGGGTAAAGATAATTAGGGAAGCACACACTTCTCTGATATCAAGTCACTTTGGGGTAAGTAAAACAGTTGCACAACTGCAAAGGTTTTGTTATTGGCCGAAAATGAATGAGACAGTTTCTAGATATGTGAGAGGATGTACTATGTGTGCTAAAAGCAAGCCCAATAATTGAAAACTAGGCTTGTACACTCCATTGCTAGTTCCTTCTTACCCTTGGAAAAGTGTTTCCATGGATTTTGTTGGAGGATTGCCTAAATCTAGGAAAGGTCATGATTATCTATATGTTGTTGTGGATAGGTTCAACAAAATGTGTATTTTGATACCTTGTAATAAACAAATTATAGTTGAATGGACTGCAAAATTGTTCTTTGAACATGTATGGGTTCATTTTGGATTACCCACTTCTATTGTATCTGATCGAGACACCCGATTTGTGGGGAAGTTTTGGTCAAGTCTGTGGGAACTGATGGACACCAAATTGAAGAAAATCACAGCTTTTCATCCACAAACTGATGGCCAGACAGAAGTAGTTAACAGAACAGTGATCCAATTACTGAGAGGATATTGCAGCAAACATCCTAAGCTTTGAGATGAACATTTGTGTTATGTGTAGCATGCTTAAAACAGAGCAAAACATTCTTCTACACAGAGATCTCCTTTTGAGACCTGTTTTGGTTTCACACCAAGGTCTCCTTTGGATTTTGTCTTTGGTAAAGATACCATGGTTGATGGACACAATGATGTGGATAGGGAAATTAGGTTCATTGAACAAATCCAGGAGATCCACCAGGCAGTACAGGAACAGCTGGAAAAGAGCCAAGCCAAATACAAGGCTAGGCATGACAAGCATCAGATGGAGCATAGTTTTCAAGTTGGTGACCAGGTCTGGCTGTATATCAGTAAGGACAGGATGCAAGGTGAAGGTAAAAAGCTAAAGCCTATCAGGTATGGACCCTTTAGGATACTTGAGAAGATTGGTGAAAAAAATTTCGCCTTGATCTACCATCTTACATGCACATCTACTCAGTCGTAAATGCAGATTGCTTGAGATTGTTTGAACCTTCAATGATTGAGGACCCTGAAGAGCAGAGTCAATTTCCTTCCATCAATGACCTGCTACCTAAATATCTTAATGAATTGTAGGAAGACACCGTACTGGACAGGAAGGTGAGGACAACACGCAGGGGAGATGTGGAGTACCTCAGGATTGGGCTCAAAGGTTCAAAGCCAAGCAGTGAAAAGTGGATTGAGATTGGGCAAGTGAGAAAACAATACCCTCACTTAGTCGATGCTTGAAAACCAACCTTTGGTGATCCAACAGCTTTTTCAGTGGGAAGGTCGTGATCCAAATTGGATCCATGAAGAACAATCAAAAGAACCATGGCTGTATCAGGTCGGGGCAAACATCAAAGAATTCAAAGCAGCGATTGAAAACACCTCTAAACCAATGGCAGTTGGCAGCCAGTGTGGAACGATTAGGACCTCGGTCAAAGCGCGCTGACCGAGGCTCATGGAGACTGTGTGGGAGGCAAAATTAGCCCCTAGGAGGCCTAGATCGGGAAATGGAGGAGGTTTTTGATGCGTGATTAGTGCTTAGTGCTAATCGCGCATCGCTGGGCGAAAACCCTCGAAATGGGAAGCCCTGAGCGTCGGTCACATGGAAGAGCTGGGAACCGTGGGGAAAAGGCTAAAGCTAAAAGGTGGGACCCGCTCCGAAACCAACGGTATTGATCGGGGGCTCCTTGAGCGGTAAGCGGAATTGGTGAAATTGGAGCGATCCCACTCAACGCCCGACGCATGGCGAGCGGAGGAGAGAGAAAACCACCGCTCATCGCGTGCTAACGGTTGAGCAAGTCAACTGCACGAAATGAGCGGATGGCATTGGATCTGGGGGATCTAGATCTGATGGTTGACATCGCGCCCGATGACAAGACCGGATTTAATGAGGGAATAAGCCACAATTTAGAAGGATTTGAGGTCTGCTTTGACCGCCACGGTGGAGGAAGACTCATTCCACGACGTAACCAAAGAATTGAACCAACGAAGCAGGCTGGCGCAGTTACAGGAGGACATGTGGCCACTCCCTGTGAGCCTAATGATGACGCTGAACAGGGAACTCCAAGCGCAGCTGCAGTAGGTGATTCGACGAAGGAGGAAGAGGAATTGAATAGACATGGGAATGAATGGCTTTAAATCCATGAACAGAGAACAAAAGACACACAGAGAGAGGAATACAGAAGACAAGAAGCAAAGAAGACAGTGAAGCAAGAAAAGAAAGTAGTAAGAAGAGAGAGGGCCAAGCTGACCAAAGGCAGCGTCGAGCACCAGAAAGCTTGAGAGGTTCAAGCCATCCCGGAGAGGATCTATCAGACCAGAGAGGTCAAATGAGCTAGTAGGCAAAAGAGTCTGTGCACTCCAGTGGCTTGGGGAATCCAAGGACCACCCTGTCAAGCAAACATGTTTCAAGAGACTCATATTGAGTCCCTGCATTATAATTCTCTTCTTAAGACACAATGAAATAAGGCCACCACTGAGAGCTAGACCGGAGATGTAGCCATGGAGGATAGGGTGAACTCCTTATTAATTTCTTATGTTCTTGTATTTGCTTACTATATTTCTCTGTTGTCTTTCCATTTCAAGTGTCTGTGTATTTGCAATTTGATCGATCTGTTGCTTAAATAACATAGACACACACACCAGCATATGATTCTGTAAGACCTTTATTCAATAAATCTTTAACTAAGGTCACTCATAGGGTGATTATCAGATCAAGTCTCCTCTCTCTTTCTCTCTTAGAATAATCATAAACAACTACAACAAAATCCCTCATATAAAACGAGGATTTACTTCTAGGGAAAAAACCCTAAATTAACATAATTTCTACCATCATATCATCTGCCTAATGAACAACTTAGATTGACTACGAAATTACAATATTTTACAAGCTAATTTTTCATATATTTTTACCTCTGGGGGCACTACCCTCGAACCCCCACCTGGGGGGGGCTCATAAAATTTGTTGTCACCCCCCCTTGAACCCCCCTGATGGTAATTAAACAGGTGATGTCTTCTCCCCGTTAGTAAGATAGATTCAACACAACTGAAACAAAAAAAAAAATGTTTGAACAATTAGGAAGATAATCAAACTCCATACCCAACAATCTCCCACTTGGAGACTGATTGTATAAACTCCATCATTACTTCACTTGATGGACAATGACTACACTTGGACCTAGTTGTTTCTCATTTTTTCCACCATACTTGAAGACCAATTGAAACTGAGCAGAATCTTAGTTTCTCCCAGGTTACAACTTTTGTTAACATATCTGCAGGATTTTGTCTAGTGTGTATTTGTTCTAGCTTCAATTGTCCATCTTCCAACATTGACCATATGAAATGTTACTTGAGTTGTATATGTTTAGTCTTGGAATGAAATTTTGAGCTCTTTGCAAGATGAACGACACTTTGGTTTTCACTGTATAACATTTCCATCTCTTACTTTTTTCCCAATTCATCCATAAACCTTTGCAACAAAATCATTTCTTTACTAGCCTCGGTAGCAGTAACATACTTTTCTTCCATTGTTAAAAGTGCAACAATGTTTTTCGATTTTCAAACCCAACGGGAAGATTTTCCACCTACAGTAAACACATACCCTATGGTGCTCCTCATGTTATCTCTATCACCTTCCATATCTACATCAACATATCCCTTTAGATCAATGTTTAAACCGCCAAAGCATAAGGATTGATTTGTGGTACCTCTCAAATACTTGGGAATCCACTTCACTGCCATCCAATTCTCTTTTCCTGGATTATTCATATACCTGCTCACAACTCCCACTACATGTGCAATATCAGGCCTTATGCAAACCATTGCATACATTAAGCTTCCAATTGTTGATGCATATGGAACTTTACATATATAATCCATCTCTTCTTGAGCCTTGGGACACATCTCCTTACATAGTTGAAATGGCTAGCCAAAGGTGTACTAAGTGGTTTTTCATTTTGCATATTAAATATTTCCAAAACCTTTTCTATGTACTCACTCTCAAACAATGTTAATTTGTGATTTTTCTTGTCTCTAGTTATTTTCATACCAAGGATTTGTTTTGCAACACCCAAATCCTTCATTGGAAATGAATTTTCCAATTTTCCTTTGAGCACATTTTTTTCCTACATGTTAGACCCTACAACAAGCATTTCATCTATATACAATAACAATATAACATAGTTGCCATCATTTTTATTTTTAAGATAAACAAAATGGTTAGAGTGACATATAGTATAACCTTGTTCAAACATAAACCTGTCAAATTTTAGATACCACTGCCTTGGAGCTTGTTTTAAGCCATACAAGTAATTCTTCAATTTCCATACTAACTTCTCCTTCCCTTTGACCTCATACCCTTGTGGTTGTTGCATATATATTTCTTCCACCAAATCCCCATTGAGAAAGATTGTCTTTACATATAACTACTCAAGATGCAAATATTTTGTTGCCACTAGACTTAAAATAATTCTGATTGAATTCATTTTAGCAACAGGAGAAAAAATTTCATCAAAGTCTATACCTTTCTTTTGTGCAAACGCCTTCACCACAAGTCTAGCCTTATACCTCTGTTTACTTCCATCTTCTTCCTTCAACCTGTAAACCCATCTATTCTGCAATGTTATTTTACCTGCAGACAATTTGACTAAGTCCCAAGTATGGTTATGCATCAAGGAGTACATATATTCTTCCATGGATTTCTCCCACTTCTTCCTGGTTTCTATCTTCAAATCTTCTTCGTATCTTTCTGGTTCACCAGAATCAGTCAACAATACAAAATATAATGAAGGAGAGTATCGTTCAGGGGTTCTACTTATCCTGGTAAATCTTCTAAAATCTCTTTTAGGTGTTTGAGGTGCTTATTTCTATTGTGGTTTTTTTTTGTTGTGGATTTTGATCATTATGATTTTCAAGCACCTTTACCTTTTTTTTTATCTCATCAAGCACTACGTATTCTTTGTTTTGTTTTTACTATTTCTTTCCCTGAATTTAATCCTTATACAATACCTTTTCATTGAATATGACATCTCTACTCCTAATGATTTTGTGATTTTCATAATCATATAAGTGATAACCAAAATCATTTACACCATATCCAATAAAGTTACGTTTCTTTGATTTTTCCTCAAGCTTTGTTCTATTTTATTTATTGATGTGGACAAAGGCTTCACATCCAAAAGTATTTAAAAATGAGTAGTTTACCTTTTTACATGTCCATGCCTCCTCTAGAATACCACCATCCAAGGAAATTGAAGGCCATTTCTTTATTAGATAAATAACATTATCTACAACATCTACCCAAATTGTAAGGGCAATCCTACATGCAATCGCATGCACCTTGCACACTCCATGATTATATTGTTTGTCCTTTCTAACACACCATTTTCTTGTGGTGTTCTTGGAATTTTCTTCTCTCTATGACTTCAATGCTCTTAACAGTAGTTATCAAACTCTTTGTTGCAATATTCACCTCCATTGTCTGATATGAGACACTTCAACTTATTTCTTGTCTCGTTCTCAACCAAAGCTTTATATTTCTTGAAAGTATCAAATACATCAAATTTATTTCGAATACAATAAATCCATGTTTTCCTAGTTGCATCATCAATAAAAGTAACATAATAGTGAGAGACACCAAGATATGATACTGTAGCATAAAAACTATAGCTAAATAAAGAAAACTAATAGCTTGGAAACTTGGATGTGTTAGCCTCCTATTGCAATAGGTTTCATATTTCATGATTGACAGTGGAAGTGCCAAAAATGTTCATCTTTTTCATGCTGCAAAAGTTCCATTTTTGAAAGATTTCTCAGTTAAGGGAAGGCCAAACAGCCTAAGCTTGGCTTCCCTAGGTTTAAATTGATGTTGTAGAATAGAGAAGGAAAATCTGTCCAAACAGTTTAAGCTTGGCAGATTAGTAGCTAGGTAGAGAATGAAGGCACCCAACTGCTTAATCTGGGCCCTTGGAAGCAATAAGGGTAGTTTTTAGATAGGAGGGCAGTTAAAAAGAAAGAAGCAATCAGGGTTTGCAAGTCTAAGTGCACCCTTCCTGAAGTAACAAAAATGCTAGGTGTATTAGGCTGGGTAGGTAGCCTGGGGTTGCAGAAGCAAGATCATCTTCAGTCTTGGCCTTGACAAAGAAAGCTCATCTCATCAGTGGCAGAGGTAGCAAAGCAGTGTTTTGGTGGCAGAATTCTGGAAGCATGTCTAATTTCCCTTCACTCCCCCTAAAAAGTCTCTTACTAACATCCCCCTAAAGGACCTTGGGATCTGCCCGACAAGTCCTAGTCTTACTTCATTTATGTGAAACATCGAGGTAAATGTTGGCTTTCTTCAATGAAAAGAAGCCACATTAATTGTGTAAAATCACTTCTCACTCTCATTTACCCCTATGTCTAAGTTTTATTTTTGAAACTTAGCCTTCTGCTCTACTTTCACCTCATAAACTCACATTAACTCCTAATTCTACTATGTAGTTCCCTAATTATTTCCCCATCCCCATTTACTACTAAAATTATATGAAATCCCAAAAAAAAAAAAAAAATATTAAATACCCCCCCCCCCCCCCCCCTTGGCATTATAGCCATATGTTTTTAAGCCCGGGAAGTAGTAGTCCATTGGGGACTCCGATTAACCCTTCTGTCCTAAACTGGAGTTGGTCTGACATCTGGTCAGACTAACAACCATTCCCTTTAAATCCTAACCCCATAAAACTCATTTTCCACCCTTGTAAATATTTAACCCCCCTTGTATATAACCCAAAAACCCACTTTACTAAGGTTTCCCTACCCCCGCCAGATTAAACAATTAACGATAAAGCGCTGCAGGCCCCCTCCTTAACCTTCCGCGGTGTTAGCTGTACCGTCGACCGTCAGATCTGGCGCGCCCAAGATCTACGGTGGGCGGGTGTTTTCATGCCCTGACATGCCGAGGACATGCCGAGGGTTAGCGTCCGGGAGATCGGCGGTTTTCCCGTCGTACTCCCGCCATGCGTCACCTCCTCGGCTGTGGCGGAGCCCCCTCCTCCCAAACCACCCAGGCGCTAAAGCGGTGCGACAAAACCCAGATACCGCCCTCGCCTGCATGACATCAGCGCCACGTTTCACCACGCGTCACCTTCCTGCGCCCCGCTGCTGTACCATGTTTCCCGCCACCTCATCCCTCACCTCCCCTCACCCTGCCACCGTGTCAGCTGCCACATCACCCGTCAGTACCCGGGACCCGCCAAGGCCATCATGCTGACGTCATTCGGGAAAAACGCCAAAAGCGCCAAATAACTATTTTTGCATAAAAGCGCGCGAATGACCATTGTTTTTTCATTTCTATTGACCCGTTGGTTAAGTACTGGTTCTTCCTTGTTACTCTCTGCATTCCCAAAGCTAAAAATGTCCAGCTGAGCTGCCGCAGCCTGCAAATTCGACTTCATAGCCTACCTTCGCTCCAACTCATCCACTCTCGGCGCTGTTTGAACCAGGTATTTGTCATATCTTCCCCTTTTTTCGCTCATGTTCTTCATTTTATCCACTGCACATACTGTAAGCCTGCAGATTTCCCCAATTGGCAGCTCTGCCATGCTTAAATCTTCATTCAAAACCACTGGTAACCCTTCACTTCAGAAAAAGCCTCGTAAACCTTGTGCCCATTTACAATTTCACTGGCGAGTTCCGTTTAGAGCTCGGCCTCCAGGAAAAATCTCGCAGCAGCTCAGCATTGCCCTATTTTACCTTATTCCATTATTTAATTCAATCCACTGAAACTATAATTGTCCTCGGCCCCTTTTCATTTGTTCTTCATAGTCTCTAGCTCCAGAGAATTCACTAAGAGAAAGGAAGTTGACCCAAAACTCCGCAAAGTTGGTCTCTCACAGCATAAGCTCCCAAGCAGTCAAGCTACTGTTGCATTTGAGTTCAGTTCCACCTACTTCTGCTAGTTTTTGCAAGCAAGTTTGTTAGCCAGTTGTTGCATTAGTCCTCCTTTCAGCTCAAGCATTCAAAAGCTGTGTAATGGCCACTCCATCTGCTCTGAACATCACTCCCATGAACCCACCAAGTAAAGAGCTTGAGTCAATGGCCTTGGCTGACACAGATTACCTTATTCAAGACCTAGTTGGGAACAAGAATCATCTGCATACCTACTGCCAGCTGAGAAACAGTTTTTTAAACAACTCTGACATGTATGGCATATGGGAGTCCAATTTGCCACATTATTTCCTCCCCTCTGTCAATATTTTTCCTGAGATTATTCACCTGTGTGCTGCAAATTATGAGCCAAGTCAGAGGGCTGTTAAGTCTCCATCTGGGAGCGTACTTTTTTGCATCACTCCTGACTCCATCAACCAGATGTTGAATTTCAAGCAGACTCAGATACTATTGCCCTTCTCCATGAATAACTTGCTGGAAGAAGCCTCCTGGCTCCCTGGCCCCAAGATTGAAAGAATTGCTAAGACATTCATGAGGGCAGATTGCCAACCTAAGGAACCACCCCCATTCCTTTATGACCATTTCAATGAGGTAGGCAAGCTACTTGTAGACATGATATCCTATGTGTTAGGCTTCACAACAAGTGAACATGTAGATGAGACAGTGCTGGTTCTGTTGTCTTCATTCAGCCACGGACAACCTCCTGCTGTCAAGTATAATTATGCCAAGTTCATAGCAAATAAAATCCATGACCAGCTCATTAAGCTAGATAGGCAGGGAGTTTTCAAATATTCCTCATACATCTATCATTTGTTCATGTATTATCAGTCTGAAATCTTCCAGTGTCCCATCAAGAAATTGGATTCAAAGGTAGCAAGGAGATCTATTGTCTTTTGGTCATCAGTATTCCATCAAGTCCAGCATTCTCCTTACTCATATTGTGAGTTCATTGACCAGTTTGTTTATCCAGTCTCCTGCCTCTTAATGAAAGCTCCCCCTCCCAGAATAACTTATGAGATGCAGAAGATATTGCAGCTATCTAAGAACTACAAATTAGGTGATTGGTACCTATACTAGGATCACACTGTCATCAGAATCTATGGCTGCGAGCTTTGTCCTTACAGGCTCCCAAGATATGTACCAATGAGGCTGTTTGCCTGGGAATACTACTGGCAGCTTATCAATTTAGATTTGACTTATTTTCACAGCACCAAGAAGAAGGCTCAACTAAAATTTAAAGACCACCTAGGCCCCTTCATCATGAACAAGAAGGAAGGATCAACTTAAGTTGAAAAGAAGTTTCTGGTGGGTCCCTTATGACCCGCTTGGCTTTATTAATGCCAGAAGAGTCAAATATAGATTGACACCCTATGAACACTGCAAAATCCCACACATTGAAAAATATGCTAATCAAGATGCGTGGGCACAAGGCACTTTAGTTGAAGAATTCACTCAGGAGGAAATTTTGGAGCAAACTGCTAAAGATCTTGAAAAAACTCTTGACTTGGATTCTGCTGACCAGGTAACTTTCAAGCTGCCATACCAAGTTGAAGAGGGCACATCTACAGCTCCAGCTCTACAAGTTACCCAAGGAGCATCTACATCAGCAACAGGTACAGCTAAAGGTAAAGAGCCAATGGAGACAGAGCAAGAAATGGTCACAGAACAGCCTGTCACTTCAATGGAATACTCCCAAGAACAGGCCCCTCCACAACAAACACAGGCACCCCAAATGCCAGTTTTACAGACTCCTGTCAATGAAGAAAGAGGCAGAAAACGAGACCGAGAAGACTCCACACCTGCTAGTGGGTCTACACAGTAGCCCGAAGCTAAGAGGCAAAGAGTTGATCCTCCAATTGAGGAGGAGGTCAGTGAAGAGGTCGTAGAAAGCCCGAGAAGGGAAGCAAGCCAGCATACACCTACAAGCTCCTTTCAGCAAGAGCAAGACAGACAACACGGCATGGAGGTGTCTTCCTCCACACAACAAGGCAAGAGACCAGCTAGCATCAAAGCCAGCTTCAAAGAAATCAAAGCTCAAAATGAGCTATTAAGAGTGCAATTGTATGACCAATTTCTTAAGGCAACACCTGCCAAGCAGGAAAGGTTGATGGCAGCATATGATATCAAGCAAGAAAAGATGGTTCTTAGCCACTTCAAGCCCAAGGTTCAACAGCCACAGTCAGCTGCAGACTTTGTTAAGACAAGGTTAGAGGTCCTAGCCAAGGACATTCACCCCATGGATCAAATAGAGTTACATAAGAAAACAGGGGAGATGGTTTATGCCACCCTTGCAGAGAAGGCCACATTGGCCCATGAGTTGAAGGAATCTTTAAAGAATACAAACACTCAGCTTGACTTGGAAAGAATGTCCTCCACAACCAAGGACAACAGAATTAAAACATTGGAGGACATTATTATTGACTTAGGACATGATCCTAAGGATCCTAAGGGTGTGAGGGCCCTTATGAAGAAGAAAGATGATGATATTGTTGCATTAAAAAAGCGATTGAGGTTGCTTCCTACTGAGCACCCTCAAACAGGAGAACTGGTCAAAGAGAAAGAAGCTGAGGATACATTGGATTTGTTGATGCAATTGAACCAGAGAGTAATTGAGATGGAAGGAGAATTGGAGAGAGCACTACAAGAAAAGCAGGGAGAGTCGACCTCCCAGCCACCTCAAACAGTTCCAACTGTTGTTGTTGTTCCTCCTGCACCAGCAGCAGCGACCCCTCCAATTATTCCGGCAACCACAACAGCTACAGATGCTACAGCGGCAACAACAACAGCTCCTGACTCTAGCATGAGCATGGATGAATTGACAAAAGCTGTCAAGGAGCTAGAGCTGCAAGCAACAGAGATAAAAGAGGCCAAAGAAAAGCTGGCCAAACTGGAAGAAAAATATGATAAGTCCAAGATGACAGTGGCTGAGCAGACAAGGGAAATTAAGGCCCTGAAGGACAAAGTTAAAACCTTGGAGAAAGAGCTGTCATTGGACAAAACCCTGGCTGAAATAAAGAAGATTCTGTGGGCCAAAATTAATCAGTCAATCACCAACCAATGGAGGTCAATTCAGGCAATGTATGAACAGGTAGAACTAATTGGCCTTGCTCAGTTTGAAACTCAGAGAGCCAAAGCAGCATTAGGAAACATGCCTGAGCAGGCCAACAGAATGATCAATTTTCTAAATCATCAGACTAAGGAAGAGCTGGTAGCACTGCATATCATGAACATAATAGATGCCATATTGACAGCAAAGAGGGTGCTCACATTGAGAAGCTTTGTGCAAACTCTAGAAGCAAGATGTCAGGAAATACAAAGGGATGTAGACAATTTTGAAATAAATCTTGCAGCACTACAGACTAAAGGATTGCCCAGCCTACTGACCAGCGCTGGAAATTTATTGACACGTGACCAATATGCAACTAGGCTCAATAATTATGTCACAAATCAACTTACTGTTGCATCAAGTTCTCTAGCACAAGCAGGACCTCCTTCAGGACAGACTCTCTATGACAGGCTGGAAAACTTATTTTACATGGAACATGAAGTTAACCATCTGTTTGAGATGCCGCCCAACTATTACAAGTATACAGAGGCCGATGAGACACTTGTCAAAATACAAAAGCATCAGTTACCTCCCGAGGATTGGTGGCAGGCAATGCTGGCCATTTTGCCCAGGTAATTTCAGCTTTTGCCCCTTTTTGTTTATTTCAAAATCTCGGTCAGCTACAGGTCAGCAGCAAGCACCAGACAGGGCAGTTAAGGAGCACGCAGAGCAGGTTGGAGCAGTCACGAAGCAAAGAGCTGGGACGGCAAGCCTAAGAGCGCGGATTTTTGAAAGCGCAGTCCAGCCGACTCGAATGAACTCAAAGGTCAACATTCGCTGACAGAAAAGAACAGCTGTTACATTTGTCTTTATTTCAGCATTTACTTTCTCATCAACCGCTCCTTAGGAGTTGGTAAAGAAGTTATGAGCTATTAACTCATCATCTAGATATTTTTGTATCTAGTTTTTGTATATATACCACCCTCTGCATTGTAAAAAGGGTTGGTTGGTTGATAATCTTCATGAGAGACTCGCACTGTATATCTGATATGTTTCTCTTAATCAAAGATTGTTGAAAGCTTGGAGAATGGACTGTTTGATGTGTTGTTAATGGTTTCTGAAGGATGAATTTGGAATTCTTGTGCTGCAATATGAATCAATAAGTGTTCCTCACCTCTGTTATTTCAATTTCATATATCCTCAAGTTATAGAATGAAGGATTGGTTTAGAATTTGCTTGGCTGCACTCTATGCTCAGTTTTTGTGGCTTCTTAATGTTTTTCCTCTTGATTTAGGCATAAATATGAATTCTTTTATGGCTCATGTTTGATCTATTTCACATATGAATGACTGTTATCTAGGAATTCTTAGCTGCTCCTAGATAGGGCTCATTTATCTTCCCCCTGCTAACCTGAATGAGAGATTCTTAATTGCCTCTCATTCCTTAGCCTTTCAATCCATCTCTTTACCTTGAATGATTGTTTCATATGCAACTGTCTTGCTCCATTTTCCTCTCTTGTGACCAAGAAAACGCACCAGCAGTCTTACTCCATGACTCCATGCCCAATGGTTTGAAACTTATCACACTATGTTTTGCCTCTCTACTTGAAAGCATCCTCCTTCCCACCAAAACACAAAAAAAACCCCTTAAACCCAATAACTAGCCTAAAATCATCATCAACAAAGCTAAATCAGAAAGAGAGAGCCCTCTCTGATTGCAGGTGGGCTAGAACCTGCAGTCCAAAGATTGGTTTGTGGTTACCTCAGCCGTATCCTTTCAGGAGCTTAAGGACAACCTGAGTGATAACATAATGGCGACTCCACTGGGGACAATCCTCAGATAATTTCACAAATCAAGTTGGAAAGCTCCACTGGGAAAGAACCAGACCTTCAAAAGTTTCTTTCTCATTTTCTGGAGAAGGTCATCTGTTTCCTTCAGAACCATTTTTACAAGTTCAGTTCTGATCTGTGATGGTGGACAGAGATCAGGCACTCCAAAGTTGATCATCCACCTGGAGACTCCACTTTATTTTCAAACAAGACTCCACTGGAGGAACGAACCTGAAAAGGGAATGTCAGAATATTTTTGTTCAAAGACCAAAAGCTTCAAGTTTCAGAACACCACTACAGCCAATTAATCCCATTTCAAAGTAATAATAGTCAGACAGGATGACCGGGTGTGTGGAAGATGAATTTGAACAAGCTGTAAATGAATTCAGCAAGTTGTTATCAGAATATGAACTTGATGAAAAAAAATTTAGATTGGTGTTGTTAAAGGTCAAAGCAATACAACAGCCTCAAATCAAAATGTGTCTTCTTGATTTAGTTGTGGAAGAACATGAAAATGAGATTGAACTTTTGCATTCTCAAATCCAGTCATATGATTTTCACGATCCTAAAGAATTTTTTCAAAATCTTCCTTCTCCGGGTCATGAGGAAATTGTACTACCTTCTGACTTACAGATGGAGGATAATCAAGCTTTCAAATCTATTTTTGAGTCCAAGGTTATCTTCTTTTGTCCCCTTCTCTCATTTTTTTTATAATATATTATATATATATATATATATATATATATATATATATATATATATATATATATATATATATATATATATATATATATATATATATATATATATATATATATTTATATTTATATATATTTTTAAATGATTAAATTTTATATATTAATTAATTAAATGAAATAAATAAATTAATTAGATTAATTAATTTATATGAATTAATTAATAGATTTTACTTAAGTTATATTTAATTATACGCTTAATCAGATGGCTTAAGGTTATACGCCCAAACAAAAAGACACCAACCGTTGGAGCATGTCGTTTGACACCTAGTTTTTAATGATGTTGTGTGCGATCTTTTCGTCAGTGCAGGAGCGAAGAACCCTTTTGGCCACACAAAGAGCCGCTCTTCTCCATTTTTCATATCCAATGGAGCTCCACCACCCATTAGGTGGGTTTTGCGTAGGGCATGAGTTGTGATCCATGGATGCTCGGGGACTTGGTGTGCGCTGAGTCTCTTGGTGATGTCTCTGGAGAGCATACGTTGTATCAAGTCTTTAGCAGGGTCAAATATTGAGCGCCACCGATCACTTCAGAAATGAAGGTGCCCACGGATGATCGCCTCAAATCTTTCCAAAGTTGTCTTTCCCGCAAAAGGAACCTGTCCACTCAGCATTAAGTACAGGATCACCCCTGCGCTCCACACATCCACTTTCTCGTTGTAATGCTTCTCTCCTAACACCTCCGGTGCTACGTAATACAGAGTACCCACAAATCCTTGCATTAATCCTTCCCCTGGAGAGAAAGAACAAGCGTCCCCAAAGTCTGAAAGCTTGATTTCAGCGAGGGAATTTGAATTATTGGCAAAGAGAATGTTTTCGGGTTTTATATCTCGGTGGGCAATTCCCATGGAATGGCAGTAACTGATGGCCTCCATAAGCTTCTGCAGGATGGTGGCTGCCTCTTCTTCGGAGAAGGGTACTGTATCTTTCTTGCTATCGATTCTGTCGAACAGATCTCCACCAGAGCACATCTCCATTACCAGATGGACATATTCTTCGTCCTCATAAGCTGCATGCAGAGAAACTACAGCTAGGTGACTTGAAACATGCTGCATCATCCTGATTTCACTGTTGCAACATTCTTTGTTGAAAAAATTGTCGTGCAAGATATCTGATTTTCTGATGGTCTTGTAGTCACTCGACACCCCTTGGATTTGCCTGTCCGGCAGAGTGCTCCATTTCTTGAATTGGTATACCCACTGCTCAACTGATATACTTGTGTTCACAAAGCACATAACTGATTTCCGTACCCAAACTGTGGCATAGACTTCCGTCAGAGACTTTCCTGCACCATAGGGTAGCACGAGCACGCCCGACCTCGCTTTTCCTTTTACGAACATCTTGTCAACGCTCCATTTTTGATAAGGCTGAAGCACCACCTTGGGGTTGAGCTTTATGTCCAGAGTGGGGCAAGTAGTATCGTTCTTGTAGTCGTATTCTTCAACAAGAGGATAACTGATTTCTCTGCACTTTTGCCTCACTTGCACCAATTTAGTCAAATCCTTCCGGAGACTCTTAGCACTCAGTTGAGCTTCTACGCCACTTTTGACATCAAGCTGTCTGAGAATGGTGGAAACATCGCATGTTGTGTCACCCTCTAGAATCACACTGCCTTCCTTCAAGTACAGTTTCAGTTTCCCCACGTTTACAGTGTTTCTCTGAATTGATCTAATAACATCCTCGGGAAGCTCGCTTTTGCATAGCAGATTGAGGACCTTCATGATCATTCTTGAATCCAACCCCGCGGAAGCCGTGCCATACAAAGACGTGCTCGTGATTCCATATTCATGAAATTGTTGCAGCCTACTCTCCAGCTCTGCAATCGCTATGCAAAATTCATAGGCCGACTTGTAGAATTCGAAGGAAGTTTCAAGAAAAATTGTCGCCTCAGAGCACACCCACAGAGACCTCTTATCATTGTGAGGCTTGAGATCTGTGGACACATCTCCGAGGTTTTTGACAATTTTAAATCCAATTCATCATGTATTATATCTTCTTTTATATATTCTACATGTTTAAGTGTTGTATTTTCAATGACTTCATCCTCTTTGACATAAATATCAGCTTCATTGGAATAATTATCATCATTATGGACAAAATCTTCTTCTTTTTCTTCTTCCTCATTTTTCTCTTCACCATCTTCCTTATTATTGATTTTCTTTCGACATTCTTTAACTTATGCAATTCATTTCTCTAATGGCTGAAATACTTCTTGAATTTCACTAAAATTTTCAATGCATTCAGGATGTGAACGTAATGACACATTTTGTGTCGAACAACGTTCAAAGACTCGCATAATTATATCGTGTGCCATGGCTCTGATACCACTGTAGCATAAAAACTATAGATGAAGCAATAAAACTAATAGCTTGGAAACTTGGATGTAAAAAATACACACAGGTATTTAAAATAATAATTTATTAATATTTATAAAATGTATATGTTGATATGAATGTTTACAATGAGGCACTGCTTTTATCCCTCAACAGGTGACCTTTCGTGAATGGGCATGTCTTTTAGACATGCCTTTTCACTTAACTTAATGACTATTTAACCTAACTAATATTTGATTATTTAATATTAATATTTATTTTATTTATTTAATTGTTATGAATTATATTCATAACAGATACCTGAGAAAGTCCCCATACATCTATATGCACAAGCTTTAATTTTTCACTCTTCTTCTCCTTCCTAACTCTGATAAATATAACTCTCTTATGTTTTCCATAAACACAATTTTCATAAAAATCTAAATCAACACACTTCAAACCTAGCAAAAAATTTCTTGAGTGAATAATTTACATCTCCTTCTCACTCATGTGCTCAAGCCTATGATGCCAGAGTGTCATATCTACTCCTGTGGAGGTTAAAGCATTAATAGAATTAGAAATACTATCACATAAATACAATGTACTAACATTTTCTCCTTTTTCCATTACCAGGGCTCCTTTAGTGACCTTCCAGGTTTTGTCTGTAAACGTAGTTACACAATCTTCACCTCCCAACTACCCTGTTGAAATTAGATTTTTCTTCAGATATGGAACACGCCTTACCCCCTTCAATAGCCATTGGTTTCCATTCTATTGATTTATAAAAGTGGTACTCATTCCAACAATTTTACAGGTTTTATCATCACCTAGACAAACCTATCCAAAATTTTCTTGAACATAATCATGAAAATGTTTCCTATTAAGTGTGGCATTGAATGAGGCCCCTGAATCTACCACCTATGCATCAATAATATTCTCTAATGAAAGAATAAAATAATCTTGCAACATATCACCTGCCACATTCGCTTCATGATTGTTCTCTTGTTTTCCATCTCCTTCTTTTCCCTTCCGAGATTTACAGTCTTTCTTCAGGTGTCCTTTCTTCCCACATTTTTCTAGCACATTATCCCTTATATGGATTTGAATTTTCCTTTTCTTGACTTACTGCGATTTCTTGGGCTCCTTCCTCTTTCCATTTTTCTTCCCCTAGTCTCTACAGTCAAAGCATTACCTGATGTCTCACTAGAGATTTTCCATTGCATTTCCTCGCTAAGGATGGCACCAACAACATCATCAAACTTTAAAGTACTAATCTAGATACAGAGTTATTAATAGCAATAACCATGCTATTCCAAATTTCTAGCAATGACCACAAAAATAACATAGCCCTAACTTTGTCATCAAAATTTACCCCTACATAACTTAACTCATTGATAACTGTGTTAAATTCATTTAAATGATTAGCAACAGACCCACCTTCTGACATCTTCCTATTAAATAGATGCTTCATAAGAAATAGCTTATTTGAGGCTGAGGTTTTTTCAAATATTTTGGCCAATTCCATCATTAAACCTTATATTGTTGTTTCCTTTGAAATGTTGAATACCACCAGTGCTGCCAGACCGAGCCATATTGTTCCTAGTTCCTTTCTGTTGAGAATCTCCCATTATGTGTCTGTCATCCTCGTTGGCTTCTTTTATTTTCCTCTCAATGGTAGGTACATATATTTATGATACAAATAATCTTCCATTTACATCTTCCACAGCTAGTAGTTTTGACCATTAAATTTCTCGACCCTAAACCTATCATATTTCGTCGTTGCTCCCACTTGAACCAGGAACCCTTCTCTCCTGTGAGTTTAGCAACCAAAAAAACCTTTAGCTCTGGTACCAGTTGTTATAAATTAACTAACAGAGCAATGAAATACAAAAAATATTGCGAAAACACAAATAAAAAAATGTATTAAAAAAGAGAGACACAGATATACATGGTTCAACCAATTTGGGCTATGTCCACAGAGAAACAGCCAGTACTTCCTTTTTTATTATCTAACAAAATGAAGAGATACAACCTACAACAAATCTATTGTAATTTCTTCTTCTCTCTTAGACAGTCTCCTCTCTATATCTCGCTCAGAATAATCATTCACAGCCACAATACAATTCCCTCATATAAACCAAGGGTTTCCTCTAAGGAAAAAAAACCCTTAATTAACATAACTTCTACCGTAAGATCATTTTCCAAATGAACGACCTAGATTGACTACGAAATTACAATATTTTACACGGCAAATTTTAATATATTTTTAGGGGGGAGAGGGGCTCATAAAATTCTTCGTCGCCCCCCTTGGACCCCCCTAAAGGAAATTAAATGGGCAGCGTTGCCACCCCATTAGGAACATGGATCAAACATGGCTGAAACAAAAAACCTTTGAACAATCAGGAAGATAACTAGGCTCCACACCCAATAGTGGCACCCTTAACTAATGAGAAGACACTTTAAGGTAAAAACAAATCATGTTAGTCTTAAATACTTTTTGGAACAAATATTACCTTCAGAAGAGAAACAAAAATGGGTCACTAAGATGTTGGGTCATGACTTTGAAATCATCTACAAAAAAGGGAAGAAAAATTTTGTTGCAAATGCACTCTCAAGAAAGGATGACGATGTAGAAGCATTTCTCTATGCCATTTATATTATCCAACCTGACTAGATAACTGAAGCAAGGGAGGAATGGAAGAATGACGAAGAGGTTTTTGGATATTCATTCAAAATTTGAAACATGAGACCAGTACATCTGATACCTTTATCTAGAAAAATGACTCATTATGGTACAAAGATCTCTTATATCTATGTAAGAATTTCCAACTCAAACAAAATATTCTTTTGGGATTGCACACCTATCCTTTAAGAGGGCACTCAATATTTTTAAAAAACTACCATAGGGATAAGAAGGATTTTTTTTGTGATGGACTTAAATATAATATTCAGAAGTTTGTGGCAGAATATTTGGTTTTCCAAAAAAATAAAGTTGAGACAATTAAGACCCTAAGTTTGTTACAACCTTTAGTCATTCCAGGTCAGCATTAGGAGAAGGACTCAATGGATTTTATCACAGAGTTGCCCAATTCCAAAGGAAAGAGTATCATGATGGTGGTAGTTGATAGAATTAACAAGTATGAACACTTTTGTGCATTATCTCATTGTTTTAAAGTCAGTTCAATTGCTACTGCATTTATGGAAACAATTCAAAAGCTACATGGAAACCCAAAGATTATTGTAAGTGACAGAGGTCCCATTTTCACTATAAATTTTTGTAAGAAATTATTTTCTTGTCTTGGTACTCAATTAGCTCCTAGCTCATCTTATCATCCTCAATCTAATGGGAAAACTCATATAGTGAACAAATGTTTGGAAGGATACCTTCGTTTCTTTGTATTTGATAAACAAACACAATGGGTCAAGTGGTTACCTCTAGTTGAATGGTGGCACTTTATGGATATCATCCACCATCCATCACATCATATTTAAGATAAAATTTAAAGGTACAAGAAGTGGAAGATCACATCAAGCATCAACAACAAGTTCTCCAACTATTAAAGGATAACCTCACTCTAGCACAAAATCGAATGAAGAAACAAGTAGATCAACATCGCAATGAAAGAAGTTTTCATGTAGGTGACTAGGTATTTTTACAGATACAACCATACAAACAAATGTCCCTCAGGCAAGCTAAGAGGGATAATAAATTATCACCCAAGTCCTATGGTCCTTACAAGGTGTTGCAAAAGATTGGTACTATGGAATACAAATTGGAGTTGCCTACATCTTCCCAAGTAAAACCAATTTTCCATGTTTCATGCTTAGAAAAGGTTATCAGTGAGAAGCTCCCAGTTCAAGCAATATTTCCAGAGCTTGACGAGGAAGGAAAAATTATATTCGAGCTTGAATTAGTCACATAAACAAGAACCTGACAACTACATAATCGATAAATTTCAATGTATCTCATTAAGTGGAGGAACTTACCCACTGAAGATTCCAAATGGGAGGATGGTAATTCTATATAGAAGCATCCAAAACTACTCAAGTGTTGAGGAAAACAATTTTTTTGAAGGAGTGGGGCATGTTAAGTTCCTCTAATATCAATGTATCCCCCTTATTTTTATTGTTATTTGTAGCCCCCTTATTGTTATTGTTAGTGTAGCCCCCTTATTTTTATTGTTGTGCCCATGTAGCCCCCATATTGTTATTGTTAGGTCACATAAAAGCCCACTATTATTATTATGTTGGCATTTTTGTGTTGGAAGTAGTTTCATTAAGGTCATGGTCATGGTTATATTTGTCATATGCATGTGTGATGGTTGGAATTGATGTATTGACAATGGGATGGTTGTGTTGGCATTGATGTCAACTCTTGAGGTCATGCACTTATGTCAACTTCGTGATGATGTAGTTGATGGACTAAGGTGTGTGTCAGTATGTGTTAGCATTGATGGACATGTCATTATGGTTTTCTAATGTTTCTTCAGGTAGATGAGGCTTCTATATGTTGATCATGTATATCTACATGTGATGGAGATGGATCATGGCACACTAGTTGAGTTGTCAACTGCCTCTTCATTTAGGTCTTCATGCTTGTTCTCATGGAGATGACTTGTTGTACTATGATGGCCTTATGTTTGAAGATGGAGATGTGCTAAAAAGGTGTTTACAAGTCTGACATAGGTGTTTATAGGTCTGACAAAGGTGTTACAGCTTGTTCATAGGTCTGATGGAGAGTGGAGGACTTGTTCGAACACTTGCCAACCTTGTTCGTTGGCTCTTCTAGGTCAACTTGGTAGTGACACATCCTTTTCCAAAGGTGTCGGAGGCCATGTTAGAGATCTAGAGGCATGTATAGATGCATGAGAAGAGGATGCAATACATGACAGAGGTCCTGAGTGTAGGTTTTAACCTCGTACAAAAATTACCTGCATACGAATTCTAAAAACAGAAAATACACGATGGCGAGATCATAACACATTAAATAAATATACACATAGATTTTCCCCTGGATCCCAAAACCGAGACTACTAGATTGATTTTTCATTATGTTCCTTTCAATGTTACAATACATATATATACATGTTGAAGCATCCATAAACGCCAACCCATTAACCCTGGATTAGAACATAATCATAGTTCTCTTGAATGGATCTACATAATACCATGGACCGAAAAACCACTGCACCCAAAACCATGTGAGAAATCCATGCACAAAACCATAGGTGATATAGGGTCCAAAAAAGAAAAAAAAAATCCCAGGGCGATGCCCCTTGGACCCCATGCAGGGGAGACCCTTGCATACCCCTTGACAAGGGGGCTTTTGCCCCCCCTGTGACCCCCCTGTGACCCCCCTGCTAGTCGTGGAAAGAATATAACACAACCCAACACTGAGCTGAAGGACTAATGGTTTTCCAAAGTTTTATCCCAAGTCACATGCACAAAGGCCTATGGGAGAAGTTGGAATGCTCCAGTTGCATGGAGATAGCCTATGGAAGTGGTTATAGCCCCATTCGAGTTCAGATAGTGTCAAGGGTGCGACTAAGGGTCTTCAGGCCATTTCCTCTACATTCCTCTTGTTGTTTGGAAGGAAATTAGCTTGGAAGTTCCCATAGCCTTCTAGAATTGTTTGAAAAAATCAAGAATGGTTTGAAAAGGTCCTCTCATGATGTGAATGCATTTAGTGCACTAGTAGTGGCCTTAGTGGATTTATTTGGTCTAATGTGTGCACTCTTGATCCTAACCCCAAGCTCAAATTCACCTTATAGGTTTTACATACTTGATCTTGGAGCTATGTGATGGTTGATTGTGAGTTGATGGAGTTACATGTTGAGTGTCTGTGTGGAGAGAAGGCAGAATAGTGAGATTATGCTTCAGATCTTGAGTAGAGTCTAGATGCTTCAATCCTCTCATACTTTTTTTACAGGAGATGTTGATGCATGTAGCACATAGCCATGTGTCTTATGATATCATTTGTATTATGCATAATTTTATTGTTGTGAGGGTTTTACAGTATTCACATTTGTGTGGCCACAGATTACTATTGGAAGCACATATTTTGTGCATTTTTTTTTTTAATTACTGATGAGATCTTGTTGTTAAGAGAATGTATGTAGAGTTTAATCCTTGGTGAGCATAGTATCTTGGGATCTAGTTTGAAAATACATGAAAGTAGGTCCACATAGTGGTAGAGAAGAAATGACTTCATGAAAGAGGAGCAGGGATAGCAAAGCTTCAAGGAATGGAACAAGTTTCTCAATCCAATGGTGGTTAGATAGTCCAATGGTATTTGGGTAAGGATCAACTGATCGTGGTGGCCTTTAGTGGATGGTAGCCCAGCGAGATCCATAGAGAACAAAATCTTCTGAGATGATCAGTAGTATCAAGTCTCCTAGCTAATCGGTGTTGGAATTATGTGTATGAGTTCAAGTCTCCATATTGATGGGATTCAGCAAGCTATGTAAAAGACCAATTGCTTAACTAATATAAATTCAGAGCAGAGAAGCAGTGGCAAGGGTGATTTTTCTCCTAGAAGGGTTTCCACCATAAATATTGCGTCTCATGTGTGATTGATGTGATTGTGTGCATGTTTATTATATTGCTACTTATGGTTTCAGTTTTGTTATGTGATGCACATGTTTAATGAGTACCTAATAACTTATGTGTGATTTAATAATTGGGAAGTAATAAAAGGAAGTTTTTGGTAATAATTCAAACTATTGATTCACCCCTCCCCACTTAGTAGTGCTCAAAGTTTCCAACAATTGGTATCAGAGTGGGGCTCTTGGCTGCAGCATGATCGCTGGAGAGTAGATCTAAGGTTTGTTGGCAGAAATTGATTTTTTTTTAAATGGTTGTCCTCACTATTGTAGATTACAAGGTGTTGATGGTGTTGGCCCCACCAACATGTCAGGAGAAGTCCCAACTAGACCTTAGACCGTTTGGAGTAGGAGTCCCAGCTTGTGGGTAGTATAGCTATGCCTGGACTGTGATAACACGCAGAGGTAAGCAAGATATCCTTGTCGGAAGCAAGTGTGTGACCTTGCCATGAGTCAAGAGAGACGAATGGGGAGGTTCTAACACATGGAAGGGGAAAAGAAGTGTAGCCCTTAGAAACCTATAATAGTACACAGCCTGAAAGGAACACAAGAGTTGAGTGACATCACAAAATAGAAAGAAGAATAGTCGACAATCCAAAGTGATGAGTTAAACCAACAACACACTTTAATAAGATTCATACAATCACATACGGAATAGTCCATACACAAATTCGTAAGTTAAAACTACATACATTGCTAAAGTAACCAGAATAGTAGAACTACAATAACAACATATGCATGAAACGTGCTAGCTCTATTATATTATATAAAGTGAAAGTTACATCCATGCATAAAACCATGACAGCTACTAGCCCCAATAGTGGAACATTATAGTCAACACCTCCTACTCCTCCAAAGAGATGTACTCACTCTACACTATGGAGAAGCCAAGGCTCATCACAATACTCTCCAAGCCCTCTCTAAGCAATGACTAGCAAAATATTGGCTCCCAAAATCCTATTCTATGAGTTATGAGGTTCTATTTATAACAAAGGGTGGGGTGACCCTTGATATTCCCCTTTGTGACTCTTGGACTACCCTCATTACTCTTCAAATTCATTACATAACTCTTTACATTAAATATGATTGTTTGTATTCCACTAATGACACTTGGAATTTTACTTTAAATCATGTTTAAAAAATGATAAATTTTCCCCATAAACCCAGGTGGGACAAAATTAGTTTGAGTTAGTCAGAAAAGATAACACTAAGACTCGAACATTTGTAGAAATACCAACTCATCAACCTCCTCTCCATGATCCTCAGTGATGAACTGATGCCATGCTTGGTAGTGTGCAATGGTGTCTGTGTACTCTTTGATGGTGTCTTTCTAGAAACTAACTCTTGCCTTCATTGCTTCCAGTATATTGATTTGGAACTTCTGTCCAACCCGTCCTATAACATGGCCATTTTAGTCTTGAAAAAGGTTAGACCGACGATGTACATCTGCATGTTATCTATGCTGACTTGCAAATATGCATTGATGGTCGTGAGCATCAAATGATAAAAGTACGTATCGAGCTCCAGTCTAATTGGTTCTTCTCTTTGGCCTCGATGATTGTACCAATCGATGGGGTGCCATACTTTCTCACAACGACATCACAACTCTTATACAACCGTGTATACAAAGCCTAAACACTGGTGATGAGCGGCAGGAGTTCCTCGGAGTTCTAGATCAAGCCCTGGATGTGTGCTTTGTCCAACTCTACCTGCAGCTTCATCATCTTGTGAAAGTGAAGCGGGGATCCCTTGTACCTCATTGTCCATATCTGTACATGATCAACTGTAGCATGTATATCTGTGAGCATTCGCGCTATTTTGGTGCAGCATTGTTGATGACCACGTAGATGGACAACTACCTTGTGCATAGTGATGAACCTGTCATAGAGTCTCTGTGTGACTATCTCAAGATCTGATACTTCAGCAAATATGGATTTCTTCATCTCTACTCTAGAAGATCCTGATGATTGTTCCTCTCTTTTCCTAGCTACTTGCAACGCCTTATCCATGCGCTCATTTTCTACTATCAAGAAATTAACACTCGAGATCGTGGATTTGACATAAGCTTTTGTAGCATCGGCCAAGGTGGCTGGATGTCTTCGTACATCTAACAAAATCATTCGTTCTTCAAAGTGCGCAGGTGATGCATGCTCATCTAGGGTGCGTGCTCTACGTGCTTGTACAACTATGTTATGTGACTCATCAAAGGCTATGTTGTACACCTCTATTCCTAAATGGTCCTCAAGGAGAATGGTATCCCCTTGTTCACTTGGGACTTTCTCTACAGTTGGAGCTAGTGAATCCTGTTAAGTGACCTCGGTTTTTTTTGGCATGAGGTCAGTATCTTGATCCTATTCTGGCTACTCCATATCCATGTCCATCTGTTCTATTTTGGTTCATCCTATGGAGCAAGTTCTTGTTCCTACAGCTGCTCAACCTCTTCCTCATTTGTTTTTGGTTCAGAGTCTTCAACCTGTATCAGCGTAGTTTTCACTTTCTGTGTTCCTTGCACTTCCTCATGTTCCTATTCATGTTCCTCTTCACACTCATGCTACACTTCCTTCTCTCTTTTGCACAATTTTTGTTCTTCTTTGAGCTTCTGCTAGACTTCCTGCAACTTCCTCTCTGCATCTTTCAACTTTTTTTCTCTCTCTCTTTATTTGTGTTATCCTCCTATCGTATTGTCACCTCTTTGCATCTATCTCAAAAGATACCTTTTCCACAAGTGGGCCTTCCTTAAACTTGTATTTTTTCTCCGTCTCTATGATCTTGGCAATCTTCCTCTTGCCTTTGTCTTGCACAAGTTTTATCCTTACTGCTCCCGGAGGTGTTTCTGCCTTGAGTGCTACTAGCCACTCTACTACCATGTTGACCGATTTAGTGAGCCTATAGGAGTTATAACAATATATCCATGGGTCTTCCTCTGGCCAATGACACACCCCGTGGATCCAAGAATAGTACACTCTCTCACAGTGGTCCCTGCATAAACCATGTGGATTGTATGAATTGAAACTCTTGGTGTTGAACTTAAACTTATTGAAGTCTTCAACCTCAACATCTGCTTCTTTCAAACTCCTAGTCACGTACATCCCAATTCGCACAGGAAGCATATGTCATGGTGCCTTCTTCTTCCTATGTAATCTAGCTGATAACCCTATCAAGATGTGGTATGCAACCTCCTACATCACCAGCTTGTCCATGGCAAACCACAACAACACATGTGGAGATTTCTCCATGTTGTACATCCTAATGAAGGTGCCCTCGGGTGAAGCGTACCAATCTGCAATTTTCATCAATGCCTCCATTGTTGCCTGGGACATGCAGGGCGAATCTTGTTCAAAGATCGTCGTGTATAGAGGAGAGATGAAATGGTAATATATTCTAGCCATTACTCCACAGTAGTTGTTGTTTGAGAGAAACTTGCAATATACGTTCACAACACTCCCTGGAGGTGTCCATGCCCAACCCATGCCAGGAAACTGTCAACAGACATAGATTACATCAAGCAAGTAGGCAGACATGAATAATATTGCTTACTAATCCTTGGGAAGACTTTGGGCATTGGATACATGCACTTTAAACTGGAGAGCCAACATGTCGGACTAGTTGAAAGGTTTTCCTTCACTTGCCAGCTAATCCAACATAGCAACCCAACTCTGCGGGAAGGTCTTTGTACTCCCTTGGCCATACAAGTGGCATGCGAAGATGACCAAGAACTGGTATGCCTTCCTGAGTGTCTTCGTCCTATATATCTAGTTGGGTGTCATCCTAAACTTTGTTGGCTCCCTTACCCAATGCTTCAAAATGTCTCTTGTGTTCGTGTTGTTGTTGGGGGTGTAGAAAGGTACATCCATCCTTCTTACCAGCAATGGAAAATGATACATCTGCTGATAATATTCTATCCCGGAGGAAGCAAGCTTTGCTCCACTGACACTGCTAAGTGTCATTATCTCAGGATCAGTGTGTGAGATAATCCAGTGGATCACATATGCGCATGGGAACACGGGAAACCTACATGCAACCTTGTATAATTCTAACTTATGGATGTTCACATAGACTTTTCAGTCCTCTAGATTCTCCTCAAATCTGCCTGAGAAAATAATATTGATGTCTTGCCATGTGATCTTGATGTCCTTCTCAATGAAAAGGTGTGTGTCTGTGTACACGGGAAAGCTCATAGACCCCTATTCAACCACATCCCCAGTACTTCTTTCAACTGTGTCTTTTGATCCAGCTCTCTTAGAGGCCATGATACCTATATTACTGAGAAGCTTCTAAAAAAATTGTGATACTTGGAGACAGAGAAGACACTCATGGCGAGACAATGTCAGCTAAAACATCAAACAACTCGAGAAACATTCGGGAAACAAACTGGTGACTGCTAGGCAAGATTGTACAACATTGACTTCGGGAAGCTGGGAGACTATCAACTGGAACTGCGCATTGTGCAGTCCCAGCTGCCAGTGAGGCTAAGTGTTGGCTGGAATTACGCAATGCACAATCCAGTGAGGCTGACTGCTGACTGAAACTGCACAATGCACAGAACAATCAAGCTGGGTTGTTGGTTGGAACTGCGCATTGCGCAGTTCGAGTGTGCAGCACTGGGCACTTTCTCCCAAGATTGCGTAAAACACAGCTGGGAGACAGTGTGGGGAGCCTCTACACTATTCCTGGTGATATGGATTTAAACAGGAATGCAAAAAAATACAGATATAACCATAAATACAAAGATGCAGTAGAAATAACACTTCATTTCATTAATATCAAATACTGAAATATGCTTACAAACAGAATGGAAATAAGACTAGCTCGGGCGATGGCAGCTTATCTCTGAGAAGAGATGTGGAAGCTACATGCCTCTGAACTGTGTTACAATGATGCTTGAAGGCCTATTTATTGTTTAGAAACAATGAAAAACCCTAAACATCCAAAAACCTAACCCTAGGAGATGAAGCACCAAACTATGGGCCCCGTTTGGGTAAATTGGGACATTAACTTCCTGGGGTCATAACTTTGCCATACAATCACTGTTTGATGTGCACAATACCTCGTTAGAAAGATCCATCCGAGAACTACAACTCTTGAGTGAAAAACATCAATCTATGACCCATATTGCTCCCATTTTTCCCAAAAAACGTCGTTTAGGGCCTCAAAACGGCTCTGGAAGTTCAAGACTCAAAAAACTGCCAAAAATAGTAAATTGTGCTACAAATAAGGAAACTAAAAAATTGAAAGAAACAATGGTGGGGGTCCAAGTGGAATAAGTGGGTGGCCACCAATATCCACCTGGATCATTCCTCCCCCCTTAGGAAGCAATGGTCCCCATTGCATTGAGTTCCTCCATGAGATGAGGAAACTTCTGTTGAACTTGGTCCCTAATGAGCCACTTGCCCTGGTGAAGGAATTGGCCTGCTTTGACAACTCAATATAGTTGGATCTTTTGATGTCGGGTGTTCTTGATTTGTGTGTCAATGATCCGATCAGTTGTGGCTTGCTCCATGCAATCTGGATTTAACTCTGTAGGTGTGAGTTGTTCTGCAATGTCTGATGTGTCCAGTAATGGTGGGAAGTATGGTCGACGATGGTCCACATTGAACATTGGGTGCAAGCCAAGGAATGGGGGAATGTTGAGCTCAAATGCATTGTTTCCCATAGCCTTGGTAATGGTGTAAGGACCATATCGAAGTGGTCTGAGTTTCCGATAGGCTCCGGTAAGGTGTTCCTTCTGCAAATGCAACCAGACTTTTTCGTCCACCTGAAACCTGTGTGGCACCCGATGTTGATCATGTCGCTGCTTGTACTTGGTATTTGATCTATCCATAATGTCATGGACCTGTTGGCAGATATGTTGGATGTGCTCAATGAAGCTATTTGCCTTATCAGCTTCTGACTGGACATGAGCCGAATCTGCCTGAGTAGCTACAAATGGTATGGCCACATCAATGGGACATAATGGTTGGAATCCCAAGTCCACCTAAAAAGGGTTATGGCCAGTAAAGTTGTGGAGAGCCCAGTTATAGCTGTGCTATACATAGGGAAGGCTCTCATTCCATGTGCGTGGATTCTTTGAGTTGTACATGCGCAGAATGTGTACGATCGTCTTGTTGACGACCTCTGTCTAGCCATCAGTTTGGAGATGGAAAGTTGTGGGTTTAGTGAGCTTGGTGTCCAGCATCGACCAAAGACTGGACCAAAATGTATTGAGGAACCTGTTTTCCCAATCTGAGATGATAGACTGTGGGATCCCAAAGTGTACCCACACTCGTTCAAAGAAGAGTTTATCAGTGGCTTTTGTTGTGATATTCTTCTTGCATGCTGCCATAATGGCCATCTTCAAGAATCTGTCAACGACCACAAAAACACAGTCATTGCCATGCTTAGTAGAAGGAAGGCCCAACATTTAATCCATGGAGATGGATTCCCAAGGTTGACTAGGGGTAGGCAGCGGAGTATAGAAGCCTTGCTTCTTGATGGTCGGTTTGGCAATGGCGCAAGCAATTCAGGATGATGTACTTCCAGACATCTTGTCAAAGATTCGTCCAATAGACATACTTATGCAGTACTGCCACTATTTTCTCGACCCCGAAATGCCCAGCGGCCCGACTATAGTGCGCTTCCAAAATCATCTTGGCTCGCTCGCTTGAAGGAACACAAAGTTGTCCCAAGTGGCATAGCAGGGCATCCTAGAGGTGAAAATATGGAACTTGCTAACCCTCCAAGAGCATCTAGTATGTGTGGCCAAATTCTAGGTTTCTTTTGTAGAGAAGTGGCCAATCAGAAGTCTCATGCCAAAAAGAGTTGAGCACGGTGGTTAACGCCATGATCGGTGGTCGACTGAGGCAGTCTGTAACATTAGTGGTGCTACCCTTCTTATACTTGATATTCAAATGGAACTGTTGCAGGTATGTAGACCACTTTTGATGGCCATAATTATGCAACTTCCTGAACGTCTATATGAACTATAGGGGTCGGTGGTCTGTGTGGATGATCGTTTCCTTCCCAAAAATGTAATGCTTCCATTATCGACGGGCCTGCACAATGGAATACATCTCTTTGTCATAAGTGGGATACTTTTGGACTGTGTCTGAAAGTGTCTCACTGTGATATGCCACTGGATGCCCCTGTTGAGTAAGGACTACCCCAATAGCATAGTCAGAGGCATCTGTCTCGATCTCAAATGGTTGTTACAAGTCTGGTAAAGTGAGCATTGGTGTAGAAAAGAGGCGATGTTTCAACTTTGTGAATGCCTTCTATTGAGATTCAGAACAAAAGAATTTTTCTTTCGCTCCTCCCTTGGTGACTTGACTCAAGGGCCAAGTGATATGAGAGAATCCCAACACAAACCTACGGTAGAAATTGGCAAGACCCAGAAGTCTACAGAGCTCTGTCAGAGTGGTTGGGGCTGGCCAATCCCGAATGACTTGTATCTTGGCTGGATCCACATGCACCCCTCGTTCATCAATAATGTATCCCAGATACTGAACCTGGGTCATGCCAAAAGTGAATTTCTCCAAATTGGCACACAACTTGTGTTGTCGCAATGTTTGGAGAACCTGTCAGATGTGGTGGAGGTGCTCTTCCCAACTCTGGCTGAAGATCAAGATGTCATCCAAGTATACCACTAAAAATGAGTTGGAGAAGGGCCGCAAGATGTCATCCATCAACCTGATGAAGGTTGCAGGAGCATTTGTCAACCCAAAAGGCATAACCAAACATTTGAAAAGGCCCTCCTTGGCTTTGAAGGCAGTCTTCCACACATCGGAGGGTTCGATTGGTACCTGGTGATACTGAACTTCAAGTCGATCTTGCTGAAATAGTTTTCCCCCTTCAGTTGGTCCAAAAGGTCATCAATCCGTGGGATTGGGTGCCTATTCTAGACAGTGATCTTGTTCAGAGCTCGATAGTCAATACAGTGTCTCCAAATCCCATCCTTCTTCTGCATTAACACGATCGGGCTCCCACAGGTCGATGAACTCAGACGGATGTGACCTTTATGTAGTAGCTCCTAAATGTTCCTCTTGATTTCGTCATTCTCCAGAACGGAGTACCGATAGATTGGTTGATTGGGCAGCGGCGCACCTGGGGTTAGATCGATGGAGTGCTTGACTTGACAGTGTAGAGGCACCCCTGTGGGGGAGGTGAAGATGTCCTCATACTCCTCCATGACCTTTTCCATCTGTTGTTGCCATGCGGGGGGGACCTATCTGGAGGTCGTGGCCACCGTCTTCTTCTTTCCCTGAGGGTGTATCATCAAGAAAACAAATTTCCCAGTTTTGGAAATGAACTTACTACATTGTTTTGTAATAACCAAAGAGATGGTGATAGGCGGTGCTACCTCCAGTATCTTGTACAACGTATTTCCCAAAGTAACAATAACAACACGAGGCCTTGACTCATACACAGCATGTCACTTCCATAAGTATGGTTGGCCTAATAATACATCACAAACATGAAGGGGAGCAATGTCACATAATACCTCATCCGTGAAGGGCTTGATGTTGTATGGAAGGCGACATTGCTAGCTCACGCGAAGATCATGTCCTTGGTGAAGCCGCCTGATGGTGTATGGTTGTGGATGTGTTGTGGTCGGTAAGCCCAACCACTTCACGACCTCTACCAACATGAGGTTATTTTGGCTCCCGCTGTCGACAATGAACTGTAGCGGGGAACCCTTTACCCAAACCTGGGAGTGGAAGAGGCACTCCTTTTCCTCTAGATCTTCGAGTTCCTCTTTCTAGATCTTAGTGGTGGAAATGGTGGTGTTGGGCTCCACATTGATAATCTACTTCCATTTTTCATTCCCCTTGTTGGGTTCTGACTCAGATTCAGAACATGCATTTGATTCTGAAGCCTTTAGCTCGACCACCAGTGACTGCTTGGCCCGACACTCAATTTTGTTGTGAGTGGAGCTCTTATGGAACTCACACCACTTTCTCGTGTCCTTCTTCGGCTTCGCAGCGTTCTTCTTCACTTGTAGCTTTGGCGGGTTGTCCTGGGCTGCCCTGCCTTGGCTTTGTCCTTTGTTCCATGATTTGGGGGCACCTTTCCCTTGTTTCGAATTCGCAGATCCAAAGTCTCGCTTCTTTTGTTTAAACTTTTGCTCGATCTTGACAGCACATTGGTATGTCATGCCGAGCTCTCAGAATCCTTGATACCCAACTTTGTGCGAAGGGTATGAAAAAAATTTGTAAACTCTAGCACATCTTGGTCCCTTCCCTATCACAGTGTTGTCCACTTTATGTATTTATCCTCATAGCTCCCGACAGGGTAGTACTGCTCCTTGATGGCATCCCAGAACGAGTTCCAAGTGGGTGTAGCTGAAACCAATGAGTTCAATCTTTCATACTTCTACTCAAAGTAGGTTTCTCACCAGTCCTTGACATGGGGAGCTGCTTTGAGAAGTGAAAAAGTGATCTTTTGTTGGCTGGAAAAATCATGAATGGAAAAATATTCTTCTAGCAGATTTAACCATTTATCTACAACGTTTGCATCTATCTGACCCTCAAATATGGGAATGTCAAAGTTAACTTGTACCTTAAAGGGTGTGGCGCTTCCAGAGGAGCTGCCGGAAGTAGATGTGTTGTCCTTGCATAGTCGCTGAAGGATTTGGACAAAGTTGTCCATCATCGCGTTCCTTTGTCACTTGAGGGCTTCTTCGAGCAAGATTTTGATAGGATCTCCTGCCCCTTGTCTTTCTTTTCATCCGCCATGGGAGGTCGTCGGGATTTGCAAGGCTGGTCTTGCAAAGGTTCGACCAGTTCAAGCCCTATCTCCATATATCCCGACCTCGTTGGGGACATGCAAAGAAAAATAGAAAAAGAGTAGACCACTTTGATACCAATGATCTGTATTTAAACATGAATGCAACTAATTATAGATATAACCATAAATACAAAGATGCAGTAGAAATAACACTTCATTTCATTAATATCAAATACTGAAATATGCTTACAAACAGAATGGAAATAAGACTAGCTCGGGCGATGTTAGCTTATCTCTGAGAAGAGATGTGGTGGCTACATGCCTCTAAGATATGTTACAATGAGGCTTGAAGGCCAATTTATTGTTTAGAAACAATGGAAAACCATAAACATCCAAAAACCTAACCTTAGGAGATGAAGCGCCAAACTATGGACCCCGTTTGGGTAAATTGGTACATCAACTTCCCGGGGTCGTAACTCTGGCATACGATCTTTGTTTGATGCGCACAATACCTTGTTAGAAATATCTATCCAAGGAATAAAACTTTTGAGTGATAAACATCAGTCAATGACCCATGTTTCTCCCATCTTTCCCAATAAACGTCATTTAGGGACTCAAAATGGCTCCGGAAGTTCAGGACCCCAAAAACTGCCAAAAATAGTAAATTGTGCTACAAATAAGGAAAATAAAAAATTGAAAGAAACAATGGTGGGGGTCCAAGTGGAATGGGTGGGTGGCCACTAATATCCATCTGGATCACCTGGAGGCAAGGTAGAGCCTTGACTACCAGGAATGCGCAGAGCATGCTCGGAGAGACAAAATCATGGGCCAAGCCAGCCCAGATCTGCACAATGGAAACCTGAAAACACGAAGGACTGAGTGTGTGTGAGAAACGCATGCAGATCTTAGTGAAATTGACATGCATGCAATTCAAGCAAGTTCAGAAATCAATCAAAAGGCAAAGCCAAGAAGCTCATGAGATGAGTCACCGCAACGATGACTATGAGTGCAGAAATAGTGTTATACATGCGACACTAAGGAAAGGTAATGCAAAACTTGAAACAACACTTTTACAAGAAAAAATACATTGAAACACCAGCATTCATTCAATAAAACCAAGGAAACAACACTCATACAAGCCGAAAACTAAAAAGCAACAGAAAAAAGTGGCAAAAGGCATGAAAAGCAAAACTCACCCAAAAAAGTTGTGCCGACTATGTCAAAGGTTCCTAGATGCCTTGGGAATGCTAGAGCTCCAAGATCGAATGTGAAGAATGAACTTTAAGGCGTTGTTTAAATAGATTTAGCGAAATTAGGATTTATGACGCGCATGCTAGAAATCTAGGAAAAAGTGACACTTGGCGGGGAGTTTCTAAAAATGACTTTGCATGTAACTCCTGCTACTAAGAATAGATCCCTAAAATCTAGGGATGACTTTCACTTTTTTTCTCTTTTCTTTTTTGGGAAAATTTGCCTGGCATGCAAAGAAGGATTGCGCAATTCTGGAGGGAATCGGGCAACCTACCGGCACATGCGATAGACAACAATTGAGGGAAAACTTCTACATTGTTTTTGGACTGAGTGGCCCTGGCTTGTTGGCCAGCTCTATGCAATTTTCTAGAGAAGTGATGTTGGGTTTCTTGCTCATTTTTGGAGGGCAGTGCAGCTGGCCAATTCTGCGCAATTCTAGAGAATAGTGCAGTTGGCTTGAGCTAGCTCTGCGCAATTTTGGATAGCAATGCCAGCTGGCTAGAACTACGCATTTATGGAGAGCAGTGTCAGCTGGCCTGCTCTACGCAATTTCTAGAGCAAGGTTGGATGGCCTTCTCTACCCAATTTCTAAGTGCAGGGAAGTTGTTGGGCTTCTCTACGCAATTCCAGAGGGGAAGACAAGTTTGTCCTCCAGTTTTGCGCTGTTTTTCCCGACAGTTGATTAACCAGATGTGAACGACGTGTTGGGTGTGCTTTTGGTTGACCGACGGGACAAGTGAGTGAACACAAGTTTTTCAATGAGAGATGAAGTCAAATAAACACAAGCACTTTATCAGTTGGGGATAGTTGCAATGATTTCGAGGAGGTAGGCTCCAAAACAAAGTGAAGGCAAAAATTTGGAGGGTGGTTTTAGTCGCTACAACATTGGTGACACACTGATAGAACTCCAGCTCTTTGTATGGATCTTGTTCATGAAAAGTGAGTCTAACTCCTCTGGAAGTATTGTTTGATTCTTTGATGCATGGCTTCAACACTAAGCTTGAGTTAAAGATATAGTCCCTTACCATTCTCTTGATCCGTCAGCACACGTTCCAAGCCAAGTCAAGTCATTTTTTCTGATTGGGGATGAGGGGTATACTGGTACACAAGTAATAAAGATGTCAGAGTCTTAGTTTCATCTCTAGTGTTGCTCCACTGTTAGCAGGCCTGGATAGTACCCCGGTGGAGTCACTCAGGAACACAAGCATCGCTCCGCCGCCAATGAGCCTGGTTAGTACCCCGACGGAGTTACTTCCATCACATCTCTGTGTAGGAATCCTTTCTCTTCTTCCACCTTATTTGTTTTTCATTTTTCATTTTTTTCATTTTTTTCATTTTTCAAAGAACTATGCATAGGCACTTATTTATTTCAAAGGCAGAAGAGGGATCCTGACTTATTGAGAGCATAATAGGTTGTCCCTTTAGAGAATTATTTTATGTATACCTCCAATAGTACTTGTTAAGGTAGCCCCAAGGGTTAGCTCAGTTGGTCAAAATTAGTGCCTCGCCATTGGGAGGTCACAGGGTCCAATCTCCCTAAAGCCCTTGGGGTCAGGCCTTGCTAGTGGGTCGTGGGGCTAGATTCCCTTCAGGGTCGATCAGCCCAGATTTTTCCGTGGACATAGTGCCACCCATTGACCAGGGTGTCCATGAACCACAGCGTAAAAAAATAAAAAGTAAAAAATAAAATAAATAAAAATAAATAAATAAAAATACTTGTTAAGGTTTTCCCCGTCACCTTACTCTACTTGACTAAAATGACAAGGGTTAACCTAAAAGAACCGATTAGAGTAGGTGGTACTAGTTAAAGTGCAAGCGTAGTGTTTTCACTAGGACTCACTCTGAACAGAACGTATTTTCCATCAGGGTATCATCGACTAAAGACAACAAGATCTTTCATAAAGAAAGAGGACAATAGATAACCAAGTTTTATTAGATGTACAAGTCCTCTTGTACTTTACCTTTCTTGTCTCGAGAACCATGCATGGTTTCATGCGAACCTAACCTATGGGTGAAAAAAAAGCAAAAGACAGAAGTAAATGAAAGCAAAGCAAGAAAGAAAAGCAAGAAAACAAGCAATGCAAATAAACTAAACCAAGAAAGCCTGCAAACAAAGCAAAACAAGAAAGCAAGAACTACTCCTACTCCTCAACTAAACAGTGCATGGGCTGACTCACGTGAAGTGATATTTCCAATGTAGCCATCATCGCATTAGTTGAACCATGTTGGTAAAGGTGTGGTCTATGAGAACGATCAATGTGTAAACCAACAAAAAAGAAAGATATAACAGTGAATACCAACACGCTCTGATTTTAAAAATATCCACAGGAAAGAAAAGAACGAAAGCACAAGATAAGTATTTTGCGGGTGTATCATGGTTAGGCATCACACTATGCGCAGATGAAAAACATACACACTCTTTTGATTGTGACAAACGAGCAAACACGAGAAAGAAAGACAGCTTACGTTTAGCAAGAGTGCTCACTTTGTATGATTTCTCCAATGCATGAACGATGGGATCATGTGATTCGGGTGGAGGATGTGAATTATGTGAAATAGATTGATATTCAATGTAAATAGGATAGTGATGGGGAGCCTTGGGTGTTTCAACAGATTTTTGATCTAGAGTGGAGTTGACCTCAAGACAGTGAGGACTTGAAATAACCATCCTCTCGGGCTAAAGTGCCTTGACAGCTTGTGGGGATACACTTCATCAATAGGTAGATCAATGAAGATGGGTGTCTTAGAGAGATCGATAGTGAATTAATCAACATCCTGATCAAATGAAGGAGAAAATAGATCATGAAAACCACAATCATAAAATTCGATATGTTCATCAACATCCTCATGATCTGATGAATCGTACAGAGGGCTTGATGAGAGACAAAAATTTTCACCCTCTACATTTCCAGAAATGACAAATGAAATATTGAGTGGATTTTCAAACACAAATGTGTCCTCTACGTTATGCAATGACAGACTGACATCCGGTGTATTCTGTGAATGATCGGAAGTAGATGCATCCGGGAATGAATTCTCACACAAAAAATTATCAATGGCAGAATCACCAAAGATGTCAAGGAAAATCGGATGAGGTGCAAAAAGAAGGAGGTCATCCTTCACTGTAGTTTCTTCTTCAGATTCCCACACATACTCATCCTAAATGATAACGCAGGTCGGTTTCTCAACACCAAATCCATCAAAAACTTGATCCTCATGAACAACAATGTGGAGTCCAAAACGGGGGAACATAGCACAGTGCAATCTGGAGGATCAATAGAACATGGGGACAGAGGTTGAGGAAACAAGTCCACATGGCAACCAATAGCCTTGTCAGCCAAATCTGAGCAGAGATCGAGAGAAGGTGGAGTGGGAGGATGTGAAAGTTCAACAGATAGATGTGCACCTTCTCCCACCTCACATTGCAAGGCTAGAGTTGTTTGATGAGATGAGGATGGACAGTCGCTTGTGACAACAACTGTGTTCGCCTTGGATTTAGAAGCTCTAACAACGAGGTATGTTGGGGTTAGTTCGAATGATTCCAAGATATGCAGATTCTCAGATATGTGAAGAAGATTTGTTTAGAAATTTTTTTTATTTTATTTTTTTTTGGCGAAATCACATAATTGATCATTTGTCGACGCGTTTCGAACCAACTATTGTGGTTCATCGTCAGGACAAGTTGAAGAAGATACTGAATATTTCATTGAGAAAATTTCAATCAATTCATCCTCTGGGAACTTATGAAAGCGATTCCAAAATTTCACCAAGGATTCATCAGGGGACTTCTGTAATGTTAGGATATTCCGACAAATAGGAAATAGTTAAGTTCAACTTGGTCTAGTATAGAGTTAGGTATAGAGTTAGGTAAAGTGTGTTTCTTTACCGTTGTACATTTTGTAACTTACAATCCGACGGTCACGATATGTAGTGATCTAACGGTTCACTCTCTCCTCGGTATTACCGACACTTGATCCGTGGCTTGACACCCGATTGGTCCATGAGTTCTATTTAAAGTGCATGGAGGGTCATTGTTCGGGTAATCCGTCTATGAGAGAAAGCTTATGTAAATTTTCATTCTTTGATTAATAAATTGCCTGAAGTGGCCACGTTGGCTCAGGCCGTGGACTGTTTCCCTCTTTGAGGGTTTTAACCACGTCAAAAATACTGGTGTATTGATTTGCGATCTGGTTGTGAGCGGTGTCCTTTTGGTGTTCTTTCTGAGGAACTTACCCTGTAAATTCCTACATGGTATCGAAGCTATTTGAGGGCCGCGTCCGTTGGTGATCCAAATCTGAAGCCGGTAGAACTGCATGCGGCTGTCATTTCCTAGATCTACTGTTTCTGACTGCTTTCGGGCCGAGAGGACTGCTCTGTTGTGTTCGGAGCATCTGTTCCAGTGAGGAACCCCTTTCGTTTCACGCGAAAAGGTTTCCGGTAGCCCTATCTGCGTCATTTTTAAGATATGGAGGTATACAGTGTTTATCTGCAGTTTAATGTTATTTTCTCTCTGGTTATTTCGGTTTCTGTTTATTTAGATTTTTTTTATTACCGGATCTATACCTTTCATTTCTGCGTATGCTCTTTGCCCTGCGACTCTGTGCGATCTGGGCAAATCAGAAACAGAAAGGAAGTTTTTTTTCTCATGCGTATGCTCTTTTCCCTGCACCTTAGTGTGATCTTGGAAAATCAGAAACATTGAGAAAAATATTTAGTTTCCGGCTAAAGCTAACTTCGAGCCGTAAGGTTCGTTTTTCTATGCATATTCGTGTTGGGTTTTGTGTTTTTGTTTTGTAGGAAAAAAAGAGCTTTCTCAAAGCAAGCACGCAACCCAAGGGCCCCCCCCCTCTCTCTCTCTCTCTCTCTCTCTCTCTCTCAAATTTTTTGTATAGCTCAATTGGTTCAAAGCTATTTTAAGAGAGTAGAGGTCTTGGGTTCAAATCTCCATTTTGTGGGGGCGTTTTTTTTCATTCCCGCACATTCGCGCACTTTGCCGGCAACTTCAACAATTTTTTTTCAAAAAGCCATAACTTCTTCATCCGGAAGCCTTTTTCAGAGCTGTTTTTTTTAAAACAGCCTAATTTTTCGAGATCTATCCATTGGAACACTTACTTTCAGCATCTTCAGCTTCAGTTTTTTTTTTAAATGGAAAGTCCATGCCAAGTCATTCTTGACAGCACTAACTACTTCCAATGGATAGCCTACATGGAAGATTTACTTAGAAGTAAAGGTCTCTACAGAATAGCCACAGGCCAAGAGAAGAAACCAAAAGATGAAGACAAGGCTGCAAAATGGGAAAATAGACAAGATCAAGCACGTGGTTTGATAGGGATGTCTATTTCTCCTGATCTTAGATTCCATATTGCAGAACTTGATACTCCTCATGAAGCATTGGAACAAATCACTAAAGTTTTTGGGATTAAAAATGAAATTAGAGCCCATCAACTTGAAAATGAGTTGCTTACATTGGATCCTAATAATTTTTCTTGCATTGAAGATTTCTTGTCCAAATTCAAGACCCTTAGATATCTCTTGGAAGGTGTTAAGGTTAAGAAAGAAGATAGTAACCTTATTTATTCCATCCTTACTAAGTTGGGACCAGCCTACTCTGTATTTGTTTCCACCTTCCATTCTACAAGGGAAGCTTTCATTTGTCAAGGAAAAGACTACAAGGCCCCTTCCTTTGACTCTTTTTGTGATTCTTTAATAAGAGAACAAGAAAAACTCTTACACCTTGGTCTTCTTAATCTTGGAAACTCTTCCAAGAAAGCGTTAGCCGCCCAGCAGCAACCAAATTCAAAGAATCCTAAGAAGTCATATCCTAAAAAGAATGGTCCTAAACCAAACAAGGGTCCTAAGCAAACTCAGCCTCAAAATGAAAGATCATTTCAGCAAAATGATAGGACCAATAAAAACAAATGGAAGAAGACTGATAGACATTGTAACTTTTGTAATCGAGATGGCCACTTAGAATCTAAATGCTTTAAGAAGATGGAAGCCTTGGAAGCCGCAATGAAGAAACATAACATCCATGTGGAGCATTCTTCAACTTCATCTTCAGGAATGGCACTTTCTGCATGTCGTTGTCAATCATCTCAGTCTGGTTATGCATTAAATGTATCTTCTTCTTCTCATTCTCATGAGTGGCTCATTGATTCTGGAGCCTCTTATCACATGGCCAAAAACAAAGCCATGTTTTCTTCTTTAAATGATTGTAACACCAAAAATATATATGTTGGTGATGATAGATCTCTTAATGTTGTAGGGACTGGAACTGTTCATCTAGACAATGGTCAGTTTAATGATGTATTATGTGTTCCAACCTTATCCTGCAACCTTCTATCTGTATATCAGATAACTCATTCAGGTGAAGGTAAAATTGTTGAATTTTCACCTCATGATGTTGTAATCAAGGATCTAAGAGATCCTAAACAGATTCTAGCTACTGGTATTGCTGATGATTCCACAAGGTTGTATAAGTTTCACAACTTTGGGTCATCAAATCTTCCCTCAGTATTTGTTGCTCATAATGATGAAGTGAGCAAACTTTGGCATGAGCGATTTGGTCACTTAAACTATCGCTCCCTTCAGCATCTATGTAAAGAAAATATGGTGACAGGTCTTCCTATGGTATCTTGCAGAGATGGTGTTTGTTCCGGATGTGTACTCGGAAAACATCATCGGGACAGTTTTGAAAAACGTGCCTCTTGGCACGCCTCAGCCCCTTTACAGCTTGTGCACAGTGATTTATGTGGTCCACTTCCTGTTGCTTCATTCTCTGGCTGCAAGTATTTCTTAACTTTCATTGATGATTTCTCCAGACGCACTTGGGTATACTTCTTAAAACTCAAGAGCGAAGTATTTAACACATTTTTGGCCTTCAAAGCCTTTGTTGAAAAACAATCTGGACATCAAATTCTTAAGCTAAGAACTGATAATGGTGGAGAATATGTTAAAAACACATTCATCAACTTTTGCACCGAAAATGGAATTCAAATGCAACATACTGTTCCATACACTCCACAACAAAATGGTGTAGCTGAAAGGAAAAATCACACCTTAAAGGAAATGGCTAATTTTATGCTGCAATCTAAAGGACTCAGTCTTAGTTTTTGGGCCGAAGCAATTAATTGTGCAAATTATATAATAAATCGCACTCCTACTAAGGTTCTAAAGAATATCACTCCAGAAGAAGCTTGGAGTTCCATTAAACCAGATGTAAGTCACTTTTGTGTTTTTGGAAGTGAAGCATGGGCCCATATTCCAGATGAAAAGCATAAAGATTTAGAACCTAAGAGTGAGAAATGTACTTTTGTTGGATATTCTGAAGATGTAAAAGGTTATAGACTTATTCCATTTAAGTCCAAAAATGTTATCATTAGAAGAGATGTAAAATTTGATGAAAATAAATCGGCCTGCGAGCCTAGTCCGGCGGATGTGCCACCTCTTCCTATCTCTTCTACTTTTGAAAACATTTCTTCTTCAGATGATGAAAGTGAGGATGACAATCCTCCCCCACCTTCTCAGGATCCTCAACTTCCACGATGGGTCCGTGCTACTCGGGATGCAGCAGGTGATCTTGCCGGTGATCCTACAGATCAACGACGTACACGTTCTCAGTTTGAAAGAGCCTCTTCTTTACTGGCTCAAGCTCCAGTAAATCATGATCCTGACACTTTTGTAGAAGCTTCAGGCCATCCACATTGGGAAGCAGCTATGAATGAAGAATATCATTCATTGTTGGCGAATGATACATGGGATCTTGTTTCTCTACCAAAGGGACGCAAACTTGTTAGATGTAAATGGGTTTACAGAACCAAGTATGGACCAGATGGGAAAGTAGATAAACATAAAGCTCGTCTTGTTGCTAAGGGATTTTCACAGGTTGAAGGCATTGACTACACTGAAACCTTCTCCCCTGTTGCCAAAATGAACTCTATCCGCCTTGTTCTTTCCCTTGCTGCCTCTTTAAAATGGGAAGTCCATCAGATGGATGTTAAATCTGCCTTCTTGCATGGGGACTTGCATGAAGAAATCTATATGGAACAACCCATTGGCTTCATCCAAACAGACTCCAGCTTTGTATGTCGACTTAAGAAATCCCTTTATGGTCTCAAGCAAGCTCCTCGGGCTTGGTATGCCAAAATGGATAGCTTTCTTTTAGAATCTGGCTTTTCTAGGTGTTATTCTGACAATACTGTCTACACCAAGAAAGTGGGCAACTCTCTTATCATCCTTGTTCTTTATGTTGATGATCTTATTCTTACTGGTAGTGATCCCAACCTTATAAACCATGTGAATTCTAGCCTTAAAAAGAAATTTGAAATGACAGACTTAGGACACTTACACTATTTTCTCGGTCTTCAAGTCTTGCAATCCAAGGAGGGTATTTCCCTTTCCCAGTCCAAGTATGCTTGTGATATTCTTCGTCATTTTCACATGGAAGACTGTAAGCCAGCCCCTTCTCCCTTTCAGTCTGGAGTCAAACTTTCAGTCTCTTGTACTTCTCCTGAAGTTGATGCTACCTTATACCGTCAACTTGTAGGAAAACTCTTGTATTTAACCCATACTCGTCCTGACCTTTCCTTTGTTGTTGGCCTTGTTGCTCGTTTTATGCAAAACCCCCGTGAAAGTCATTGGAAAGCAGCTAAAAGAATACTTCGTTATGTTCGAGGTACAGTACAGTTTGGGATTCATTACAGTGCCAAAGTAGCTCTTCTATTAGTCGGTTTCACTGATTCTGATTGGGCTGGTGACCCTGATGATCGGAAGTCTACTGCCGGTTATGTCTTCACTCTTGGTTCAGGACCTATTACATGGGCTTGTAAGAAATAGGCTGTCATTTCTCTTTCGTCAGCAGAAGCAGAGTATCGTGGTGCCGTGGAAGCTAGTAAGGAAGCCTTGTGGCTTCGTCAGATCCTATCAGAGTTTGGCTTTGAGCAGCAGCATCCAACCACACTTTGGTGTGATAATCAAAGTGCCATTCAGCTATGCAAAGATCCGGTCCAGCATCAGCGCAGCAAACACATTGAACTACACATGCACTTCATCAGAAAGCTCATTCATGACCATGTTCTTGAAGTGCAATATTGTTCAACAGATGATCAGGTTGCAGACATCTTCACAAAGGCTTTCACAGAGGCGAAGTTCACTAAACTTCGATATATGCTTGGAGTTCAGGAAGTTGTCACTAAGGGGGGATAGGCTCTAGTGCCTCCTTCCTTCTCCTATTGTGTCATATTTGTAAATCCTTCAATCCTATCCCAAGTTGTTCTTAAAGGGGGATGTTAGGATATTCCGACACATAGGAAATAGTTAAGTTCAACTTGGTCTAGTATATAGTTAGGTATAGAGTTAGGTAAAGTGTGTTTCTTTACCGTTGTACATTTTGTAACTTACAATCCGACGGTCACGATATGTAGTGATCCGACAGTTCACTCTCTCCTCGGTATTACCGACACTTGATCTGTGGCTTGACACCCGATTGGTCCATGAGTTCTATTTAAAGTGCATGGAGGGTCATTGTTCGGGTAATCCGTCTATGAGAGAAAGCTTATGTAAATTTTCATTCTTTGATTAATAAATTGCCTGAAGTGGCCACGTTGGCTCAGGCCGTGGACTGTTTCCCTCTTTGAGGGTTTTAACCACGTCAAAAATACTGGTGTATTGATTTGAGATCTGGTTGTGAGAGGTGTCCTTTTGGTGTTCTTTCTGAGGAACTTACCCTGTAAATTCCTACATGTAATTCGAGAATATTTTTATTAAGTGCTTGACAATCAAACTTATGGAAAGCATAAGATAACTCTATAAAAAAGTGACCAAATGAGTGAATATATTTTTTGGGCAGTGTGACAAGCCATTGTAATGGGTTCCCACAAAGCGTGAATGCGAACAGCGTGCAGATCACATAATCCTCATGGGTTTCGAGGTTGTTACATAGATTGGAAAAGGAAAGACTATGCCTCTGCCAAGTTGTTCCACCTTCACCTTCATATGTGTTCTGTGACAAGACATTCCAGAACTCCTCTGAGATTTCAAACTCATTTCCATAAGACATACATCTCAAAGGACAAAGTGTAACATAAGACATGATAGATGTGCGAAGATTCAAAATAGACTTTGAGGACTCATCTTGTCATTTGACCCTCCTAGCACCAGAAATGTTGACGGTTTTGGACTCGCCAACATGTCAAGGGATCTTCCTGGTAAGAAATCCCAACTAAACCTCAGACTATTTGGAGTGGGAGTCCCAGTAGTGGGTAGTAAAGCTATGCCTTGACTGTGATAGCGCGCAGAGGTAAGCAAGATATCCTTATCGGAAGCAAGTGTGTGACCTTGCAGCGAGTCAAGAGAGATGCATGGGGAGGTTCTAACACACAAAAGGAGAAAATAAGTGTATCCCTTAGAAGCATGTAATAGTACGCAGCCTGAAAGGAACACATGAGCTTAATGACATCACAAAATAGAAAGCAGAATAGTCAAAAATCCAAAGTGATGAGTTAAACCAACAACACGCTTCAATAAGATTCATACAATCACATACAAAATAGTCCATACACAAAGGCGTAAGTTAAAACTACATACATTGCTAAAGTAATCAGAATAGTCAAACTACAATAACAACATATGCATGAAACGTGCTCGCTTTATTATATTTTATAAAGTGAAATTTCCATCCATACATACAACCATGATAGCTACTATCCCCAATAGTGGAACACTATAGTCAACACTGCCTGCTCCTCTGAAGAGACGTACTCGCTTTGCACTATGGAGAAGCCAAGGCTCGTCACAATACTCTCCAATCCCTCTCTAAGCAATTCCTAGCAAACGCTTGGCTCCCAAAAGATTTTTATATGAGTTATGAGGTTCTATTTATAACAAAGGGTGGAGTGACCCTTGACATTCCTCTTTGTGAATCTTGGACTACCCTCATGACTCTTCAACTTCATTACAAACTCTTTACATTACATATGATTGTTTGTATTCCACTAATGACACTTGGAATTTCACTTTACATCATGTTTAGAAAAATGATACATTTTCCACATAGACCCATGTGGGACAAAATTGGCTTGATTTAGCCAGACAAGACAACACTAAGACTCATATGGTTGTGGAAAGACCAGCTCATCAACCTCCCCTATGTGATCCTCGGTGATGAATTGACGCCATGCTTGGTAGTGAGAAATGGTGTCCCTTTACTTTTTGATGATGTATTTCTGGAAACGAACTCTTGCCTCCATTTCTTCCAGGTATATTGATTTGGAACCTCTTTCTAACTCATCTTGTAACATGCACAGTTTAGTCCTAAGCAAGGTTGGACTGATGATCGTGAGCATCAACTAGTCAAAGTACACATTAAGGTCTAGTCTGAATTAGTTCTTCTCCTTGGCCTCAGTGAGCATACCAATTGACGGGGTGCCATACTTTCTCACCATGACATCCAAACTCCTGTACAATCATGTATACGAAGCCTCAACACTCGTGATGAGTGGTGGGAGTTCCTAATAGTTCCGGATCAAGATCTAAATGCGTGCTTTATCCAACTCTACCTGCGGCTTCATCATCTTGTGCAAGTGGAGCGAGGCTCCGTTGTACCTCATTGTCCATGTTTGTACATGATCAACTATGGCATGTATATCTGTGAGTGTTCACGCTATCTTGGTGTAGCGCTATTAATGACCATGTAGATGGACAACTACCTTGTGCACTGTGATGAACCTATCAAACAATCTCTGCATGATTATCTTAATGTTATGAAACCAGCTCACAAAAAGATAGAAAAGATAGATGAATGCCTTAGAAATAAGCCTCTTCAAGGGGAAAACCTCTTTTACATTATAGAAATGAACAATTCTTAGATGATACAAATGACAAGACGTCCTTTCTATATATAGGAGTCTAAGTGGTCATAATATAATCAAAGCCGACATAACAATAATAATGTAAGGGCACAATAATAACAATAGTGAGCTTCTATGGGGCATAATAATAACAATATGGGGATTGCATGGGCACAAAAATATAATAATGGGGTTGTACTAATAACAATAAGGGGTTACACTAGTATTATAGGGACCTAACATTCCCCTCTCCTTCAAAAAGTGTTGTCCTTAACGCTTGACTAGTTCTTGATGCTTCTGTATAAAATTATTTTCCTCCCATGTGGAATCTTCAATAGGTAAGTTCTTCCACTTGATGAGATGCTATGAAAAAGATCAATTTTGTAGCTTTCGGGTTCTTGTTTCTGTGACTGCTCCAGGTTCCAATATGATTTTTCCTTCCTCGTCAAGTTCTGGCAATATTGTTTCAACTGGGATCTTTTGCAACTTTTGAATGAGTGGCCACACTTCTTCATCCTTCTTCCATTCATCCCTTGCTTTGTTTATCCCATCTAGTTGGATTATAGAAATAGCACAAAAGAATGCTTCCACATCCTCATCCTTTCTTGAGATTGCATATGCAACAACATTTTTCTTCCCTTTTTTGAAGATGATTTCAAAGTCATAACCCAACACATATGTCACCCATTTTTTTTGGTTCCTCTAAAGATAATCTTTGTTCTAAGAAGTATTTAAGACTATCATGATCCATTTTTACCTTGAAGTGTCTTCCCATTAGGTAAGGTCAACATTTCTTAAGTTCGTGTAGTATTGCCAACATTTCCTTCTCATAAATAGCTTGGTTGAGATGTAGCCGTAAAAATACCGAGTCGCCTACATTGAAACTTCTTTCACTACTATGTTGATCTACCCATTATTTGATTCAATTCTCCACCAAAGTGGCGTTATCCTTTAAAAGTTGGAGAACTTTTTGTTGATGCTCGATGTGATATTTCATTCCTTGAACATTTTTCTTCTTGAAATGTCCTTCTATCTTGATAGTTTGAGGAGTGGTAATTTCGACCAATGCATTACAAGATATGGTCGGATTCATTTCTTCTTTCTCAATGTGATCTTTCACTTCTTGAACCTTTTTCTTCTTGATATGTCCTTCTATATTGAGAGTTTGAGGAGTGGTAATTTCTTCCAATGCATTACAAGATATGGTCGGATTCATTTCTTGATGTTCGATGTGATCTTTCACTTCTTGAACATTTTTCTTCTTGATATGTCCTTCTATCTTGATATTTTGAGGAGTGGTAATTCCAGCCAATGCAATACAATATATGGTCGGATTCGTTTCTTCTTTCTCGATGTGATCTTTCACTTCTTGAACCTTTTTATTCTTGATATGTCCTTCTATCTTGAGAGTTTGAGGAGTGGTAATTCTTGCCAATGCTTTACAAGATATGGTCGGATTCATTTCTTCTTTCTCTGGGGTTGGTTCCTGGTGTATATCCCATTCTTTTGATGTTTCTTGATCCTTTTCTTCCTCCTCTTCACAATCTATTTAAAATAATTTCTTCTCAACACACTTATGACCTTTAGTGTATTTGCTATCACAAATGTAACAAAGCCCTTTTTGTCTTTTTTCTTCCAATTGTCGTGGTGTAAACCTTGTAGGTTGTGGAAGGATAGGAGCAAAAAAATTTCCATATTTATAGTTGTGAGTGGTAGGATTCCTTGTTTCCATAATTCCGCTTTTAATTTTTCTTGCCAACCTAAATGCCTTCTCCAATGAATCAGGATCCCAAAGATGAACCTCACATTGAATGTTATCCTTTAAAGTCCCTATGAAGACATCAATCCTTTGCTTCTCTGGAATATCATTTACCCTTATATTCAACTTTTGGAATTCATCTATGTGCTCTTCCATTGAGCACTTTTGTTTCAGATTTATCAATTGGCTAAACAAGGTGTTTCTATTTGTATCCTCATAATGTGCTATCATTTCCTCCATGAAAATTGACCACATGACAAGTGGTTCACGAGAACAAAGCCCTTTATACCATAAAAATTGATTCGGTTCTAAATAATTAGATGCAATACATACCTTTTTTAATAGTGGTACACCATGTAGATCAAAATATTTCTCCATCTGTAGAATCCAATTTACCGAATCATTGCCATCAAACTTCCTCATATCACCTTTTCTTGATTTTAAGAGTTCGATCTTGAAATGAATTTAACTCTGTAATTTCAGATCTTCTGGTTCTTAAAGCGTGGCCTACAACAGCCCTTTGTGTCCTCTTTCCAATTCCATCAGTCTTATCAAAATTGGATTCTGCAAGAAAGAGTTATGCACAATCTCCCAAGATGACCTGATTATATACATTTTTAGAAGAGCAAACTTGTATGAAGTGCCACGTGTCACTGTTTCGACCTTCGAATCTTAAAAAGATACACCGAAAACTAAAATCCATCCTCTTTTTGTAACTTCTGACGAAATTTCAATCTGATGCTCAAAGAGACAATTATGACGATTTTCCCTAGGTCACATGTTTAGAATGTAATCCAGGAGTTTGCAAAAACCCTAAATTCCTCAGATCATATATCCGAAAATATAGTGAAAAAATATCCGAAATTCATACCCGTTGTTCAGACCGATGTCTTCTCAAATGGGTTTCGTTTTTAGCTTCTGAACCTTCATAGTGAAAACGTTATAGCGAAAATTCTACTATGACCTGTTTTAGATGAAATTATGGAGCTTGCAAAAACCATAACTTACTCAGATCATATATCCAAAAATATAGCGAGACAATATCTGAAATTGGGACCCGAGGTTCACTGAGATTTTATCTCAAATGGGTTTTTTTTTAGCTTCTGAAACGTCGCAGGAAAAAAGTTATAGTGAAAATGCCACGATGACCTGTTTTTAGCAACGAAACCCTAGAATCCAAAGCTCTGATACCAAATGTTATGAAACCATCTCACAAAAAGATAGAAAAGATAGGTGAACGCCTTAGAAATAAGCTTCTTTGAGGGGGAAACCTCCTTTACATTACACAAATGAACAATTCTTAGATGATACAAATGACAAGACCTCCTTTCTATATATAGGAGTCTAAGGGGTCATAATATAATCAGAGCCGACATAACAATAATAATGTAAGGGCACAATAATAACAATAGTGGGCTTTTATGGGGCATAATAATAACAATATGGGGAATGCATGGGCACAACAATATAATAAGGGGGTTGTACTAATAACAATAAGGGGTTACACTAGTAGTATAGGGACCTAACACTTAAGGGTCGATACTTCAACAAGTATGGCTTTCTTCATCTCTGCTTTGGAAGATCTTGTTGATTGTTACTCTCTTTGCCTGGTTGCTTTCAACTCCTTAGCCACGAACTCATTTTCTGTTATCAATAACTTAACACTCGACATCGTGGCTTCGTTATAAGCCTTTGTAGCATTGGCTAAGGTGACTGAATGTCTTCATACATGTGACACAATCACTCGTTTGTCAAAGTTTGCAGGTGATGCATCCTCATTCGAGGTGTGCGCTCTACGTGCTTATACAACTCTGTGTTGTGACTCATCAAAGGCTATGTTGTACACATCTGTTCCTAGATGGTCCTTAAGGAGAATGGTATGCCCTTGTCCACTGGGGACTTTCTTTGTTGTTGGATCTGGTGAAGCCTGTGGAGTGACCTTGGTTGCTTTTGGCATGAGTTCGGTATCTTGACCATGTTATGGTTGCTCCATCTCCATGTCCATATGTTCTACTATCAGGTCATCTTGCAGAGCAAGTTCCTATTCCTGCGGTTACTCACCCTATTCCTCATCTGTTGTCAGTTCAGAGTCTTCAACCTATATTGGCACGGTTCGCGTTGTCTATGTGCCTTGCACTTCCTCCTATTCCTATTCATGTTCCCATTCACGTTCATGTTGTGATTCCTTCTCTCTTCTGCGTAGTTCTTGTTCTTCTTTGAGCTTCTAATGGACTTCCGGCAACTTCCTCTCTGCATCTTCCAACCTTTTCTTCTTTCTCTTTCTTTGCGCTATCCTTTCACGTTATCGTATCTTTGCATCTATCTCCAAAGCTACCTTTTCCACAAGTGGGTCTTCCTTAAACTTGTAGCTTTGCTCTCTCTGTGCTTTCGACAATCTTCCTCTTTCATTTGTCTTACATAGGTTTGTTGCTTGCTATTGTTGTTGTTTTTGTTGCCTTGAGTGCTACTAGCCACTCTACTGCCATGTTGACCAGTTCATTGAGCCTAGAGGAGTTATAACAATATCTCCATGGGTCTTCCTCTAGCCAATGATATGCCACGTGGATCCAAGAATAGTACATTCTCGTACAATGGTCCCTGCATAAACCATGTGGATTGTAAAGATTGAAACTCTTGGTGCCGAACTTAAACTTATTGAAGTCTTCGACCTCAACATCTGCTTCTTTCAAAATCCCGATCACATACAACCCGATTCGCACAAAAAGCGTAGGCCATGGTGCCTTCTTCCTATGCAATCTATCTGATATCCCTGTCGAGATGTGGTATGAAACCTCCTACATCACTAGCTTGTCCGTGGCAAACATCAGCAACACATGTGAAGCTTTGTCCGTGTTGTACATCCTGATGAAGGTGCCCTCAGGCGAAGCGTACCAATCTGCAATGTTCAGCAACGCCTCCATTGCTACCTGGGACATGTAGGACAGATCTTGTTCAAAGATCATCATGTATAGAGGGGTGATGAAATGGTTAGATATTCTAGCCATTACTCCACGGTAGTTGCAGTCTAAGAGAAACTTGCAATATACATTCACAGCACTCTCTAAAGGTGTCCATGCCCTACCCATGCCAGGAAACTATTGATGGGCATAGGTTGCGTCGAGCAGGTAGGAAGACATGAATCATCTTTCTTGTTGATCCTTGGGTGAACGCTGGGCATCAGATACATGCACTTTCAACTGGAGAGCCAACATGTCGAACCAGTTGAAAGGTTTTCCTTCACTTGCAAGATAATCCAACATAGCAACCCAACTCTACGGGAAGGTCTTTGTACTCCCTTGGCCATACAAACGGCATGCGAAGATGACCAAGAACTAGTATGCCCTCCTAATTTTCTTCGTCTTGTATATCTAGTTGGGTGTCATCTTGAACTTTGTTGGCTCCCTTACCCAATGCTTCAAGATGTCTCTTGTGTTCGTGATGTTGTTGGGGGTGTAAAACAATGCATCCATCCTTCTTACTAGTAGTGACAAATGGTACATCCACTGATAATATACCCGTCCTGAAGGAAGCAAGATTTTCTCCACTGACACTACTCGGTGTCATTGTCTCAGGATCAATGTGTGAGACAATCCATTGGATCACATCTACGCATGGGAACACGAAACCTACATGCAACCTTGTACAATATTGACTTATGGATGTTCACATAGACCTATCGGTCCTCAAGTTGCTCCCCAAAGCTTCCTGAGAAAATAGTATTGATGTCTTGCCATGTGATCTTGATGTCCTTATCAATGATCAAGTGTGTATCTGTGTACACGGGCAATCTCATAGACCCTTGTTCGACCACATTCCCAGTACTTCTTTCAACTCTGTCTTTTGATCCAGCTCTCTTGGAGGCCATGATACATGTATTGCTGAGAAGTTTCTCAAAAACCTGTGGTACCTAGAGATAGAGAAGACACTCATGGCGAGACAATGTCACCTAAAACATCAAACAACTTGAGAAACATTCGAGAAACAAACTAGTGACTGTTGTGCAAGATTGTGCAACATTGACTTCAGGAAGCTGTGAGATTGTTAGCTAGAACCATGCATTGCGTAGTCCTAGCTTCTAGTGAGGTTGACTGCTGGTTGGAACTGCGCAATGCACAGTCTAGTGAGGTTGACTGTTGACTGAAACTGCACAATGCACAGAACAGTCTTGTTGGGTTGCTGGCTGGAACTACGCATTGCACAGTTCCAATGGGCAGGACTGGGAACTACCTCTAAGGATTGCATAGAGAACAACTAGGAGAAAGTGGGGGCAACCTCTTCATAATTCCTAGAGGCAAGGGAGAGATTGACTGCTAGGAATGTGCAAAGCACGCTGGGAGAGACAAGATCATGGGTCAAGCTAGCCCAGATCTGCCTAATGGCAACCTGTAAACATGAAGGAATGAGTGTGTGTGTGAATTTGGTGCAAATTTGAGTGAAATGGACATGCATGCAATTCAAGAAAGTGCATAAATTAGTCAAACAGAAAAATCAAGAAGCTCATGAGGTGAGTCGCTACAACGGCGACTGTGAGTGCAGAAACAGTGTTATGCATGTGAAATGAAGGAAACGTAATGCAAAACTTGAAACAACACTTCTACAAGCTAAAATACATTGAAACACCAGTGGTCATTAATTAAAACCAAGGAAACAACACTCATACAAGCCGAAAACTAAAAAGTGACAAGGAAAGTGATAAAAGGCATGAAAAGCAAAACTTACCCCGAAAAGTTGCGCCAACTGTGTCGAATGTTCCTAGATGCCTCGGGAATTCCAGAGCTCTAAGATCAAATGTGAAGAATGAGATCTGAGGCGTCATTTAAATAGATTTAGTGAAATTAGGGTTTATGACGCGCATTCCACAAATCTAGGAAAAAGCAACACTTGGCGGGGAGTTTCTAAAAATTACTTTGCATGTAACTCCTGCTACTAAGAATAGATCCCTAAAATATAGGGATGACTTTTTTCTTTTTCTTTTTTTCTTTTTTAGGAAAAGTTGTCTAACATGCAAATAAGGATTGTGCAATTCTAGAGGGAACCGAATAACCTACTAGCACATGCGACAGACAACAACTTAGGGAAAAAATTTGTGTTGTTTCTGGACTAAGTGGCCAGATCTGCACAATTTTCCATATCAGTGGTGTTGGGCTGCTCTACGCATTTCTGGAGAGAAGTTCAACTAGCCAGTTTTGTGCAATTCTGGAGAACTGTGCAGTTGACCTGTGCTAGCTCTACGCAATTCTGGAGGGAAGTGCCAGTTAGCTAGAACTGCATATTTTCTGGAGAGCAGTGTTGGCTGGCCTGCTCTACGCAATTTCTACAGCAAGGCTAGTTGGCCTACTCTGCACAATTTCTGAGTGCATCGCAGTTGTTGGGTTGCTTTACGCAATTCCTAAGGGGAAGACAAGGTGTCCTCTAGGTTTTCGAGTTTTTCCCGATAGCCAATTAACCAGATGTGAACCAAGTGGTGGGTGTGCTTGTGGTTGACCGACAGGACAAGTGAGTGAGCACAAGTTGTTAAATGACAGATGAAGTCAAATAAACACAAGTACTAATTAGTGTAAGATAGTTGTAATGATTTCGAGGGAGGCTCCAAAATGAGGCGAAGGAAAAATTTTGGAGGGTGGTTGTAGCCGCTACAACATAAGGTATGGCACAAAAATGTAAAATCTCAAATTTTATCTTATGGATCTAACAATTAGAAAGTATTGTGTGAAGGTTGTGGCAAATATCCAATTCTAGATGAACTTTTGCAACAAGATGCACAAGCACGATGTATAATTTATGATAATCTTCATAATGATGATATGAGGAGACTAGTGGGTTTGAAATGTTCCAAAGATATTCGGGACAAGCTAAAATCCATATTTGGTTATGGTACCAACAGCAATATTGAAAATGAGAAGAAGAGCAATAAGAAGAAGAAAAAGAAGAAGATAAAAATGAAGAGCCTCCACAAACAAGAATCTCAGCCAAAGGAGACTCATTCTTCTAGTGCACATGATTCAGCAAATGATGAGAAGAGATCAGAAAATATTGCACCTAAAGGTATAAACATTAATGATTTTATGTTGAGTTATAATTTTGATGATTCAAATTTTGATCATGTTGAATTGGCTAGTGAAGATCAGAATGATGTTAAGAGTCTTAGATCTTATATTTCTAGACTAACAACTGCATGCAATGATCAAGAAAAATCATTGCAGATATGTGATGATAAGGAGGTCAAGCTCAAGGAGGAGATAGTGAGTTAAAAGGTTAAATTGGGAGAATCTAAAAAATTGGAGGAAGGTATGAGGAAACAATATCAAGTGAAGGTATACGAGGTTAATAAATTATAAGTTGAATTTGTTTCCTTGAGAAAGAAACGAAAAATGGAAAAGAGTATTGTTGCCTTGGATAATTTTCTTGAGATCCAAAGATCACCATTGGATAAATATAATCTTGGATTTAGAAAGGGTGAATCTAGTTTGCATGCAGGTAAAAACATCAAAGAAGAACCTAAGAAACCTATTGCAAACAATTCCAACAGCAAAAGTGAGATCCAAGGAAATAAGAAGCAAATCCAGCAGCCAAATAGCAAACAAAAGAACCAACAGCAGAAAAATAAGCAAAACCAACAGCCAATCAAGCTGCAAAACCAACAACAGATAAGAAAATCTCAAGGAGTACCTACATCGAGAAGACCTTTTTCTCCTAGAGATGATCGTGATAGATTTGTAAGATTTCAAAGGAATCAAATTCCTTTTGTACATAATGTAGAATGTTACAATTGTCACAAGTTTGGGCATGTTGCAATAAATTGTTGGAGCAGAACGTATAGACCATATTAGCATAGATTCCAAAAATTCCATCAGCCAAGGAGAATGGCTAATAGGTATAACTATTCTTTTTATGGTTATTGTAAGTCATGTCACTTGTTTGTCCATAAGGAACTAGATTGTAGGTCTAACCATTGGAGGAGAGACATATTTCATGCATGGTTTAGATCTAGCATGAGTAGTAGGAGATTTGATCCTCTTACCTCATATCTTGGCCATGTGGAGTGCTATATTTTCCATATATTTGACCATATGGAAAGAGATTTTTTTTTCCCCTTTACGCAAGACAACCTTCCAAAGAAGCAAAAACAAAGAGGATCTAGCACAAAGCAAGTGAAGAAAGAAAGGAAGCAGTTGAAGGAAGAAAAGTGTAGATTTTAACCTTTTACATAAATCACCTGCAAATGAATTCTTAAAAACAGAAAATATACAATGGCAAGAAACACAAAACAAATACACAGATATTTTCCCTTGGATCCCAAAATTGGGACTATCAGATTGATTTTTCATTATATTCCTTTCAATGTTACAGTATATATATATATATATATATATATATATATATATATATATATGCTGAACCATTCATAAACCCCAATCCATTAACCCTAGATTAGAAAATAATCATAGTTCCCTTGACCGGATCGACAAGATACCATGGGCAGAAAACCATCATACCCAAAACCATGTGAAAAACCCATGAAAAAAACCATAGGTAGGTCTTCCCACCTAATATAGGGTCCAAAACAAATTCCCTAGGGAAAGCCCCTGACAGGGTGGCTGCCGTGGAAAGAATATAACACGCGCCCAACAAAAGGAAGTAGATCAAAGAAGAGAAGAAACAACCCAAGACTGTGTGGAGGAAGAAGGAACTTCAACTCTTCAACTAGTGAAGAGAATTCCATCTTGTAGTCCATGATTATTTCCTGCATACTTATAGAGGATTGTAGATCATAAGATGTGCATAACCTCTGGGGGGAATATGATGGAGTTTTCAGCAGCATTGATGAGTTCATTTCAGCCTCATGCACATTCAAGTCCATAGGATCAGCCTATCTCATTGGAGGTATATTAAGTTGAGGGGGAACTATTCATGGTATTGAGTTTCATGATTTATCGTGTCTCTTTCATTCCTTTCCTCTCATGTGTTTGTAGCAGCTTTACATATGTATTCAGGAGTAAAAATGAGCACATTTTTCAGCCATGTATATGCTTTTGGTTTCCACTAAAAACTAGTTGAAAAGATGTGTAGCCATGCATAGATTGAGATCATGGCTCCATGATGTATTGTGATGACATGTGACATGGACCAACCATGTATGAGTTGTTGTATGATTCTTACTAAAACCATGTATTTTTTATCGTTTCATCATTATGTATTGGTATTGAGTCAGTTCAATAGTATGATGTGTCATCATGGTGATAGGCTTGTTATGGAGGAGTATGGAGTAATTTTGCAACCATATGTATGGGCTAATGATGGTGTAATTGTCATGATGTATTATGTAGTTGAGTCATTGGTCCATAGGAGATAATCATAGCAGCTATGTATTTCATTGATGTATTCATATACTCATGGAGCCATGTACTTATGATGTACTACCTTTTGGGTCATATAGCCATGAGTCATGAGGTCATGTTATGGTCATGTAATAGTCATGTATGAGGTGTTTTTATTGTTTATACAACCATGTATTTATCATGTTTATGTCACTTAAGTCATGGTTATGTGGATTCTTGGTCCATATGGTGCTTCTATTTGTCAAATGAAGAATTGTTTGCAACGGAAGCGATCATTTAAGCCCAAAAGTTGGTATCTCTATAGCTTGGAGATGGTATGTGTTTTATTTGTTCCTATTTACTTCAGCCATACAATTTTGGCTTTATGATCCGCTTGGAGGTGTTCATGCTATGCATCATACTATGATATGGCAGTGGGGTTCTTGGCCTCATGTGATGATATTTTGTGATGGTTGTTGCTATGGAGTTATGGGGGAGATTACGTTTAGTTGTCTCAATTGATGTTGTTGCATATTTTAGATGATTCTTATATGTGTTGCTATGAGGAGCGTTGGATGATGCTCATGTGCATGTTGATGATATACTTGATGTTGCTCATAGTTGTTATTATGATGATGTTGCATATGTTTATCATGGTTGCCTTATGATGGCATATTGTTGCTTGCTTGATAGAGGAGGTCAAGCAGAAAAATCAATGTTGCTTGGATATATTTGCTACTTGCTACTTATGATATGTGGAGTGATAGAGGATGATGATTGGAGGCATGGATGACCTTTGATATGATTTATATTTAAGCCATGTAGAGATGTATTACTCTAGTTTCTTGTGCTTCAATTATTAATGCCTATTCCTATGGAGTTGGAATTTGGAGAGATTTTGGATGGAGAGAGATAAACCTCACATGTTGATGAGGTTGACATCAATCCCAAAAGAGGAGTTTGTTGGCATTGTTGTGTTATCATTGATGTCAACAAATTCATGGTCATGGTTATATTTTTCATATGCATGTGTGATGGTTGGCATTGATGTATTGACAATGAGATGGTTGAGTTGGCATTGATGTCAACTCTTGAGGTCATGCACTTATGTCAACCTCATGGTGATGTAGTTGATGGACCATGGTGTGTGTCTGTATGTGTTGGCATTGATGGAGCTTAATGGTCTTGGAGGAGTTGGCATGTTTCATCATGTTCATTATGTACATGTCATGATGGCTTGTTGATGCTACTAAAGGTAGAGGAGGCTGCTACATGTTCATCATGTAGATCTACATGTGATGGATATGGTTCATGGCACACTAGTTGAGTTGTCAACTAGGTCTTCATTTAGGTCTCCATGCTTATTCTCATGGAGATGACTTGATGCAATTTGATGGCCTTATGTTTGATAATGGATATGTGCTACAGAGGTGTTTGAAGGTCTGACAAAGGTGTTACATCTTGTTCAAAGGTCTGATGGAGAGTGGAGGACTTGTTGGCACACTTGCCAACTTTGTTTGTTGACCCTTCTAGGTCAACTTGGAAGTGACACTTAGGAGGTTTGTTTGATACTTTTTAAAAGGTGTGAGATGCCATGTCAGAGGTCTGGAGACATGTAAATATGCAAGGGAAGAGGATGCAATAGGTGGCAGAGGTCCTAAGCTAAAGGACTGATGGTTTTCCTCAGTTTTAACCCCAATCGCATGCATAGAGGCCTATGGGAGTGGTTGGAATGCTCTAGTCGCATGGAGGGAAGCATGTGGGAGCTTTTATAGCCCCAGTTGAGTTCATACATTGTCAAGGGTGTGACAAAGGGTTTTCATGACATTTTCTCTGCATTCCTCACGTTGTTCGAAAGAAAATTAGCTTGGAAATTCCCATAGGCTTCTAGAATTGTTTGAAAAGGTCCTCTCATGATCTGAATGCATTTAGTGTAGTAGTGACATTAGTGGATTGATTTGGTCCAATTTGTGCACTCTTGATCCTAGACCCAAACTCAAATTCACCCTACAAGTTTTATACACTTGATCTTGGAGCTATGTGATGGTTGATTGTGAGTTGATGGAGTTACATGTTGAGTGTATGTGTGGAGAGAAGACAGAATAGTGAAATTATGCTGCAGATATTGAGAAGAGCCTAGATGCTTCAGTCCATGAGTGTTTATCACTGAATAATGTCCATATTTGAAGCATGTTGTAGAATAGATCATATTTGATGCTAATGGAGTAGAGATCATTTAGAGAGTTTGTTATGTTGTTGGAGTATTTGTTGGTGATCCTCTCACACTTGTTTTGCAAGAGTTGTTGATCCATGTAGCACATAGCCATGTGTCTTATGATGTTATTTGTATTATGCAACATTTTATTGTTGTGAGGGTTTGATAATATTCAAATTTGTGTGGCCACAGATTACTATTGGAGAGCACATATTTTGTGCATTTGTTTTTATATTGATTGATGATGAGATCTTGCTACTAAGAGCATGTATGTAGATTTGAATTCTTGTTGAGCATAGTCTCTTAGGATCTACTTTGAAAATACATGAAAGGAGTACCATGCATAGTGGTAGAAGAGCAATGACTTCAAGAGAGAGTAGGGATAGTGAAGCTTCACTGAAAGTAACAAGTTTCTCAATCCAATGGTGGATGGATAGTCCAATGGTAATTGGGTGAGGATCGATTGATCGTGGTGGCCTTCAACAGATGGTAATATGTAGAGATCCATAGAAAATAGTCTTCTGAGCTGATTAGTAGTAGCGAGTCTCCTAGCCGATCGGTGTTGGCATTATGTATATGAAATCAAGTCTCCATGCTGATGGGAGTCAACAAGATATGTAAAATAGCAATTGCTTGACAAATAGAAATTCAAAATAGAGCAGCAACAACAAGGGTGGTTTTTCTCTCGGAAGGGTTTCCACCAGAGATATTGTGTCTCATGTGTGATTGATGTGATTGTGTGCATGTTTATTCTTAGTATGGAGTTGTTCAACATTATATATAATGCTCCCTTTTTAATTTGCAAAAATATGCATTTCGTGGATGTGGTATTATAAATATTTTATTAATTTATTTAAATTAATAATTTTGTTATGGTAGGATGTAAAGGAATGGGTAGCTAAACAACTGTTTTGAGGTTCCCTTTTTTTAAATAATATTTTTTTATGAATAAATTTTTAGAGTTTCAAGATTTTTAGGAATTTTATGGAGCTATAGTATAATGATTCAAAGATTAATATAAGGGAATCAAAGGATTAGGATTTTATCAAGAAATCTTTAGAATATTATAATGTTAGGATTTCATTATATTTCTATTTAGGGTTTGTTTCTAGGGATAGGGTTTACTCCCTGGCACCTAGGGTTTGCACATGTACATATAGGGTTTGATGTCATGAATTTGGCACTTAGGGTTAGGAAATTATTAGGGTTTTAGCCATCTTCAACAATTTCATATTGAAATCAATGACAAGTTTGACCAACAATCTCCCCCTTTGTCATTGATGGGAATATTCTCGCTCTTTCAACATTCTTTCCCCCTTTGACATCAATGGAAAATGGGGTTTCTCGACAACGCATTTTTCCATAAAGTGCTTCCCCTATCATGCTTCTTCTTGTTATCATGATTGTCCATGTGTGACATGTCAAGGGTTTCCAAAGGCTTATTAAGGAAGCATGTTTGCAAGAATAATCAAATGTCACAAGCTCCCCCTAACAATATGCAAGGTCTTGGCAGAATCTCATCATCAAAACTTGAAATATCATATCTACCAAAGATGTATTCATTAGATCAACAACATGAATTGATGTTTTGAGTATTCAAGACACATTCCATGTGATCTCCTTGTGGTTCAACTTGCTTCCTTCTCCAAACTTGTTTAACCTTCTTTTCATGCTTGGTTGTTATGTTTTTAGCTTGTTTAGGAGCCCAATTCAAGTTACAATCATGAGCCATATGACCAATATTATGACATTTGTAGCATTCAATTTTGTACATAAATGAGGAGGCATAATTTCTTCTTGCAAAGTTTCTTCTGGGAGACTGATGGGATCCATTATTTTTCCTGGTTGTATGCCCTACAATATTTTTCCATATGCCCAAAATTTGTACAAGAATAACAATAACCAAAAAATATACTTCGGTACCTGGAGGATGATGCATGCCTTGATGTACTTCTAAAGTCTCTTTGTCTCAAGATCCTTTGATGATATCCATTGCCTCTTGCATCCTTGACACATTTTATATACCTTCTTGGAGTAGGGTTTCCTTTAAGATTATCTTTATTAATCTTATTGCTTTTGTTGAAACTCGGGGCATCAACATTTCTTTCAAGCTTCTCCACATCCTTATTGTTTGATCCATTAGGGTTTGCATCATTTTTTCTTGAGGGTTCACCTGCATAACCAAGACCTGATCTATCAAAGGGGGATCTTTGATGACTTAGGATGTCATCTAGGTTTTGAGATCTCTTTAAACTCCTGTTCCGTTGATCAACTTCTTTCCTTAGGATATCAAATTCTTATTTCATCATCTTGCATTCTTCATCCTTCTTTTCTATGTGGTTCTTCATTTATTCCTTCTTCCTTGTTGCTTCACATGTTTGGGACTCGAGAGAGGAGATATCTGATTTCAATCTTAATATTTCTTCATCATCTTCCTTTATTAAATTGTTTCCCTCATCTTTATTTTCAATTATCTTCCTTGGTTCATTTTTGTCATCTTCTTGATCATGGATCATGACTAATCATCCTTGTGAGTGAAGATCTTGAAGATTTTCCAAAAGCTCTATTGCTGATGAACAATTTTCCATTATGTCCTTTATAGGATTTGGTAGCCCACTCAAAACTTCCTTCATTGCTATTGCATTATTCACTTTGGATTCTTCTTCTTCTATTGAGCTTCCGATAGCCACTGATTCCTAGACTTCAAAACCTTGAGCCATTAAGAAATTCTCCAATTGCCTTCCATATTTCAAAGTTTCCATTTAATAATGGAGCCTTCCCAATTTGGTTATCCACTGAGGAGGTGACACCTTCAAAGGGTTTTCAAGCCTTCTTCCTTGATTTTTCCATTTGCGTTATAAGGATCTACCTTTAAGTTGTGAGGTTTTGAGTGAAGGCATTGGCTCTTAAACCAATTGTTTGAAACACTGAGAGGGGGGATGAATCAGTATTTCTCTTACAATTGTTACTTTACCAGTTTTAGATCGCTTATAAAGTGAACACAAAATGAACAATATAGAATAAATAATTTTATTAATCAGAAATAACGAGGACTCTAATTCTCTTCTTTACAATAAATCAAGTATAATAATGTTTAGGGCTCCAACCTTAGATGAAGACACCAATCTTCAATCAACCACGCTTCGACCTATATGGTGCCAAGCTCCAACTTGGTCTTTATGAGGTTCCAACCTCTAGGGCTCCAACCTGAAAATTCGGCTCTCTGTTTATATAGATGAAAGGAATTGTACACAAAGAAGGAATTCGATGCACAGAGACTTCACTTTAAGGAGCTCGGCCATTTCACATGGATTTTCCACAGAATTTTTCGGCCTTTTCCTCAGGAAATAATCACAGAAAATTTTGTTGCTTCTTTGGGTTTCTAAAAGGATGGCTCCACGATATCTTTAGCTTTTTATAAATATATCTTCAAAAATTTTCTTGATCTTCGAATTCTTATATTCCTTTTATTCATCGAACTATGTTTATCAATGGGAGGAAATATGATTATCTATATATATACACTTTCAATCTGAATAGACGTGTCCTTTTAGAGGGAGATCGGCTTTGTCATAGACAGGGCTGGCATGTATGACTTTGATTTGAATTTCAAGTCTTCAATCATATCAGAATAGACTTTTCACAAGTCCTCAACTAGTCCACAACTAAGCCCTCAACAGATCCGCAAATAGGGTTATATCACAGGTTGCAATTATCTCCAACAGTCTTCAAACCAGATCAAGTAATTCCAAGAGCGGTCTCAATTCACCAACCTGGTCACTATCGCACTGCAATTTTGTATTATGCAACATATTTAACATGTCCAAGTTCTTTTATGAGGTGTTCAACGTTGTCAAATATTTCAATCAAATTGCAGGACAGTTCTGAAAATACTGCAATCTCTAGTCACCAACAGAGCTGAAAATAGATTCACAGTCCACTGCAATCTTATCAATGGGTCTGAATTTCTGCACAATACCTTAAGCTCTTTTTCTTTCTACAGGTATGCCGAGCAGTTTCCTTCTACAAAGTCAAGAACCAAACTAGACAAAAAAGACATCAACGCTCTTCTGCTCTTTGTCTCTCTCCTTTTATCTTCTTTCTTGAGCTATTTCCTTCCTGCGGCTCTCTCTGAATATCACTGAATTGGATTATCTGGGAGGGAAAGAATTCGAGCCATATATTTATAGTCGTTTCTCTTGAAGAGTCACAATTTATGGTGAGTGGATATGTGAAATGGAGTCTACTTGTATGAAGTTGACTATATAAATATTTTTTAAATTTAATTAAACTTTGTAATGGTGGGGTCGTGTATGGAGTTGTTCAGCGTTATATATAATGCTCCCTTCTTAATTTGCAAAATTATGCATGTCTTGGATGGAGTATTATAAAGGTTTTTTAATGTATTTAAATTAATAATTTTATTATGGTAGGATGTAAAGGAATGGGTAGCTAAACCAATGTTTTGAGGTTCCTTTTTTTTAATAATATTTTTTTTTTATGAATAAACTTTTAGAGTTTCAAGATTTTTAGGGAATTAAAGGATTAGGATTGTATCCAGCAATCTTTAGAATATTATATGTTAGGGTTTCATTATATTTTTATTTTGGGTTTGTTTCTAGGGATAGGGTTTACTCCATGGCATCTAGGGAGGGTTTGCATATGTACATTTAGGATTAGGGTATCATGAATTTGGCATTTAGGGTTAGGACATTATTAGGGTTTTATCCGTCTTCAACAATGTCATATTGACATCAATGACAATTTTGACCAACAATTTCTTTATGAGTCCAATCGGAGTTGGGGGAGGCTCGTTGGTCGTGGTGGCTTCCAGCGGATGGATGTTTGTAGAGTTTTGAGATGAGGATCAGAGTTCTTACTGATAGTAGCCATATGTATTGAATTTTCTATGTATTGAATTACTTGACGAATAATAAAAATATTGAGCAGCGCAGCAGTAGCAGTGGGTGGTTTTTTCCTTAGAGAGTGTTTTCCACCAAAAATATATTGTGTCCTCTAGTCCATGTTTATTTGGTTGATTTTATGGTACACATGTGATGATTAGATTTATTATTTTTTGAGTTGTTTAATGTTTTATGTGATATGGTCTACTAATGGGTTAATGTATATGTGTGTGAATCAGTATTTGGAAAAGAATTGAAAAGTTTTATAATTCCTATCATTATTGATCACCCCCACTCTCAGTAGTGAGTTCATTTCCAACAATTGGTATCAGATCCAAGTTCCTTTGTTGCAGCTTAATCACTGGAAGGTGGATTTGAGCAAATCATGGGTTATCAAGATGCTCCACGACTCAATGCCTCAATTTTTTTATCATGGCGAGAGAAGGTGAAAATCGAAATTTCTACTCGAGGATCTAAAGTTTGGAGAATGGTGATAAATGGCTATGATGATAAAATCCCTTTATATCAAGCTCAATTATTGGGTGAACAAGCCAAATATGTGATGTATGATAATCTTCATGATTGCGACGTTGAGAAAATTTCAGATCTCAAGACTGCTAGAGAGATTTGGGATAAGTTGCATGCACTGTGTGGAATAGAGTATGGAGGAATGGTGAAGAAAAGGATAAGTCAGTTCAAGACAAAACACAACTTAGTTTAGCACTAACAGAAAATAGAGATTTGAAAAAGCTTCTACAAATTCTTGAAGAAAGAGAGCATAATTTCAAGAAAAAAATTGAAGATCTAAAAACCTAGTTGGAGAAAGCAAAAAGAATTGAAGAGGAAATTGACAATCAGCTCAAAGAACAGATTAGAATTTGTAAAAAAATAAAGATTGAGGTGGTTTCAGCAAAAGAAGATGAATTAGCCTCATTGATATGTGAATTAGAAAAATCCAACAATCAATTATCTCAATATCAAAAGTTGGAGAAAAGCACCAGGATTTTGGATGAGATTCTTATTAGTCAAAGATCTCCTCTTATCAAAATCAGATTGGGTTTTGAAGGAGAATCATGCTTTATGAAGGAAAAGGAGAAAGTAGAGGACAACCATATTGTAAAAAATCATAAGTCCATAGCTAATAAAGTCAAGCAAAGGACAAGGAAGAAGCATCAACAAAGACATGAAAATCACAACCACTACATGCAACACTTCAGAAGAGAAAGGAAGCAACCAAGCTTTTATGGTCCCAAAATCTGCAATAAAAGGTATCAAAGTTTATTTTATGGTTATTACTTTTCTTGCAATAGTTTTGGACATAGAGCAATGGAATGCAAATACTTTGCAAGGAAACAAATATTGATGTTGAGGAATGCAAACCAAGGTAGAGTTTTTACTAATGTTGAATGTTTCAAGTTTGGTAACCTTGGCCACAAGGAATTAGCTTGCATATCTAGTAGATCAAAGCCTACAAAAAGTCCAAATCATCCATTAAAGACAAAGAAAGTTTGGAGGAAAAAAGATGAGGTACAAAGAACTAATCCTACAAAAATATTCAAGAAAGTACATCATGTTTTGCAAAAAGGCAAGAGGATGGAAAAGGATCCACATGCTAGAGAGAAGCCTCACAATATTTGGAGGAGAAAGGAGTAGCAAACCACTCCCACTCAAATCTAAGGCCTGCATAGTCTTAGGGGGAGCATATGGTCGCATTATGGGTTGCATGAAATTTATCAGAAATGTTGTCATATCATAAATGTTGCATGAACATTTTGTTGCAAGTGATTCTCTTGGATTTGCAGCACTGACAGCTTTTGTTGCAGGATATTATTTAGAGATGCCATATATGTAGGGGGGAATCTCACATGCTTCCAATTTCTAGTGGTTTATTAATGGCACCATGATCCATGCTAGCCCAAGAGGAAAAAACAGTTGTTTTGAAAAAATTGTTATCCCATGCATTTATCTAATCTTGATCATTGCTTGAGCTATCAAAGTTTGTAGAGCATATATTTTGAGTTTGCATAACTAAAATGGACCTTCATAGTTTTTGTATCACTTAGCATGCATGTCTATGTCTCTTATATTACTGCTAGATGGTGTTATTTTTGACCTCTATGTAGTACGGGATAAAAAATTCACATCATGATTGGCTTCTCTAGAGTTTGTGCGAGGCATAATTGATCATCACTGAGATATATAGAAGAAGTATGTTAGTTATTGCTAGTTTTATTACATATGTTGTGATGTTATTTCAATCAGATATTGAGTTATTGGTCACAATGTTGCATGATCTCTCATCTATGTTATTTACCATCATTGAGGAGATTGGTTGTTGTTACTTGGCCTATGTTGCATTTAGTTGATCTCTTTATGGTTCATTGTTGTTGGTCTTGTTGTTGATAAATAGTTTTCTACAAGTTTAGTGTTGTTCCAAATTGAAGATTATTTGTTGCTTCTTAATTATCGGAATTATGCATATGTAGCTTGGTGGTTACTACTGATATGATATATTGGTACTAGTTCGAGGATTTGCAGGTCAAATTTGTTGTTTCATGGATCCATGGTTTGTTGTCATAATAGTTTGATGCTTATCTTATTTGGGTTCTCTTATGATGTGAGATGTGTTGACTTGATTTTTACTACCTTGAGAGGATGGTTGCTTCCTCCTACAAATAGTGCAGATATTTTTTACATGTTTATTGCTACTATCATATAGATATGTTGGTTCGCGCATTATGGATGATGTGAGATGATGGTCATATGTTGTTTCTACAAGTTCATGAGCTATATTTATGTTTATATGTTGTTGTTATAGATTGAATTTTTATGTTGCTCAGTTGATGTCATAGTTATATGTTATTACTGCTCATTATTACATATTTCATGTTGATTGGTTATTGTTTCCATCACTTCATTGCTACTAGGAGATGGTGCCTTGATACAGATGGATCTATCTTGTGCACATGGATGGTTATATGCATGATGAGGTTTATGTATTGTTGTTCATTCATCTTTTTGTTATTGATCTAAGAGTCTTGTAGTGTTGTTAAAGGAGTTGGTTTAGTTTTATGAAGTGAGCCATCTATTTCAGCCATATATAGACCAATGGGTCATGTCAAGGTTGTGTTATTATGAGTTTCTAGTGTTACTCCAGCCATGTGTTGGGTTCTTGTATATCATGTTATAGTCATTTTGCAGCCTTGTACCTCATTATACAACCATGTATTTACATTATATTGAATATCATTGGTCATGGTTATGTTGGAGAGAGAGTATTTTTATCTAGTATCCATTGATGAGGGATGAACTAGCCATTCATGTTGGTTGATAGGTGTTGTCTCAGTCATGTATTATATTACATATTATTCATAATCTGTTAAGTCAATCCCTTGGTCCATGAGGTGTATCCTTTAGCTAGAAGGTATTGGTTGCAAGTTGAGGATGATGATGCTCAGAGGGAGAAAGTCTACTGTGTGGTTGTTGATCAGGTATGGATATTGTGTTTCTACTTGAGAGAGTATGGATGATCATGTTTTTGATTGGTCATCATATATTTGTTGCTATTGTATCATAGGATGCTTTTGTTGCTTCTTATTAGTTTTAGAGAGAATGTTGTTGCTGCTACTGGTTGAGAGTGGTGTTCATGGAGAGTTTGTTGTTGCTACTTCAAGAGAGTGAGAGTTATTGATGTTGTTTTTTTGTTGTCATGTTGCCATGAGGAGTGTTATGTTTGTTGTTGCACTATGATATGACCTAGATAGTGTCTAGAGAGAGTATTTCCTATTCAACTATGATCACTTGGATGATCTTAGCCCTTTGCCATTGATTTCAAAGGGGAAGTGTCTATGGATATCAGTTTCATAGGTTAACGTCAATTGGATGGTTCAGCAGGGGTTGCCATCAATGCCGAAGGGGGAGATTGTTTCCATTGATGATGCAGTTGTTGGTGCAGGTGTTGTGTTGCAGTGATTGATGGCAGTGATTGATGGTTGGCATTGATGTCAACCTGGGTATGTATTGCAGATGATTGTGTTGCAGGTGGTTTTAGCTTTGATCTATTGTTTATGGCTTGTTACAAATGGATTTGTTGGTTTGTGCCACTAGGTGAAAATGATTTATCGCTGCAGGTGATTTGGCTTGGTTTATGTCATATGTTTTGGAGCTGGGTTGTTTTCAGTTCTGTTTGAGCATTTTCTTTAGTTTCCTTGCGCATATTTCATATTTCATGAGCATAGTATTACCATGGTATAGGTATTATTAGTAGTAGCATTACCATGGTATTGGTATGTGTGTGGAGTAGATTGGCATGTGATATTATTACCTTGGTGTAGATAGTCTTGGTATTGACATAAACATGGTATTTTCCCATGGAATTGTTTTGGAGATTACCATGGTATAGGACTTTGTGGTATTAGAATAATCATGGTATTTACCTTGGAGATTACCATGGTACAAGTTTCTTTGGTATTGGCATAACCATGGTATTTACCTGTGGTATTAACTTGGAGATTACCATGGTACAGGGGTTCGTGGTATTGGCATAACCATGGTATCTACCTGTGGTATTAACTTGGATATTACCATAGTACGTGAGTTTGTGGTATTGCCATAACCATGGTATTTACCCATGGTATTGACTTGGATATTACCATGGTACAGGTGTCTATGGTATTGGCATAACCATGGTATTTACCTGTGGTATTGATTTGGAGATTACCATGGTACAGGTGTCCTAGGTATTGACACAACCATGGTATTTTCCCGTGGTATTGGTTTGGAGATATTTGGGGATAATTTGGCATATACAATAATATAAAATAAAATAAAATAAAAAAGGAAAAAATATTGAGTTTTTTTTGTTGATGGTTGAGTGGGTAAGGAATAGTGTGTGTGACAAGAGAATATTTTGTGCAGGTTGTACAGGGAATTTTTCAAAAAATCTACAACAATTTATAGCAATAGTAAATGGCAGCAAAACCATGATTCAGCCAGAACTTTATGCAGCAGTATGGTGATGGAGTACATAATGATTGTAGATAATTTTCTATATGATTGCTCATTATATTTTCACGAGATTATCTTTTGTGTATGCAACATGTATTATTGATGGGGTTTTACACTGATTGAGTGAGTTGATGTAGAATTTTTCAGTGTGGTTTTTGTGTTTGATTTTGATCCTATATTGCTAGAGGTTGCTATGTTGTTCTAGTTGAGCAGTTCATATTGGCTCCAATTTTAAAATGAATTAAATGAGGGTCACATAGACGAGTGGAGTGAGGGCTCCGCAAATTTAGTACAAAGAACATATTTATTCATGAGTCCAATCAGAGTTAGGCGAGGCTCATTGGTCTTGGTGGCTTCCAATACATGAGGTCTGTAAATTCAAGAGATGAGAATCAAATTTCGTCATGAGTCTAATCGGGGTTGGGCGAGGCTCGTTGGTCGTGGTGGCTTGCAGTGGATGGATGTATGTAGAGTCGTGAGATGGGGATCAGAGTTCTTACTAATAGTATCCATATGTATTGTATTTTCTATGTATTTAAGTGCTTTACGAATAATAAAATTATTGAGCAACGCAACAACAACAGCGGGTGGTTTTTTGCCCTAGAGATGGTTTTCCACTAGAAATATCTTGTGTCCTCTTGTGAATGTTTATTTGGTTGATTTTATGGTTCACATGTGATGATATTGGTGTATCTACAAATTTGAATTTATTATTTAATGATTTTTTTAATGTTTTATGTGAATTGATCTGCTAATGGGTTAATGTATGTGTGTGTGAATCAGTAATTGGAAAAGAATTGAATTTTTTTATAATTCCTATCACTATTGATTCACCCCTCCCCCCCCTCCCCTCATTAGAGAGCTCATTTCCAACAAATGACTTGGTGGTTGGAGGAAATTTCTTAGTCTGGTGGTCTTGGTTGTCTTATTTGATTTGGTTCTAAAGGAAGAAAAAACAAGTTTTTTGGTTTTCCCCTAGAAGAGGGATTTTTCCTTGGATGAGAGCTTATATTTTGTGTCCTTGTTATTTTTATCGTCATGCATTAGGTTTTGGTAGTTGCTTGATGATAAGAAGACACAAAAGAAGATAATAATAATACAGATAAATCACAAGTAATTATCAAGATAAGAAAATATTTTTGGCTTTATGATCTTCTAACGTGGTGTCAGAGTTAAGGTGAAGTAGAAGGGAAAATGCATCTTGAAGATATTTGGATCTCATCATCTAATTGGAGTTGGAATATCTCTAAATCAATTTTGTAGATCTTTTATAAATAATTTTGAAGCAATTATGTGACAACTTCTGAGACACATTGTGAAATTTCTAAGGAGGTCTAATTCAATTCTGGGGATAACAAGTAATCCAGACTTTATACAAATTACCTCCTTTACATCAACTGATGAGAATATGCTACAATATATAGTTGCAAGCTAGGGTATCTGAAGCCCTGTCATAACGATCCAGTTTTTTGACATAAGGATCTGAAATCTTGAGGCTTCTATCCAATAATTGCAAACAATATGATAACAATATTTGTTATATGATGTCATTTGTTACTACAACATGGTTCTACATTGAAAAAGTATAACAATGCGAACATGACATACGATTCAGATTAGAAGTAATTATGAGACATGCTATAAGGATAATATGAAGCAATACAAGACACCTTGATTTATTAGCGATCTCAAAACTTTACATGATTCAGAAATTGAAACTATAGTGAAATATAATTTAGGTGAAAATATTTGAAACAAATAGATTGCATCCATATTCAAATGGAAGGAAGCATGTTTGAAGAAGTTGAAGCATGTTTCAAGAAGTTCATATTCAAATTGAAGGAAGCATGTTTGAAGAAATCCTTGAAGTAGTCCTTGAACTCGACATATTTGGAAGAAGAAGAGCATGACATCTTGAAGAAATCTTTGCAACAGACTTCTTATAATCTTGGAGGACTAAGGTATGTAATTCTTGAGGCATGTATAACTGTTTTTATCCATATAAGGTATAATACATATTATTTTAGGGTTTTGAAATCCCATTTTGGTTCTAGGGTTTGTATCCTTCATAATGTTGGAGGTTGTTGGCCCTATTTGAGAAACCCTAACCTATTCTGTTTTTTCCCTCATAGAAACCTGAGTTTTGGGTATCTAGGTTTTATAGGTAGTCTAGGGAGAAACTAGAAACCCTAGTTATTATATAATTGGATTTGAAACCCTAGAATTTATGGTTTGAAAGATAACATCTAGAAACTTAGGTGTTTGAATTGAAAACCTTAATAATTTTCCCTCTCTAAAGATTCCATGAAATCATTGGTTTACTTTTGTACTTATATACCTTTGGTGGTACTTGTCAAGTAAATGTTGCAGGTACATAAAGTAATGTTGATATTATGCAAGAGGAATCCCTTGAAGAGGAATCTTCCATCTTCTCACAAAATATAAGTATTCATATTTCTTTATATATCTAGCTTTATTATTGTTGCTCGAATATAATATTTTTCCTTATATTTTCCTTGGAAGGTATATTCTAAAGATTTTGCAAATAAAAGAAAACGATTATGGATAGATTCAAAGGGAGACTCTAAAATACTTGAGTCATGAAAGAAGATTTGTTGTAGAGGGAGCCCTTCAAAAGGAAGTCCTACAAGGTTTGTGAAAGAAGCACCTCTAGGTATGTATAAAGATGTGCAACAAGAAGGTATGATCATTTTGTCTTTAAATTAATAACTCTCTCATGTCTAAGATTTTGTTATAGAATCATAAAGATTCTTATAGTACTATGGTGTTTTATCTCTAGATTAAATCAATCCTTGTCATGATATCTTTCTTTTGTTCACTTTGGTAAAACCCTAAACCTTTAGGGTTCAATAAAACCCTATACTTTTAGGTTTTTTTATGGTATATAGGACATATGATGAAACCCTATCTTTTTATGGTTTTATGAATTAGGGTTTATAACAAATGCCTTGTAAAATTGATATAAGATCCTAGGGTATGAAAATGAAACCCTAGGTGTAAATGTTTCAGCTATGATTGAAACCCTAACTTGGTTTAGTTGTTGATATCTAATTTCTAATATTAAAGTTTTAATGATGGCATCTAGGGTTTGTGACAAAACCCTAGCAAAGGTTTTTGTAAGAATCTAGGGCATGAAAAGTGTAACCCTAGTTGATTGCTTTCGCTAACTAGGTTTAGGTTTTGAATATTTAAATTTTAAGTTCTTATTCAAAGTTTTGATAACCATAGATGCTCTCTTTATGATAACATGATAATCCTAGTTTGATAAAATTGATTTCATGCTATTGTACATATATATTTGTGCTTGGTTATACTTGTTGTTAAGATTTGTAGGCACATAGTTTGCAAGAGGTTGTAAATTTGTAAGTCTGCCTCATGTTTGATGATCACCTTGTAATGAACATGATGGAAAAAGGGAGTTGTAAGAACCCAAATGGAATTGAATTTTACATTATTGATTAAAAGGTGACTTTGTTTTCATATTAAGAATAATTTTTTGAAAGATTGAAGTTCTTCGATGATAAGATGATGCAAAAGAAAGAGCTTGTGTAGTTGGAAGAATATAGTTGTTGATGATGGACTTATTTCCCTAAATTGAGAGAGAGGACATGATGTGTTAGCTATATGTATAAGAGAATGAGATTGGAGAATAGTTGAAGCACTACTAATGGTTATTCATGTTTGATGAGGTCGTGAACAAGACTAAATTAATTTGAGAAGTGTTGAAGTTGAGTTTGATGTTGCTGAACAAATTGAAGGAAGCTTTTGTCAACAATTTATTTGGATGTTATGGTGAACTAAGCACTATCAGAATGGTTGAGTACACTGAATATTATGTTAGCATATTAATAATAAGAACTAATATATTGGAATTTATTAGGGTCATGAGGCTACAGTATGTTCAGATAAATGAACAAGTAGTTGATATGTTGATCTCTCCCTAAGAAGTTTGTATATATTAGAATCATGCTTGGATTGGTGGATATCTATGATTTGGTTGAGAGGGAGAGATGAGTACCATAAATTTCCTGTATTCTAGTACTTGAGAGGACATCTTGGCATGGTTAGTGTTGAGATCTTAGTTACAGTTTTTCCTTGATGATGTCTAGATCCCGGTGTGAGAGGGTATCTTAGTCTTGTGGAGCTCCATTTTAGTGTTTGACCTTGATGATACCTAGATCCCTGAGGGTTAGTGTTTTGGAGAGAAGGCCTAGATGGTATCTATATCCTATTGGATTGATACCAGGGTTGTATTCGGATGCTACCTATAGTGAAAAGTTTTCTTGATGGCACCTTGGTCCCTGTTAGTGTCTTATATCCTTGTATTAGTGTCTACCAAATGACACGTGGATCCTTGAGTTGATGGATCCTTGAAATAGTGTCATTGACACTTGGATCTTTGATGTGTTGGATACCTTGGAAGTTTTGGTATCCCTAGCATTGTGTATGTTGTTGTACGCTTCTTGGAACACTTTAAATTGAGGTAAACCTTGTACCTGTTGAACAATTATGAATACATCTCTAGTTAAGAGGGAGTGTTGAGAAATGTAACTAGTATCGTTCTTCATAATTGTTTTCTAACTCGTGACATGATGTAATTTTGTATGTATTTATCAAAGGAAAGAAAAAGAAAAATTATTGTAAAATAAAATTATTTATAAGCATGGGTTTCATGCTTTATTTATTTTATTTCTAGATCAAGGCACCTATTGTGTGATTCTAGGGTTTGTTTCATGATTCTTATTCCTTTTCATCATGTAATAGACCCTTCTTGGGCTTTGTATATCAAGAAAGAAATTTGTAATTGAGTCAAAAATGTCATTCATGCCTCCTCCACCAAGTCGGCCTCAATAAATTTTCAAGTCAGCCTCATGAAGGGATTCAACCACCTTGAAGAGACTATATATAGCTAAGCACTCAACCTATTATGGCATCTCAATATCTCATATTCAATCTGCAATCGATACACAAGAAAAAGGGTGTGAATACAAGGAAAAGTAGAAGAATATTCAAGCAAAGGTGAAGAAGATTTTTGTCTAGAAAAGGAGAACGAAATTTTACCTTATGACAGTCCATACACAAGAAGAACTCGATCTACAATTTAGTGAATAAAGGAAATGTGAGACACATAGAAAAGGAGTCTATCTTATTGCAAAAAGTGAAGGAAGCCTAGTGAAGAAGACTAGAAGCCTAGAAATGAAGAAGAGGTCTGAAAGTTATCATATTCTGCCACATGTGCAAGAATATTGGGGTATTGCAGGGTCAAGGATACATTTTTAAAGTAGCAAGCTGAAGATTTCATAAGTGGAAAAGAGGACTGAGACCCTAGTTGAAATGTTTTGATGTGCTTAAATTATGTTGACTATTGAAGGGCTTGACTAGACGCTTTCCCAAGGACAAGAAGGAATTGGAAGTTGAGTGTACAAGCCTAATTTTCTATTATTGGGCTTGCTTGTAGCACACATAGTACACCCTTTGATATATCTAGAAATTGTCTCATGCATTCATGGCCAATAGCAGAACCTTTGCAATTGTGCAACTGTTTTACTTACACCAAAATGACCTGATATGGGAGAAGTATGTGCTTCTCGAATTATGTTAACTCTTTCAGTTTGTGGAATGCATAACTTTCCCAAATGATATAAGAGTTGGTCCTTTACATAATAATCCAATTCTTCTACTTGCTTGCCATGACTTAAAGTTGCATATACATCTTTAAAATCTACATCTTGAGCATATTGTTCAATGTAACTTTCATGCATTACTGAGTTATGCTTACGTACAGTAGATGCATTTATGATTGGTCTTGATAACATGTCTGCAACCTTATTGTGTATGCCCTTCTTATATCTGATGACAAGATGAAATTGTTGTAGAAAACCCATCCACCTATAATGTCTTGATTGCTGCAATTTAGTTTGTGAGTGCAAATATTGAAGTGGTTGATGATCTGTATGTATGATTGTTTCTTTACCCATTAGGTAATTTTTCCACTTTTTCACACTTTGTACTAATGCATACAATTCTTTATCATATGTGGGATAATTAACTACTGCATAAGTAAATGTCTTAGAATGATAGCATATGGGTTTTCCGTGTTGCATCAACACTGCTCCCATGGCATAGTCACTGGCATCTGTCTCAATCTCAAATGGATGTTGAAGATCTGGTAGTGCTAGTACTGGTGTTGTACTGATTTTCTCTTTTAAGGTGTCGAATGCATTCTGTTGTTTGCCTCCCCACTTAAACACTTGTTTCAATCCTGTTAAAGCATGTAATGGAGCTGCAATCAAAGAAAAGTTAGCAATAAACTTTCTCCAGTATTACGTTTCCCCTAGGAAACTCCTAATCTCTATAGTAGATTTGGGTTTAGGCCAGTTCACAATGACTTCAACCTTAGAGGGATCTATCTTCAATTCACCACCCCCTACAATATAACCCAAATAATTTAAAGATGTTCTGCCAAATTCACATTTTGACAGTTTTACATAGAGATTTTCTCTTTTTAAAACATCTAAAGTTTGCTTTACATGCTTTACATGGTCTTCCCATGTCTTACTAAAAACAAGAATGTCATCTAAATAAACAATTACAAAGTCATCAATAAAAGGTCTAAGTACATCATTCATAACTCTCATAAATGTAGCAAGAGCATTAGTTAAGCCAAAAGGCATAACCAACCATTCATACAGTCCTTGCTTTGTCTTGAAAGTAGTCTTCCATGCATCCTATTCTGCAAATTTGACCTGATGATAACCACTTCGCAAGTCTAACTTAGAAAAGTAAACTACTTCTTTCAATTGATCTAATAAATCATCAATACGGGGAAGAGGATAACGATTCTTGATCGTTATTCTATTTAGTGCTTTATAATCAATGCACATTCTCCACGAACCATCTTTCTTTCTCACCAGCACGATTGGAGATCCACATACTGATGTTCTTGGTCGTATAAACCCTTTATCGAGCAACTCCTGTACCTGCTTCTTTATCTCTGCATTCTCTAAAGCTGACAACTTGTACATTCCATTGTTAGGTAATGGAGCATCTTGCTGCAAATAAATATCATGTACTATTTCTCGCTTGGGTGGCATACCTTTTGGTTCTTGAAATAGAACATCATACTCTTAAACAACTTTAACTAAATTAGCTTTCTATTTAGAATCACAACCTTCAAATGCATTGGATTTTTCAGGATCCTTTGCCTTTATAACCATTAGTAAAAATTGCTTACTTGAATTCACAATTCTTTTCATCTGCCCTGAGTTTATGAGAGAATAGTTACCTTTGAGTTTATGAGCTCTTACAATATATTCTATTCCATCTTTAGTGAGTTGATACTTATTCTCAGCTCTATAGAAAATAGATTTCCTATCATACAAGTATGGACTTCCCAAAACAATACCACATATATCTAATGGAACTATATCTAACTCAACCTCATCTACAAATGTTGATCCAATAGCAAACCTAAGTTTACATTGTCTCGTTACTTGTAGCTTTGTTTTATCACACACCCAACCTAATGGGTATTGCTTCTCATGAGGTTTTGTTTCTAATCCCAACTTCTTTACAATTGTTTCAGAAATCAAATTTACTTGTGATCCACTATCAAACAAAGTATCAATCTTATTGTCCTTGGAAATTTCTCTAATATGAAAAAGATCATTTATTTCCCTCTTATTACTTTCATTATCAACAGATTCTGTAGAATTACTTGTCGATGCTTCAGAATCTTTACCTTTAATACATGTGGCTGTAACTGTTGTTTCATCACCTAAATCTGATCCCAAGTCCTGTTGAATAGCAGCAGCATTCTTTTTCTCCTTTCCACCAAACTTCTTAGGTTTCCATTCTCGATGCAAAAACCAGCAGTGTGCCTCATCGTGTCCTTCTTTCTTGAAATGATTGCATGAAGGTTTATCCTTCTTTACAATGTTTGCTTTCCTCTCCTTCCATTTCAGTTTCTTCTTTTCCTTTCTCTTTCTTACAGAATATTTAGATGATCCCCCAATCTCTGGGTTTACATTCATACCTCTAGCTTCTAGATGTGTGGCTTGAACTGATACATCATCTAAGCTAGTGGGATTAAACATGAGAATAGTATGCTTTAAATAGCTATGAAGACCACCTATATACTTCAATAAAGTCTCAAGTGAGTCTAATGATATACCTAGAGTTAAATCTCTCTTTCTGAATTCCTGAGTATAACTCTGTACACTCTGACCATTCAATTGCTGAAGAGTTTGCCAACTCATCATTGCTTGCTGCATGTAAGCTAAAGGATAGAATTACTTTTTGATAGCAGAAACAAATTCATTCCAGGTAGAAATGATTTTACCATGTTTTTGCATATCAGCTTGTGTCTTGCCTTCCCACCATACTAGTGCAGTTCCTCCAAGTCGAAGGCTAGCCAGCTGAATCTTCTTCCTTCCTGAATCAATGTTCTGTATCCTGCAATATACATCAATTTGTCTTATCCAAATATCTAGCTTTTCTGCATTGAGTTTTCCATCATAAATTGGCAAATCAAACTTCACATCTAATTTGATCAAGGAAGTTTTCTTCTTCTTCTTAGAAGAGCTAGTGTTATGCGAAGAAGATGATGACGATGATGAAGGTGATGATGGAGGAGATGGTGGAGGAGGAATTTCCCCTTTCCCTTTTCCTTCTAGAGGGGCAAATAGAAAAGGTTCCTCTGCTCCTTTGTCTGGTTTGGGTGTTGAAGTGCTTTCACCTCGACCCTTCTTAAACTCCAGATACATCTCTTCCACCATAGCTCGGATTGTCATAAAACTTTCTATAAACTGAGATTCTGATCCCAATGGAGCTTCTTCTGCCATTCTCCTCTGAGAATAGACTCTTCCAATATCTGGATTAGCCTCAAAAAGTTCTCTTTCTCCTAGTCTGAGCTTTAATCTAGTTAGCATTCAAAATCCATCACAAGCTTGTCTAACCTTAACAAAACCAAAACCAAATGCTCGGATACCACTTGATCTAAAAATGAGAACTTAAATCAATATTAAGGTATTACAGACTTATGTGCAGGAATGCCTATATTATTTAGTGTAATGGATTGAAAATATTGTGAATAATATAGACAATGAACATAATAAACACACACATCAACACAACAAATAATCAAGGAGTTCACCAGACTTCCTGGCTATGTCTCCTGGTCTAGCTTCTAGTGTCGACCTCTATATTATGTCTTCAAGAGCAGATGATTACAAGAGTGAGCTCGAATAGAGTCTCAACACAACAGTGACAAAACAACAGGTATTTACTCAAAATCCTCGAGTCTAAAAGAGAGCACAGACTCTCCCTCTTTCTCTCTGTCTTCTTCTTTCTCTTGCTCTCCTCTTCTCTTTCCTCTTTGTTTGCCCTAGATTTGCTTTTAAGCCTCTCGGCTCTGTCCGTTCATCTACATTCTTGGGCTTTCTGGCTCCCGGCCGCTGTCCGTTCAACTCCTAGTAGAGCGTTAAACAATCATTGTAAAACGCTTAAGGTATGGTGGCCACCTGTTTTCAAACAGAAAGGCTGGAGCAGTGACAAATCCCAAAGAATTGCTTCTTTGTTTACATAGAAAAATACACAGGAAAACCTCTAAAACAGAGGAATCAGACGGTTGTTATGCCTCATTCATTATCGTTCCTTTGGCATCCCACACCATATATCTATTCTCATCCGATGGTTCACATCCATCTCGATCATCCAACCTGCTCGTGCATTCTGCACCGTTGATCTGCAACCATTTGATCTGACGGCTGATGTGCATTTCGGATGACTTACTTGTGCGGATATCACCCGCCCGAAAAAGCAATTTTCTCTCTCCTTGTTGCATGCTACATGTCAATCAGTGTATGGGATCGGGCGGAGCCTGTCCAATACCACTTACTGCCTGAAACCCGCCCGAAATACCATTTACCACGGAACCAAAATAACATAAAGTTGCATTCATAAATCCTTTCGAGTCCGTGTTTTATCACTTTAGCACCATATGCCATGTCTCCTTTGTATTTCGGTTTTATAATGGAAATACACCAATACATAGAAAAAGCCCAACAAAACACTTTTATATCGGAACTCAAATTTTATAGATACGCATTTATAAACCCTTTCGGGTCTGCCTTGATCGCTATCACAAATCACATGGGCTATGGGTCTTCACCCCTTTGTATTGTTGCGATGCGATATTGCGATGTGATATATCGCAATTGCATATCGCATGGTCTTCGGGCCTTTGGTAAGTCCTTCCCTTGGAAACCTGTGATGCGATGGTGTAATCGCAGCCGTTGATCTACGCGCTCGATCAACGGTTCGCGCTGTGTCGCCGATCGCAGTCGCATTTCCCCTCGGGCCATCCCCGATACACTCCGCCGATGCGATATCGTCGAACCCTCCAATGCGATCCGCCGATTTGATCTGGACCGTTGATCGGTCCAATCCAATGGCTCTGATTCAATGATACTTCAACCTTCTCTTTACTCTGTTTTCCGCCATTCTTCATGGTTTTTCTTCTGCAATAGTGTTTTCTGATAGTATTAAAGACTTAGACTTAGAGGTTTTAGGATCCATTTTGGATCAATCCTCCATAGTTGATACGGAGGAAATGATGAAAGAATTAGATTAGAGAATGTCTAAAGCAATACTAATGGTTATTCTTGTTTTATGGGTCATGAACAAGACTCGGTTGTTTTGAGAAGTGTTGAGAATGAGTTTGGTGTTGCGTGAGAAGTTGGAAAAGGAAGGTTTCGTCAATATTTGTTTGGATATTGTGATGACCTAAGCAGCATTAGAATGGTTGTAGACCTCAGATTTTATTCTATCATATTGAGAATAAAGACCAATATATTTGAAGTATGATACTTGTTAGGGTCATGGAGCTACAGTATGTTCTAGTGGATGAACAAGTAGCTGATGTGTTAATCTCTCCCTAAGAAGTTTGAATATCTGATAAGCATGCTTGATTGGTGGATATATCTAATTTGGTTGAAAGGAAAAGATGAGTACCTTAGGTTTTGTGCACATATGATGGTACTTGGGTGACTACGAGCTGGCCGGAGCTAGAAACAAAGGATCTTGCCTGGGGAAGGAACTATATAGCAACTTGGGGCTGGCCAACCCCACCCACTGAAGGCTGGCCGTAGCTCGGATGGACAAACTGCTTTCTCATTGAACCGTTTCATACACTCTATTCTCCTTGCCCTCACCCACTCTCCGGTTAGGGAGTAGAATCAAGGGATAGATAACTTCACCCACTGTTGGCCTAACACATCTAAGATCTTGGCCTAGTTTGTATTAAGATCTCAGTTATAGTTAGGCCTTCATCATGTCTAGATCCTTGTGTGGTAGGGTATCTTGGTATTGATGAAATGGAGCTCCATTTTAGTGTTGATATCTTTACCTTGATGATACCTAGATCCCTATGAGGGTTGGTGTCTTGGCATGGAGGCCGAGATTGTATCTATATCCAGTTAGATTGATACCAGGGTTATAGCCTCATGGTACATATAGTGGAAAATTTCTTTGATGACACCTTAGTCCTTGTTGAGTTGGTGTCTTGGTAGGTAGCCTTGATGACACCTTGATTGATAACTTGGTAGTTTTTGGCCTTGGTGGTATCTAGCATTTTATATGTTTTTGTACTCTTCTTGGAAAATTTCAAATTGAAGTGTTCCTTGTACGAGTTGAGAAATTATGTATAACCCCCCTATTTAAGAGGGAGTCTTGAAATATGTAACTAGGTTAAATCTTCATAATAATTCATGTACTCTTGCATATTTGATGTAAAATAAAAACAAGAAAGAATATAGTATTATTGTGATTTTTATAAGCATGGGTCAAGTCGTCTTTCTAAGTCAAGCATGTTCTTCATGCTTCTAGGGTTGGTAAAGTCAAAATAATTAATGTCATGAATCAAAGAAGTCATTTTCATATTTTTAAGACCCTATTGGGCAACTTGTAATAAGAAAGAAAATGTATTTTTGTGTCTAAAGTGTCAAAGTAACCCTCCAAGGCCAAGTCAGCCTATCTAAGAGAAATTGGCCCACTTAAGGGTAATTCAACCCCACCAGAGGCATACAAATAGAAGGAGTTTGACCTCGCTTGAGAGACACACACATAAGTTCGATCTGAATAATAAATGAGAGTGAAGTCAAGAAACAAGGCAAGGAAACAAGGAGAAAAATCCTAGCAAAGAAGAAGATGTTTTTTTGGTCATTTTTATTCACATGTGCGAGGAATTTAGGGTCATCATTCTGCTATAAGAAGATGAAAGTTACAATTCATAAGTTCTGAAGAAGTTGCAAGTCTGAACCTCTAAATTTGCATAACCAAGAATTGATCTAGGGTTGATTTGAAAGATGTTGACCTTCATTGACTTTGGAGGATTTGACTTATTGCAAGGACTTTGTTGGATGGTTGACTTGGTGCTTCGAGGGTGCCTTCATCAAAGGTATTGAGACTTCGAATTTTCATTTGAATTGTGTCCATAAGAGGAGAAGAGATCGTTAGGATTTTCCTCTCTAGGAGATATTTTGGCCCTCGATTGTAGCTTACATCTGGTGTCCATTTGTCTTTAATGATATTCATGTTTTTGGAAGTTTTTAATAATAAATAACATAATAATAACAAGAAGAACAATAATATAATCAAAACAAGTAAAATAACACCACAAGAAGCTATAAATTTAAGATAAGCCACCTTAATTACCTTCCATATTGATTTCTCAACAATAACCTCATGATAATACACTTTTGATTTCCAAAAATCTTGCAAAAAATGAAACATTTCCCTAATAAAACCCTCACAATTTTCATTCAAATATTATTGCCTATCAAATTGATGTTGCTCAAAACTTGTAGCCAAGTTCCCATATAATGTTTTGATCCAATGTTATTATTGTTTTTGAATGACTGAATATTGAACCAAAGGTTAAGTGATTATTCTAGTTTTGAATGTAGTTGAGCTCCATAGACTTGGTATATATGTATTGAATCTCTTGTCAAACCTTTATGAGATAACAAGACAAGAATTGAGTATATGTACCTTCTACAATTTGGTGTCTTAGAGATAATAGTCGATTTTAGATTAGAACTTGAATACTATAATTTGATTGTTGCTTGAATGAGTCGGATTCTTCACTTAGTGAGATAGGTGTACTGATAATTTGTGGTAGTCTTGTAGTGAGATGTTCCTCTTTTGATCAAACTTGATGTTCCGCAAGTGTGAAGATTAAAGAATAGGTCATATGTTTTTTAGGATTGCTTAAACAAATCCCTTAGATTTAAACCTTCAACAAAAACAAAATTTTTCCTCCACCTGCAATGGAACTTCCAAACAAAACTCTAGCCCAAATACAAACAAAATAATTCCAAGACCCAAACTTCAGATCACTGCATTGTCTCCACAGGGACAGACTATTAAAGAGCCAATTATCTCAAAGGATAATCATTAATTTTGATATTTATGGAGAGGAAACTTCAATCGTTTATATAGATTTTAGAAGGGCCTTGTTGTAGCGGCTATAACCACCCTCCAGAATTTTTTCCTTAGCTTTGTTTTGGAGCCTCCCTACCAAACATCCTCAACAACATGTCTTGCACTGTCAAGTACACAAGCTTCAGTGCTAGTCTAACAGATTTCCAGCCTGTGCATGATAGCTTGTTGCATCCCCCTCATAGGTTGTTTCTCTGGACTTGGTCCAGCTGCAGGCTGAGCAACTCCCTCAAGAAATTGTGCAATTCTAGAGGGGAATCAGCCTTCCCTCCAGAAATTGTGCAATCTTGTCTGGAAGCCTGTTGGGCTCCAGAATTGCGCAATTCTTCCTGTCAACCTTCACTGGAAAAACTGCGCAATCTCTCCTAGCAGGACTGCTAAACCTAGAAATTGTGCAATCCTTCTGGGTAGCCAGCCCAACTCCCGCCCAGAGATGCGTAAATTTTCCCCTCAGTTAAGTAAGTTGTTGCATGTGCCATTGGGTTGACAAGTTCCACCTAAGACCGAGAAAACTTGACTTGCATGCATGGGTTGCTTTTTCCCAAAATTGAAAAAAGCATCCCTAGATTTTGGAGAGCTATTTTTAGCAGCTGGAGGTTACATGCAAAGATCATTTTAGAATATTTCCTCCATGTGTCGCCTTTTCCTAGATTTGTGGCATGCGCGTCATGGGCCTCAAACTTATTTATTCGACGCTTCAAAGCTCACTTATTCACATCCATCTTGGAGCTCTAACATCCCAAATCACCTCCAAGAGTCTTCGACAAATCTAGCTCTGCTATTACGGGTAAGTCCTCTTAACTCTTCTTTTGCAGCATTCCTGTCACTTTTTGTGTTTTCGCTTGTGTTAGTTTCTTGATTTCTGTGAACACTTGTTGTCATTTGCATGCATATTATCTTGTACTAGCACCGTTTCAGTTTTCATTAGCATCTCACTGTTGTCGCATGCATGAGATTGTTTTTCATGAACGGTCAATGATTCAGCGACTCGCTTCTCACACATGCATGTTGTTCCATTTTCTGAATCTTTCATTCATTGTTTGCATGCACGATCATTCACTCCTGCTTACACTCAGTATCGCCATGCATTCACATTCACATTTGCTTTCATTTGCTTGTCTACGGGTCTAAGAAACCTTGGCCCAGACTCTGCCTCACCAAGACAACATTTCACAATCCTGAGAGGGAAGGATCTACCTTCCTCTCAGAAAATGTGCATTTCTGCCCAATTACTTTCCTCCAGTCTTGCATTGCGCAATTATGAGGGGCAGTGACTATTGGTCGAGAAAATTGCGTAATGCAGTCATTGGGCCTGCAACCCTTGCCAGCTAAAATTGTGCATTGCACAGTCCCAACATCCAGCAGGCTAGTCTAGATTGTGTATTGCACAATTCCAACAGCTCGGACTGCCTTTTGCGCAGTTCTAGTAGCCATTCTCCCAGCCTCCCAAGAAAAATTGTGTAATCCTTGCCAATCAATCCCCATGTATGTTGCATGTTATTCCTCAAGTTTTCTTTGGTTTTAGCTGACAGATTTCTTGCCATGCATGTCACCATGTATCCAAATCTAGCAGGTGTTCATCTGTTTCTCAACAGTTCAGGATCAATGGCCTCCAAGAGAGAAATAAAAGGACACAAACGAAAGTGCAACTGTAGCAACAGTTGAGTGAGTGTCTATAAGTTTTCTTATCTACGAAGACACCAAGTTGATTGTAGACAAGGACATCAAGCTGAAATGGCAAGAGGTAAATGATGCATTTGCGGGCACATTTGAGGAAGATCTTGAAGACCGCCAGGTCTATGTGAACATCCACAAGTTCGGCTTGTACCGGATTGCATGTAGGTATCTCGTGATCCCATGCGCGAACATGATACATTGGATCATCTCGCACACTGACCCTGAGACGATGACATTGAGAAATGTCAGTGAGACGGAGATTGCGACCTTCAAGGAATAGGATTATGAACAGATGTATCATATGTCGAATCCGGTGATCATCATGGAAACATCCTTCAGCATACCCAGCAGCAATTCCAAATCCAGAGATATCTTGAAGAATTGGGTGAAGAAGCCGCCCAAATTTAGGATGACACCCAACCAGGTCTGCAAGTCGAAGATATTGCGAAAGGCGTATCAATACTTGGTCATCTTTGCATGTCACTTGTATGGCCAAGAGAGCATGGAAACATTCCCGTAAAGTTGGGTAATCGCGTTGGACCAACTGGCCAATTGAGATATTAGTTATATTTTTTCCTTGATGATGTCTAGATCCCAATGTGGGAGGGTATCTTGGTCTTGTGGAGCTCCATTTTAGTGTTTGACCTTGATGATACCTAGATCCCTGAGGGTTAGTGTTTTGGAAAGAAGGCCTAGATGGTATCTATATCCTATTGGATTGATACCATGGTTGAATCCAGATGCTACCTATAGTGAAAAGTTTTCTTGATGGAACCTTGGTCCCTATTAGTGTCTTATATCTTTGTATTAGTGTTTGGAAAATGACACCTGGATGCTTGAGTTGATGGATCCTTGAAATAGTGTCATTGACACTTGGATATTTGATGTGTTGGATACATTGGAAGTTTTGGTATCCCTAGCATTGTGTATGTTGTTGTATGCTTCTTGGAACACTTTAAATTGAGGTAAACCTTGTACCTGTTGAACAACTATGAATACATCCCTAGTTAAGAGGGAGTGTTGAGAAATGTAACTAGTATCGGTCTTCATAATTGTTTTCTAGCTCATGACATGATGTAATTTTTTATGTATTTATCAAACGGAATAAAAAAGAAAATCATTGTAAAAGAAAATTATTTATAAGCATGGGTTTCATGCTTTATTTATTTTATTTCTAGACAAAAGCACCTATTGTGTGATTCTACGGTTTGTTTCATGATTCTTACTCCTTTTCATCATGTAATAGACCCTTCTTGGGCTTTGTATATCAAGAAAGAAATTTGTAATTGAGTCAAAAATGTCATTCATGCCTCCTCCACCAAGTCGGCCTCAATAAATTGTCAAGTCGGCCTCATGAAGGGACTCGACCACCTTGAAGAGACTGTATATAGCTAATCACTCAACCTATTATGGCATCTTAATATCTCATATTCAACCTGTAGCTGATACACAAGAAAAAAGGAGTAAATACAAGGAGAAGTAGAAGAATATCTAAGCGAAGGTGAAGAATATTTTTTTCTAGAAAACAAGACTAAAAATTTACCTTATGAAAGTCCATACACAACAAGACCTCAATCTACAATTTAGTGAATAAAGGAAATGTGAGACACATAGAAAAGGAGTCTATATTATTGCAAAAAGTAAAGGAAGCCTAGTGAAGAAAACTAGAAGCCCAGAAATGAAGAAGAGGTCTGAAAGTTATCATATTCTACCACATGTGCAAGAATACTGGGGTACTGCAGGGTCGAAGATACATTTTTAAAGTAGCAAGCTGAAGATTTCATAAGTGGAAAAGAGGACTGAGACCCTAGTTGAAATTTTTTGATGTGCTTAATTTATGTTGATTATTGAAGGGCTTGACTAGAGTTTGACTAGTCTTTTCTTGGAGGTTGACTTGGTGTCTGGACGAAGGTTCTTGGTCTAGCAGCCTTGGTTCTCTCATTTGATTTGGTTCTAAAAGAAGAAAAGAGAATTTTTTGGGTTTTCCCCTAGAAGAGGGGTTTTTCCCTGGTTGAGAACCTACATCTTGTGTCCTTGTTGTTTTGATCTTCATGCATTTATGTTTTGGTAGTTGCTTGATGATAAGAAGATACAAAAGAAGATAATAATAATACAAATAAATCACAAGACATTATCAAGATAGGAAAATATTTTTTCTTTTATGATTTTCTAACAAAAAGTAGGTTCAATCATTTTTTCCTTTAAAACTTCTTTATATTAATGACTCTCTCATTTCTAGGTTTTTGTTATATAATCATGAAGATTATTATATTGTTAGGGTGATTAATTAGATCGACCCTTGTTTTGTTATCTTTTGTTATTTGTTCACTTTAGTGAAAGCCTATCTTTTTAGGGTTTTTTGATAATATCTAGGGTTTATGAAAATCCCCTAGTAGAGGTTGATATACGATCCTAGGGCAAGAAAGTGAAACCCTAGGTGTAAATGATTCTGTTATGGTTAAAACCCTAACATATTTTAAGTTGTTGGATATCAAAGGTTTAATTTTAAATTTAAAGTTAACTTCATACTCTTATACATATATATTTGTGCTTGGTTGTACTTGTTGATGAGATTTGCAGGTACATAGTTTTCAAGGAGTTGTAAATTTGTATGCCTACCTCATACTTGATGATGACTTCATGATGATATTGAGTACGATGGAAATAGGGAGTTGTAAGAACCATGATGGCATTGAGGTTTACACTGATAATTGAAAAATGACCTTGTTTTCATATGAAGATAAAGAATGATGTTCCTAAAGGTCGAAGTTCTTTGATGATATGATGTTGCAAAATAAAGAGCCTGTGTAGACAAAAGAATAAAGTTGTTGATGATGGACTTATCTCCCTAGTTGAGAGGGAAACTACGTGTATTTATTTTATGAACGGAAGTGTAGATCCTCCACAGTTGAGAGGAAGGACATGATGAAAGAATGAGATCGAAGAATGTCTAAAGCACTACTAATGGTTATTCTTGTTTGATGGGTCATGAACAAGACTCTGTTGTTTTGGGAAGTGTTGAGTATGAGTTTGGTGGTACGTGAGAAGTTGGAAAAGGAAGATTTCATCAAGATTTGTTTGGATATTGCGATGACCTAAGCAACATCAGAATGGTTGTAGACCTCATATTTTATTCTATCATATTGAGAATAAATACCAATATATTGGAAGTATGATACTTGTTAGGGTTGTGGAGCTACAGTATGTTCTAGTGGATGAACAAGTAGTTGATGTGTCGATCTCTCCCTGAGAAGTTTGAATTATTGATAAGCATGCTTGATTGGTGGATATCTCTGGTTTGGTTGAAAGGAAAGATGAGTACCTTAGGTTTTGTGCATGTATGATGATACTTGGGAGAACATCTAAGATCTTGGCCTAGTTGGTATTAAGATCTCAGTTATAGTTTGGCCTTGATGATGTCTAGATCCCTGTGTGGTAGGGTATCTTGGTCTTAATGATATGAAGCTCCATTTTAGTGTTGATATATTTACCTTGATGATACCTAGATCCCTATGAGGGTTGGTTTCTTGGAATGGAGGCCGAGATGGTATCTATATCCAGTTAGATTGATACTAGGTGTTACACAGTAATTTGTCACCATTGGTCACCGTCCCTGTTACCCCTTTCCCGCACTTTGGAGGACTCATTCCGGGACCTGTGAGAAGTGACATGGCTTGAAAACACTTGCATTATGTTCCCCTAAGTATGGACTTCATATGCCTTGAAGACATCTCCTGCAGAATATCCTTAAAAAGTCCCCTTTTTCCATTAGCGCGGATCCACAGTGTATCACCCGCGCCAATGGGGGAAATTCTCCAAAGAGGGCGCGCCCATTGGTGCTCTGTCTTAGAATCTTACCCGCGCCAACCAATTTTGGGAAAGCTTTTTAACAAACGCACGCCCGAAAGTTTTTTCCTTTCGACTCATGAGGCTTTTCAAGGATAATGCCAATCTCATGGATGTCGAGATTCATCGTATCTCTATCCATAATAGCTTTTCGAGGATAATGCTTATCCCATGGATGTCTGGATTCATTGTATCTCTTCCTCCTCCTCCATCTATAAAAGCTTGTTCTGGTGCATTTGACAAGCTAGTTTTTGAGCATAAGGAGAATGATACTGTCAGAAGTCTGAGAGATTGTTGTAAGAGTCTTCTTTGCATTCATAATCAAAGAGAGAGAGAGGCTTGTTCCCGATCCCGACAAGCTTTGCAAGACATATGTAGTTGATCACCCAGCCAAAGGAGGATTTGACATCAGAACTATGGTTGTATACTCCTTTGTTGATTATCAATAATAGATGACTGTCATTATGGTTCCATTCTTGTTGTTCATTATGATGATGTTTGGATTATATCTTTTATGGCCGATATATAATTGCATCTATTGGATTTTATGCTTGTATTCGTATCGTTCTTTGCATGTGCAGGTGTCCATTCACAGAGATCGTGAGGATCGTGACCGGCCGGAGAAAAGGAACGAGAGTGTCAACTCTTCTACAACACTAGCGTTGGAATCCAAGTAGGTTCTCGTAATCCACCTTTAATTTGCAATTAGGAACTTGCGTGATAGCATTGTTTGATTGTTGCTAGACCCATTTTGGGCTAGTGGGATTTCCTCTGTCCGCAGAGGGGATTTACCTCTCTTTTGACTTGGAACGCCATACGCCGAGACTGCCTCACCAAATCACATTCCTCATACAGGTCATTATAATTCCAAAACGATTCATCGTACAGTCATTGATGAAGGTGCTTCAACCTGCATCATGTATGTTGCCTGTTGGAAAAATATTGGTTCTCCGACGCTGAGCCAGTCTCCCACAACCTTGGAAGCTTTTGATGGAAGAGCATCCCATCCCTATGGTATACTCCAACGTTTGCCCATCTCTTTGGAAGGGAAGACGGTCGAGATGGAAGTTGAAGTTGTTGATGCTAATCTTACCTACAACCTCCTTCTCGGACGTAGCTGGACATACGCAATGCAAGCTGTAGCTTCATCTTTGTTTCGTATCATCCATTTCCCTCATCAAGGGAAGATTGTTACCGTCGACCAGCTTTCATTCTTCGCTTCCTCTTCCGAAGGCAACATTCCTTTTGTGGAGCATACCTCCAAATCATATGAGAGTCTGGGAGCCGGGCTTTTTAAAGATCCTGCCCTCATGGGTGTTTTTCCGCTCCCACCTCCTAACGTCGCTTCCGTCAATATGATTACTACTTGTTCTGATCCATGGATCCTCCCTCCAACTGATCAAGTAGATTCTTGGGGCGATGAGATGCCGTTGAGTCCTGCCGAGCTCAACTACGTCGAAATCATTGCTGCATCGGCTCCCTCTTCTGAACCTGCTCCTTCGAGCAAGGTTCCCGACTCGTTCGCTCCATCCTCATGGCTTGGAGATGAGACTTCTTCGGACCCTTTAAAAGAAATATTCCCTTCTGACGAAGCCATTATTGAGACTATGTCTCCCGAGGAACCTCCTTGGCATGATTCTCACCATCGTTCCTCATTTCTCCCTGCCCATCAGGATATGCTTACTTGTCTCGAGCGGTTTGCTCCTTGTCTCCCATTTCAAACCCTTCAAACACCTATCCAAGTTTATCAAGTGTCCTCTGAAGGAAATATGGCGAGCATCACGCAAACCCAGCCTATTGACATCTCTGCAAAACCAGGGATTGTTGAACATCTTCACATTGGAGTCACTTGTACTCCGAAGGAGATTCGACTCTATACCAATCTTTTTCGTGAATTTCATGACGTCTTTGCATGGTCCTACGAAGAAATGCCCGGCATTGATCCTAGCATAGTGGTGCATGAGATACTCACGTATCCAGGTGCTAAGCCTGTTCGTCAACGTTTACGCCCCATACACCCCCGCAAGGCTGCAGCTATTAAGGCGGAAGTGGAAAAGCTTCTTAAAGCTGGTTTTATTTACCCTATCCCGCTCACAGATTGGGTCTCCAACATCGTGCCTGTGAATAAAAAATAGGGTACCATCCGTGTTTGTGTCGATTATCATGATATTAATCGGGCCTGTCCTAAAGATAATTTCCCCACACCATTCATTGATCAAATTATTGACGAGTGTGTCGGAAGCGAAATGTACTCTTTTATGGACAGTTTTTCTGGGTATAACCAGATCAATATTGCCCCCGCTGATCAACACAAGACCGCTTTTATCTGTCCATGGGGCACTTTTTCCTATAAGAAGCTCCCTTTCGGTCTCAAAAATGTCGGTGCTACCTTCCAACGTGCAATGTCTTACGCTTTTCATGACATTCGCCACATTGTACAGCCATACCTGGATGATCTACCAGCTCATTCAGCCAAACGTCAGGACCACCCTACTCACCTTCGCAATATCTTTCTTCGTTGCCGACACTACCGTATCAGACTCAATCCTCACAAATGTGTCTTCTGCGTTGAATCCGGCTGACTTCTCGGGTTCATCGTCTCCTGAGAGGGCATCCGTTTGGATCCCCTTAAAGTCGAGGCTATTGTGAATCTTCCTCCCCCTGCTTCTTTACAGCAATTGCAAAGCTTGCAGGGTAAAGCAAACTTTCTGAGACGATTCGTTCCAAACTATGCCGAGGTGGCTAAAGGTTTCACACGGTTGCTAAAGCGAGACGTCCCTTTCCATTGGGATACCGTCGCTCAGGAATCTTTTGAGCGTCTCAAGGGTCTCCTTGTTTCCGCTCCATTGCTGCGTCCTCCGAACTATCATCGCGACTACACTCTGTATTTGGCCGCCGCCGACACCACTATCGGCATGGTTCTCGTTCAAACTGACGATGATGACACTGAGCATGTTGTATATTATCTCAGCCGCAACCTTTTAGACACGGAAACTCGATATGCTTATGTCGAGAAGTTGGCTTTGGCCGTCGTTTGTGTTGTCCAATGCTTCCGTCACTATATTCTACTGTGCACTACCACCGTGGTTTCTGATTGCAACCCCATGACGTATATTTTGTCACGCCAGTTGCTGGGGGGCAAGTACTCAAAGTGGATTGTCATCCTCCAAGAGTTCGACTTGGAATTTACCACTACCAAGTCCAAGAAATCCCTTGTATTCGCTAAGTTACTTTGCTCTTTTCCATCTTCTTCCCCGCCCTCTCACTCAGAGGATCATATTCCGAATGAGACATTGTTTCTCATTAGCACCCTCAATCCCTAGTACGGGGATATCATCATATATCTTCAAACGTCCTCCTTTCGCCCCGTCGTGTCCAAAGACGCTCGGCGAAGGATTCGTCATCAGTCTCAACCATACCGTATCATTGGGGATACACTATACCGCCTCGGCGCTGACTCTGTTCTTCGCCGATGTCTAACTCTCGAGGAAGCTGAGCATGTTTTGAATGACTACCACTCTGGTGCCTGTGGTGGTCACATGTCCGGATATGCCACTGCCCAAAAAATCCTCCGTGCTGGCTACTTTTGGCCCTCTATCTTTAAGGATTGCATTCTTGTCGTCCGCTCTTGTCATGAGTGCTAGATATACCATCGGAAGATGCGAGCGGCTCCCGCTCCATTGCACCCTGTTGTCACCATCGGCCCTTTTGCAAAATGGGGCATTGATTATACGACCTGTAACCCTCGCTCGGCCGGGGGGCATGGGTTTATTATCGTTGCCGTCGACTACTTCACTAAATGGGTCGAGGCGATGCCTACATTAACTGAAGACGGTCACACTGTAGCGCAATTCTTGTTCAACCATGTTATCTCGCGATTCGGCGTCCCTCAAGCCATCGTCACTGATCACGGGAAGCATTTCCGTAATAATATGATGACGGAACTAACAACCCAGCTGGGCTTACGACACGATAGTTCGACTCCATACTACCCTTAGACTAATGGCCAAGTTGAAGCTATCAACAAGAATTTGGTTACAATGCTTCAGCGTACCGTTGGCATGCATAAGTCTAACTGGCATTTGATGTTGTTCCCTACCTTGTGGGCCTACCAAACCTCCGTGAAGGATGCCACCGGTTTCACTCCATTTCAACTAGTTTATGGACTGGAGGCTACCCTTCCAATCGAGTGCGAAATCCCTTCATTAAAATTGGCCGTCGAACTACTTCCCAACACTACTCCACTAGAAGAACGCCTTCTTTACCTAGAACGGCTAGATGAGACCCGTCGCCTAGCCTCTTTGGCCATTGAAGCACAAAAGAAGCGAGTCAAGACTCACTTCGATCAGACTGTCCATCCACGTTCTTTTGTTGAGGGAGATTTAGTCCTGCTATACGATCAGGCAAACGATAAGCTGGGAGCAGGAAAACTCGAGCCTATGTGGCTAGGTCCTTACATTGTCAAGAAAGTTTTGCAAAAAGGGGCCTACGAGCTAATTGACTATGAAGGGAACCCTCTCGGGAAGCCCCGAAACGGGCTGTACTTGAAAAAGTACTATGTGTGATGCTTGTACACTTTGTTTTGTACATACATGTACTTTAGCAGGTGTGTTGTGTGTGTGTGTGTGTTTGTTTTGAAGGCGTGACTGCCACTTATTGTGTCTTTCGCTTCTTGTGCAGATGTCTGATGCACCTTATGTTGGTTTCGCTGATGGTGCCTGCCGCAGTACTCGCAACTTGTCCTCTGCGGCGTGGGTGATCTATGATCCTCATGGCAAGTTGATAGATCTTCAAGGTGTGTGTTTGGGCCGTACCACTAACAATGTCGCCGAATATTGTGTTGTAATTGAACTACTTGCTGAAGCAATTAATCTCGGCATTCGTGCATTGGTAGTGAACCTAGACTCTCAACTTGTCGTCCACCAGCTCAACGGGCAATATTCCGTCAGAGACCATCGCATTCTAAGGTTGTATTTACGTGTGAGATTGTTAGAAAGGAACTTTGATTTCATCACATATCAGCATATTCCAAGACAATTAAACACATTAACTGATGCATTGGCTAACCATGTATTAGATAGACATTTGCGTAATATGTAAAACATCATACAAGAAAGCATATAAAGCGCAATAATAAAACCATAGAAATAGGCATATGTATATATATATGTGTGTCACAATGTTTGCACCACGTGCATCATATAGTCCAAAAAATAATACATGTTCCTCTCAAATACATCCGGAGACGACATGTCTCTCAAAAAATATGCAGGAAAAGGAAACCTAGGAGTCTAGTCCCGGTGGTGCTCATGATAGCACAACACCGCGCGCACCAAGCATCTCAACAGATGATGGACACGATTAGGCACCCCCACTGTGTGCCTCTGGTATGCTAGTGGCATATCTCCCAGTCTAGCATAATCAGGAATCCCTCGGGCGAGTCCCTCGAGATTCTGAATCAGTTCATCTCCCTCGGCACCCTCTTCCTGAGGGTCGGCTACGGGCTGGTTCCTCCGAGTGATGGGAGACATGCCAACTGGTCGCTCTAGGCCAACATCTGCATGTATATACAATTGTTGTTAGGACAAACATGTATTAACAAAAAAAAAAAAACATATAAAACATCAAAAACAAAAAGAGATCTTACCCAGCTCTTCGTCCCACTCCTCTCCCTCGGACAATGGGAGATTTGGGTCTCCGGTGAAGTCGGTCCTTGCATAGGGCCAATCCTCCACCAAAATCAGCTGACGGCGGAGCCATATGAAGAACTCGGGCCTCCAAGACATCTGCTGGCCCCCTCCTCCCCTGGGCATCAGTGCTGCCCAGCGAGCCATCCTAGGCTCTCGTGGCAAAGGATCAGCCACTATAGCTCCCTGTCCCTGAAAAATTGGTAATCGTTCCAAGAAGAACAATACCACGATCGAACCATACCCAAACTGCTTTACCTTTCCTCGCTTGCACTTTGTAAGCTGCCTCTTGATGTTAGTAGTCACTGTGGTGGCCCAGTCAAAGAGGGTAGGATTTAGGCATTCTGTGGCCAACAGAAGATGTTTCTTGCTTGCCTCATGGGGCGCCTGCACTCCTGCGGCTTGAGTAATGGTGAATAGTATCACCCTGAGAATCAAGTCCGGAACGGTGGGAATATCCACCTTTACACTGTTCCTTCCAAATTGCGCCCCTGGGCACACTCGGTCTCGAACTTCAGTCATCTTCTCCCCGGAAGGTCTACTCCCGATCAAAATAGGCCTCACCCCTCTCCGTGATAACCCCGTGATGAAGTAAACATCGGACACATCGAGCCCCAGCACTTGGTCCCGTAAACGGAACACTTGGTCATCAACATCCCACAGATCAATTATGAATTGTAGTAGCTCGGGCTGAGCGCGCAAGTAAGGCGTAAGAAAGAATTTCTTAAGCCCACAGTCCCTTAGGGCGTTCATGCACCCTTCATCCTCAAGGGCCAAAGCATCCTCGGCATCATGTTCTCGTTCCTTCCATTCTACTACCATTTTGCCTGCTTTCCTGCACCCACAAGAACGCATAAACCACAATTAGATCACTGGTAAACTTGTAATCCAGTTAAATTCAAAATGCAATGGGAAATTTTAAGCGGAAAATTAAGTTGCGCAGTTGGCGCGACTGTTTCTAAAACAGTCGCGCCAATGAGCGTGACCCCTTTAGAAAAATCGCCCCATTAGCGCGGGTCCGTGCCGGATACCCGCGCTAATGGGCGAAGCCCTAAATTTTTTAATTCCCCCTTGCAGAGGTCAATCAGGAAGCAAAATGCATAAAAAATGTATGGAAATGGAGCTAAGGGAAGCGCCTCTTACCTGAAACCGACGAAATCCCAAATGGTTGCACGGATTGGCCGTAATCACCGTCTGAAGTTCACTCCCCAAACAGACCACTGCTACTATTCAGAGAGGTAAAAAGTAAAAGTAATTCTATTTTTACCATTTTCACCATATTTATAAACTTTTTGACTTATACTTAGGTTTAAAAAGTTACCTTTTGAATATTTTAATATATCTTTGGTCGAAAATGGATTTTACGCTTGCTTTTTGTGCAGCGACAGGTCTTTCACGCAACTTCGATGGTGAAATGAGTTGTATTTTATACTTTTTCGGACTCAGTAAATACACGAAAAAGTCACTGTGGAGTCATCTTTTAGCTCTTTTCTGACTCTCTAAACATGAAAAGATCGTCGAGTTATTCCTCTTGACTCGTTAAACGTAAATAAGAGGCGGTCGTCTTTAAACTCTTTTTCGACCGTGTAAAAACGAAAAGATCGTCGGACCCTTGTCGTTTTAGGTTCATTAACGGTTACGAAGCGACGTGGTTTCGATCGCTTTTTTACTTTTTCAGGTCGAAATCACTACTCATGAAAAGTACTCCTCGATCGTAATGGTCGGGCGGTTCTTTCGAGCATTGTTTTATACTTTTTCGGGCTCGAGAGACACAACTTTACGAAAAAGGACACCCTTGGAGTTTTCTTTTCTGTTGTCTTTTCAAACTCTCTAAACATGAAAAGACGCCGAGTTCTTCCTTTGTCAGACTCGTTAAAACTTGATGACATTGGAGTCCGTCGAGATGATGTTACAAGCATATGCTATCCCCGTCAAGCTTGTTAATAAAAATAACTGGGGTACTCACCAGAAATGGTGGGGAAAAATGGAACCATAATTATTGTCATGTCGGCAGTATGTCGCTCTTGAACATGGCACTTGTCTGCTTTTGTGTCTGGGTGGGGACATCTCATCTCGTTTTTCACTTGCCTCCATGGATTTGGGTAATCCTGTTTGACCTCTCATCTGCTCATTGCCTCGTCACCATGACCTTTGATCCATTGATGTCGAATACTGCCATTTCCACTGTCATGCCGCCGATATGTTCAAGAGAAGTTGACCTCTGCAGAATAACAACCTCCTTCTGATAGCTCACATAATTCTAATCCACCACAACATTCTTTCTCTGTCTCATGTCGATGATGTGGGAAACACTATGGCCCACCTTCGATCAAGGTCACTTCCTGTCGACTTCAGCTCATTATCTAGGAAGCTGATCTAGAGACTCCCTTCCGGTGCCTTGGAGCCTGCATGCCTCAATGGCAGGTTCTTCGTGTTCGACGTGAGGTTTTCATCATTGGCCTCCGATCGAATGATTCTACGGGTGTTCGATGCCAGCTCACTGATTCACACACCGTAGATTGTACATATAGTACCTTGAGGGCCATTGTCATTATTGGTGGTACCTCTCATGTCTGTTAACAGTTTTCATTATTGACTGGTAATCAGATGATGTTCATGCATGTTTGACTTCAACTCATATATTCACATGTTTGAACTTGTACTTTTGTTCGGGTCAAGATGGAGCGCAAGACCCTGGATTTTGTCTGTTGGAATCCAGGCTGCGATTTTGTGGATTATTGTTACATGACTCATTTATTGGATGGCTGCGACCATGCCTGAGTCTATTCATCAATCCTCACTGGATGGTTACGCCCATACCGTGGATCTAGATTATTATGTACTCTGTTATGGATGGCTGCGCCCATACCACATATATCATGTACTTGAGTTATCAGTTGTATCTCTCTATGCAGATTCTCCGGCGGCAGCTGCATGTGTTCTTGTAAAGCACTAGGGTTATAGCCTCATGGTACCTATAGTGGAAAATTTCCTTGATGACTCCTTAGTTCCTGTTGAGTTGGTGTCTTAGTAGGTAGCCTTCATGACACCTTGATTGATACCTTGGTAGTTTTTGGCCTTGGTGGTATCTAGCATTTTATGTGTTTTTGTACTCTTCTTGGAAAATTTCAAGTTGAAGTATTCCTTGTACTAGTTGAGAAATTATGTATACCCCCTATTTAAGAGGGAGTGTTGAAATATGTAATTAGGTTAAATATTCATAATAATTCATGTACTCTTGATATTGTATATTTGATGTAAAATAAAAAGAAGAAATAATATAGTATTATTGTGAATTTTATAAGCATGGGTCAAGTCATCTTTCTAAGTCAAGCATGTTCTTCATGCTTCTAGGGTTGGTCAAGTAAAAATAATTAATGTAATGAGTCAAAGAAGTGATTTTCATATTTTTAAGACCCTATTGGGAAACTTGTAATAATAAAGAAAGTGTTTTTTTGTGTCTAAAGTGTCAAAGTAACCCTCCAAGACCAAGTTGGCCTATCTAGGAGAAATTGGCCCAGTTAAGGGTAATTCGACCCCACCAGAAGCATACAAATAGAAGGAATTCGACATCATTTGAGAGACACACACATAAGTTCAATCTGAATAAGAAAGCAAAGTGAAGTCAAGAAACAAGGCAAGGAAACAAGGAGAAAAATCCTAGCAAAGAAGAAGATGTTTTTTTGGTCATTTTTATTCACATGTGCGAGGAAGTTAGGGTCATTATTCTGCTATAGGAAGATGAAAGTTACAAATCATAAGTGTTGAAGAAGTTGCAAGTCTGAACCTCTAAAATTTCATCACTGAGAATTGATCTAGGGTTGATTTGACAGATGTTGACCTTTGTTGACTTTGGACGATTTGACTTATTGCAAGGACTTTGTTGGATGGTTGACTTGGTGCTTCGAGGGTGCCTTCACCAAAGGTATTGAGACTTCGAATTCTCATTTGAATCATTCCATAAGAGGAGAAGAGATCGTTTGGGTTTTCCTCTCTAGGAGAGGTTTTGGCCCTCGATTGTAGCTTACATCTGGTGTCCATTTGTCTTTGATGATATTCATGTTTTTGGTAGTTGTTTGATGATAAATAACATAATAATAACAAGAACAAGAAGAATCTAATCAAAACAAGTAAAATAACACCACAAGCAACTATAAATTTAAGAGAAGCCACCTTAATTAGCTTCCATATTGATTTCTCAACAATAACCTCATGATAATACACTTTTGATTGCCAAAACTCATGCAAAAAATGAAACATTTCCCTATTCAAACCCTCGCAATTTTCATTCAGATATTATTGCCTATCAAATAGAAGTTGCTCAAAACTTGTAGCCAAGTTCCCATATAATCTTCTGATCCAATATGATTATTTTTTTTGAATGACTAAATGTTGAACCAAAGGTTAAGTGATTATTCTAGTTTTGAATGCATTTGAGCTCCGTAGATTTTGTATATATGTATTGAATCTCTTGCCAAACCTTTATGAGATAACAAGACAAGAATTGAGTATATATACCTTCTACAATTTGGTGTCTTGGAGATAATAGTCGATATTAGATGAGACCTTGAATACTATAATTTGATTTTTGCTTGAATGAGTCGGATTCTTCACTTAGTGAGATAGGTGTACTGATAATTTGTGGTAGTCTTGTAGTTAGATGTTCCTCTTTTGATCAAACTTGATGTTCCACAAGTGTGAAGATTAAAGAATAGGTCATATGCTTTTCAGGATTGCTTAAACAAATCTTTTAGATTTAAACCTTCAATGAAAACAAAATTTTTCCTCCACCTGCAATGGAACTTCCCAAACAAAACTCTAGCCCAAATACAAATAAAATAATTCCCAGACCCAAACTTCAGATCTCTGCATTGTCTCCATAGGGAAGGACTATTAAAGAGCCAATTATTTCAAAGGATAATCATTAAGTTTGATATTTATGGAGAGGAAACTTCAATCCTTTATATATATTTTAGAAGGGCCTTGTTGTAGCGACTACAACCACCCTCCAAAAATTTTTCCTTAGCTTCATTTTGGAGCCTCCCTACCAAACATCCTCAACAACACGCCTTGCATTGTTAAGTACACAAGCTTTAGTGGTTTTCTAGCAGATTTTGCAGCCTGTGCATGATAGCTTGTTGCATCCCCCTCACAAGTTGTTTCTCCAGACTTGGTCCAGTTGTAAGTTAAGCATCTTCCTCAAGAAATTGCGCAATTCTAGAGGGGAACCAACCTTCCCTCCAGAAATTGCGCAATCCTGTTTGGCAGCCTGCTGGGCTCCAGAATTGCGGAATTCTTCCTGTCAACCTTCACTGGAAAAACTGCGCAATCTCTCCCAGCAGGACTGCTCAGCCCAGAAATTGTGCAATCCTTCCGGGCAGCCATCCCAGCTCCTTCCCAGAAACGTGCAAATTTTCCCCTCAGTCAAGAAGGTTTTTGCATTTTCCATTGGGTTGACCGGTTCCACTCGGGACTGAGAAAACTTGACTTGCAGGCATGGTTGTTTTTTCCCAAAATAGCAAAAAGCATCCATAGATTTTAAGGAGCTATTTTTAGCAACTAGAGGTTACATGCAAAGATCGTTTTAGAATCTTTCCTCCATGTGTCGCTTTTTCCTATATTTGTGGCATGCACATCATGAGCCTCAAACTTATTTATTCCATGCTTCAGAGATCACTTATTCACATACATCTTGGAGCTCTGACATCCCATAGCACCTCCAGGATTCTTCGACACATCTAGCTCTGCTATTTATGAGTAAGTCCTCTTAAATTTTCTTTTGCAACATTTATGTCACTTTTTGTGTTTTCGCTTGTGTGAGTGTTGTTTTCTTGATTTATGTGAACACTTGTTTTAATTTGCATGCATATTTTCTTGTACTAGCATCGTTTCAGTTTTCGTTAGCATCTCATTGTTGTCACATGCATGACACTGTTTTGCACGAACGGTTGATGATTCGGTGACTCGCTTCTCACACATGCATGGTGTTCCATTTTATGAATCTTTCATTCATTGTTTACATGCACGATCATTCACTCTTGCTTACACTTAGTATTTCCATGCATTCACATTCACATTTGCTTTCATTTGTCTGTCGACAGTTCTGGGCAGCCTTGGCCTGGACTCTGCCTCACCAAGGCAGCATTGCACAATCTTGAGAGGGAAGGCTCTGACTTCCTCTCAGAAAATGTGCATTTTTACCCAATGACTATCCTCCAGTCTTGCATTGCGCAATTCTAAGAGGCAGTGACTGTTGGCCCAGAAAATTGCGCAATGCAGTCACTGGGTCTGCAACCCTTTCTAGCTGGAATTGCGCATTCCGTAGTCCCAACAACCAGCAGGCCAGTCTGGATTGCGTATTGCACAATTCCAGCAGCCATCCAGCCTCTTAGCAGCCAAACTACCTTTTGTGCAGTTCTGATAGCCATTCTCCTAGCCTCCCAAGAAAAATTGTGTAATCCTTGCAAATCAATCCCCGGGTATGTTGCATGTTGTTCCTCAAGTTTACTTTGGTTTAGCTGATAGATTTCTTTCCATGCATGTCACCATGTATCCAGATCTAGCAGGTGTTCATCTGTTTCTCAACAGTTCAAAATCAATGGCCTCCAAGAGAGCAAGATCAAAGGACACAAACGAAAGTGCAACTAGAGAAGAGTTGAGCGAGTGTCTACAAGTTTTTCGATCTATGAAGACACCAAGCTAATTCTAGACAAGGACATCAAGCTGAAATGGCAAGCAGTCAATGATGCATTTGTAGGCACATTTAGGGAAGATCTCGAAGACTGCCAGGTCTATGTGAACATCCACAATTCCGGCTTGTACCGGATTGCATGCAGGTATCTCGTGCTCCCATGCACGAACATGATACATTGTATCGTCTCGCACACTGACCTTGAGACGATGACATTGAATAGTGTCAGCAGGACGGAGATTGCAACCTTCAAGGCACAGGATTATGAACAGATGTATCATATGTCGAAGCCAATGATCACCATGGAGACACCCTTCAGCGTACTGAGTAGCAATGCCAACTCCAGAGATATCTTGAAGAACTGGGTGAAGGAGCTGCCCAAATTTAGGATGATGCCCAACCAGGTCTACAAGTCGAAGATACTACAGAAGGCGTATCAATACTTGGTCATCTTTTCATGTCGCTTGTATGGCCAAGAGAACATGGAAACCTTCCCGCAAAGTTGGGTGATCGCGTTGGACCAACTGGCCAGAGAAGACAAAGCATGCAACTAGTCCAACATGTTGGCTCACCAAATGAAGGAATAGGTAGCAGGAGCTCGACAGCCGCCCAAAGGTTAGCAAGTAGAAATCTACATGTTTGCTTACATCTTGGATGAAATCTGTGCCCATCAGGAGTTCTCGGGCTTGAAGTGGGCATGGACATCAGCGGAGACCTCTATGAACACTTATTGTAAGATGTTGTCCAAATGCAGCTTCAGAGGAGTTATCACATAGTTGTCCGATCATTTTGTCACCTCGGTGTACAAGATGATATTTGAACAGGATCCACCCTATATGTCGAAGGCAACAATGGAGGCATTGATTGGTATAGCAGATTGGTATGCCTCACCGTCCGGCATTGTCATACGGATGTACAGCGCGGAGAAGCCTCCGCATATTCTACCGATGTTTTCCTTGGACAAACTCATCATGTAGGAAGTATCATATCACATCTCGACAGAATTGTCGGCCAGGCTGCACCAGAAGAAGAAGGCACATTGGCCCTCTCTTCCATTGTGGATCTGGTTATACAAGATACGGAATTTCAAGCATGCGGATGTCGAAGCAGAGGATATCAATAAATATCCATTCGACGAGTGGATCTTCAATCTGTATGACCCGCATTGCCTTGTGAAAGACCATTACATGAGAGTACAGTTTACTTGGATCCACAGGGCATGTCATTGGGCAGAGGAAGACCCCAGGAGATAACAATGTAAACTTTCATACAGGAACTGATACGGTTACCCGTTTCCTAGAGATAGCAAAAAAGTGACCCGATTTTGAAAACGGGTGATGTAGAACACATATTTTTTTAGAGCGTAGTTTTGGCACTTCAAATTTTTTTACGTACATTGTGTTTTAGCATGTTAGTGATTTTCATGTTGATTTAAAAAAGTGGTCATTCTACATCAGGCCCTTTTTTTAAAAGACCTATTTTTTTACTTCAAATTTTCTAATGTATGAAATGTAAATAATTATTTTCTAAATTTAACAATTTTTGAAGTGGTCTTCTTCTTCATATTTTTTTCTTTTTATTTTTTTTATTTTTTTCTAGTGAGGTTTTTATTGTTTTTCATATTTAAAGAAGAAGGTTGATATTCTGAAGTTTCGATATTCTACATATTTATACATCATTAATTAATTTTTCAATGCACATGAAATAATTGTCTCTAAAAAACAATATTTTTTAACAATTGACATAAAAATAACCATTTTCAACATAAATATAACTAAAAAATTACACATTTTGATCATTTTTTGTAATTTTTTGCTAGAAATGACATGTCAAAATCACAATTTTTATAGGAAAAATTTAACTAAAAATGGTTAAATAATAGTATGTTTTATGAATTTCATGTCAAAAAAATAATAATAATCACTACTTTTTTCAAAAATTAATGCGAAAATCACGTAATATAAATAGTGAACACATAACAACATTAATTGAATGCTTATTCTTCTCATAAAATGTCAAATTCAAAACATTACAAGTATAACTAATTAACAGTTACAAAAAATGAGCTTGATTTCCAAGCATAACTTAAATTTAATCAACAATATCACACAATCCAAACTCTTCATCCTCTAGAGTTTCATCATTGTCTTCTTCCACAATATTTTTTGCTTCATTTTCCTCATTTTCCTCTTCTAATGGATCTTTGATGTCTGTGAATCTCCCAATGTATGCCTTTCAAATCATTCCATGTAATGGTGGTTGGGGTTCCTTTGCCTTTTTTGCCACTCTGTGATTCACTCCTTGCAATGCTCTCCAAGGTGTGATAGTCATATCTTCTGGAATCTGCTTCATTTCAGGACCTCATTTACTGTTGCTACATATCAATGGTTTAGACCTTTTGGTCTTCTGGATTTTAATGCCATGTTCTCCCACATGATAAAATTTCATTAATCAATTCCCATATCTCTCCAGTTCTAAATTCCAATTGGAAAAGGTTATCAATACCTTTGAATAATTCAATATTTACTCTGTCGCCTTTTGATTGATTTTCTCCTCAATTAGATAGTCTATTTCCATACAACATTCCTTTCGTAAATCTACAATAACATTTATCTTATCCCCACCACAGTTTTCTTCAAACTCACTATGAATAAATCTAACCCTTTGGATGAAAGTCATAGACATCCTATATTCATTATCTGAATTATGATCCAATGCCACTAACTTTTCTTTTGTATCTAATAAACCAGCATAAATGATACATTTCATTGTTTCAAAACATGGGTTATTGGTATATTCCTCCATCAATTGTCTTTGAGCTTCTACAAAATGGTTCCCCCCAAGCACATAATAATTGTATTCAAAACATTTTGACTTATCAAATGCTTCTTTGTTGGGAACTTGAACTCGATCAACAAGAAGCACATAATTAACCACATGAGCATATGGATTGTACCTCATCAATTTCTTCAAGTTGTGAACATGTAGGTGGTGTGGCTTTCTGATTTGATATTTACTTTGTCCTTCACTTGCCTTATAGATTTGTCTCACATTAAGCTGAAACGTACGACCACCCTCAATTAAGTTGGTCTTTGTCAAGATCTGTCGAATGGCATTTTATTTTGTTTTAATAATGCCATCCCCTAAATCAGCTCCTGGTGTAATGATTTCTTTGCTTTCTGTTGAAGTTTCACAAGGATCTTCATTGTTGGTAATGACTACTTGAGAATGTTCAACTTTACTTTTCTTCCTCATAACATTCTCATCATTAACTAGAACAGATTTATTCTTGGGCATTGTTACTTTTGGTCTTTTATGGCTATTCGCCTTTCTAATGTCATTTCCAATGTCATCCTCAGTAACGACAACATATTCTTCAGTGTCAGTTTCAACTTCCTCATTTTCAAAAGTAACATGTTTACCTTTGCTAGATTTATCCACTAGAGGCATTTTTTTCTGATCCCTTGGATGTAGTTTTGTAGCATCATGAATTACTACCTTTTGCTTGTTTGCCATATCTTCTTCTAACACTAAGTAGAAATCGCTGACAACATTCATAATATCATGCTCGATGAAATGAATGCGTCCCAACATAATTGAAACACTTTCAACAAAAAAATTTCAAACAAAATATCACATGTCAATAAAACCTAAGTTATAAAAATATAATGAGACAGTTACAATAACACAAAACAAAAATATAAATATAAATACTTACGATATTTGGTGTCATCTCATTTACGATTTGTTTACACAACTTTATAGATACCCCTCTTGTGTCATACAATGAATATAACACCTCATACTTAATCCTTTCACGTGACTTGGGCGGTTTTGTAAGTATATAAACAACTTCATTGTCTGGTACCGAACGCATGTCTTGACCTTTACCAACACCTCATAAATTTCACTATCGTTAGGTATATCAACATATAGATATATCTGCAGATCTTCATTTGATCTGGATTTAAACAAGAACACAAAAAATTATAAAGATAACCATAAACACAGAGATGCAGCGGAAATAATACTTCATTTCATTAATGTAAAATACTGAAATATTCTTACAAACAGGAATGGAAATAAACCAGCTAGGGCGATGGTAGCTTATCTCTGAGAAGAGATGTGGCGTCTACATGCCTCTGAATTGCCTTACAATGAGGCTCAAGGGCCTTTTATTATTGAACAATAAGATCAAACCCTACACAACCAAAACCTTAACCCGAGGAGATGTAACACCAAGAGTTTATGGGCCTCGTTATGGTGAGTTGGACAGCCAACTTCCCGGGGTCGCGACTTGGCCATATTATCTCTATTTGACGCGCATGATAGCCCATTGGATAGATCTCTCTGAGGACTACGACGGAAAATATGATTTTAGATACAAAATCATTTGCAGTATATTTCCCAAAAAAAAAGTCATTTAGGGCCTCAAAACGGCTCCAAAAGTTTGGCTTCGAAAGTTTAGGACTTGAAAAACTGCTAAAAATAGTAAACTGTGCAACAATTAAGGAAACTGGAAAACTAAAAGAAGCAATGGTGGGGGTCCAAGTGGAATTGGCGGGTGGCCACCAATATCCACCTAGATCATTCCTCCCCCCTTAGGAAGCAATGGTCCCCATTGTGTTGAGTTCTTCCATGAGATGAGGAAGTTGCTGCTGAACTTGGTCCCTGGTGAGTTGTTCTGAAATCATTGATGTGTCCAGTAATGGTGGGAAGCATGGTCGAGGGCGATACACATTGAAAACTTGGTGCAGGCGAAGGAATGAGGGACTGTTGTGCTCCAAAGCATTGTTTCCCACAACCTTGGTAATGGTGTAAGGACCATGCCGGAGTGGTCTAAGCTTCTGATGGGTTCTGGTAAGGCGTTCTTTCTGTTGATGCAACCAAACTCGGCCGCCCACTTGAAACTTGTGTGGTACCCTTGTGGGTGAGGAGAAGTTGTTCATGTGTTCTTTCATGACTGTATCCCTCTATTACTGTTGCTGCTACGTGGAGGAACCCTTCACGAGGGTCATGGATGTGGCGACGATCTTCCCCTTACTTTGGGAGCAAACCAGACAGAAAATAAATTTCCTAGTCTGTGAGATGAGCTTGTTGCCTTTCTTAGCAACGATCAAAGAGGTGGCGGTAAATGGGGCGACCTCTGGTATCCTGTATAATATATTACCTAAAGAAATAATGGCAGCACGAGGCCTTGACTCATATACAGCATGTCGTCTCCACAAGTATGGTTGGCCTAATAATACATCACAAACATCCAAAGGTGTAACATCACACAATACCTCGTCTATGAAGGGTTTGATGTTGTAGGGAAGGCGGCATTGCTTGCGAACTTGAAGATCTCGTCCTTGGTGAAGCCACCTGATACTGTACGACTGCGAATGTGGTGTCGTTGGTAGGCCCAACCACTTCACAACCTCTGCTGGAATGAGGTTCCTTTGGCTGCCACTGTCGATAATGAATTGCAGCGGCGAACCCTTCACCCACATTTGTGAGTGGAAAAGACGCTCCCCCTCCTCTGGATCTTCGGGCTCATTCTTCTGGATCTTGGCAGTGGAAAAAATGGTTCTAGGCTCCGCGTCAATGATCTACTTCCCTTTGCCATTCCCCTTATCGGGTTCTGACTCAGGGTTGGAACATGCATCTGATTCGGAAGCCTTCAACTCGGCCACCAACGACTGCTTGGTCCGACACTCACTTGTGTTATGAGTGGGACCTTGTGGAACTCACACCACTTTCCTGTGTCCTTCTTCGACTTCATGGTGTTTTTATTTTCTTGCGGCTTCGACGGGTTGTCTTGGGTCACCCCGCCTTGGCTTTGTCCTTTGGTCTTCAGATTTGCAGATCCAAAGTCTCGCTTCTTTTGTTTCAACTTCTGCTCGATTTTGACAGCGTATCGGTATGTCGTGCCAAGCGAGGAGATGTTCAGGAACTCCATCTCTTCCTGGATGTACCTGTGTAGGCAACCACAGTATTTGAGTACCAGATGTAGCTCAGAATCTTTGATACCCAACTACGTGCGAAGGGTATGAAAAATGTTGGTGAACTCCGGCACATATTGGTCCCTTCACTGCTGCAGCATGGTCCACCTTATCTATTTGTCCTCATAGATTTTGACAGGGTAATACTACTCCTTAATGGCATCCCGGAATGAATTCCAAGTGGGTGCGGCTGAAAATAGTGAGCCTGTACTTTCACCCTTCTACTCGCAGTAAGTTTCCCACCAGTCCTTGACATGGGGGGCTGCTTTGAAAAGAGCGAAAATAATCTTTTCCCGACTGGAAAAATCATGAACAGAAAAATAACCCTCTAGCAAATATAACCATTTCTCTACGGCATCTGCATCTATCTGACCCTCGAAGATGGGGATTTCAAAATTAATTTGTACCTTAAAAGGTGTGGCGTTTCCAGAGTAGCTGTTGGAAGTCGATGCATCGCCCCTGGGTAGTCGCTGAAGGATCTAGGCAAAGTTGTCCATCATCACGTTCCTTTGCCGCTCGAGGGCTTTTCAAGCAAGATTTTGATATGATCTCCTACCCCCTCGTCTTTCTTTTCATCCGCCATGGGAGGTTGTCAGGATTTGTGAGGCTAGTCTTGCAAAGGTTCGACTAGTTCAAGCCCTAACTCCTTATATCCCGACCTCGTTGGGGACATGCAAAGAAAAATAGAGAAAAAAAAGTAGACCGCTCTGATACCACTGATCCGGATTTAAACAAGAACGCAAAAAATTACAGAAATAACCATAAACACAGAGATGCAGTGGAAATAATACTTCATTTCATTAATGTAAAATACTGAAATATGCTTACAAACAGGAATGGAAATAAACCAGCTAGGGCAATGGTAGCTTATCTCTGAGAAGAGATGTGGTGGCTACGTGCCTCTAAACTGCCTTACAATGAGGCTCAAGGACCTTTTAATTATTGAACAATAAGAGAAAACCCTAAACAACCAAAACCCTAACCCAAGGAGATGTAACACCAAGATTTTATGGGCCCCGTTGGGATGAGTTGGATAACCAACTTCCCAGGGTCACGACTTGGTCATATTATCTTCGTTTGACGCGCATGATAGCCCATTGGAAAGATCTCTCCGAGGACTACGATGGAACAAGCGAATTTGGACAGAAAATCACTCGCGGTAGATTTCCCAAAAAACATTGTTTAGGGCCTCAAAACGGATCCAGAAGTTTAGGACCCGAAAAAATACTAAAAATAGTAAATTGTGCTACAATTAAAAAAACTGAAAAATTGAAAGAAGCAATGGTGGGGGTCCAAGTGGAATTGGCGAGTGGCCACCAATATCCACCTGGATCATTGTTTTCTCTTTCTTTCACATACCAAACATTTCCTGGAAGTTTCACTTTTTTTTTTATTTCTTCTAGTATGAAATCGTCTTCTTATCGTTTGAGGCACTTGAAATATTTGTAGCTATCAGCTCAGGTTTGGGCCGTTCAACAATGTTTTTGAGGATCCACCTTTAACTGTCTTTGATCCAGAAAGATTCACAGAAATCTTCTTTAATGCCAATTTCCTACAAAAAACACACATTTATAAATCAGTAAATTACAAAAAAATAATAGCTTAAATTAACAAACAATAAAGGATAATTAATTTTTTAAAACACAACAATTTAAAAAAAAAAAAAATTAACTAAATAAAAATAATTTAAAAATACAACCCCCTGTCGGCCCACCCCGGAAACCAGCCAGCTGGGGTGGGGCGAGGGGTTGGGCGCCATCCCCCTACCCCACCTTGGCATCCCAATGACCCCTCTCTCCCCATCCCCACTCCCCACCCCACCCCAGCGAGTCGTTGGGCTGTCGGGGTGGGGTGGAGGTTGGGTAGCCAACCCTTCGCCCCTCCCCCATGGGCCGTTTTGGACATCGGGAGAATGACCGGGCCCACCACGCCCACTTCAGACGTAGTGGGTAAATTTGTATCATTGAAATTTTTAATTTGTAAAAAAAAAAAAAAAAATCATTAAACTTATTTAATTTTAAAATTTGCACACAACAAAAAAACAAACTAACCTTTCAAATGTGATAATCCTCCATTGAATATGTTGTTGATAGCAATGTAGCCACTCCACAAATTCGCTCCAAGTCTTTTAACGAACCTCGAAAAACCTTGATGTGATGTGAAGAATAGTGATAATGAGATTTATTATATATTGGAAATTACAGAATTGCTTTGTCGTTAATGTGGGATTAATTTGTTTTTATAAATTTTAAGATGTAAATTTTTGTTATGGAAATATAGGGAACTATGATAAAGCAAACATTACAGAATTGTTTTATAGCACAGTGAATGTGGGATTAATTTGTTTTAGAAAGTATAATAAAAAATAATAATAATAAAAACATTCAATTATTTAGTAAATATTATATAGTTTAAGTAATAAATTAATTTAGATAAAAGATTTAGTATACAATTTTAATTTAAAATATTTATTTCATAAGAAAAAATCAGTTAAAATGTTTCAATAAATTGTAGATGAAAAATATGGAGGGACATACATGAAACGAAATTTTTGGAGGGAAAAATTTTTGCGAAATTTTTTGGAGGGAAATTTTTATTCTTTAAGCTATATATTATCATTAGGAGAGTCTGCATTTGTATCATTCAACCTCTCCTGTTTAAAAGACATGGATTCTTTTGATAGAGAATTTTCGCTTTGTGAAGCATCAACATCTTCGTCGTGTAACAACTCTATTCATAATGATGAATATAACAAAAATTCTTACACTATGAATAGAGAGTCAATTCTTCCACTTAGTCCTAATCCTAAGGACTATGAGAGCAGCAATGGTGAAGAGCATGATGAAGAATTTCAAAAGAATGAAGTGTCATGATGTCCACTTAGTCCTAATCCTATGGACTATGAGAGCAATAGTGATGAAGAGCATGATGACGGATTTCAAAATAATGGAGTGTCACAATGTCCACTTAGTCCTAGTCCTATGGACTATGAGAGTAGTAGTGATGAAGAATTTCAAAAGAATGGAGTGTCACGGTGTCCACTTAGTCCTAATCCTATGGACTATGAGAGCAGTAGTGATGAAAAGCATGATGAAGAATTTCAAATGAATAGAGTGTCACAGTGTCCACTTAGTCCTAATCCTATGGACTATGAAAGCAATAATGATGAAGAACATGATGAAGGATTTCAAAAGAATGAAGTGTCACGTTGTCCTCTTATTCCTAATCCTATGGAATATGAGAGCAACAGTGATGAAGAGCATGATGAAGAATTTCAACTGAATAGAGTGTCCTAGTGTCCACTTAGTCCTAATCCTATGGACTATGAAAGCAGCAGTGATGAAGAACATGACGACGAATTTCAAATTAATAGAGTGTCACGGTGTCCAGTTAGTCCTAATCCTATGGACTATGAAAGCAGCAATGATGAAGAACATGATGAATGTTTTCAAATAAATAAAGAGTCAAAGTTTCCACTTAGTCCTAATCCTAAGGACTATGAGAGCAGTAGCGACGAAGGACAGGATGAAGCACTTAGTCCTAATCCTAAGGACTATGAGAGTAGCAATGACAAAGGGTAGGATGTAGAACTTTGAGTAAGTAAATAGTTACATTTTTGACGTAGCCCTAATCCTATGGACTATGAGGGCAACACTGATAATGCACATGAGGAAGAATATCCAATAAACATCGAGTCAAATTTTCCATTTAGTCCTAATTCTAAGGACTATGACAGTAGCACTAAAGAAGGGGAAGATGAAGAATATCCTCCAAGTCAGTGTTTCAAAAGCACAAATGATCATAGTGAGGAAAACATTCCTCAGAATGATAATAAAAATGCTTGTACAAATGATGATCCAATGATGGAGATGTTTCCAGGAAATATTGTATCGAGGAGTAGGAGTAGACCTTTTCGTATCAATCCAAGATGTTCTAGTTATACAAGGGGTAGAGAAGAATATCTGACAAGAAGAAGTTCTATCAATGCTCTCATTTCAAGTGAATGTTGTCAAAAATATTGCTTGAAACATATGGATTTCAAGTTTGCATTAGAGAAAAGGAAGAGATATTTGTCAATGAATAAAAGCATGAAAAATTCATATTTAGTGGGGTGCATGCAATCTACATTGTCAGGTTATGATTATCATATTGGGTCTTTATTTATCTGTAGAAAGGCTTTCAAAATGTTTCATTCAATGGGTAATTTTTGTCTCTCAAGAATCCAAGAAAATTTGGAAAAGGATCCCACATTTTATTCAGAAGTATGTCATAAACGACAGTTTGGGCCATTATCAAATACTGCAATGTCATGGATGAAATATTTATTTTCAAAGCATGGAGAATGTATGCCAAACAGAGAGACAATACATATTCCAGATAATTTCTCAAGACGAGAAATCTACAACTTATACAAATAATATGCACAAGGTGTTGAGGGACATGGTCAATTTATTACATATCAATATTTTGTGAAGGTATGGAAGAAAGAATTCAACAATGTTTGTATTGCTAAGAAGACAAGGATGGGGATTTGCAGTACATGTGCTTCTCTTAGATCAGAAAGGGATAAATGTGAATGGTCAGAAAGGGGTAATCTTCATAAACTTAAATTTTAAAATTGTATAGTCATCAACTATGAAAACGTATTTCTTAATGACTTTATTTTATGTTGTGTAGATTCCATTGTCAAAGAACTTCAGGAGCATCGCGAACAAAAAACAAGTGAACGAAAAAAGTTGTACAAACATCGAAAGAAGTGTTATGATAATCTGAATAAATATTTGGGTTTGATAATTGATGGCATGGACCAGAAGAAAACACTTTTACCACATTTTGTTCGCACACCCAAAACTTTACAAGAGAAAAATTTTATTCAGTATCACTTGGTTGGTTGTATGGTCTTCAATGGGAAAATGGTGCCAAAGGTGTACTTCACAGCTCCAAATATTCATAATGGTGCAAATATGACAATAACCATAACTCATGATGTGCTTTCTCATTGGTCTAGTAATCTTCCTGAAGTTTTGTATCTACAATTGGACAACACTTGCCGTGAAAACAAAAATCAGATTGTTTTTGGATATCTAACCATGCTTGTTGAATTGAGAATTTTTCAGAAGGTAAAGGTTGGTTTCCTTCTTGTTGGGCACACTCATGACCATATTGATCAGATGTTGAGTTGTTTTTAGTCACATTGAGGAGGAAGGAAGTTGGGAGCTTGCCATCATTAATTGAATGTATTAGAAATCATACATGCCAGAGCCTACTTTTGATGTATTGGAAGAAACTGTTGACATGTGAAGGTTTATTCTGGTATCACATGGTGAGGAGAAATGCATTGAAAAACTTAATGACATTAGCTTCCAACGTCAATTTCATATCAAAAAAATTGATGGGAAAACACTAATATGGGGCAAGAAGTATTCAACAACTGCAGAAGGGGCACCGTCATCAGGTTTGGAATTTTTTAAGTTCATTCCAGATTGTGAAGCGGGAAAGTGTTCCCTCTGCGGACAGAGGCAACCCCTCTAGCCCTAGAGTGGTTCTAGTCACAAACAAGGACAAATCAATAACAATTTTCCTTAAATAGTTCAAGTTAGAGGCCTACCTCAACCGGTGGTCGATGAAGTTCCGTTGCGCTGCTCCAGCTTCCGCTTCCTTCTCCTAGTGAGTAATCAACCTGAAACAAAGCAAGGAAATACAACAAAGCACATAACCGGATACAACAAAGAACTATTTACCCATAAAGTCAAGAAATCATGAGCTATCTAGTACATTGCATATAAGACATAGGAAAACATCATTGATTGTATTAAATATAAAATAGAGTAAGCTTACAACTCAGGTATTGACGTCACAAGCCTTCTCAGGAGGGTGTAGCCAGCCTGTTCCTCAAACATTCACCCCTGAAGATGGATCTCCCAATACAAATCTCTCTCACTCATAAGCTTCACACAAGGTAAAATCACTTCACAACCTTCCTCAAGCTCTCAAACAATCCCACACTTGTCACACCAGCTATCTATCAAGCTCACAATACTATCAGCAACACTCCAAAGACTAAGAATTCCAAAACTAGCAGCTCATAGCAATGGTGAAAGCTTAAATAGGAGAAGGAGTCTCCATGAATGGTGGGAAGATGAGCTTATCTCCAAGGAGGGTAGCACAAATGACGGAACATCCATGCCAAAGGAGGGAGGGCGACCTAAACAAGGCCAACAACCAGGTCTAGAGTCATCTGGAAGGCCGACTATTAGAACAAACTCGCCCAAACTGGATCATTGCAGGTACATAACCGGTCTGCCGCGCTGACATTGCTACTGCATAATGGAGAAGGTCATGTCATCACGGGAAAATACAAGCAACAGTTGCACTGTCATATGAAAATCGACCATCGCGGGAATCACATGTACTTCCGTGATGGCAGCGCGTATGGACTGTTTTGGAGCGCTCATCAGCGCGTTTATTTGGACAACAGACGCGATGATGCAGAAACTTTGGAAAAGTGGGTCATTTGGCAACATTAGAGAGCATGAGCATGAATGATTTTGGACTCATGACACTATAGGAAGACTGGGATGAAGGCAGTGACAAATTACTGTGTAATAGATGCCCCCTAAAGTATGAAGCCCGAGAGAGTGGGAGGGGTGAAATGCTTTACGAAACTGACTGAACTGGAACACCATCTGGAAGAACCTGCACGCAAGTACAATTGATATCTCTGATAATGAATTACATGTAGTCTAGGCATGGGCGCAGCCATCCAAAAGACATACGAAATAGGTCTGTGGTATGGACGCAACCACCCAGCTAATGAGACCATGATGATAATAAAGGTATGGTCGCAGCCATCCATGAAGACTCAGGTATGGTCGCAGCCATCCATCAATGAGTCATGTAATCATAAAACCAATCCACGCAGCCCGAACATGTGTAAGCTGAGTTCGGGGTCTTGAACCCATCCGATCATAGTACAAATCCTAACATGCGAATAGAGGTGTTGAGGTCGAGCATGATAGAATATCGCTTGATTACCGGTCAATGATGAAAACCGTTAACAAGCGCGAGAGAAACCACCAATAATGCCAATGGCTCTCAAGGTACTGTCTAGCACAATCCACGAAGTGTGAAAAAGGAGCTGAAGTCGAACACTCGTGGAATCACCCAATCGACGACCAATGATGAAAGTCGATCGTCAGGTGCGAAGAACTTGCCATTGAGGCATGCAAGCTCTAAGGTACCAAAGGGGATCTCTAGGTCAATCTCCTGGATGATGAGCTGATGTCGACAGGAGACGACCCATCGCAGGAGGGTCATAATGCTTCCCCCATCAATGACACGAGATGAGGAACAAGTGGTAGATGGCGAAACAGAGTACCAGAGGAGAAGGCGAGGGTGTAAACTGCAGAAGGATTATACTCTTGAACATATTGGCGACACAACTCCGGAAGGGGGTGTGGCAGCATTCAGGCGTCGATGGATCAGAGGCTCAAAGGAGACGGCATGAATCGAATGAAAAGAGGCTAGAATGATAACCCAAACCCGTGGAAGGCCAAATGATGATGTATGGATGTCCCAACCCGACAAGAAGCAAAAGTGTCGATGTTCAAGAGTGACTAGCTGCCATAGACAATCAATGATAAACCTGCTGTAAAGCCCAACCTAGTAATAGTTTAACGAGCCCTAGGAAGGAGAAGCTCGAGTCTCGTCATGGTGACGAGTCCAATGCCGTCAAGGTTTAATGAGTCCGACATAGGTGAAACTCAGAGTCTTTTTCATGTTTAGAGAGTTTGAAAAAGACACGGAAAAGAAAACTCCGGGGGGGTCCTTTTTTGTAGAGTTGTGTCTCTCAAGCCCGAAAAAGTATAAAACGATACTCAAAAGAACCGCCCGACCATTACGATCGAGGAGTACTTTTCATGATTAGTGACTTCGACCTGAAAAAGTAAAAAAGCGATCGAAATCACATCGTTTCGTAACCGTTAACGAGCCTGAAATGACAAGGGCCCGACAATCTTTTTGTCTTTACACGGTCGGAAAAGAGTTTAAAGATGACCACCTCTTATTTACGTTTAACGAGTCAAGAGGAATAACTCGGCAATCTTTTCATATTTAGATGGTCAGAAAAGAGCTAAAAGCAGACCTCCATTTTTATTCTCTTTAACGAGTCAAAAAGGGAAAAAAATACTCGGCAATATTTTCATGTTTTACGAGTCAGAAAAGAGCTTAAAGGTGACTCGTCCTGGAGGAACGAGTGGTATAAAGGGCAGAAACTGGTTCTGGCAATGGTGGAACTGCTCAAAACATGTAATGGTCAAGAGGCTGTCTAATAAAACCACTCATCGATGCGGTTCCTCAGGAAAGGATAAACAATCAAGTGAAATCATATGATCAACCAAAGAGATGGTGGCGATGGAATGAAACAACCAAGTCTCATCTAGCAGAATTTAGCGGATAAAATTGGCAATCACGAGGTGTAAATCAGGTATGGGTTCATTTTTACACAAGCTTGAACCATGGAGAACTCTGCTTGGATTCGGTTTCATGTTTACACGAGCTTGAAACGAAAAACTATGCTTGTTATAAGTTTGCATGCCCCCAGCATAATGATGCAAATCGAGGTACCTGCCCCCCAAGCTTCATTGCATTCAACGAGGTGGATGGAATGAAGGTTCACATTCGAGATCTTGGAAAGACTCGACTTGTATTTTACGAGATCTTAATCAAAAGACTCGATTTGGAAAGGGAGTTGTTTCATTTTTTGATGAGGTTGACACAGTAAAAGAACTATCCTCATAACCCTTGTTTCATTTTTTAACGAGCTTGACACAAGATCAGGAACTATGCTCGACCAAACCCAGTTTCATTTTTTAAGGAGCTTGACATAGGAAAATTAACTATGCTCCGACCAGACCTAGTTTAATTTTTTAAGGAGCTTGACATAGGAAAGGAACTATGCTCCGCACGAACTTCATCATAATGAACAGGAAGTCGTTGCTTCCAAGAGTAGCACTCCCAGTGGAAGGAAAACATCTTGGAATTCAGGACACAATGTCCCCAAGACATTATGCACAACGGCACCATCACTGGATACAGGCACGGGATAAGTAGCCACGTAGTTGACCTGCGGTGGGGCAGACACAACCGGTGGATAAAAACTAGGAGGGGATGGCAACGACGAAGGAGGCATCGGGGGACTAAAGAACGATAATTGATCTATAGTCACCATTCTTCCATCATGTGGAAAACAAACCACACAGAAAAGCGAAGAGACGAGGGCCCCCATGGCATAAACATAGTCACGGCCAAGGAGAAGACTGAAATCTAAAGCACCTTGGGTAACCAGTACGTCTATATAGACGGTTTTGCCTCCCAAAGTAACAGGAAACTTCGGGAGGATCCCTAACGGTTGACTGGTTCCTCAGTCAAATGCCAACAGATTCTTTGCGACTGGCACAAGTTGTGGGGAGCCCAAAGCTTGCCAAGTAGTGAAAGGCATAAGACTAACAGATGCACCCTCATCCAAGATAGTGCCAAGTACTGCCTTATCATAGGCATGTACTGTAATCTGGAAAGGCACATGGGATGGAAGGTGGAATGTAGTCAAATGACTCCAGTCGAAGGAAACGACCGAACTACTTGGTGGGGGAATCGTATGATTTCCCCCCTACACTGTAGGAGACGAAGAAGGAACCTCTTGATCAGCGAGGATATGAGGGTCGTTCTCGGACTTATGAGAATCTGACGAGATGAGAAGAACATGAGCAGTAGAATCATGATGCTCCTCCAGAACAGAGTAATCAACAGGTGGTGAACCCAAGTCGACACTCTCTACGACCAATGGTTGGTCTGTAGCAGGCTTGGCACAGCCAGGCTTGGAAGGAGGAGGACAGACAAGAGAAGAATCTAAGTCAATCTCGTTGTCCACAGGGAGGGGGTCAGAAGAGAGCCTCTGATAACCAATGGGAAGTTGGGGTGAAGAAGCTGTAAGACTTTCCAAAACAGCGGAAGCTTTACCCATGAGCGGACAAAGGCGAAGGGGATGATTGCCTTCACACAGTCTACAGGGGAATCGAATCTTCCCTTTATTCTTACCACTGCCAGTTGATAGGGTAGCATCGCCTTGAGCTTCAGAGGATGATGAGGGACAAGCCAGATCGCAATACCATACTTCTAGGATCCTAGGAATACCAGGAAAATCACGAATAAGATGGTCTCCCTTGCACAATTTACAAGGAAACTTAACCTTCTGCGAGTAGCAGAAGGTGGTTCGACCTGGGATGGACTCGGAGTGGTAACTGCACAGGTGGCCTTGGATTTATCGGACTTCTTCTTCTTCTTCATCTTCTTCTTCTTCTTCTTAGGCTCCTGGTTACTTAACGTGAAACTTTCACCAGGCGAAGGAGGAGAGGAGGAGGAGGAAACAGGGGAAGAAGGCGTAGGCTCAACCTTGGATTCAACATGTCTTGGTTCGGATGAAGGAGACAGTGGAACAGGAGTCATAGCACTCGGGACCACCGAGGTTGAAAACAACCATACGGGCAAACCGATGGTTATCCCAGGCAACAATAGTGTTGCCATATACGGAGCACCGGCATTTCCAAAAGAAGGAAATGGACCAGGATTTCCATCTGAGGGAAAACCTTGGCCGGTAGACTCGGGGAATGTTGCCATCGAGAGAGAACCCTACTCAAGCTAATGCAAACAAGATCTAACAGGGTAAACGTGAATCGTGGCCGAATAAATTTTAAGACACAAGAACAAAACTTGACCTTTTCATCTTTAAAGAGTCGAGAAAAGGACAAAAGATGACTCTAGTCGCCTTCGAATATTTAATGAGCCTGAAGTGATGAGTGCTCAGATGGACCTTTTCTTTTAGGGAGTCCGAAAAGGAACGAAAGTGACTACTCTGGAGAACTAGGCAAAAGGGTTTACCAAACAAATCTGTAAAACCGCATATACACCTTGGCAGTCATATGAAAACCAAGGACTTTCTGTACGGCAGTCAATCTTCCTGAATGTTGTGTTTGGTGCGTTACGGCTTGTAAGGCGGCAGACACGGCTTCCTATGGATAAAGGATGATAACCTAGTGGGGTCTCCCCATATACTCAACGGTACATGGAAGCTCAAATCCGTACTAGACCACTATTGAGTCATAGAAGGAGGAATCACCCAACCTTGAGTGGAAACAAAAGTGACTAGGTTTAACGATGCCAGAGCACGTCTCTAGCCTAGACCTCTAAATGTGTGCGTTATGTTCCAATGCGTTGTTAGATTTATTCAGTTCATTTTAAAGTTGATCTTGGATTACGTTTCAGTTTTCAGGCCTTACCGTATGTATATTTCAAAGCCTAAGATGCAACTAAAATGAATGAAGTATCCTTTTTCTTCGATGAACACCTACCTACGGGAGGGTAGAGAGATCATTCCCAAACCAAGAAAACCAAGGCAACACACAGTCACTCAATGCAAGCAGACATCAATTCTTAAAATGCACGGATACTACTAATGAGAGATCTAAACATTCGCTTTTCAATATGCAACTTGAAATGCAAATTTACTTTCACTTTCGCATGCTAAATGAAATGCAATTTTTGATTTTGATGCCTTTAATCTAAAGAAACCAATAAGCAACAAACAAATGTGGAAAACCGGTTGACCCCAAACAATTGTAATCTATGTCCGGGTAGTGAAGAGAAATCGAAACAATGCCAAGATTGGTTCAACAACGATCACTAAATAATCAACCAAAAGTAAGCAAAGGGGAAGGCTCAATCAAACCAACAGCAAGCAGCAAATGAATCTTTGCAAACAAGCAACCAAGCAAAGCTGATCCAAAAGACTTGAAACAATAAAACTAGGTCACAAAGCAAAAAGGCAAGATTCGTCCAACAAAGCTCACAAGAGAGTGCCTCAACCTCTAGACAGTGGAAAACAAGTTATCAACCAAGTGAGAACAGCAGGGACTAGCAAGACTGACAGATTCAGGAGGCAGAATTGAAAAAAATTCAATTCTACAGTAGTCAGCGCGGGTAATACAAAGCGCTGATAAAGAACGACACACAACAACAATGTGATGTCAGCGTGGAAGTACACTCCTTTTCCGTGATGGTCCGATTTACAGAACCGTCGCGACTGTTAGGTGTAATAACGCGATGGACAGGAAATTACAAAAAGGGTGACGCGATGACAGCGCGACTGTTAAATTAAAAAGCACGATGATGTTCAAAAACAACCACAGCCGAGCCAAAACTCCCAAACCAAAACAGTCAATCTTTAAACAAAAAAGGACACTTCCCAGCTCAGGCCAGGAAACTCAGAAAACAGACAACTAATCCCCAAAAACTCGAAAAGAGACCAAAATAAAAACTCAAGGCAAGAGTGAACAAGAAAAGAACAAAGGCCAGCTCCCCAGCGGAGTTGCCAATTTGTGAAGCAGGAAAGTGTTCCCTCTGCGGACAGAGGAAACCCCTCTAGCCCTAGAGTGGGTCTAGTCACAAACAAGGACAAATCAACAACAATTCTCCTTAAATAGTTCAAGTTAGAGGCCTTCCTCAATCGGTGGTCGATGAAGTTCCGTTGCGCTGCTCCAGCTTCCGCTTCCTTCTCCTAGTGAGTAATCAACCTGAAACAAAGCAAGGAAATACAACAAAGCACATAACCGGATACAACAAAGAACTATTTACCCATAAAGTCAACAAATCATGAGCTATCTAGTACATTGCATACAAGACATAGGAAAACATCATTGATTGTATTAAATATAAAATAGAGTAAGCTTACAAACCAGGTCTTGATGTCACAAGCCTTCTCAGGAGGGTCCAGCCAACCTGTTCCTCAAGCATTCACCCTTGAAGATGGATCTCCCAATACAAGTCTCTCTCACTCACAAGTTTCACACAAGGTAAAAGCACTTCACAACCTTCCTCAAGCTCTCAAACAATCCCACACTTGTCACACCAGCTACCTATCAAGCTCACAATACTATCAGCAACACTCCAAAGACTAAGAATTCCAAAACTAGCAGCTCATAGCAATGGTGAAAGCTTAAATAGGAGAAGGAGTCTCCATGAATGGTGGGAAGATGAGCTTATCTCCAAGGAGGGTAGCACAAATGACGGAACAACCATGCCAAAGAAGGGAGGGCGACATAAACAAGGCCAACAACCAGGTCTGGAGTCATCTGGAAGGCCGACTGTTAGAACAAACTCGCCCAAACTGGATCATCGCGGGTACATAACTGGTCTGACGCGCTGACATCGCTACTGCATAATGGAGAAGGTCATGTCATCGCGGGAAAATACAAGCAACAGTTGCGCTGTCATATGAAAATCGACCATCGCGGGAATCACGTGTACTTCCGCGATGGCAGCGCGTATGGACTGTTTTGGAGCGCTCATCAGCGCGTTTATTTGGACAACAGACGCGATGATGCAGAAACTTTGGCAAAGTGGGTCATTTGGCAACATCAGAGAGCATGAGCATGAATGATTTTGGACTCATGACACAGTAGGAAGACTGGGATGAAGGCAGTGACAAATTACTGTGTAACACAGATCATCCAATATTTGCATCAAATATATTGTTATTACAATCAGTTGCTGAAGTTCATAATGCACGCAGACAGAATAGAGATATAAATTATTATGATTATCTAGAAGAAATTAAAAAATGTATTAGATATACATATGAGTACTTTGACATTGTTGATTCAGTTTGGTGGGAGTCCTTTTTCAATAATCAAAGTGATATCATTTCAAGAACAACAAATGAATATATACCTTTGAAAAATCCATTTATTTGGCCACAAAATGTGTCAAATGAACATGAGGAAAGAAACATTGTTGAATAGCAACAATCTCAAGGTATTATTAATTCTTCACAGGCAGAGGAAAGAGAGATGTATATTGGTTCCAGAAGATCTCGTGCACAACGTGAAGCCATGGAAGACCTTTATAGGGGTTTAGTACAAGATATTAAGGAGGGTTGCATGATCACAGTGCTAGCAAATGGAGATCCCAATGGCTATCCATTCTGGGTTGCTAAGGTTATAAAGGTCATTACAAAAAATGAAGATGTTACAGGTGTTGAAGTACATTGGTATGCCACAAATACACACCCATTCAATGGTGTGTATAAGCCAGAGATGGTAGTTGATAAAAAAATTGGTGGAAAGAGAAAAAGAAAGGGTACAAATATAAATCGTCGCCGCACAGACCTCTTAAAATTGGAGGATGTTGACATACTTGTTTATGACTTCAATTTAACAAAGAGAGGAACTCTTCGCTTCAAGATGATAGAGATTTTGAAAAGGTTGTTACCAGAAGGAACAGTGTTAGGATGGGAGTCTGTTGAAACCACTCGTAGATCCAGAAGAATTTTGAAACCTGAAATGGTGGGCATGCATGTGGACTCAGACGGGGCACTAGTTGATGAAAGAGAATAATATGGAACATCTTCGTCTGCATCCAGACATTCATCTTAAGATGTGAATTCTGATGGTGTGCAAGAAAATATGAGTGATTTTGAATAATTGTCTAAGACAATTTATATAACTGATGTTTGCATCATATCTTGAAATAAAAAAATTGATTTCCATATGGTGTTAAATCAGAAGTTATGAGTCATTTTTATGTTGTTGGATTATATGTTTTAATTATGATGATTTTAATTGTTTAGAATATCTACAATGCAAAAATAAATTAGAGATATAATGTATGTTTCATTCAATGTACAAATAATGACATTTTGATTAATTTATTCATGTAATTTATGGTTGAAAATTTTCCAAATTTTTTTGTATCTTTAATGTTATGGTTGAAAACAATTAAAATTTTAGCGACCTTTAGTGTCATGTTATTATATGTTTAACAACATGGATGAAAACTAATACAATTTTAATGTGTTTTAGATCCCATTATTTTATCTTTATCGTCATTCCTAAAACATGTTGAAATTATACTTAGAAAGAAAAATGTTATTCTAGCAAAAACATTAGTGTGTTTTTTCCTCAAAATAGTTTTTTTTTTGCACATAAAAATTCGATTTTACTGGCATTTTTTAAAAATGTTGAAAATTAACCCTAAAAAAAAAGCATCGTTCCAGTATACACACTTTTCGTGTCTAGCACTTTTTTTCATGTTTTTTTGGGGTTTGTTGCCAGAGTTCCCGTTTTGAGTTTATATTTCCCATTTCAAAGTTTACATTGTTAGATATTGTCACAGCTTCTCCGGAACCAATGAACCGGTCAGCATCACTGTGGAATGGTTAGCGAAGCAACATGAAGTAGCATCCCAGAGAGCACCAGTTGAAGCAGCTGCAGAGGTAAGCATATCAGTGAACAACAAGGGCAAGAGGAAGATTGTCGACAACATGGAGGAGGAACAAAGTTGCAAGTTCTGAGAAGACCCACTTGTGCATAAAGAAACTTTGGCAATAGAGGTGAAGAGGAAACAATCCGATAAAAGGAACATGCAAAGGCAGAGAGAAAAATGGAGAATGGAGGAAACAGAGAAGGAGTTACATGAGTTGAAGGAGCAACTCCAGAAGGAACAAAAGCTACATGGACAGGAGAAGGAAGCGCAGCAGGAATAGGTATAGTAGGGGGTGCAACATGTACAGATAGATGAAACTGCGCCCGTACAAGTAGTCGACTCATCCAAACAGTTGGCATCAAGCAGACAGGGTGAGCCATCGCAGGAGCAGGACTTTTCTCAAGAGATTGAACAAGCACTTGAGCAAATGGATACAGGCTAGAGCAATAGGAGTTAGAGCAAGACATCGACCTCATGCGTCACCACCAAGAGGTCGATCCACCAGCTTCACCGAATCTAGAAGCAGAGCAAGTCCCAAGTGACCAAGGATGCACTGAGATCCTTGGAGACAATCCAGAAGAGGAGATGCACAACATCTCATTCGATGAATCCCAACATAGAGTTGTGCAATCTCACAGAGTGTCGACTTCAAATGATCACACATCTCCTGCGCAGTTTGAGGAACGATTGATCGTGTCTGACGTGCGCAAACATCCAGCAGCATTAGTCGATGCTACCAGAGCATATGTCAAAGCCACTAGCTCGAGTGTTTAATTCATGCTAGCTGAGAATGAGTGAATAGCTAAGGAGTTACAGATGGCCAAGTAAGGAGGAGAATTGGTTACAGCATCCGCCCGAGCAGAGTTGAAGAAGGCAATACTGGATGAAGTATTGTCCCTTGACATTGTCATGCGGGCGTTATATTCCAAGTTTGGTACCGTGCATAAGGCAATTGTCCATCTCAATGGTTAGCAGCAACGATGTGCAAGGAGAGCACATATCTTATCGAATGTGCATGCTATTGTTGATTACATGCAAACATGGACAATGATATACAAGGGAGCCCCGCTACACTTTCTTAAGGTGATGAAGCCCAGAGTGGTCGAGATGAAAGCACGCATCTGTAGTCAGATCTGGAACTATGAATATCTCCCACAGCTCATCACTAGTCTACAGGCTTCCCATGCATGGGTATTCAGGAGTATGGATGTTATCGTGCATGCACATGCAATCCCATCTATTGGGACACTCACCCAGGAGAAGACAAAGGCACAAATCTGACTGGAGCTTGACTCGTACTTTGAGGAGTTGATGCGCATAGCACTAGCCCAGACTTGGTGATCAGTGTAGACACCATGCACAAGCATGTTGCTAGTGTTCGCATTATGATTCAAGTGTTGTCCTTGATGGCAACTCACTCAGAGGTTGGTACAGATGCTCAGAAGTTGGTACAGGAGATGGCAACTTAATCAGAAGACAGATCTTAGTACAGCTTGCCAAGGAAGTTCATACACGCAGGTTTGTTAAGACCAAGTCGCGTGTACACGCAGGTTGGCTTCAGAAAAAGCGCGTGTATGTGGAAAAGTACCTTTGGTCCATGGCGGTTAGTCCTTGGAAGTTGTGCCTATGGTTTCGGACCATTATGTCTCGACGGACGTGTTGATCCCTAGTTTTCGAGGTTGATGGTATTGTGTTTCTATGGTTTTGGCTCTTGGTATTGAACAAGGCCTAAGGCTATATAAGGAGAAGATCACTAGGCAAAGGGGTATGGATTGTGAGTGTCTGACGCAGTGAGAAGATCTGGTATTGCTGGTTATCTGTTCGGGACGCTTGGCAAGGGTCGGATCTGACAGCAAAGGCAGAAGTAATCATTTCTAGATCTGCACGCGGGTTGCCTTTGGAGAAAGCGCGTATACACGCGGTTTTGGTACAGTGAAGTAGCGTATGCATGATAAGTGTTAATATTTCAGGTTGCTGCTGATTCTGGTGGTTGTTGCAGAGTTCTAGATTCTGGTTTGGGTTCTGTGTTCTTGATGACAGGGTTTCAGTGATTCGGTATTGGGTTGTTTAATGAATTATGATGCAAGTATAAGTTGATGATTGTATTGCGGTAATGTTTGCTTTGTACTCTTGGATCCAGTATGAAAATGTATGAAACGTGGTCCCTGAAGATTGTAGGGTCAGCACCTACGTACTAGTAAATGGATCAGCTAGTACAAGAGCTGAGGGGGTTGTAGCTCCCTTCCAAAAGTAGTTGGAAAACGAGAGAGGGTTGTAGCCCTCTGCAGGTTGTAGCCTGCGTGCTGGTAAAGGACTGCACCAGTACATTGTAAAAGAAGTTTCTCATTAAAGAAGAAAGAGACAAATTGCAGCAGGTGGTTTTCACCCACATTGGGTTTCCACCTTATATCATGGTGTTCATGTGTGTGGCTTTTGTGTGATGATCTATTCTGTTATACTGCATCTGTTTACTGTTAATATGCTTAATAATATCCTGATGCATTTACTGAAGATAAGATTAACTGAATCATAAGATCTCTGCATATACGCTAGTTGCTTTAGACACAGTCGTGTGTACACGCGGGTTCACTTAACTGAAGTCGCGTATATGTTTCTGAGTATGAAATTGAAAAGTTTTATCTGATCTGATAATACTGATTCACCCCCCCTCTCAGTATTATTTCCAACAATTGGTATCAGAGCAGGTCCTTCAAAGAAAGCTTGATCGCTTGAAGGAAAAGATCCATCAAATGGCTAATCCAGAAAGAGAGGCACACATCAGGCCACCAGTCTTTGACGGGAACAATTTTACTCACTGGAAGATAAGAACCACTGCATATCTACAGTCGCTTGGAGCAGAAGTTTGGGGAATCGTAGAAGGAGGATACAAATTCCCATCAGCAACTCCTACAGATCCAGCAGAGAAAAAGCAATATGAGCTCAATGCCAAAGTAGTTACTGTCCTATTGAGTACTTTGACTCAATCAGAATTTATGAAGATCATGCATCTCAAATCAGCTAAGGAAATATGGGACAAAATCGTTACAAGCTATGAAGGAGATGATCAGGTAAAAATAGCAAAGCTTCAAACTCTCAGAATCCGATATGAAACTCTTAAGATGCGAAGTAATGAAAGCGTAGCTAATTATTTCCTGCGTATGGATGAGATTGTGAATTGTATGAGGGATCTGGGTGAAGAATTTGAGGAAGTTGTCTTAGTTCAAAAGGTTTTGAGATCTCTGTCTACTAAATTTGATTCTAAAGTATCTGCCATAGAAGAAAAGGAGAATGTGCGGAAAATTACCATGTCACAGCTTCACGGGATCTTAACTGCTTTTGAAATGCGACAAGAGGTACCACCAGAGGCCGCATTCGAAGTGTCAGAGGAAGAAGATGAGGTAAATTTTGTCAAGAATCTTGAACGGGGATCTGGACGGTTCAAAGATAAGCTACCTTTCAAATGTTTTCTATGTGGTAGAGTTGGTCACTATGCTGCTAGATGTCCTCATAACAAAGAAAAGATATATGAAGAAGATGGTAGAAGCTATTATACCCATATTAAAAGTTCATTAAATGATAGTGAGGATATTAGAAGTCTCATGGCACATAAGAAGAAGAATGCTTCATCCAATAATAGCGAGGATATTAAAAGTCTCATGGCACATGAAGAGACGAATGCAGAAACTGAAGAAGTTGCCAAACTAAAAGAACTATTGGAGACAGAAACCAGGGTAAGGGAGAAATTGCAGGATATAGCAAAAGATCAGAGCACAACTATTCAGAGACTTGAATCAAAGATCCTCTCTCTAAAAGAAGATCTTGAAGATCAAGAACATGAAGTGATCAAACTAAAGCGACAAGTGGAAGAAGGGAGAAAAGTTGAAGAAGACCTAAGGAAGAAGTATCTGAAAAAGGAAGAACAACATCAAGTTGAGGTAAATATCTTGAAAGGTAAACTAGAAGAAAAGGATAAGCTTTTACGATTTCAAGATAGTTCTAAAGTCTTGGATGATATTCTTAGTAGTCAAAGGTCCCCTGCTATAAGGACTGGTCTTGGTTTTCATGAATATGTTGAAGGTGAATCTAGTTCACAAGGTGAGACAAGAAACTCTAATGAGAAATCTGAAATGCTCAAGGAACAACCAAGGAAAGAAATTCCTCAAGGAAGATCCTTTACTCCTAACTATGGACGTGATAGACGATTATTTCCTCCGCTGAATAATGTTGAATGTTATGTATGTCATAATCTTGGACATGTTGCAGCCAGATGCAGAAGTAGAATGGTTCAAGAAAGATCATCGCATCCCAGGTACTTCAGAGGGTATTGCTTTGCCTGCAATGCATATGGACACAAAGCAATTGATTGTGATAGAAGGAACATGAAAAATATAAGGTGCTATACATGCAACAACTATGGGCATAAAGCAAGGGAATGCAGGAGCAGATTTCAAAATTCAAGACAAAAGGACCATACATCATCACAGTTGCAGGAATTGAAGAAGACAGAGACAGAAAGGTGTGGGATAACTCAGTCAGCTGACATAACAGACACAGGGGAATCTGAAAGTGAAATTCAGTATTCCATCCTGCATACGCTTATATAATGAAGACAAGTCGCGTATATACGCGAGTTACAGGCTGCAAAGTCGCGTATATGGAGAAAGGGCAGCAGAACAGACCCAGGTTCAGTCATGGTTGGCTCAGGCTCAGGGGGAGCAGAACAGACTCAGGAAATGGTTCAGACATGGTTGGCTTACACTCAGGGGGAGAATATTCTTCAAATAATGCATTGTTGGCATTATGGTTAGAAGGTGTTGATAAAGTCTATGAAGCTAAATGATACATCTTACTGTTTAGGAATGGTATTGCAGGCTGATGCTTATGGTACAGATCATGATGCTGTTGGTGGCTTTCATAAGTCTTGGTCTAGATATTTCATCACTATGTCATGTATCTCTTTTATGATGTCAAGGTCATGTAACGGCCTATGTTGGTTTCCCCACTATGCCTGGGATGAATGATGAAATGTTCATGTATTATCATGTATCTTCACATGGTTAGGTGGATGAGTCAATATTGGTATATCCCCACTAGGTTGGGTGATGAATGTATGTTGAGTCTTTTGGTGATAGGAAGGTCTTCTATGATGTATAAGTCTTTGTTCTTCTTGAAGAACATCTTTTGCAGATCTTGCCTACAGTCAAGGGGAGCATGAACAGCACAATTCAGCAAGAGCAGGATGGATAGATTGGTACACTTTGGCATACACAAAGGGGGAGCACATTTGGAGATTTCAGCATGTACTCAGGGGGAGTATGGACAGCAGTATGGACAGGAGAGGGTATACCAAAGAAGAGAATATCTTGGTCCACCCTTTGCCCTTGATGTCAAAGGGGGAGAGTGACTTGGTGTGGTGGTTGCCATCAAGTCCAAAGGGGGAGATTGTTGGCATTATGATTCAAGTGTTGTCCTTGATGGCAACTCACTCAGAGGTTGGTACAGATGCTCAGAAGTTGGTACAGGAGATGGCAACTTAATCAGAAGACAGATCTTAGTACAGCTTGCCAAGGAAGTTCATACACGCAGGTTTGTTAAGACCAAGTCGCGTGTACACGCAGGTTGGCTTCAGAAAAAGCGCGTGTATGTGGAAAAGTACCTTTGGTCCATGGCGGTTAGTCCTTGGAAGTTGTGCCTATGGTTTCGGACCATTATGTCTCGACGGACGTGTTGATCCCTAGTTTTCGAGGTTGATGGTATTGTGTTTCTATGGTTTTGGCTCTTGGTATTGAACAAGGCCTAAGGCTATATAAGGAGAAGATCACTAGGCAAAGGGGTATGGATTGTGAGTGTCTGACGCAGTGAGAAGATCTGGTATTGCTGGTTATCTGTTCGGGACGCTTGGCAAGGGTCGGATCTGACAGCAAAGGCAGAAGTAATCATTTCTAGATCTGCACGCGGGTTGCCTTTGGAGAAAGCGCGTATACACGCGGTTTTGGTACAGTGAAGTAGCGTATGCATGATAAGTGTTAATATTTCAGGTTGCTGCTGATTCTGGTGGTTGTTGCAGAGTTCTAGATTCTGGTTTGGGTTCTGTGTTCTTGATGACAGGGTTTCAGTGATTCGGTATTGGGTTGTTTAATGAATTATGATGCAAGTATAAGTTGATGATTGTATTGCGGTAATGTTTGCTTTGTACTCTTGGATCCAGTATGAAAATGTATGAAACGTGGTCCCTGAAGATTGTAGGGTCAGCACCTACGTACTAGTAAATGGATCAGCTAGTACAAGAGCTGAGGGGGTTGTAGCTCCCTTCCAAAAGTAGTTGGAAAACGAGAGAGGGTTGTAGCCCTCTGCAGGTTGTAGCCTGCGTGCTGGTAAAGGACTGCACCAGTACATTGTAAAAGAAGTTTCTCATTAAAGAAGAAAGAGACAAATTGCAGCAGGTGGTTTTCACCCACATTGGGTTTCCACCTTATATCATGGTGTTCATGTGTGTGGCTTTTGTGTGATGATCTATTCTGTTATACTGCATCTGTTTACTGTTAATATGCTTAATAATATCCTGATGCATTTACTGAAGATAAGATTAACTGAATCATAAGATCTCTGCATATACGCTAGTTGCTTTAGACACAGTCGTGTGTACACGCGGGTTCACTTAACTGAAGTCGCGTATATGTTTCTGAGTATGAAATTGAAAAGTTTTATCTGATCTGATAATACTGATTCACCCCCCCCTCTCAGTATTATTTCCAACAATTGGTATCAGAGCAGGTCCTTCAAAGAAAGCTTGATCGCTTGAAGGAAAAGATCCATCAAATGGCTAATCCAGAAAGAGAGGCACACATCAGGCCACCAGTCTTTGACGGGAACAATTTTACTCACTGGAAGATAAGAACCACTGCATATCTACAGTCGCTTGGAGCAGAAGTTTGGGGAATCGTAGAAGGAGGATACAAATTCCCATCAGCAACTCCTACAGATCCAGCAGAGAAAAAGCAATATGAGCTCAATGCCAAAGTAGTTACTGTCCTATTGAGTACTTTGACTCAATCAGAATTTATGAAGATCATGCATCTCAAATCAGCTAAGGAAATATGGGACAAAATCGTTACAAGCTACGAAGGAGATGATCAGGTAAAAATAGCAAAGCTTCAAACTCTCAGAATCCGATATGAAACTCTTAAGATGCGAAGTAATGAAAGCGTAGCTAATTATTTCCTGCGTATGGATGAGATTGTGAATTGTATGAGGGATCTGGGTGAAGAATTTGAGGAAGTTGTCTTAGTTCAAAAGGTTTTGAGATCTCTGTCTACTAAATTTGATTCTAAAGTATCTGCCATAGAAGAAAAGGAGAATGTGCGGAAAATTACCATGTCACAGCTTCACGGGATCTTAACTGCTTTTGAAATGCGACAAGAGGTACCACCAGAGGCCGCATTCGAAGTGTCAGAGGAAGAAGATGAGGTAAATTTTGTCAAGAATCTTGAACGGGGATCTGGACGGTTCAAAGATAAGCTACCTTTCAAATGTTTTCTATGTGGTAGAGTTGGTCACTATGCTGCTAGATGTCCTCATAACAAAGAAAAGATATATGAAGAAGATGGTAGAAGCTATTATACCCATATTAAAAGTTCATTAAATGATAGTGAGGATATTAGAAGTCTCATGGCACATAAGAAGAAGAATGCTTCATCCAATAATAGCGAGGATATTAAAAGTCTCATGGCACATGAAGAGACGAATGCAGAAACTGAAGAAGTTGCCAAACTAAAAGAACTATTGGAGACAGAAACCAGGGTAAGGGAGAAATTGCAGGATATAGCAAAAGATCAGAGCACAACTATTCAGAGACTTGAATCAAAGATCCTCTCTCTAAAAGAAGATCTTGAAGATCAAGAACATGAAGTGATCAAACTAAAGCGACAAGTGGAAGAAGGGAGAAAAGTTGAAGAAGACCTAAGGAAGAAGTATCTGAAAAAGGAAGAACAACATCAAGTTGAGGTAAATATCTTGAAAGGTAAACTAGAAGAAAAGGATAAGCTTTTACGATTTCAAGATAGTTCTAAAGTCTTGGATGATATTCTTAGTAGTCAAAGGTCCCCTGCTATAAGGACTGGTCTTGGTTTTCATGAATATGTTGAAGGTGAATCTAGTTCACAAGGTGAGACAAGAAACTCTAATGAGAAATCTGAAATGCTCAAGGAACAACCAAGGAAAGAAATTCCTCAAGGAAGATCCTTTACTCCTAACTATGGACGTGATAGACGATTATTTCCTCCGCTGAATAATGTTGAATGTTATGTATGTCATAATCTTGGACATGTTGCAGCCAGATGCAGAAGTAGAATGGTTCAAGAAAGATCATCGCATCCCAGGTACTTCAGAGGGTATTGCTTTGCCTGCAATGCATATGGACACAAAGCAATTGATTGTGATAGAAGGAACATGAAAAATATAAGGTGCTATACATGCAACAACTATGGGCATAAAGCAAGGGAATGCAGGAGCAGATTTCAAAATTCAAGACAAAAGGACCATACATCATCACAGTTGCAGGAATTGAAGAAGACAGAGACAGAAAGGTGTGGGATAACTCAGTCAGCTGACATAACAGACACAGGGGAATCTGAAAGTGAAATTCAGTATTCCATCCTGCATACGCTTATATAATGAAGACAAGTCGCGTATATACGCGAGTTACAGGCTGCAAAGTCGCGTATATGGAGAAAGGGCAGCAGAACAGACCCAGGTTCAGTCATGGTTGGCTCAGGCTCAGGGGGAGCAGAACAGACTCAGGAAATGGTTCAGACATGGTTGGCTTACACTCAGGGGGAGAATATTCTTCAAATAATGCATTGTTGGCATTATGGTTAGAAGGTGTTGATAAAGTCTATGAAGCTAAATGATACATCTTACTGTTTAGGAATGGTATTGCAGGCTGATGCTTATGGTACAGATCATGATGCTGTTGGTGGCTTTCATAAGTCTTGGTCTAGATATTTCATCACTATGTCATGTATCTCTTTTATGATGTCAAGGTCATGTAACGGCCTATGTTGGTTTCCCCACTATGCCTGGGATGAATGATGAAATGTTCATGTATTATCATGTATCTTCACATGGTTAGGTGGATGAGTCAATATTGGTATATCCCCACTAGGTTGGGTGATGAATGTATGTTGAGTCTTTTGGTGATAGGAAGGTCTTCTATGATGTATAAGTCTTTGTTCTTCTTGAAGAACATCTTTTGCAGATCTTGCCTACAGTCAAGGGGAGCATGAACAGCACAATTCAGCAAGAGCAGGATGGATAGATTGGTACACTTTGGCATACACAAAGGGGGAGCACATTTGGAGATTTCAGCATGTACTCAGGGGGAGTATGGACAGCAGTATGGACAGGAGAGGGTATACCAAAGAAGAGAATATCTTGGTCCACCCTTTGCCCTTGATGTCAAAGGGGGAGAGTGACTTGGTGTGGTGGTTGCCATCAAGTCCAAAGGGGGAGATTGTTGGCATTATGATTCAAGTGTTGTCCTTGATGGCAACTCACTCAGAGGTTGGTACAGATGCTCAGAAGTTGGTACAGGAGATGGCAACTTAATCAGAAGACAGATCTTAGTACAGCTTGCCAAGGAAGTTCATACACGCAGGTTTGTTAAGACCAAGTCGCGTGTACACGCAGGTTGGCTTCAGAAAAAGCGCGTGTATGTGGAAAAGTACCTTTGGTCCATGGCGGTTAGTCCTTGGAAGTTGTGCCTATGGTTTCGGACCATTATGTCTCGACGGACGTGTTGATCCCTAGTTTTCGAGGTTGATGGTATTGTGTTTCTATGGTTTTGGCTCTTGGTATTGAACAAGGCCTAAGGCTATATAAGGAGAAGATCACTAGGCAAAGGGGTATGGATTGTGAGTGTCTGACGCAGTGAGAAGATCTGGTATTGCTGGTTATCTGTTCGGGACGCTTGGCAAGGGTCGGATCTGACAGCAAAGGCAGAAGTAATCATTTCTAGATCTGCACGCGGGTTGCCTTTGGAGAAAGCGCGTATACACGCGGTTTTGGTACAGTGAAGTAGCGTATGCATGATAAGTGTTAATATTTCAGGTTGCTGCTGATTCTGGTGGTTGTTGCAGAGTTCTAGATTCTGGTTTGGGTTCTGTGTTCTTGATGACAGGGTTTCAGTGATTCGGTATTGGGTTGTTTAATGAATTATGATGCAAGTATAAGTTGATGATTGTATTGCGGTAATGTTTGCTTTGTACTCTTGGATCCAGTATGAAAATGTATGAAACGTGGTCCCTGAAGATTGTAGGGTCAGCACCTACGTACTAGTAAATGGATCAGCTAGTACAAGAGCTGAGGGGGTTGTAGCTCCCTTCCAAAAGTAGTTGGAAAACGAGAGAGGGTTGTAGCCCTCTGCAGGTTGTAGCCTGCGTGCTGGTAAAGGACTGCACCAGTACATTGTAAAAGAAGTTTCTCATTAAAGAAGAAAGAGACAAATTGCAGCAGGTGGTTTTCACCCACATTGGGTTTCCACCTTATATCATGGTGTTCATGTGTGTGGCTTTTGTGTGATGATCTATTCTGTTATACTGCATCTGTTTACTGTTAATATGCTTAATAATATCCTGATGCATTTACTGAAGATAAGATTAACTGAATCATAAGATCTCTGCATATACGCTAGTTGCTTTAGACACAGTCGCGTGTACACGCGGGTTCACTTAACTGAAGTCGCGTATATGTTTCTGAGTATGAAATTGAAAAGTTTTATCTGATCTGATAATACTGATTCACCCCCCCCTCTCAGTATTATTTCCAACAGCTAGTCCGACCGCACTCAAGACAATGATGTGCATGCTATCAGACGAGTTGGACAGAGGAGCCTAAGCAGTGTACCCAAATGCTATGGATGCAAGAGTTCGTTTCCAGAAAGATGTCACCTTAGAGTACATGGACACCATCACAGACTACCGAACTTGGCATCAGTTCGTTACTGTCGACCACCATGAGGATGCCGAAGAGTTGGTCTTATCACAGTTGTTCGAGTCATAGTGATGTCTTTCATGGCTTGCTCAAGACTATTTTGTCTCACATGGGTACATGTGCAGATTGTATGTAATGTCTTGTCAAGTGTAAGTTCAAGTGTTGATAGTTGGATGTAACAGTCATAGGGTAGATGAAGAGTCATGAGGGTAGATGGAATGTCACAAAGGGGAATGTCAAGGGCCACCCCACCCTTTATAATATATATTCCCTCATAACTCATTGTAGAGGCTTTTGGTCAGCCAAGCTTCTGATAGGAGTATCTTAGAGAGATCTTGGACAGTGTTGTAACGAGCCTTGGCTTCTCCACTATGCAAAGTTAGTATATCTCTATGGAGGAGCAAGCGATTGTGACTGTAACGTTCCACTATCGGGACTAGTGGTTGGACATGGATGTATTGTATGACTAGAACTTACACTTCTTAACAGAGCCAGCACGTTTCGTGCATATGTCATATTGTATTCCAGCTATCTTGTTTACTCTAAACGATATATGTATATGTTTACTTACGCATGCATGTATGAACTATTCTATATAAGTATGTATGAATCTTACTGAAATGTGTTCATTGGTTTAACCATCACTTTGGATTGCTCGCTAACTTTCTTTAGAGTTTGTGATGCATATTCACTTGTGTGTTCCCTTCCAAGTCACGTTCTATCACAGGTTTCCAAGGGGTGCACTCACCCCACCTTCCATGTGTTACAACTGTTCATGCTCCTTCCTTTACTTGCTCCAGCGGTCACAACCTTGCTACCAACAGGGACATCTTACTTACCTCTGTGCAAAACTGCAGTCAAGGCGATACTGTATGACCCACTGTTGGGACTCCTACACCAAATGATCTGAGGTCTAATTGGGACTTCATACCGGGGAGATTCCTTGGCATGTTGGCGGGTCCAGCACCGTCAACAGGCCTTTACATAGTGAGAGTCGACTTAGGTTTTAGGTGGATTTTTTTTTTAAGATTTGAATTTTATTTTAAATTTAACCCCATTATAACTTCATAATTTTATATAAAGTGCTTTTAAAATATAAAGTGCTTTTAGAATATAAATTTATTTTATATTACACTTTATCTTTTTTTGTATACAACTTTATATGTTAATAATGTTTTTAATTTTAACTTTAATTTATTTCAATTAAATTTATTTATTCGATTTTCTTTTGAACTTTGACCATTATGTTGGGGTTCTTCCCCAGGAGTGGGGTTAGTCACTTTCAAACGTAAATATCTCTCAAACTAGGAGGCCTCTCAAGGTGTGCCATATACCACGGGAAACATCTCGATGTGGAGAATCCATTAAGGATGATCTTGATATGACAATACATGAATTGAAATTTCATATTGAGCGACAAAAGGTGGGGAAACACCTAGTTTTGCTTTGGTTGACATCATTGACAACCACCTATCAACAATTTTCCTCTTCCTTTCATTGATCAAGTTTTGGATAAACTAATTAGTAAAAAGTACTTCTCTTTTCTTGCAAGTTTCAATGGTTATAACCAAATACAGATAGCACCTAAATATCGGGATAAGACTACCTTTATGTTACACTAGAAAACACCTCCTCAATAGGTCAGAGGAGAAGACTACATTTGATTGGAATAAAACCCTAATTTACATGTCTATTTTCAATAGTAATGCACCCTCAGAAACTAGCACAGAGCATGCTAACATTGGCCAGTAACTAGCAAGCAGTGTTAACCTTTCCATTCGCACTTTGTTTCTTCAATAAGTGGACATTACCTGAATTTCATGGGCTCATGAGAAAAAATCACGAGTTAACTCACTGTCGCTCTGTTAAATCACAAGTTATGTTGATGGAGTGATAGTGGGTTAACTCATGATTTTTTGCTCGTGATCCGTGAAAGTCAGGTAATGCACCCTCATTAAAGAAACATAACATGCATGGAAACGTTAATGTGATTTGTTGGTTACTAGCCAGCATTAGCATATCACCAGGTACCAATCAACCCCTCCGATGTGTGGAAGACTGCCTTCAAAGCCTTCGAATGGTTGGTTATGCCTTTCGGGTTGATGAATGCTCCTGCAACCTTCATGAGGCTAATGGATGACATCTTGCGGCCATTCACCAACTCATTTGTAGTGGTATACTTGGATGACATCCTGATTTTCTCCTCTAAGCTGATGAGGCGGTGTTTTCCAATGTAACACTTTACTTGGCCCTAGGGAACATTTGCTAAACAAATATTTCCCTTCAAATTGTGCAATGCTCCAACTACCTACCAGAGAGAAATATTAGCCATCTTTTCTAATTTTATTCATGATTGCATTGAGATTTATATGAATAAATGTCCTATATATGGTAACTATTTTGATGAAGCACTAAATAATTTAGAGCAAGTTTTGCTTAAATGTCAGGAAACAAACCTTACTTTGAGCGATATTAAGTTTCAATTGTGCAAACCACAAGGATTTTTCTTGGACATCCCATATCTTTTGCAAGGATTCAGGTTGATTTGGAAAATATTTAAGTTGTTACTAAGCTACTTGTTCCAAAGTCTCTAAAGGATGTAAGAAGATTTTTAGGTCATGTTGGTTTATTTAGGATATTTATAGAGAATTTCTCAAAAATAATTGATCCTTTATTTAACTTTCTTAATAAAGATACTAACTATCTTGGGATGAACATTTTCAAGCTACTTTTGAAGGACTAAAAGATGAATTTACTAAGGCACCTTCCTTGAAGGGGCCTAATTGGTTTGTTCCATTCCATATTTCAACAAATGCCTTAGATACATCCCTGCGAGAAATCTTAGGACAAAAAGAGAAACCAAACGTCTTATGCCATTTATTCCCTTAACAAGTATCTAATACCAATTCAAATGAGCTATAAAGTTAGAAAAAATAATTTTTAGTAGTTGTGCACACAATCAATATATTTAAACACTATATCACTAGGTATGAGGTTTTCATTTATACTAATCATTCTACCATAAGACATTTAATGAACAAGCCTATGACTAATGATTAAATCACTAGGTGGCTTTTGTTGTTACAAGAGTTCAATATTACCATATTATATAAACCCAAAAAAGATAGTATGGTAGCGATTTGTCTTTCTAAGATCTATAATGAAGGATTAGAATAACTTATAGATGACGGTTTTCTTGATGAACACTTGTTTGTTTTGTCTAGTAATTTTCCTTTATTTGCAAATGTAGTGAATTATTTGGCTATAAGGAAATTACCACAACATCTCTAACGTAGGGAGAAATAAGAATCATCAAACTGAGTGCCTCATATTCCTAGATTGGAGGATATTACTTTCCCACAAGACCTAACATGATTATCTGAAAATGTGCACATGAGGACAAAATGTTTGAAATTTTAAAGGCATATCACGATAAATCATGTTGAGGACACTTTGCTAACAAAAGAAAAGCCTATAAAGTTCTTCGTTCAAGATTGTATTAGCCTACCTATTTTAGGGATGCCAAAGAGTATGTTTGAAGATGTGATAGTTGTCAACATATGGGTCGCTCGGTAGAATCTAATGAGATGTCCCTCTATCCACTATTACTCATTGAGCCATTTGAAAATTGGGCTCTAGACATTGTGGGACCCATTTCTCCAGCGTTAAATAAAAAGAGGTATATTTTAGTTTGTACTAATTATGTAATAAAATGGGTAGAAGTTAAAGCTATTTTCCATGTTACTAATAAACAGTTGATGAATTTCTAATTGAGGATATTTTTACCCATTTTGGTGTGCCAAAATAAATTGTGATAGACTAGGGAAAGAAGTTCACATTAAAATTGGAGGATTCATCACTCAAAATACAAGATCAAGCACTAGAAGTCTTGTACCATCCATAAGTAAATGGGACATTGGAGTAAACTAACCATTCCCTTGAAGTGATCATGACCAAGACAATACAATTACATTAAAAGGATTGGACATATCAGCTTCGTGAAGCACTTTGGGCCTACAAAACAACATGGAGGGACACAATTGAATTTATAGCATATGAGCTATTGTATGTCAAACTAGTTCTTTTTCCAATAGAGTTCTAGGTGAAGACCTTTAGGGCCACAGTTCAGTTGGGAATGGATATTTCAGAGGCCAATCAACAAAGAATATCTCAATTGAATGAGTTGGATGAGATGCTTCAAGAAGCCATTCACCACACCACTCTCATCCAACACCGAAAGAGTAAGTGGCATGATAATTCATTCAAAAAAATAAATTCTAGCCAAGTGACTGGGCTCTCTTTTCTTATTCAAGATTCAAGGATTTTAAAAGAAAGTTCACTATATGATGATTAGGCTCTTATGAAATTGGTCAAGTCTTTTGTAATGGTTAAATCATAATTAAAACTATTGATTGGGAAGGAATCTCTTTTCTAGTTAATGGGCATATATTGAAACTATATCAAAAGCCTCTTCACTGAGAAGAATTTGTTCACATATCTTACAAACAATCTGAGATAGAGATATTGGGCAGTGGAAACTCTCAACCTGCTACAAGTTATTCTTGATTCATTATTTTCCTTGAAAATGATGCGTGTGTGTGTGTGTGAAAAAATAAGAGAAAATAACAAAATTAACAAAAAATAAAGTAAATATAAAAATAAGGGTCCAATAGTGAAAACCAGTCCTCTAGCGCAATTGGACAGGGGTTTTACTTTAAAACCAGGCAACTAATAGGCAAATATTTTTCTATTAAAAGGGAGGTTGTTAGCTTTAATAAAAGAAAATTGGTTTTTTACAAAAACCAATGTAAACTTTGAAAGGGGAATTGATATTGTTACCTGTTTCGTAGAGATAGAAAAAAAGTGACCCGCTTTTGAAAATGGGCGATGCAGAACACACATTTTTTTAGAGCATAGTTTTTGGCACTTTAAATTTTTTTATGTACATTATGTTTTAGAATGTTAGTGAATTGCATGTTGATTTTAAAAAGTGGTGATTCTGCATCAGGCCCTTTTTTTAAAAGATCTATTTTTGACTTTAAATTCTCTAATGTATGAAATGTAAATATTTTTTTCTAAATCTAACAATTTTTTAAGTGGTCTTCTTCTTCATATTTTCTTGTTTTTATTTTTTATTTTTTGAGGTTTTTATTGTTTTGCATATTTAAAGAAGAAGATTAATATTTTGAAGTTTCAATATTCTACATATTTATACACCGTTAACTAATTTTTCAATGCACATGAAATAATTGTTTCTAAAAAACAACAATTTTTAACAATTGACATAAAAATAACCATTTTCAACATAAATATAACTAAAAAATTACACATTTTGATCATTTTTTGTAATTTTTTGCTAGAAATGACATGTCAAAATCACAATTTTTATAGGAAAATTTTAACTAAAAATAGTTAAATAATAGTTTTTTTATGAATTTCATGTCAAAAAAATAATAATAATCACTGTTTTTCAAAAAAATAATGATTAACATAAAAATTAATGTGAAAATCACATAATACAAATATTGAACACATAAAAACATTAATTTAATGCTTATTCTTATCATAAAATGTCAAAGTCAAAACATTACAAGTATAACTAATTAATAGTTACAAAAAATGAGCTTGATTTCCAAGCATAACTTAAATTTAATCAACAATATCACGTAATCCAAACTCTTCATCCTCTAGAGTTTCATCATTGTCTTCTTCCACAATATTTTCTGCTTCATTTTCCTCATTTTCCTCTTCTAATGGATCTTTGATGTCTGCAAATCTCCCAATGTATGCCTTTCCAATCATTCCATGTAATGGTGGTTGGGGTTCCTTTGCTTTTTTTGCCACACGTGATTCACTAAAGTCCCCTTTCTTCAACCCAATTTCTTGCATTTCATCTGGAAGAAATTGAAGAGCATTAATTCTTCGCTGAATAAAATTGCACTGTATTGGATCTTTTTCAATGGCAATGCAATTTCTTCCTTTTTGAAGGCAACATGCTAATGTTGTACCTAATTATCAAGCACAAAAAAAATAATGAAGTAAATTAGTACAGTGACATAAATTAAGAAATAAGATACTGAAATTCAATTCCATATAATAAAACTTACTTGAGCCAGAAAATAAATCCAGAACCCAATCTCCTTCATTTGAACATATGTTTATAAAATAGTTAATCAATAATTGTGGTTTTTGATAAATGTTAACTATCTCTCATTTTTCTTATTTGTCTCCATATGTTAGTTTTCTCACAACAGCATCATAAGCCAGTACTTGATTATGACTCTTATCATCTACCCGATTGAACATCATAGACATATAGTTATCATCTTTTGCCAACTATCAATATGGATGAACTCACAATCATCTATAAATGGTTTATCTTCACAGTTAAGAAGATTTGACTTTTGCCTGTAACATGAAATAGTAAAAGTTCAATTAACTTGTACATAAATGAATTTTTTAACATTAATCAAATATACATTTTCAACATCTTGTTAGTGTCAGTCTTTCCAGCCTTCCTCCAGTGATCAAACGTGCTCTTACAAAGTGATTTTGAAGTGTCAAGGTCAAATTTTGTCATTTCAGTGAGTCTTCAAGCAAAATTTGGTCACTAGGCATTAGGTCTAGGGTTTGCTTTCACTCCTTCTAAAGTTGTCCAAATATTGGTTCATTTCACCATTCAGCTGAGTTTATCATCATTCATAGGGTTGTCATTATCATCTCAGTGTCTAATGAGTCATTTTACACCTTGTTCATGCTTCAGTTGCGCCTAGGTAAGGTCATTTCCCTCTCCTAGGGTTTTGAAGGCAATTTCTCTTGGACGGTCAAATCATCGGCAAAACTTGTATCCTGATGTTCATACACCTTCCCCTATCCTTAAAGTACCTTATTAAATGCTTCCCATCCCTTAGATCCGTCAAATTCCTCATTTTCGCACAAACCCTAGTTTCTAGCTACAACCTGGCAATTTTCTAGGTTGGGCCTGTGTTTTGCCCTTTTGGACCCCTTTCCCTCGCTCAATCTCTGAGATTTCACTTTCCCCTGCTTCCTAACATTCCTCCCCACTCCCAAAACTTTCCCCAAGAATTTAGAAGCCCCCTATCCCCTTCATTTCGCTCCATTTCGACAAAATTCCTTGTTTCACACATCGGGACAAGTCGCACTCAAATGATGTTCCAGAGCAATAAAAGATGACTTTTGGAAAACTGAGAGAGATTTTTGTCCATAACATGCCAAAGAAGAAAAACCTCCTTCACTTTTTTCACAGGTGTCATGGTTTTAGAGAAATGTCAAAATTACAATCGTCAGATCCAAGGAGGTTGGCCAAGGCACTAAAACGACGGAAAAGGCCTAATCCACTCCAAATTTTGGCCAAAGCCTCTTTGACTGAGCATGGTACTTTATTGGGGACTCCCATCCCAAATTTCAAGAAATTTGGAGAAAATTTTGTCAATTGTGAATTTTTTGTGCCAAACACAGGTTTTCCTCCCCAATGGGTCACGCGCCGCGTGCGACCCTTTCGTTTGGCAACTCCATTTTGGAAAAACTCAGCATTTCTGGATTTTTCATGGAAAGTTACACTTGCTCAGCCATTACCAAGAAATTTCACCAAGTTTTGGGCCTCCAGAAAGTCAAAAAAAACAAGCAAAAAATGACTTTCTGCCACATTTTTGACACACAGGAAGCAGTCTTGGGAGATTGCAATTTTGGAGGGGCAAATGGAAACCAAATTCAGAAATTCCACTTGGGTTGGAAAGTAGACATCCAGACCTTTCCAAAAAGCCCACTTTTGCCTCATTTTGACACTTGGAAGTGCCTCCAAAGGCGCGCGACCCATCAGGCAGTTTGCACAGGAATTCAACCTACAGCTCAGCAAAACGCAGTTTTGACTGGATTTGACTTTTTGGAGTTGATTTTCATCCTCCTTGTTGTAAATGATGTAATTTTATGATATTTTGACACTTATTTATCTCTTCTAGAAGATTCATTCATAAGATAGGCAAAAATTTAATGAATGAATTGGTTTCCTAGCTTATAGAGGCAAGTTGTTTTGATTGCCTAGTTTTCAGTGCTTAGTTTAGAATTGGTTGAAACAGCTCCTAGGATAGTGAGCTCGACCCCTAGAGGCAGGGAAAGATGTTAGATGGTCTATATTATGTACTTTCTTGCTCATTTTCATGGTTGGACTCTTGAGGGAGAAGATCTTATTGTATTACTCACTGTATCTCTGCAATTTTTGGCAAAGGAAGACCAGGGTTTTGCAGTCCTTTTTGGGATTCTTGTGGTCACATGTATTGATGGTGTGTTTCTCTTTGTACTTGTAAGTGTGTTATGTGAATCATTTCCTTACTTTTCCTTCTGCAAATTAGGCAAATGAAGTGTTAAAGTAGAATTCATGACTGTCATGCTCTGCTTTTAAGTTTGCTTAATATCAATGTTTTCAACTGTTTAAGGGGAATTCAAGGTTATTGCTTGCTCTCCTTAACTCCTCACCGGTCATTCTCATCCATCCACCTCTATCAAAGGCATCAATATTGTCTCCTACCTCGCCCCAAAGAACCCCCTGCAGAAACTGTGTCCAATCCCCGCACCCAAAATTGCCCTTCCCCAACTTTCCACCAAAATCCTAAAACTCCCCAATTCAAACTTTTTAATCAGTTTACTAGCCTAAAATCAGTGTTTCCTTATTGGTTATCTCGCCCTTTGAAGATCTTATATCGAGATAGACCGGAGAGAGCCCTCTCCTGCCCCGTAGGGCTAGCTACGAGGCTAAGTGGTTTGATGTTGCCTTGGAGTTTGCCTTTCTCAGCCTGAGGTGAAATTTCAAGCGCTAACATATTGGCGACCATACTGGGAAGAACAAACTTGCTTGTTGATTGATGTGTTGGTTTCATAAGTCTTAGACGAAGCCTGAAGTTATGCCAGGTAGCCTTCGAAATGCTTTTGCTTTGCATTAGCGGAAGTAGATAAACGTTGCTTCAGTCAATCTCCGTGAGCTTGTGAATACGGCCACTTCATTTGCATTTCACCCCAGTACATGTATCAAGTTCAGATCTGATTGTTGATAGTGGACAACGATCAGACACTGACAAGGCTGAAATCATTCACCTGGCGACTCTTTTCACAGAAGAATCCAGCAACCTGTGCTTCATGGTGACTTCACTGCAGAGAGATCAGTAGCTTTGAGCTTTTCAAGATGGACCAAATCACAAGAAGATATGCTCCCATGAGCCGAGATCACATCCCTGGTTTTCCAAATAAAATTCCGAAGGTAGATTGGTCAAGGAATCTGCCTACACTTAAAGATGATGGTAAGAAGGATGCTGCTTTACATCTAGTTAGATTTCATATGCATATTCGCAAGTTGAAGGTGGATTTTCCTGAAGATTGCTTGATGAAGATGTTCTTGGCCACTCTGGAAGGTGAAGCCCAATCTTGGTATGAAAGTTTGCCGCCTGCTTGTATTTACTGTTTAAAGGATTTTCATGCCTTGTTCATTGAAAGATATCAAGAATCTTATCCATCATTAAATTTGGTTCATGACTGTTGTAAGCATGCTTATAGTTTTATTGAAAGCCTTGAGAAGTTTTATGAAGATGATAATTTTATGGACGTTGAGATTATGGAGGCTCTGTATGAGAATCCATTTCAGCAGCACACAGAAATCTTAGAGGATATTTGTCAAGATCAGCAAGTTGAAGATTTCCATATGGTTGAAAATGAGGAAAGAGAAAATGTTGTTTCAGATCTGTCCATAGAAGAAGACAGCATGCAGGTAATGCAGGAAAGTAATGTTCCAATCTCAGAAACTGATGATGATAAATCAGATCGGGAGATAAATTGTGATGAGGCAAAACATGTTGTTTCGGATCTCATAAAAGAGAGTTGTATTGTCGCGGCTGCCTCAAATGAAGAAAATGGAGTAGCAGACCTAAATGCTCTCATCTCACCAGCACTAGATCTTCATGAGGAGGTAGTTCATTGCCTCTGTGAAAAACAAGACAAGATTTTCGTTCAAGTAAGTGAAAAGGTTTCTCTGGATGAATCTATGATAGCTGATAGAAATGTTAGTGTTGGGTTTCACGAAACATCTGAAATTTCTTTTCTCATGATTGATGAATGTAATGAGAATCTGGCTATCATATCATATGAGGATGACTTACCATATATTCAAACTACAAAAGATCAGATCATTCAGGATTCCATTTCAGATTCTTCCTCATATGTCTCATGTTTTGAAATGTTATTTCAAGAGGAGATCTGCTCATCTACTTGTTCAGAATTTTTTGAAGCCCATGAGCATACTTTTACCGAAGCACATGATGAAGGCAGATCAGGAATTGAAACAAAGGACACCTTGATCTTTCAGCAGGAGGTGGCAGTGGAAAATCTTCATGTTTTTCACGATCCTCTAGCAAGTTTGTTGCAGCCAGCAGTGAAAGTGTTTTTTACAGTGTTTTGTTGCAGCCATGGTCAACTATGTTTTTGGATGCCCAGTGATAGGTTTGTACTGTTGACCAGAAGTTCTGATAGGAAGAATCAGTCAAGAAGCCATCTTCTTGATTGGTTGCATTGGCATTTTGATATAGTTTGATGTATATTGTCTTGTAAGAAACACGGGTGGTTGTCATCATGATTTCAAATCTTGATGTACTGTTGCCCTTCAATAAGCTTTGTAAGTTTTTGTTTTAGTTAAGTCAGTCATGAGTCATTTGCGAGTCCGTTTTCAGTCATGTAGGTTTCATAATTGAGTCGGTTTGAATCAAGTTTCAGTCAATAAATGAGTCAAAGTCTTGTATTGTTTGTCAAATAATGACTCCATTGCCCAATGGTTGAAAGCACTGGTCTGCTCTCCCAGAGGTCTGCGGTTCTTGGCACCTCCAAGGAGCTACCATCCCCATTGGATCCAATGTTAGTGTCAGTATTCCCAGCCTTCCTCCAGTGATCAAACGTGCTCTTACAAAGTGATTTTGAAGTGTCAAGGTCAAATTTTGTCATTTCAGTGAGTCTTCAAGCAAAATTTGGTCACTAGGCATTAGGTCTAGGGTTTTCTTTCACTCCTTCTAAAGTTGTCCAAATATTGGTTCATGTCACCATTCATCTGAGTTTATCATCATTCATAGGGTTTTCATTATCATCTCAGTGTCTAATGAGTCATTTTACACCTTGTTCATGCTTCAGTTGCGCCTAGGTAAGGTCATTTCCCTCTCCTAGGGTTTTGAAGACAATTTCTCTTGGACGGTCAAATCATCGGCAAAACTTGTATCTTGATGTTCATACACCTTCCCCTATCCTTAAATTACCTTATTAAATGCTTCCCATCCCTTAGATCCGTCAAATTCCTCATTTTCGCACAAACCCTAGTTTCTAGCTACAACTTGGCAATTTTCTAGGTTGGGCCTGTGTTTTGCCCTTTTGGACCCCTTCCCCTCGCTCAATCTTTGAGATTTCACTTTCCCCTGCTTCCTAACATCCCTCCCCACTCCCAAAAATTTCCCCAAGAATTTAGAAGCCCCCTATCCCCTTCATTTCGCTCCATTTTGACAAAATTCCTTGTTTCACACATCGGGACAAGTCGCACTCAAATGATGTTCCAGAACAATAAAAGATGAATTTTGGAAAACTGAGAGAGGTTTTTGTCCATAAAATTCCAAAGAAGAAAAACCTCCTTCACTTTTTGCACAGGTGTCATGGTTTTAGAGAAATGTCAAAATTACAATCGTCATATACAAGGAGGTTGGCCAAGGCACTAAAACGACGGAAAAGGCCTGATCCACTCCAAATTTTGGCCAAAGCCTCTTTGACTGAGCATGGTACTTTATTGGGGACTCCCAGCCCAAATTTCAAGAAATTTGGAGAAAATTTTGTCAATTGTGAATTTTTTGTGCCAAACACAGGTTTTCCTCCCCAATGGGTCGCGCGCCGCGCGCGACCCTTTCGTTTGGCAACTCCATTTTGGAAAAACTCAGCATTTCTGGATTTTTCATGGAAAGTTACACTTGCTCAGCCATTACCAAGAAATTTCACCAAGTTTTGGGCCTCCAGAAAGTCAAAAAACAAGCAAAAAATGACTTTCTGCCACATTTTTGACACACAGGAAGCAGTCTTGGGAGATTGCAATTTTGGAGGGGCAAATGGAAACCAAATTCTGAAATTCCACTTGGGTTGGAAAGTAGACATCTAGACCTTTCCAACAAGCCCACTTTTGCCTCATTTGGACACCTGGAAGTACCTCCAAAGGCGCGCGACCCATCCAGGAATTGCGCGCGATCCATCAGGCAGTTTGCACAGGAATTCAACCTACAGCTCAGCAAAACGCAGTTTTGACTGGATTTGACTTTTTGGAGTTGATTTTCATCCTCCTTGTTGTAAATGATGTAATTTTATGATATTTTAACACTTATTTATCTCTTCTAGAATATTCATTCATAAGATAGGAAAAAATTTAATGAATGAATTGGTTTCCTAGCTTATAGAGGCAAGTTGTTTTGATTGCCTAGTTTTCAGTGCTTAGTTTAGAATTGGTTGAAACAGCTCCTAGGATAGTGAGATCGACCCCTAGAGGCAGGGAAAGATGTTACATGGTCTATATTATGTAATTTCTTGCTCATTTTCATGGTTGGACTCTTGAGGAAGAAGCTCTTATTGTATTACTCACTGTATCTCTGCAATTTTTGGCAAAGGAAGACCAGGGTTTTGCAGTCCTTTTTGGGATTCTTGTGGTCACATGTATTGATGGTGTGTTTCTCTTTGTACTTGTAAGTGTGTTATGTGAATCATTTCCTTACTTTTCCTTCTACAAATTAGGCAAATGAAGTGTTAAAGTAGAATTCATGACTGTCATGCTCTGCTTTTAAGTTTGCTTAATATCAATGTTTTCAACTGTTTAAGGGGAATTCAAGGTTATTGCTTGTTCTCCTTAACTCCTCACCGGTCATTCTCATCCATCCACCTCTATCAAAGGCATCAATACTGTCTCCTACCTCGCCCCAAAGAACCCCCTGCAGAAACTGTGTCCAATCCCGGCACCCAAAATTGCCCTTCCCCAACTTTCCACCAAAATCATAAAACTCCCCAATTCAAACTTTTTAATCAGTTTACTAGCCTAAAATCAGTATTTCCTTATTGGTTATCTCGCCCTTTGAAGATATTATATCGAGATAGACCGGAGAGCGCTCTCTCCTGCCCCGTAGGGCTAGCTACGAGGCTAACTGGTTTGATGTTGCCTTGGAGTTTGCCTTTCTCAGCCTGAGGTGAAATTTCAAGCGCTAACAAGCTGCATCCTTGAGTTTGTTTTCCCCTTGAAGCTTGACAAGAACATTGCCAATTGTGTGTCTGAATGAAATGTCACAAATCTCCATAGAGGTGATGATGTGACTTCTAGAAATCTCGCAACCACTTTATTTATATCTTGATAACTATAAGGGTCACTATCATAGTCAATGTTTGGAATATTGAAACCATGGGGAATATTTGCAATAACTAGGGCACATTCCCTTTTAGGTATGAGTTTGGCAATGTCTTCATAGTCGCCTTATATTACTTGATATTGAATAGTGTCAAGCCCATTCCAAATGAAATGAGTAAGAGTTGGATCAAGTTCAACATTCTTAAGACGTTGCTTCTTCAGTCTTTCGATATTAATTTTTTCATTAAAGGTTTTGAAACTATCTTATGCTCCATTTGCATCCTTCCTCGTCTTTAATAAAATAAACAAATATATGTGTAAGTTATAAAATAAAAGTAGTATACAAATGACTAAAAATGAATGTATAAATCAACATACCTTTTTAAATGCAAGATAAAAAAAATTATGTTAATGTAGAACTTGAATTTGGATAGTTGTGTACAACATCATCTCAACTATTTTCATTCAACAATTTAACCATTTGTTCTTGTATTTTTATGTAAACTTTATGGTTGCATAGATAAAATAAAAAAAGTTAATATAATGATATGTATAACAAATACTACTAAGAACAATATGTTATATTTAAAAGAAAATTATAATCTAGAAATAAGTAAAAATGATTCAACAAACTTACTTTTGAAATTCCTCAGACATTTCCTCCCATGATAATTCCCCTGGCCTCACACGAGATAATATTGATTTGACAAGTTTTTCATCCTTCACTCCATGCAATTCTCTCCAAGGTGTGATAGTCATATCTTCTGGAAGTTGCTTCATTTCAGGACCTAATTTACTGTTGCTACATATCAATGATTTAGACCTTTTGACCTTCTAGTATTTAATACCAATGTTCTCCCACACACTAAAAATCTCGTTAATCAATTTCCATATCTCTCCAGTTATAAATACCAACTAGAAAATGTTATCAATACCTCTGAATAAATCAGTATTTACCATGTTGCCTTTTGAATTGATTTTCCTCAATTTGATAGCCTATTTCCATACAACATTCCTTTCGGAAATGTACAATAACATCTAGCGTATCCCCACCACATTTTTCTTCAAATTCACTATGAATAAATCTAACCCTTTGGATGAAATTCATAGACATCCTATATGCATTATCTCAATTATGATCCCATGCTACTAACATTGCTTCTGACGTATCTAATAAACCAGCATAAATGATACATTTCATTGTTTCAAAATGTGGGTTATTGGGATATTCCTCCATCAATTGTCTTTGAGCTTCTACAGAATGGTTCCCCCCAAGCACATAATAATTGTATTCAAAGCATTTTGACTTATCAAATGATTATTTGCTGATAACTTGATCTGGATCAACAAGAAGCACATCATTAACCACATGAGCATATGGATTGTACCTCATCAATGTCTACAAGTTGTGAACATGTTGGTGGTGTGGCTTTCTGATTTGATATTTACATTGTCCTTCACTTGCCTTATAAATTTGTCTCACATTAAGCTGAAATGTACGACCACCCTCAATTAAAGTTCTCTTTGTCAAAGTTCTGTCTAATGGAATTTTGTTTTTTTTAAATAATGCCATCCTCTAAATTAGCTCCTGGTGTAATGATTTCTCTGCTTTCTCTTGACGTTTCACTAGGATCTTGACTGTTGGTAATGACTACTTCAGAATGTTCAACTTTATTTTTCTTCCTCGTAACATTCTCATCATTAACTAGAACAAATTTATTCTTGGGAATTGTTACTTTTGGTCTTTTACGGCTCTTCTCCTTTCTAACATTAGTTCCAATGTCATCCTTAGTAATGACAACATATTCTTCAGTGTCAGTTTCAACTTCCTCGTCTTCAAAAGTAACATGTCTACCTTTGCTAGATTTATCCACTAGAGGCATTTTTTCTGATCCCTTGGATGTAGTTTTGTAGCATCATGAATTACTACATTTTGTTTTATTTTAGACTTTAAGCTTCTGTGGTAGTCTTTTGGAGTAGTATGATCCGGATTATCCACAGTATTATGTTGATTATGTCGACATTTCGAACCCTAAAGGGGTTCCATCATCAAGACCAAAAATGATAGATTATGAATGATAGTTTTGAGAGAAGAATCTTCTGACCAGAATATATATAAACCTAAATAATGATAAATTTTAATAGAAGCCGACCAGTTCAAAGAGTAACCTACATATATGAATTCTTTAATTTTAATTTTATTAATTTTATTTATTTTAGTTTTAATTATTTTAATTTTAATTATATGTCAAAATAAATTAATTATTAATTCCTAATATGAATATGATTGATTGAAAATAATGAGATATTGAAAGGAATAAATGTAATAAGTTTATTTATATAATGTAATATGATTAGTTTTTAGTTGTTATTTATTATTTATAATAAGTTTTTAATATATATATTTATATATTATTCCCTCTTCATTTTTATTTTTAATTTTCTTTTTTTATATAATTAGTTTATTTTAATTTTAATTAAAATCAATTTTTATTTTTATTTATTACTAAATTAATTAATTAATCAATTAACCAATCAATTAAGCTATAAACCCTAAGTATCTAATTAATAAAGATGTAAAATTATACTAACGTGATGAGATATTTTATTCCTATTTATTTTATTGATTTATAGATTAATTATATTGTTTAATTTTTATTTACCCTAAGTATCTAATTAATAAAGAAGTAAATTATTTAATTAATTGATTAATTAATTTATAATTTTTTTTTTATTTTTTTTTAATAATTTAATCATTTTTCTTTTTCAAATGTTAATTTTATTTTATTTTTTATTTTTTTTTGTCATATCTTCTTCTGACACTGAGTAGAAACTGCTGACAACTTTCATAATATCATGCAATATGAAATGAATGCCTCCCAACATAATTGAACAACTTTCAACAAAATTTTGCCAAACAAAATATCATATTTTAATAAAAACAAAGTTATAAAAATATAATGAGACAGTTACAAGAACGCAAAACACAAAAATAAATAATAATACTTACGTATTTTGTTTCATCTCATTTACGATTTGTTTACCTAACTTTTTAGACACCTCTCTCATGTCATATAATGAATATGATAATTGTTATTTAATTCTTTCATGTGACTTGGGTGGTTTTGTAAGTATGTAAACAACTTCACTGTCCAGTATTGAACACATGTCTATGACATTTCCCAGCACCCCATAAATTCCAGTATCGTTAGGTATATAAACATATAGATATATCTGCATATCTTGTCTTTCTCTTTCTTTCACATACCGGACATTTGCTGGAAGTTTCACTTCTTTTGATTTCTTCCAATATGAAATCATCATCTTATCGTTTGAGGCACTTGAAAGATTTGTATCTAGGAGCTCAAGTTTTGTTTGTTCAACAATGTTTTTTGAAGATCCACCTTTAACAATCTTTGGTCCATAAAGATTCAAAGAAATCTTGTTTGATGCCATTTTCCTGTAAACAAAAAAAACACACACACACACACACATATAAATCAATAAATTATAAAAAAATAACTTAAATTAACAAACAAAATGATAAATGATAATTAAATTTGTGAAACATACAATTAAAAAAATAAAAAATAAGAAATTTAAAAATACAGCACCCTGCCGCCCCACCACGAAAATCGGCCGGCAGTTGGGCCTAGCCCCCTACCCCACCCTAGTGGCCCAACAACCACCCCCCTTCCCCACCCCAACCAACCCCAGCAACGTCAATCCCTCCGCCCCACCCGGGAGGCCCAACAGCCCGCCACCCCGGCGGGTCGTTGGGCGGCTCGAGTGGGGCGGAGGCTGACTGCCCAGCACCCTGCCCCACCCCAGTGGGCCGTTGGGCCACAGGGGTGGAGCGGAGGTTGGCTACCCAGCACGCCACCCCACCCCAACGGGTTGCTGGGCCACAGGGGTGGGGTGGGGGTTGAGCGCCAGCCCCCCTGCCCCACCCTGGTGACCCAACAGCCCGCCGCCCCACCCCGACGGCCCAACGGTCGGCCGGGGCGGCGGGCCGCAGGGGTGGGGCAGGGGGACTAAGCGTCAGCACCCACCGCCCACGTCGACGGCCCAACGTCTTGCCGCCCCACCCCGGTGCCCCAACTACCTGCCGCCGACGTCGGGCGGGCGGGTTGGCATCCGGCCCCCTACCCCACACCAGCGGCCCAATGGTCGGCCCAGGCAACGGGCTATTGGGCCACCTGGGTGGGGCGAGGGGTTGGGTGACAGGCTTTCAGGCCGCCAGGGTGGGGCGGGGAGACTAGCACCAGCCCGCCCGCCCCACCCCAGCGGCCCAAAAGCCCGCCGCCTCGGCCACCCAACAACTTGTCACCCGGGTCGGGCGCCAACACCCCCACCCCACCCTGGCGGCCCAAAGGTCGGTCGGGGGGGCAGGCTGTTGGGTCATCGAGGTGGGGCGGCGGGTCGTTGGGTTGTCGAGGTGGGGCAAGGGGGCTGGCGGTCAGCGCACCGCCGCACCCCCGTGGGCCGTTGGGCCTCCTGGGTGGGGCGTAGGGCTAGCAGAATCGGCCCGCCACACCGATGGGTCATTGAGTTGTCCAGGTGGTGGCCAGCCTCCTTCCTACCCCGGTGGCCCAATGACCTGCCACCCAGCCCGTCATTGGGCCGCCGGGGTGGGGTGGGGTTCTAGGCAGCCATCCCCCCCTCCCCTCACTCACAGTCCCGTTGGACCGCTGGGAGCATCGGGCCCACCACACCCACTGCGGACGTAGTGGGTAAATCGGTCTCACAAAAAATTTTAACTTCTAAACAAAAAAAATTCATTAAACTTATTTAATTTTAAAATTTTCATAGCAAAAAAATTAACTAACCTTTCAAATGCGATAATCCTCTATTGAATATGTTGTTGATAGCAATGTAGTTGCTCCACAAATTCGCTCCAAGTCTTTTAACGAACTTCGGAAAACCTTGATGTGATGTGAGGAATAGTGATAATGAAATTTATTATATAGGGGAAATTACGGAATTGTTTTACCGTATGGTTAATGTGGGATTAATTTGTTTTTATAAATTTTAACATGTTAATTTTGTTATGGCAATATAGGAAACTATGATAAAGCGAACATTACGGAATTGTTTTACAGCACGGTGAATGTGGGATTAATTTGTTTTAGAAGGTATAATAAAAATTAAAAAAAAACATTCAATTGTTTAGTAAATATTATATAGTTTAAGTAATAAATTAATTTAGGTAAAAGATTTAGTTTACAATTTTAATTTTAAAGATTTATTTCATTAAAAAAAAAAGGTTAAAATTTTTCAATAAATTGTAGAATAAAATAATGGAAGGAAATATATGAAACGAAATTTTTGGAAGGAAAAATTTTGGCGAAAATTTTTGGAGGGAAATTTTCATTCTTTAGCTATATATTGTCATTGGGAGAGTCTGCATTTGTATCATTCAACCTCTTCTATTTGAGAGGCATGGATTCTTTTGATAGTGAAGTTTCGCCTTGTGAAGCATTAACATCTTCGTCGTGTAACAAATCTATTCATATTGATGAATATAACGGAAATTATTCCACTATGAATAGAGAGTCAATTCTTCCACTTATCCCTAATCCTAAGGACTATGAGAGCAGCAGTGATGAAGAACATGATGATGAATTTCAAAAGAATGGAGTGTCACGGTGTCCACTTAGTCCTAATCCTATGGACTATGAGAGAAACAGTGATGAAGAGCATGATGATGAATTTCAAAAGAATGGAGTGTCATAGTGTCCACTTAGTCATAATCCTATGGAATATGAGAGCAGCAGTGATGAACAACATGATGAATAATTTCAAAAGAATGGAGTGTCACGGTGTCCACTTAGTCCTAATCCTATGGACTATGAGAGCAACAGTGATGAAAAGCATGATGAAGAATTTCAACTGAATAGAGTGTCACAGTGTCCACTTAGTCATAATCCTATGGACTATGAAAGCAGCAGTGATGAAGAACATGATGAAGAATTTCAAAAGAATGAAGTGTCACAGTGTCCACTTAGTCCTAATCCTATGGACTATGAGAGCAGCAGTGATGAAGAGCATGATGAAGAATTTCAAATGAATAGAGTGTCAAAGTGTCCACTTAGTCCTAATCCTGTGGACTATGAAAACAGCAATGATGAATAACATTATGAAGAATTTCAAATGAATAGAGTGTCATGGTGTCCACTTAGTCCTAATCCTATGGACTATGAGAGCAGCAGTGATGAAGAACATGATGAATATTTTCAAATAAATAAAGAGTCGCAGTTTCCACTTAGTCCTAATCCTAAGGACTATGAGAGCAGTAGTGACGAAGGACAGGATGAAGCACTTAGTCCTAATCCTAAGGACTATGAGAGTAGCAGTGACAAAGAACAGGATGTAGAATTTTCAGTAAGTAAACAGTCACATTTTCGACGTAGTCCTAATTCTATGGACTATGAGAGTAGCATTGACAATGCACATGAGGAAGAATATCCAATAAACATCGAGTCAAATTTTCCATTTAATCCTAATTCTATGGACTATGACAATAGCACTAAAGAAGGGGAAGATGAAGAATATCCTCCAAGTCAGTATTTCAAAAGCACAATTGATCATAGTGAGGATAACATTCCTCGGAATGATGATGAAAATGCTTATACAAATGATGAACCAATGATGGAGATGTTTCCAAGAAATATTATATCGAGGAGTAGGAGCAAACCTTTTCATATCAATCCAAGATGTTCTAGTTATACAAGGGGTAGATCAAAATATCTAACGAGAAGAAGTTTTATCAACGCTCTCATTTCAAGTGAATGTTGTCAAAATTATTGCTTCAAACATATGGATTTCAAATTTGCATTAGAGAAAAGGAAGAGATATTTGTCATTGAATAACAGCATGCAAAATTCATATTTAGGTGGATGCATGAAATCTACATTGTCAGGTTATGCTTATCATATTGGGTCTTTATTTATCCATAGAAATGCTTTCAAAATGTTTCATTCAATGGGCAATTTTCGCCTCTCAAGAATCCAAGAAAATTTGGAAAAGGATCCCACATTTTATTCAAAAGTACGTCATAAATGACAGTTTCGGCCATTATCAAATACTGCAATGTCATGTATGAAAGATTTCTTTTCAAAGCATGGAGAGTGTATGCCAAATAGAGATACAATACATATTCTTGATATTTTTTCAAGGTGAGAAATCTACAACTTGTACAAAGAATATGCAAAAGGTTCAGAGGGACATGGTCGGTTTATTACATATCAATATTTTTTGAAGGTATGGAAGAAAGAATTCAACAATGTTCGTATTCCTAAGAAGGCAAGGATGGGGATTTGCAGTACATCTGCTTCTCTTAAGTCAAAAAGGTATAAATGTGAAGGGTCAGAAAGAGGTAAGCATTCATAACTTTAACTTTTAAAATTGTATAGGCATCAACTATGAAAACGTATTTCTTAATTATTATTTTATGTTGTGTAGATTCCATTGTCAAAGAACTTCAGGAGCACCGTGAACAACAAACAAGTGAATGGAAAAATTTGTACGAACATCAAAAGAAGTGTTATGATAATCCGAATAAATATTTGGGTTTGATAATTGATGGTATGGACTACAAGAAAACACTTTTACCACATTTTGTCCACATATCCAAAAATTTACAGGAGGAAAATTTTATTCAGTATCACTTGGTCGGTTATATAGTCTTCAATGGGAAAATGTTGCCAAGGGTGTACTTCACAACTCCAAATATTCATAATGATGCAAATCTGACAATAACCATAATTCATTATGTGTTTTCTCATTGGTCTGGTAATTTTCCTGAAGTTTTGTATCTACAAATGGAAAACACTTGTCGTGAAAACAAAAATCAGGTTGTTTTTGGATATCTAAACATGCTTGTTGAATTGAGAAGTTCTCAGAAGATAAAGGCTGGTTTCCTTCTGGTTGGGCACACTCATGACCATATTAATCAGATGTTCAGTCGTTTTTCAAACACATTAAGGAGGAAGGAAGTTGGGAGCTTGCCATCATTAATTGAATGTATTAAGAAATCATACATGCTAGAGCCTACTTTTGATGTGTTGGAAGAAATTGTTGACATGCGAAGGTTTATTCTGGGATCGCATGGTGAGGAGAAATGCATTGAACAACTTAATGACATTAGCTTCCAACATCAATTTTGTATCAAAAAAAATGATGGGAAAACACTAATATGGGGCAAGAAGTATTCAACTACTGCAGAATGGGCACCGTCATCAGGTTTGGAATTTTTGAATTTCATTCCAGATCATCCAATATTTGCATCAAAAATATTGTTATTACAATCAGTTTCTGAAGTTCATAATGCACGCAAACAGAATAGAGATATAAATTATTCTGATTTCCTAGAAGAAATTAAAAAATGTATTAGATATACATATGAGTACTTTGACATTATTGATACAGTTTGGTGGGAGTCATTTTTCAATAATCAAAGTGATATCATTTCAAGAACAACAAATGAAGATATACCTTTGAAAAATCCATTTATTTGGCCACAAAATGTGTCAAATGAACATGAGGAAAGAAACATTTTTGAACAACAACAATCTCAAGGTATTATTAATTCTTCACGGGCAGACGAAAGAGAGATGTATATTCGCTCCAGAAGATCTCGTGCACAACGTGTGATCCAAATTGGATCCATGAGGAAAAATCAGAGAACCATGACTGTATCAAATCAGGACAAAACTTCGACGTCAAGGAATTAAGAGCAGTGATCAAAAACACCTCTAAACAGTGGCAGTTAGCAGCCAGCATGGAACAACGAGGACCTCGGTCAAAGCGCGCTGACCGAGGCCCATGGAGACTGCGCAGGAGGCGAAACTAGCCCCTGGGAAGCCTGGATCGGGAAAAGGAGGCAGTTTTTGATCACGCATCGCTGGGCAAAACCCCTCAAGAAGGAGAAGCCCCGAGCGCTTGGTCGCATGAGAGCCGGGAAAACCATGGGGAAAAAGGCTAAAGGCTAAGGCGGGACTCGCGCTCCAAAAACGGCGGTATTTATCCAGGGGCACCCTTGGGCAGTAAGCAGTTTTGGTGAAAATGGAGTGATTCCACTCAGTGCCCGATGTGTGGCAAGCAAAGGAGAGAGAAAACCGCCACTCATCGCGTGCTAACAGTTGAGCAAGTCAACCGCATGAAATAAGCGAATGGCGTCAGATCTGGGGGATCCAGATATAACGGCTACGATCGTGCCTGATGGAAAAGCTGGAATCGATAAGGGATTAAGCCGCGATCTTTGAAAAATTGACGTCTGATTTGACCGCCAAGGTGGCAGATGACTCATTCCATGACGTAACTGAAAAAAACTGAACCGATGAAGCAAGTTGGCGCAGTTACAGGAGGACAAGTGGCCACTCCCTGTGAGCCTGATGATGACGCCGAGATAGGGAACTCCAAGCGAAGCTATAGCAGGCGATTCGACAGAGGTGGAAGGGGAATCGAACAGCCATGAGAACGAATGTCTTTAAAGCCATGCATGGAAAGAACACAAAGGACACCGAACACAGAGAGGAAGAACAGAGAAAAGATAGTAAAGAAAAAGGCAGAAAGAATACAGAGGGCCGAGCTAACCAAAGTCGAGCACCAAAGAGCTTGAGAGATTCAAGCCATCTCTGAGATGATCTCTCAGGACTGAGCACCACACTGGGCTCCATCCATTAAAGACCAGAGAGGTCGAAGAGCTGGTGAGGAAAAGAGTCTGTGCACTCTTGTGGCTTGGGGAATCCAAGAACCACCCTGCCAAGAAAATTTTGTTTCCGGAGACTCATATTGAGCTCCTTCATTGTAATTCTCTACTTTAAGACACAATAAAAGAAGGACACCACTGAGAGCTGGACCGGAGATGTAGTCCTAGAGGATAGGGTGAACTCCTTATTAAATTCTTGTGTTCTTATATCTGCTTACTGTATTTCTCTGTTGTTTTCCATTTCAAGTGTCTGTGTATTTGCAATCTGATCGATCTATTGCCTAAATAACATAGACACACCAGCACGAGTCTTTAATACCTTCATTTAGTAATTCTTTAACTAAGATCACTCATAGGGTGATTTTCGGATCAAGTGGTATTAGAGCTTTAGGCTGTAAGGTTAGACAAGCTTGTGTTAGTTTAACTGCTGATGCTCACTAGATCAAAGCTCAAATTAGGAGAAGGAGAGTTGGTCGAAATTAATCCTAAAATTGGGAGAGTCTATCCTCGGAAGACAATGTCAAAGGAAGGTTCTGTAGGGCCAGACCCTAAATTCATAGAAAGTTTCCTAGCCATAAAGTCCATGGTAGAAGAAATGTATAGGGACTTTAGAAAGCATAAGGATGAAGATTCATCAGGTTCTAAACAAGACAAAGAATAAGATGAGTCTCACTTCCATGACCACTCCAAAGGAAAAGGGAAAAAGGAAAACTTTCTCACGCCTCCTAATAACCCTGTGCCTAGCAAGAAAGCATCTTTGATCAAGCTAGATGTTAAATTTGATTTGCCTATATATGATGGAGAGCTAAATGCAGAAAAGTTGGACAATTGGATTAGACAAATTGATGTTTATTGCAGAGTACAGAACATCAACTCAGACAAGAGCAAGATTCAGCTGGCAAGCCTACGCCTAGGAGGCACTGCCTTGGTTTGGTGGGAAGGCAGGACCCAAGCTGACATAAAGAGACATGGTAAGACTATCTCTGTCTGGAGAGAATTTGTTTCTTCAATCAAAAAGCAGTTCTATCCATTGGCCTACATGCAACAAGCCATGATAAGTTGGCAAACTCTTCGGTAGTTGAAAGGGCAAAGTGTGCAAGGGTACATTCAAGAATTTAGAAAGAGAGCATTGATTCTAGGAATCTCGCTAGACTCACCAGAGATTATGTTGAAGTACATTAGTGGTCTACACAACTACATGAGGCATACCATCCTTTTGTTTAATCCCACTAGTATAGATGAGGTATCTGTACAAGCTACTCATCTAGAAGCTAGAGGAAAGAATGAAAATCCAGAAGTTGGGGGACCATCCCAACCCACTGCAAGCAAGAGCAAGGAGAAAAGAAAGCAGAAGTGGAAGGCAAGGAAGGCTAACACTGCATAGAAAAGCAAAGATTCACGCACTCACTGTAAAAAGGATGGGCATGATGATGATCATTGTTGGGTTCTGCATCCAGAGCTGAGACCTAAGAAGTTCGAGGGCAAGAAGAAGAAGATTTTTGCAGCTATTCAAAAATATTTGGGGTCAGACTCAGGATATGAAACAACTGTTGCAGCCATAGGTATAAAAGGTAATAATTCTGAAGCATCTACTAGTAATTCTGCTCAATCTATTATTGATGAAGAGAATAATATAAAAAGACCTGAGCTTTTCCATATTCGAGTTGTTTCCAAATATCAAAATATTGATACTTTGTTTGATAGTGGCTCACAAGTAAATTTAATTTCTGAAGCAATTGTAAAGAAATTGTGATTAGCAACTACACCTCACAAGAAACCATACCCGTTAGGATGGTTGAATGATAAAGCACAACTACAAGTGACTAGACAGTGTAAACTCAAGTTTTCTTTTGAGTCGGCATTTGTAGATGAGGTGGAGTTAGACATAATTCCTTTGGATATATGTGGAATTGTTTTAGGAAGTCCTTACTTGTATGATAGAAAGGCTATTTTCTATAGAGCTGAGAACAAGTATCTACTTGTTAAAGATGGAATCGAATACTTTATAAGAGCTCATAAGCTCAAGAATAATTATACTCTCATAAACTCGGGGCAGATGAAAAGAATGATAAATTCATGCAAACAATTCTTACTAATGGTTGTAAAGGAAAAGAAACCTGATAAAACCAATGTATTTGAGGGTTGTAATACTAAACAGCAAGCTCATATAGAAAAGGTTGTTTCAGAGTATGATATCTTGTTTCAAGAACCTAAAGTTCTGCCACCCAGGAAGGAAATAGTACATGATATTATTTTGTAGCAAGATGTTCCATTTCCTAACATTGGAATGTACAGGTTGTCTGCTTTAGAGAATGATGAAATAAAGAAGCAGGTGCAGGAGTTGCTCGAGAAGGGGTTCATCAGGCCTAGCACATCACCGTGTGGGTCACCAATCGTTTTGGTGAGAAAGAAAGATGGCTCGTGGAGAATGTGCATTGACTATCGAGCACTGAATAAGATAACAATCAAAAATCCTTATTCCCTTCCTCGCATAGATGATCTTTTGGATCAATTGAAAGAAGCTGTTTATTTCACCAAGCTAGACTTGCACAGTGGATACCATCAGGTCATAGTTGCAAAACAAGATGCATGGAAGACTGCTTTCAAAACAAAACAGGGATTGTATGAGTGGTTGGTTATGCCTTTTGGCTTAACTAATGCTCCTGCTACTTTCATGAGATTAATGAATGAAGTACTCAGACCTTTTCTTGATGATTTTGTTATTGTGTATCTAGATGACATTCTGATTTTTAGTAAAACGTGGGAAGAACACTTAATGCATGTTAAGCAGACACTGGATGTTTTGAAAAGAGAAAAACTTCATGTTAAACTCTCAAAAAGTGAATTTGGCAAAACATTGCTAAATTATTTGGGTCATATAGTAGGGGGTGGTGAATTGAAAATAGATCCCTCTAAAGTGGCAGTCATTGTAAACTGGCCTAAACCCAAAACCGCTACAGAAGTGAGAAGCTTCTTAGGAGCAGCACAATATTGGAGGAAGTTCATTTCTAATTTTTCCTCAATTGCAGCTACCTTACATGCTTTAACAGGATTGAACAGGATTGAACAAGGTGTTTCAGTGGGGAGGCAAACATCAGAAAGCCTTCGACACCTTGAAAGAAAAGATTAGTATAGCACCTGTACTAGCACTGCCTGATCTACAAAGACCATTTGAGATCCAAACAGATGCCAGTGACTATGCCATGGGAGCAGTTTTGACACAGCACGGTAAACCCATATGTTATCATTCTGAGACTTTTAATCCTGCAGTAGTTAACTATCCTACATATGATAAAGAATTGTATGCATTAGTTCAAAGTGTGAAAAAGTGGAAATGTTACTTAATGGGAAAAGAGACAGTAATACATACTGATCATCAACCACTTCAATATCTACACTCCCAAACTAAGTTGCAGCAATCAACACACTACAGATGGATGGGTTTTCTACAACAGTTTCATTTAGTCATTAGATATAAAAAGGGCATACATAACAAAGTTGCAGACAAGTTATCCAGACCCATTACAAATGCATCTACTATACTTAAGCATAATTCTGTGCTACATGAGAGCTACATTGAACAATATGCTCAAGATATAGACTTTAAAGATGTATATGTGATTTTGAGTCAAGGAAAACAAGTAGAAGAATTGGATTACCATGTGAAGGATCGACTCTTATACCATTGTGGGAAACTCTGCATTCCAAAAACTGAGAGAGTAAAGATAATTAGAGAAACACACACTTCTCTGATATCAGGTCACTTTGGGGTAAGTAAAACAGTTGCACAGCTGCAAAGATTTTGTTATTGGCCAAAAATGAATGAGACAGTTTCTAGATATGTAAGAGGGTGTACTATGTGTGCTAAAAGCAAGCCCAGCAACAGAAAACTAGGCTTGTACACTCCACTACCAATTCCTTCTCACCTTTGGGAAAGTGTTTCCATGGATTTTGTTGGAGGACTGCCTAAATCTAGGAAAGGTCATGATTATCTATATGTTGTTGTGGATAGGTTCAGCAAAATGTGTATTTTGATACTTTGTAATAAACAGATTATAGTTGAACAAACTGTAAAACTGTTCTTTGAACATATATGGGTTCATTTTGGATTACCCACTTCTATTATATCTGATCAAGACACCCGATTTGTGGGGAAGTTTTAGTCAAGTATGTGGGAATTGATGGATACCAAACTAAAGAAAAGCATAGCTTTTCATCCACAAACTGATGGCCAGACAGAAGTAGTTAATAGGACAGTGATCCAGTTACTCAGAGGGTATTGCAACAAACATCCTAAGCTTTGGGATGAATATTTGTGTTATGTGCAACATGCATACAATAGAGCAAAACATTCTTCTACACAGAGATCTCCTTTTGAGACCTGTTTTGGTTTCACACCAAGCTCTCCTTTGGATTTTGTCTTTGGTAAATATACCACAGTTGAAGGAAACAGTGATGTGGACAGGGCAACTAGGTTCGTTGAACAAATCCAGGAGATCCACCAGGTAGTATAGGAAAAGCTGGAAAAGAGCCAAGCCAAATACAAGGCAAGGCATGACAAGCATCGGATGGAGCATAGTTTTCAATTTGGTGACCAAGTCTGGCTGTACATCAGCAAGGACAGGATGCAAGGTGAAGGCAAAAATATAAAGCCTATCAGGTATCAACCTTTCAAAATAATTGAGAAGATTGGTGAGAATGTTTTTCGCCTTTGTTGGGTTGTGTTATATGCTTTCCATGTAGTTAACAGGGGGTTTGAGGCGAAAATTTTGGTTTTGGACCCTATGTTAGGTCGAGCGGACCCACCTATGGTTTTGTGCATGATTTTTCGCACATGTTTTTGGATGCGATGGTTTTCGGTCCATGGTTTTGGATGCGATGGTTTTCGGTCCATGGTATTGGATGCTTCGGCATTTATAAATATGTATTGTAACATTTGAATGGAACATAATGAAAAATCAAGCTGGTAGTCCCGGTTTTGGGATCCAAGGGAAAATCTCTGTGTATATGTGTTTTATGTGTTATGCTCTCGCATTGTTTATTTTATGTGTTTTAGAATTCGTATGCAGGTAATTTCTGTATGGAGTTAAAACCTACATTTGGTATCGAAGCAGTTTTGGCTTCAAGGGGACACCTTTGTTGTTGAGGGGTTTCGCTCGGGCGTGTGGTAGACCTTGTTCAGTGGGAGATCTGCGAGATCGATTCTGGTGGTGAAAGAAGATGGCGAGCAGTGGAAAGATAGAGATCGAGAAATTTAATGTTCATAGTTTTGAGTTGTGGAAACTCAATATGGAGGATCTGTTGGTGGATAAAGATCAGTGGATCGCGATAGATCTAGGTACTAAACCAATGAGAGTGTCCAATGAGGAATGGAAAAAGTTGGATCAGAAGGCAAAGAGCACAATACGATTATGTGTCTCAGATTCAGTGTTGTTGAATGTATCCGGGGAAGCTACGGCGAAGGCTTTGTGGAACAAATTAGGGACTTTGTACCAATCTAAGTCTCTGGTGAATAAAATGTTCCTACGAAAAAAGTTGTATAACCTGAGGATGAAAGATGGAGACTTGGTGACAGAGCATCTGAACGCATTTAATACTGTGGTAAGTCAGTTAGCGTCTGTTGATATTAAAATTCCAGATGAAGATAAGTGCATCAGTTTGTTGTATTCTCTACCAGATTCGTGGGATAGTCTGGTTATTGCAATAGGTAGCAATGCAACTGCCTTGCAGTTTGATGAAATAGTCTCAGCCTTGCTGACGATGGAGATGAGGCAGAAAAATATGGAGAGCCAGAATGGTGATGCCTTTTCTGTACGAGGACGGTCCCAGAACAGAAACAAAAATAAGTCATCGAGTGGGAGATCTAAATCTCCAGGAAAACCTGTAAATGTGGTGTGTTGGAAATGCGGAAAGGAAGGCACTTCTAAAGGGACTGTAAATCTAAAGATCCTGATAAAGGAAAGGGATCTGATGATGCTCCTTTTTCAAAGGCGAAAACCACCTCAGATGAAGGTAGGGATGTGTACTTGGCTTCTTCAAGTACACATGTAGATCATGAAGCATGGTTGATTGACTCAGGTGCATCCTTTCACTTCACTCCCCTCGGAGAGTGGTTCTGCGAGTATGAGAAATACGATGGTGGTGATGTCTTCTTAGGGGATGATAGGAAGGCTATAATCATTGGTCGTGGAAAAGTAAATTTGAAATTGCAAGGTGGAAGAGTTAGAACACTTCTAGGTGTTCTGCATATTCCTGCATTGGCCAGAAATCTGATTTATGTAAGCAAGCTGGATGATGCAGGTGTAAAAATAGTGTTCGAGAAGGATACCTGCAAGATGGTTCGGGGAGCACTGGTATTGATGCGGGGAGTTCGGATTGGAACTCTGTACAAGCTTCAAGGTAGCACTGTTATTGATGGGTGCAATAATTCTGTGGTTCCTGAAAGTGGAGCAGAAGATCTAGTGGTCTCTGGAGAGAAGACCATGTTGTGGCATCAAAGGCTTGGACATATTGGAGAGAAGGGCCTTCGAATACTTCATGGTAAAGGTATGGTAGAAGGTATGAGTAATAGCTCTCTGGATTTTGATTTCTGTGAAAATTGTGTATATGGAAAGCAGAATCGGGTGAGTTTCCCCTCTGGTAGTAAGAGGGCCAAACAAATATTAGAACTTGTGCACAATGATGTGTTTGGACCTGTGAAGGTTCCATCACTGGATAAGTCTGTGTACTATGTATCATTTATAAATGACTTCTCAAGGAATACATGGATATATTTCCTTAAGAAGAAATATGAAGCCTTTGACAGGTTTAAAGAATTTAAGGCTCTTGTGGAAAATCAGACAGAGAAGAAGATAAAGGTGTTGAGGACAGATAATGGTGGAGAGTTTCGCAGCAAGGAATTTGAAGAATTCTGTAAGAAGTGTGGTATAGCACGACAGAAGACTACTCCATATACACCTCAGAAAAATGGAGTTGCAGAAAGAATAAATAAGACATTGATGGAAAGAGCAAGAAGTATGCTCAGTGGTGCCGGGTTAGGACGGAAATTCTGGACAGAGGTGGTGGATACTGCATGTTACCTGGTCAACAGGTCACCTTCATCAACGTTGGAGGATAAGACTCCACAAGAGGTATGGACTGGTAAGAAACCCTCTCTTTCACATCTAAGGGTATTTGGATGTGATGCATATGTACATGTTCCAAAGGAGAAACGAACCAAGTTGGATAGTAAATCTAAAAGTGCATCTTTGTTGGATATAAGGATGGTTTAAAAGGTTATAAGCTTTGGAACCCAGTCACACGAAAGGTTGTGTACAGTCGAGATGTGGTGTTCAGAGAGGTAAAAGATGTTATTAAACATGAAGTCCAACCAAAGCAACCTGAGAAGATAGAGTTTGAGCTAAAGGAGGAAGAATCAGACTCTATAGCAAAGGAGGAATCAGAAGATGAAGAGCCACAAACTCCGGCTGTGAGAAGATCGGTTCGAGAAAGAAGGCAGCCAAAAAGGTATAGTCCATCTACTTTCTGTTCAAATTTTGCTTTGTCTGTTACTAATGATGATCCCAGAACTGTGAAGGAAGCAGTGGATTCAGTGGATTCAGAGGATAGAAAACTCTGGAAAGAGGCCATGGTTGATGAAATGGCATCTTTGCACAAAAATGAGGCTTGGGATCTGGTGTAGTTGTCGGTTGGAAGGAAACCCATAGGTAGCAAATGGGTGTTCGAGAAGAAGACAAATGCAGAAGGAAAGGTGGAGAAATACAAAGCTCGGTTGGTAGCAAAAGGTTATTCCTAGGTGCCGAGAATTGATTTTGGTGATATTTTTTCTCCTGTTGCCAAGGTAACTTCTATTAGATTACTTTTATCTGTTGTTGCTGCTTTTGATTTTGAGGTAGAACAAATGGATGTCAAGACAGCATTTCTTCATGGGGATCTGGAAGAGGAAATATACATGAAGCAACCTGAAGGCTTTGCAGTGAAGGGTAAGAAAGAACTGGTATGCAAGTTAAAGAAGTCTCTGTATGGATTAAAACAGTCACCAAGGATGTGGTATCAGAAATTTGATACATTTATATGGGGACTTGGCTTCACCAGAAGCAAAGAAGATCACTGTGTGCATTTTAAATTAATTGGTGACCGTGTTATTTATCTGGTCTTGTATGTCGATGATATGTTGCTGGTTGGAAATGACAAAGAAATTATCCAGGATTTGAAGACCCAATTGTCCTCCAAATTCGACATGAAAGATCTTGGTGCTACAAACTATATTTTGGACATGGAAATTAAAAGAGATCGGGTGAAGAGGAAGCTCTGGTTAAACCAGAGGAAGTATGTTGAGACAATACTACAAAGGTTTAATATGCAAGATAGTAAATCGGTGAAGGTTCCTATTCATGTAGGTGTGAGGTTATCTACTGAACAGTGTCCCAAGACACAAGAAGAGGAAGAGGACATGTCCCATGTTCCATATGCAAGTGCAGTCGGTAGCCTGATGTATGCAATGGTCTATACTAGACCAGACATTGCACATGCAGTGGGAGTATTGAGCAGGTTTATGTCAAAACCAAGAAAGGAGCATTGGACAGCAGTGAAGCGGGTTTTCAGGTATTTGCGTGGCACTAGTGATTATGGTTTGTGCTACCAAGGAAGACTAGGATTGGATAAAGTGTTGGATATTCGTGGCTTTGTTGATGCAGACTGGGTTGGAGATCTAGATCAGAGAAGATCTACAAGTGGGTATGTGTTTAACCTATTTGGAGGTGCAGTCATTTGGATGAGTAAGAAACAATCTGTAGTGGCACTATCAACTACAGAGGCAGAATACATGGCAGCTACTCATGCAAGCAAGGAAGCAGTTTGGTTGCAGAGATTGTGTTCAAGTATGGGGTTAGTACAGGAAGCTATAAGGATAGACTGTGACAGCCAAAGTGCAATTTTCTTGGCAAAGAACCCTGCATATCATTCAAAGACAAAGCACATTGATGTTCAGTATCACTTTGTGATGGATATGATAGAAGACAAAAAGTTGTTACTGGTAAAGGTGGACACTTTGAAGAATACTGCAGATGAATTGACAAAATCTGTGAGCTCTGAGAAGTTCTCTTGGTGTAGAGAGACAATGGGTGTTTCAAGGCTGGAAAAATGACTAAGCTCTCTTGTGGCCCCCTGTGGAAAGAAAACAACAAGTGGGAGAATGTTGGGTTGTGTTATATTCTTTCCACGTAGTTAACAGGGGGTTTGAGGCGTACCTGTAACCCCACTTTATGGGGTAAAATTTTGGTTTTGGACCTTATGTTAGGTTGGGCGGACCCACCTATGGTTTTGTGCATGATTTTTTGCACATGTTTTTGGACGCGATGCTTTTCGGTCCATGGTATTGGATGCTTCAGCATGTATAAATATGTATTGTAACATTGAAAGGAACATAATGAAAAATCAAACTGGTAGTCCCGGTTTTGGGATCCAAGGGAAAATATCTGTGTATATGTGTTTTATGTGTTATGCTCTCGCATTGTTTATTTTATGTGTTTTAGAATTCGTATGCAGGTAATTTCTGTACGGGGTTAAAACCTACAGCCTTGATCTAGCAGCTTACATGCACATCTACTCAATTGTAAATGCAAATTTCTTGAGATTGTTTGAACCTTCACTGATTGAGGATCCTGAAGAGCAAAGTCAGTTGCCTTTTATTGATGACCTGCTACTTGAATATCTTAATGAATTGCAGGAAGATACAGTGCTAGATAGGAAGGTGAGGACCATGCGCAGAGAAGATGTTGAGTACCTCAGGGTAAGGCTCAAAGGTTCAAAGCCAAGCAATGCAAAGTGGATTGAGATTGGACAAGTGAGAAAACAGTACCCTCACTTAGTCGATGCTTGAAAACCAACTTTTGGTGGTCCAAAATCTTTTCAGTGGGAAGGTCGTGATCTGAATTGGATCCATGAGGAAAAGTCAGAGAATCGTGACTGTATCAAATCGGGACAAAATTTCGACGTCAAGGAATTAAGAGCAGCGATCAGAAACACCTTTAAACAATGGCAGTTAGCAGCCAGCGTGGAACGACGAGGACCTCGGTCAAAGCGCGCTAACTGAGGCCCATGGAGACTACGCATGAGGCGAAACTAGCCCCTGGGAAGCCCGGAGCGGGAAAAGGAGGCAGTGTTTGATGTGCGATTAGCACTAATCACACATCATTGGGAAAAACCCCTCGAGAAGGAGAAGCCTCGAGCGCTTGGTCGCATGAGAGCCGGGAAAACCGTGGGGAAAAAGGCTAAAGGCTAAGGCGGGACCTGCGCTCCAAAAATCGGCGGTATTTATCGGGGGCACCCTTGGGCGGTAAGCATTTTTGGCGAAAACAGAGCGATTCCACTCAGCGCCTGACATGTGGCAAGTGGAGGAGAGAGAAAACCACCACTCATCGTACACTAACGGTCAAGCAAGTCAACCACGTGAAATGAGCGAATGGCGTCAGATCTGGGGGATCCAGATCTAACGGCTAAGATCGTGCCTGATGGAAAAGCCGGAATCGACAAGGGATTAAGCCGTGATCTTTGATAAATTGATGTTCGATTTGACTGCCAAGGTGGCAGATGACTCATTCTATGACATAACTGAAGAAAAAAAAAAACTAAACTGAATCGACGAAGCAAGCTGGCGCAGTTTCAGGAGGACAAGTGGCCACTCCCTATGAGCCTGATGATGACGCGGAGACAGGGAACTCCAAGCGAAGCTATAGCAGGCGATCCGACAGAGGTGGAAGGGGAATCGAACAACCATGAGAACGAATGGCTTTAAAGCCATGCATGGAAAGAAGACAGAGGACACCGAACACAGAGAGGAAGAATAGATAAAAGACAGTAAAGAAAAAGGCAGAAAGAAGACAGAGGGCCGAGCTGACCAAAGGTAGCGTCGAGCACTAGAGAGCTTGAGAGATTCAAGCCATCCCTGAGAGGATCTGTCAGGACTAAGCACCACACTAGGCTCCTTCCATTAAAGACCAGAGAGGTCGAAGAGCTAGTGAGGAAAAGAGTCTATGCACTCTAGTGGCTTTGGGAATCCAAGAACCACCCTGCCAAGCAAATTTTGTTTCACGAGACTCATATTGAGCTCCTTCATTGTAATTCTCTGCTTTAAGACATAATAAAAGAAGGCCACTACTGAGAGCTGGACCGGAGATGTAGCCCTGGAAGATAGGGTGAACTCCTTATTAAATTCTTGTGTTCTTATATCTGCTCACTGTATTTCTTTGTTGTTTTCCATTTCAAGTGTCTGTGTATTTGCAATTTGATCGATCCGTTTCCTAAATAACATAGACACACCAACACATGAGTCTGTAATACCTTCATTTAATAATTCTTTAACTGAGATCACTTATTGGGTGATTTTCATATCAACGTGAAGCCATGAAAGACCTTTACAAGGGTTCAGTCCAGGATATTAAGAAGGGTTACATGATCGTATTGCTAGTGGATGGAGATCCCAATGTCTATCCATTCTGGGTTGCTAAGGTTATAAAGGTATTTATAGAAAATGAAGATGTTACAGGTGTTGAAGTACATTGGTATGCCACAAATACACACCCATTCAATGGTGTGTATAAGTCAAAGATGGTAGTTGATAAAAAAATTGGCGGAAAGAGAAAAAGAAAGGGTACAAATATAAGTCGTCGCCGCACAGACCTCTTAAAATTGGAGGATGTTGACATACTTGTTTATGACTTCAATTTAACTAAGAGAGGAACTCTTCTCTTCAAGATGATAGAGGTTCTGAAAAAGTTGTTACCAGAAGGAACAGTGTTGAGATGGGAGTCTGCTGAAACCAGACGTAGATCTAGAATAATTTTGAAATCTGAAATGGTGGGCATGCATGTGGAATCTAATGGGGCACTAGTTGATGAAAGAGAAGAATATGGAACATCTTCATCTGCATCCAGTCATTCATCTGAAGATGTGAATTATGATGGTGTGCAAGAAAATATGAGTGGTTTTGAATAATTGTCTAAGACAGTTTATATAACTGATGTTTGCATCGTATCTTGAAATAAAAATTTTGATTTCCATATGGCGTTAAATCATAATTTATGAGTGACTTTTATGTTGTTGGATTATATGTTTTAATTATGATGATTTTTATTGTTTAGAATATCTACAATGAAACAATAAATTAGAGATATAATATACGTTTCATTCAATGTACAAATAATGACATTTTTATTAATTTAATCATGTAATTTGTTCATAATGTCATAGTTTTTTAATTTTATGGTTGAAAGTTTCCAAATTTTTTTGTATCTTTAATGTTATGGTTGAAAACAATTAGAATTTTAGCGATCTTTAGTGTGATGTTATTATATGTTTAACAACATGGATGAAAACTAATCGAATTTTAATGTGTTTCAGATCCCATTATTTTATCTTTATTGGCATTACTAAAACATGTTGAATTTATACTTAGGAAAGAAAAATGTTATTCTACCAAAAACATTAGTGTTACCCTAAAAAAAAACTATCGTTCCAGTATCAACACTTTTCATTTTCAGGGTGTTTTTTGCACAATTTTTGCACAAAAAATTCGTTTTCACTGTGATTTTTAAAACATGTTCAAAATTGAGCCTAAAAAGAACCATCATTCTAGTATACACACTTTTCGTTTTTAGCACTGTTTTTGATGTTTTTATGGGGTTTTTTTTCCGGAGTTCCCGTTTTGAGTTTATAGTTCCCATTTCAAAGTTTACATTGTTAGAAAGAGGGATTTTTAATATGTTAGCTTTCTCTAATAGAAATATTGAGTCAATGATGAGTCAAATTCATGAAAAACGTTCTCGTTATAGAGCTTGAGACATTTTTGTTGATCTTGTCACCACAGTTTACAGACACCTTTGTTGAAACTACTTTAATGAATTAGTACTCTTCAGCAGCGTTTCCTTTGTATGGTTCTTCATGAGTTTAAAAAAATCTTAGCATTAACAATTAGAATTTGTGTCGTTCCGATGAAAAAGGAAAAACATATATATATATATATTATTTTTTTTGTATCAAATATATATATATATAGATATAGATATATATTATTTTTTTGTATCAAATATTTAACATGATCGCCTTCAACACTTAGTTTTCAGTTATGTCTTGTTCTAATAAGTGTTTTGAAGTCTCACAAACAACATTTTGTAGGTTATCAACCTTAGGGAACATCTATACAAGCTTAATCAATCTTATTTATGCACCTACATGCTGTCATGTAACCACCACACTATCTTGTAACCATTATTACATAATCGCTATAATGGTTACAAAACAACCTATAACATGCATTTTCCAAATTTTCTGGCAAGTTCAGGTCTACTCAATAATAGATGGCTTCAAAGTAAGGGCATGGAGCTTCTAAACACCTCCAGCCTCTTCTCTTTCTTCTTCATTCGTCTAGCACTAACTAGTAATTATTCACTTTGGTTGCAAAATTCAACAAAATAATCAGCCTTCAATAGAGAAATCACCAGTGTGATCAATCACAGTACCAGCCTTAGCATTTCACTGGTATACATGTCCCAAATTCTATTTCAATGTTTATTTACAAGTATAACTCAATTCCTAAAGTAAAAAACTTGAGGTGAGCAACTTAATTTAAGTTCATTTGGTATATTGACACATGGAAACAATGTTAACAAAACCTTGGTCCTATTGTATTATGCATGGTTTTTCCCTTTAAAAGTTATTATTCGAATTCTAACACCTATCACTCTAATCATTCTCTCACCTCATCATACATTTTTCATTCCAAATTTCGTGCCTATCTCTATGACTTCACTTTGCCACCTTATCAAATGATTGCTCATCATGATTTGCATGTATGATAGTTCAACGAGATAATTCTCAACTTGTCTAGTCTTTATATCTTAATATGAGTTCTTAGCTCACAATCCCATTTACAATTCGCTCTTGATTCTTGATGTCTTGACTTGCATTAGAATTGCCAAGAGGCAGAGCACCTTGGGTACTCCATTATAGCAGTATGGGAAAGCTTGGCATGGTGAGGAAAGGGTCATGGTATTTGGAACTCTTGGAGGGTTATCCCAAGTACAATTCAAGTAAACAGATACTCAAGGACATGAGATGGCTCTTCTTCGTCCACTAATTAATGGGAGTGACAATGCCATGAAAATGGTGTTTGCACAGGGGTTTGATAGCCAAGTTGTCTGAATTTGTGACCTAGTAATGTTATTCATGGAGGATTTTGTGTCCCAAGCCACCAGGCTCCCACAAATACAGGATCATTGATTTAAAAATAAGAAAGTGGAGAAGGGTGTGTTGACAACATTATTGTTCTCTACAAAGTTAATTCCAAATTGGGGGAAAGGTGTGCCTCAGTCATGGATCGTGGACAAATGGAGGAAATTCCTATTCATTTTGCAAAAATACATAACATATGAAGGCAAGTATTCCATCACATTTCTTTACCATATGCAGTTGCCTCTACATTTTGAGCCTGGTGAACATTTAAATTTCCCTTTATACCTTCACAAGGGTTTGGTTCGCATGGAAAATAGAGTCCAAAAAAACCTAAAAGGGTTGGTCGTGGCCTTTATCACCACGGCCTAATTAAAATATTGATTGTAGAATAACTCCAAAAGAGAAGGGACACTTGGGACACTTTATTGACCATAAATAAGTGTGGCACTCCACCCCAAATACTACCAAGGGAAGCACCTAAGAAGTATGTTAGTGAAACACTTGAAGAAATTAATAATTATGAGGAAATTGAGCATGACAATAAGTAATCGCAAGGATAATAGTGTGTATGAAGCTGAGGACTATGGGGACAACTCCAAAAGAGCTAAGAGGAAAGTTGGACAACTTGTAATCATAAGAAGAATATCCAAGATTATGGCCAGGAAGGAATCTTCAAAGAATATCAGAGAAGCCTCAATATCCTCTCTCACACCCTCTAAAAATACTCCACCTTCTCCTCATCGACATTTTAGAAATGATACCTCAATATCCGCTGAGATTTTTAAAGGTGCTACTTCTGAACATATTCCCATTGCACACATGCATATCAAACAAAAATTGTGTGTGACCTCTTCGTTTATAAAACCAGAACCAAGTTCTCAAAATATGATATTCATGATTCTCACATTTATGACTATGTTGGTCCATCAACACCTAGTGATGTTGAGCATACCATCGACTATTATGATCCTATAAAGCCAACTTTGTCTTCCACTACTCCAAGAAAACCTCCATCCATAGAATTAAAGAAGAATAAAAAAATTGAAAAGCTAAAGGCTCAAATTGATGATTTCAAAGTCCTGGATAGTTATGTTAAGAATGAGAATTCCATCCTAAAGAGAAAGAATGCCCAATTGCAAGAGGAAGTTGACAGGTTGACAGTAAAGAACAATAAGTTATTCAAGTTGGCCAAAAAGTGGTTTATAATAAATTATTATCTAACAATACATAATAGAAACTTGGAAAAGATGCTTTAGGAGGCAAGAAAAAGGAGTGGAGCCAATGTGAACATCTCGATTAGCAACCATTAGACCAGTAGGCGATCATCATTTTTTCTCAATTTTGTCCATTTTTTCTATATTATGCTCAACATTGATCAATATCATGTCATTTGTATGTTTTTGTTTGTGTGAGGAAACACAGGTCTTGGGCATGGGGAAATGTCAAGGATTTTTATTGATGTCATTCTCATTTCCTGTCAACCCTTTTGACCCCATGAAACCATGTTTTTATCTAAGCATTATCTTCATTTTCACAACATTAAAGGGGGAAAGTCGTTAAAAAAAGTTATAAGGATGTATTAAAAGGATTACTAAAGATTAATTTCCATTTATGATAGTTGTGTGTCTAGTCCTATAGCTAACACGATTTAAAGTAACTAGCATGCATGATTGATATGGATGCATGTCCCTTGAGAAAAAACCACAACATGGGTTTTTCTTCTAGCAACCTCAAGGAGAACTCACATTCATAATATTTGATCAAGGATGGTTGAGGGATGTGTTGGCCACTGGCCAATGCAACGGTCAACCAAAATCCAAAACTTGGAGTGCCCAACAAAGTTATGGGGCATGTTCAACGATCCACCCCAATCCGCAAATGTCAAACATTTTTCAGTTTGTATGGGTTGGATTCTAATGTAATGTATTAAGGGAATTCACCTTTATTACTAATTTTGATCCATCATGTTGTGTATTCAATAGTCTTAATGCACTAGACAAGGGATTCATTGAATCACCCTACTCGTCACATTCCCTATTTAAAAGTCTATGTAATTAGACCCTTGGACATGGAAGGAGGTTGATCGATCTGTGATAGAAATATTGTAATGTTGTGTGTTTGAAATACGATCAATCTAATCATTGGGTACCTCCGCAATTTCTCATCTACTTTAAACAACTGAGCAATAAAATTTCTTTGATGGTGCTTTTCAATTATATTCTTCTAGTTTGATTTGCATGTGATATAAGTATCGTCAAGCAACGTGTTACAGGATTGGAAGGGCCCACAAACTTAGCCAAGTTGCCCCTATTTTCATAGCTTTGTAATGTAACTTTGTTCCACATTTTCTTTATATATTATGTGAGTGTTGATTTATAACTAAATCGTGCTAGATCGTTACATAGATTGTGTGGTTGGTCTATAATTACATTGTGTTTGTGTGATTAAATCACTTTATAATATGATTGTGTGATCCCTCTACTCTTTTATAATAGAGTTATGTATTGATTTTTTACACTGCATGATTTGTATTGTATACCAGTCATTTCAATTGGCTTGCATATTGGTTTTATGTGGTTTACAATTAAAACTATGGCTTTAATATTCCTTTGCTTCATAATCATAATTATGTTAACCTTGTGACTTGTACTAGACTTGCAGCAGATCAATTTCCCAGTTGCACTAATGTTATGTTTTAGTTATCATTTACAATTGGTTCACATTTGTAGAGGTAAGATAAGACCACTAAAAGGGCAGGAATAACACTTTGCAACTCTTTAGATTTGTGTGAACACTTTACTCAAACATTTTGAAAGATTGCAACCTATGACAAGGGGCTTTTTGTTAAAACACCTAGGTGATCACAACACCTCTTAGGTTTTCTTACCTCATTTTGTATTTGTGTTAATAGTGGGATTTCTTATTAAAGGTACCTTGGATTGTTACCCCAAATAGAAAAATAGAGTTTCTAGGCACCTAGAAACACGAACCCACTGGGAAAATTGGCCTCAAAGAATTCAACCTCTGGAAACCGAACCACATGAAGCAAAACATCCCTAAAGATAAAACTTATCTCACTAGCAAATCAACCATCAATCCTCCCTATCCCATACGACCCCTATGCACTATATAAATCGACCTCCCTGGATAATTCATCCTCCTCTACAATTTTTCCCTCTTCTTCAACAACTCAACCTCCCTCTTTCCTAAACTCTACCTCTTTAAATTTCTCTAGAAATTCCATATTGCACTTCTTCTCACTTCTCTTTAGTCTAGTTGAGCCTCTCGTTGTAGAGAAAACTACTTCCTACACAATTGTGCGTATTTCTTCACCTCTCTCTTAGGCTTATTTTATAATTTCATTAAGCCAAAATACGTAACCCTAATCTCCTAAGTGATCAATGGCTATGATTAACTCGTAAGACTCACTTGAGATAAATGGTTGAGATTATATCTAAGTCACTTTTATAATTTTATTATTTATCCCTATAAATTTGGCCTAATAGTCCACAATAATTAATTATATTAATTATTGTATCTTTCCTAGGATATTAACCTTAGGAAAGAAACTATAAAATCATTTACTCCACCAAACAAGCACCTAAAGAGGTAATCAAATATCTTTTGGGTAGAAGACCTTCCAAAGCTACAAAAACTTCAACACTTCCTCCTAGCAAGGAAGGGATTATTTACCACCCCCAAATTATCTTTGTAAAACACAAACTTCCCCTTCACTAGAGTCTTGTTGATAATACATACTAATCGATCCTTTGTAGAGATGAACCACAATCTCACAACACCTCTCTAGACTTTGTCTCTGATAAAGTAGTATTTGAACTCTATGTGCTTCGACCTATCATGAAACACTAGATTTTTCAGAGAGCTCAATGCAACTTTTATTTTCACAGTAAATCACAATGGGCCCCACCTCAAGGCCAAATAATCATATGAGAAATATGGCCTCATAACTCGCTAGACGCATTTCGATGTACTCTGCCTCTTTTGTGCTAACTGCCACTAAGTGTTTCTTCCTACTATACCACGAAAGCATAGTTGATTCCAAGCAAGAACAATATCTTGAAGTAGATTTCATGTCCACTGCACTCTCTGCCTGATCATAATTTGTGTAGCCCTACAACTCCACTCCACCAACTTTGACATATCTCAATGCAAATTCTATTCTACCATGAATATATATGAACACATACTTTACTGCCACCCAATGAACCCTCCTTGGCTCCACCATAAACTGGTTGAGTGTGTTCACTGCAAAGAAAATATCTAGCCTAGTGTTGACAAGATACATCAAGCACCTAATAAGCTTTTTGTACAAGGTGGGATCCACCAACTCACCCTCATAAGTACTTAGCTTCCTCAAGTTGGTGATCATAAGTGTAGACATCAACCTACAATCCTCCATCCTGAATATCCTCGTAATTTCAACTACATACTTACCTTGCCCTAGAAAAATATCTCTTAGGTCTTGCCACACCTCTAATCCAAAAAAGTAATTCATCAATCCAATGTCCTTCATCTCAAGCTTCAAAGCAAGGCCCTCCTTACACATCCCTATGAGATTTTATGATTATGTCAGAAAGATATCATTAACATATAGTACCAAGATAAGCGACTCACCCACAGCAAGTACATAGTACAAGTTCAAGTCCACCTCACTCTTGGTGAAGCCCAAACCAAGTAAGTACCCATCAATCCTGGAGTACCATGCGCAAATTCCCTCCTTAAGTCTATATATGGCATTCTTCCATTTGCATACATGGGACTCCATTCCATGCACTTCAAATCCCTAAGGTTGCTCAATATGCGCCTCTTCCTCAATCACCCCATTGAGGAAGATCATCTTCACACCCATATGATGTATCATCCACCCTATATCTGAAGCAATAGATATGGCCACCTTAATGGATGTATATATGGAAAAAATTGCAAATGTCCCATCGTAGTGTACTCCTTCCTTCTAAGAGATCCTCTAACCATGAACCTTGCCTTGTACTTCTCAACACTGCCATCAACCACATGCTTGATCTTATAGATCCATCGAGAAGTGACCATTGACTTCTCCCCAGGTCTTGGTTATGTCCCAACCATAATTCATTATGATGTAACTATATTCTTCAACCATGGAATCCCTTAAAACCAGCTAATCTTTGCCTCCTCAAAGGTAGAAGGATCTGACTCACTGTTATTGCTCATCAAGGCCAAATAACTAAAAAATCCACATGCTCCTCAGACTCACTGAAGTTACTCATCAAGGCCAAATCAAAGGTAGAAGGCTCAAACTCATTGAAATGTTTCTAGGAGCCTCCAAATGCTCCTTATCGTCTCTCAATGTTTGTTCATCCCATATTAGCCTTCTCTTGGTAGAGCCCGAAGGAACATCTTGCTCCTCCCAATATGTGTTGAAAATGGCAACAGGAAAATCCTGATTTAATTTTTCCTTGAATTAAATTAGGAGAAATTTGTAATTCCACATCACAAGACAATGAGAATGAGTTAAATAAGTTAATTTCACTTAGTTGGCTCAGTTAATTCGAGTTTAGGGCCTAACCTGAGTCATGTAGAGTGTCTCCTAAATGGTTGAGTTTAATTTGAGTTATAATAGTTTAATTCAGTCAAACTGAGTTAATTTCAGTTAAACTAGTTCCAATTGTTGGAGGAACTAGTAGGAGGTCTAGCAGTGAGGTGCAGCTTCATGTGTTCAACCAGTTAACTAATAAATCAGCCATAATTAACTCATGCATGCATGAAATTCAAGTTACCCAATTGAGATTGGAGTTCAAGGGCAGTGTACTATCAGTTGTATAATTTTCCGAGTTGTACAGGTGGTGCATGCAATCAGAGAAGGGCCTATAGAGATTGCGCAATTCAGGATGGGGATTTACCTAATTAATAGGGGGTTAATTCCTTAAGAAACTTCGCAAGGCAATAGGAGCTTCGCAGGCGGCAGAATTGGCTAAGTATTGGCTAGAGTCATCTTATGAGGCAGTGAGATAAATTGTACTAGTGCAGAGGTTGCTCAAGCTTGAGCAAGCATTGTAAATCTTCTCTATTTTTCTGATCTAATGCAATATACAGATAGGAAGGGGTTTTGAGCAGAAAGCTTTCCCTTTAGATAAATATTTGAGAATATGTGATTGAATCTTGTCTCATGTTTTGTGATTTCTCGATCAATTAATTGTTTCTGTTGATTAGTAGAGTAGATTCAAGTCTTTTGTTTTAGTATATTACATAAGAAGATTGAATCTGCAAGGAATTTCTACAATATGAACATTGTGTCCCGGTTGTTGGCGTTGTTGGTTCTTTCTCAACCTTTGAAGCTTCTCGCTCCTAATCCTTTGTCACTACTAGATTTGTCCCATGCAACATCTTAAAGGTCCTACGCTCCGCAAATCCAACATTTCTTCTAACAACTATCTTCCTCTATCCTAGAATGTAGACCATGTTGGCCTTTCAAGTCTCAATGCATCCACCAAAAATAGCCATTTATGATCAGGGCTCCAATTCAATCCTCTTCTCTAAAGGAATGTGGACATACATTGGGTTTATGAAGATGCACATATGACTCACCTCCTGTTTCACTCGTGTATAAGCCTCCTTAGGATTCATGTCCTCTTGTACCCTGTGAGGACTCCTATTCTCCAAGTGTCATATTATGTTACAATCCTTTTCCCACAAGCACATAGGCAGATCCTAATCATGGATCATTTCCTTGGTTACTCCGACTATACATTTGTTCTTCCTCACTTCCACTCCATTCTGTTATGGATTGTAGTGCATTATCAGCTCTTTCTTGATTCATGCTTCCATACAAAAATCCTTAAGCTCATTGGAGGTATACTCATCGCCATTGTCTAATCTCAAGACCTTGATCTTCTTCTCGATTTTGTTCTCCACAAGAGCTTTGAACTCTTGAAATCAACCAAAGAACTCATATTTTTTCTTTAGAAAATAAATCCATGTCCTCTTGGAATAGTCATCTATGAATGTCATAAAATAAATTTCTCCCTAAAAGAGACTCCTCTGACATAGGACCACAGACGGGGAAATGTACCAAATCCAATACAACCTTCAATATGGTCTCACTGCTAGGAAATGTTGCCTTAGTCTGCTTGTCAAGTGCACATCCCTTACAATACCATGCTCTATATTGAACTCTAAAAAACTAACTATTTCTCGTAACATTACCCTGTAGTGTATATGTCCCATTATCCTATGCCAAATCTCATGTGATTGCTATGTACTAGTTTTTTCACTAGTTGTCCTCAACATATAAATTTTATTATCCCTACTACTTATAACTCGCCTCATGCTAGGATCATCCCCTTTCAATCTAATAGCTACCTCACCTCATGTGAAATTGGCCTCAACTCCTTTGTCCTTTATGGCAAAAACGAAGAGTGAATCTTTCTCCAACCTAAGTGCATACATCACCTCCTTCACCTCCATAATACTCCTTGAATCTAGCTAAAATTGTATGTTTTCAATGCCCTCTACTGCATACCAGGTGTTGTCACCAAGCTCCACATGTAGATCTCTATGCTCCCTGGCCATATTGGTGAAGATATCATGAGACCTCATCATGTGATGAGATGTGCCATTGTCTACAAAACACACCTCTCTTGTAATGGTGCCAAAAAGAAAAGATATTAGAGAAAATTCCTTCTCGAATTTGTCATCCACCTCATCCATCTGTTTGGATGTGGTTGTTGTTGTCTTCTCATTGTCGTTCTTCTTGTTTGGACATTCTTCAGCATAATGATCGAACTTGTGACATGCAAATCACTTGACTTTGCTTATGTCTTTCTTCCCTTGTGAAGATACTCAGTCCACTTTGGTTTTGCTTGGCATTACCCTTGCCCTTCTTTGTTTTCCCAGCAAGAGAATGATTCTCCTCATCTCCACCTTTGCATTGTCCACCAATTATAGATTCCTCCCAAATATCCTTTTGGGTGAAATCATCCCCTAATATAGCCCAATTAGGAAGTTTATCTTTGGTTAGGATACTTGTCACAAATGTAGCCCACTTCTTAGTACACTCTTTTAGTGCTACTTTGACAAGATCAACCTCAGCCACCACTCCCCCAACAACTAAAAGTTCATCATGAACCAACTAAATCCTTGTGAAATATGAGGCCACACTCAAATATGTTCATCTTGATGTTATTCAGCTTCTCCCTTAGCATCATCTTTCTATTATGGTTGTCACTCTAGTATAGTTTAGTCAAGGTCGACCACGTCTTATAGGAAAAAAAATTCTTCATTGTGTGAGGAATTATATGATCCTTCACACCATCCAAAATGATTCTCCTGCCTCTTATATCTTTCAACTTATGTTTCATTGATTTAGTAGCATCCTGAGGAACCTGAATTGCTTTGCTTGCAATTTCCCACGAACCATTTTCCATTAAGACAAAGGTGATTCGCTCCTTCTCCTCCAACTTGTCTTCATATATTAGACTTGATTATGCCATATCACCATATCGGCTTTACCCACAAACCCTTGCAGCAAAATAAAAAAAAATTGCTATTGTAAAAATAATTTGTTGTTTTAAAACCATTGTGAAATCTAATTTCCACCACAAAGTTTCTATAGCTCTGATACCATGTTAATTTTTCTCATACCAGATCTTATTTATTTTACTTCAACGATTAAATACCCCAGACAATATTTATCTCAAATATTTTGGAAGTATATTAACTTTTAAATGCGGCGAAAATAAAATTGAAGAGATCAATCACACCATAACAACAAATTTACTCCCAACACACTTCATTGAATTTCTCGAGAAAAAATTGAGATATACCCACAAAGAATACATAAAAAAATACAGTTGTTGGACACCTCGAAACTTTGCCCCACTATACAAATCGACCTCAAAGAATTTGGCCTCTAGAAATCGAACCACATGAAGCAAATCGGCCATGGAGAATTAGCCTGCCTCACCAGCGAATTAGTGTCCATTTCTCCTTGTCTCGTACGACCCCTACGCATTAAAAAAATCATCCTCCCAAGATAATTTGACCTCCTGCACAATTCAACCCTCTTGTTCAACAACTCAACATCCCTCTTTCCTAAACTCGGCCTCCTTTAATTTCTCTCAAAATTCCTAGTTGTGTTTCTCCTCACTTCTCTTCAATCTAGTTGAACCTCTCACTCTAGAGAAAATCGCTTCCTCCACAATCATGTGTATGCCTTCACCTCTTCATTAAGCTTATTTTATAATTTCATTAAGCCAAATTCCCTAATTCTAATCTCCTAAGTGATTAATGGCTAGGATTAAATCCTAAGCCTCACATAAGATCAATGGTTGAGATTATATCTAAATCACTTTAATATTCTTATTATTTATCCTTAGAACTTTGGACTAATAATCCATAATAATTAATTATATTAATGATTGTACTTTTCCTGAGTTAACCTTAGGAAAGAAATCATAAAATCACATAATCCACCAAGCAAGCACCTAAAGAGGCAATCAAATATCTTCTACATGCCAAGACACCAAGTCTATGTAGAAGACCTTCCAAAGCTACAAAAACTTCAACAGTTTATGGGTAAAGTATCCAACAAATGACATAAATGAAGGGAGGAATATCAATTGATATTTATATGTATTGGTACGTTGAAACATGGGTTTAGGGCTGACTTAATGTTCTTTTAAATTTGATTTAATTTCGAACATTTGAAGAGGACGACCTAAATTATAATTGTCATTGACTAGAGGCACCTTATAAGTTGGTTAATTTTTGGATCTAAGGCTTGATGCCGGCCTACAGCGCTAGGTTGATTCATTTAAGCTTGGGCTAGTCCTTTTAATAAAATATGAGCTAATATATGATTTTTTGCATAATAAGGACTATTGCATCCACTATGAAGGATAACTTGGGGGATATATTTACAGTGATCATGCCCTTAAAAGGCTTTATCACACTTGAACCCCACGTGTAAAGGAACGATTGGGTTGTTGAATAGGACAGGTCCTATGACAATTTTGAAGGGCTACTTGTTTGGAAGAGCAACCCCTTTGAGAGGTTCATTACATCCATGTTATGGGAAGAAATTCAGCCCTTTAGAGAGCTTTGTAGCTTGAGTGTGGCTTGGAAAATCCCCTCTTAGATGTGCTACGGAAATATGGGCTTCTATGCTCAATTTAGAGTATTTGACTAGGCAAATTTGAAGACTTATTGGAAAAGGTACACAATTGAAGGGCCTTTGGAGGCTAGACCATGTACCAACACTCCTTTATTTTCCTTCATTTGTGGAAAAAGGTCATCATTTGAGAGCTTATGCCCATAGATTTTGTACATCTGACTTTAAAATCCCCATTTTGTATTATTTTGGATTAATTAATTGGTAAAGAGGGCATTTTGCCCCCTCCTTAGGCTAAATTAGGGAATTTGAGCTAAGAAAAATATTATTTTATTATGAAAGAAAATGAATGCCTCCTCTATAAATCTATGCACTTCCTCTCATTTTCTCATAGAGTTTTTTTGGGGGGGGAATCCTATAGCAATCTAAAATCTCTATGAATTATCTTCATAAAAAAATTGGCTTTAAATATTTCAAAATATGGAAAATGTCTTGGGGAAGATATGTTTTCAAAGGATTAACTTTCTTTGGATTGGTGAAGTGATGTTTGGATGAATAGTGTCATTTTATTGTGAGTATTATCTTCCATTTTTCTAGAACTATTGGATGGGGGTTTTATTGAGCCTTCTTAATAAATATATCTTTTATGAACTCTAATTCTTTCACATGCAAAATTTGTCTTCAAGTGTCCATCAAGGAAAATATCTTCAAAATTCCTCTAGTCTCCTAGTTTGAAAAGACGTTAGGGTTAGATTGAGAAACTATCATCCTTTCTTTTCCTCTCCATCCAAGATCTTCACCCATTGACTCACTCCTTGTTTGATTCCATGTGCCCAAAAATTCATTGATAAGCCAAGGCATTGATCTTTCATTCTCCATCGCTTTATACATTTTGAAAATCATAAAATTCAAAGTAGTAGTTGTTTGGAATCTATTTGAGCATCTCTGAGGCCCATCTTAAGCCAAGGTTCTTAGAAATCGCTACTTCATTTCACCCAAACCCATACGTTATTAAAGATTATTATGGGTTATCAATATCATAGGATCCTTGGAGGGTAGATAGTTTGGGTATCCTTGGGTTACTTAATCTCTAAGACCTATCAAGGTAGCCTTCTCTATAGGGGTAGTATTTTCCCACAAAACAATAGGCAAATTCACTACTAAGATGACAGTTGTGGTGGATCCTAGTGTTGTCAGGGATCTAATGAGGCCTAGTGCTAAGGTGCTAGATTTTATAGTAGCATTGAACAAGATGATATGATAGCTCAAATGATGGTTGGGATTAATGCTAGAGCGGGTGTGATTGATGTGAAAGCAAGCCAGTCTTACTACAATGACTCACAATGGTAGACATTTATATTTTCTATTTAATAAATTTAAAAATCAACGAGAAGTCTTGTCTTGGCCTTTGCCAATTTTCTTTTTTTTTTAAGATCTGACAATAATCGCATTATACATTCCAACCAATAGAAAAATAATTATATAATTTCAAAATTTTATAAAATGATTTTCTATCTTCAAAATATTTTAGCTAATACTATGTTTTCTTGGTATTATAAAAAAAAATATGAAATATTATTGTCAAAATAAAATGTCGAACCATTTTGAGTTTCAATAGAGAACCATATTCCCTACACGGAAAACACTAATAATGAAAGAAATGGCGTTAGAAAATCATATCATTGCATGGTAGAGACTAACAATAAAAGAAATAACATTATTGAATCAAATATTTGATTAGATTAACCTACAAAATATTTGTCAAGTTTCATAAGTGACTAACGAAATGACCTTTAGATGTTAACAGTTACATGCTAAAAATTGTTTTGTATTTAATAAGATAAGTTATTCCCCGTGATATTGGTATGAAATTTAGACTCGCTTTTGCTTGATCTATTATATAAACTTGACCCTGTGATGGAGTTGAGGTTGTGTCAATAGTTATGGTTAACAATTGTGGTTTTGAGCACTCAGTATTAGTGACCCATGGTAATAAGCTCATGGTTTTACATGTAGTTAAAGCCATTAAAAGGCTAGAGGATTCTCCATTGTAATCATCCATGGTTGAGCGGTGAAAACTCGAGGTGTTGGTCGGCTTGGGTGTGTTTTAGCCAAGGGAAATAATAGATCTATTGTTGGCTGGGTTTTTTCCCCAATTGGGATTTTCCAAGTAAATCATGGTGTACATGGTTTGAATGTTTGTTGCTTGTTTGTTATATTTATTTCTCTTAAACCCTAACAAGTGGTATCAGAGTTGAGGACAAGAAGAGCATGGTTGTGAGGGTCGTGAGATAAAAGTTTGTCTGCTTACCACTCGCTCCACACAATCTATTAAATTTTTTTTTTACCAACATGATGTCAAGTCAGAGTCTATCAGCAGAAAAATAGTTGAATAGTTGATGTTGAGTCGGACCCTCTTTGAAGTTGCCTATCAAGCCGGTGGTTGAAGAAAGAGTCGTCACTAACAAAAGAAGAGTTTCCTAATAAAATAAAAAATTAATTGTCAACCACAAAACGAGCTGAGGTCAAATCTTTTAAGTTCGTTGAGCCCGATTGTTGGTCGATTGAAAAGGAGTGAAATTGTCTGGAGCCCGCAAAGTCTGTGTTACCGGTTAGAGTCGTCGCCTATCTGTTACCCAAAACAAAGCCGCAAAGAAGAGTCAAGGATGCTCGTTAAGTTGAATTGTCGACCCAAAAAGAAAGTGTGGAGCCCGCCAAAAGAAGAAATCCTAGAGCAGAACCACTCTCGATAGAAGTTTTTGGAGCCTGGAGCCACTATCATGAGTAGAGTCACCACATTCCTAGAGAAGTCAAGCCACTGTCAAGATTTGGAGGCCGCATTGTGAGAGTTGTGATTTCTCGTTGTCCAGTGGAAGTTCGAAACAATCAGGAGCGAGACGAGCCATTGTCTAGTCGAAGTTCGAAGCAGCCTTGGAACTGAGTGATCTACCCAGGTAATTTTTTTTAAAACCACTTGCAACAGAATTTTAAAGAACATTTTTTTCTAGAAGAAAGAATTCTCTGTAGAATTGTTTAAAAAGGATTTTTGGAGTGTTAATCATGACTATTGGGTTCTGAGTTTCTGGTTTGAGTAAGGAGTTTGAAGTTTTTTTTTCAAATTTGTTATTAAAAAAAACCCTAGAAACTAGAAGGAAGAAATTTGGGAAAACCCTAATTGAAAAATTCAAACAAGAAAGCAGGAAATTTTATTAGAAGCAAAATTTTTTGAAGGAACACAACCATTAATAAAGAATTCATTTTTAAAGAGCCCATGTAGGAAGAAAGGGCAATAATAAATCTATTGTTGGATGGTTTCTTCCCCAATTGGGATTTTCCAGGTAAATCATGGTGTACATGTTTTGAATGTTTGTTGCTTGTTTGTTATATTTATCTCTTGAACCCTAACAAGTGGTATCTGAGCTCTGGTTAGCAAGGGACCTAGCTAGCTATTTGAATTGTTCCCATCGATAAAGTGTCCCCAAGAATGGACTTCATTACACAAACTAGTACCGTTGGTTGAAGCAAATAGCTCATTGCACAATGATCCAAAATGGATTCAGCATAGCCTCCAGCTCAAAAGTCTTCAAATACAGGTGAAATGGAAAAATGTTAAAGGTCTCGCGAATACGAAGCCAATGGTGCAAACCGCATGCAGATCCGAGTTCAGACAAGGAAATTAGAGCTAATCAAAGATTCAGGTCAAAGAGTCAAAGCCTACGTCAGCAGGACATGTGGCAACCCAGGAAAGAGTCGCAAGTACTTGATGATGTCAACGCAGAAGATGATGTGGAAATCGGAGATTGGTTCAGACCTCAAGCGATGAGGAACAACGGTCAAGAGCAAAGATCGTCCAATCAAAGGAGATCGACGCATATCGCGTCGAAACATGCAGGCAAGTTATCTGGGAAAACGGATGCGATAAAACTATGAAAAAGGAGCTAAACTCTTTGAGTTCCGACAGGAGGGCGGTAAATGGTTTATCGTGTGCCCTCAAGGCAGGAAGCGGTTTTAGACCGGGAGCACGCGATTCCACTCAGCGCTCGACACGTAGCCTCCTGAAAACCACTTTATCGCGTGCCTTCAGAGAAATAGCGAACGTGCTAGTTGGAGCGCGAAACCGCGCGACAACCGTCGGATGGTAGAGGACAGATCAACGGTGCAGGTTGTCCGGATCAGTTGAAGAGCGGGACGCGACAGCCGTCAGATGGTTTGTTCTCGAGATCAGTGTCGGGGAAAGGCCGGACGGTCGGGGTCCACCCGCGCCCGCCAGTCCTTTCGTTTATAGCCTGTTTCTATTATAAATGTATTTGTTCCACGTTTATTGCATAATTTGTAATTGTACGTGTTATATAAACATCATAACACAGAAAATTTGACAGAGTGTTCAGAGGAGGGTATTGTGAACCGTTCCAGGGAATCTAGAGGCCAAGGTGACCAGTACAATCATGTGTATGCTCATTTCGACTCTAAGTTTTCGAGCAAAACATAGTGGTGAGTTCATTTTTGTGTTGAGACTCTGTTTTTGAGCTCACACCTGTAACAACCATTTGAAGACATAATAAAGAGGTTAGCACTGGAAGCTAGGACCAGGAGACGTAGCGAGAAATTCTGGTGAACTCCTTTATCAATTTTGCTTGTGTTGATGTGTCTGATTGTGTTTTTATAATTGTTTAAGTGTCTGTGTTATTCGCAATCTTATCGATCCATTGCACTAAGTAACATAGGCAACTTCACACATACTCTGTAATACCTTTTATCAATTTTAGATCAAGTGGTATCAGAGCTTAAGGTTTTTAAGGTTTGACAAATTTTTGTGGAGATTTGAATGCTAACTAGGTTAAGGCTCGGACGAGGTGAAGGAGAACTTGTTGAGGCGAATCCAAAGATTGGAAGGGTCTTTTCACGAAGAAGGATGGCAGATGAAGCTCCACTTGGGTCAAAATCCTAGTTCTTGGATAGTTTCATGACGATACGTGCCATGGTGGAAGAGATGTATCATGAGTTTAAAAAGGGTAAAGGTGAAGGCACTTCATCACCTAGACCAGATAAAGGAGCAGAGGAACCTTTTCTTTTTATCCCTCCAGACAAAGAAGATAAGGAAGATAAAGGAAAAGGAGGAATTCCTCCTCCACCATCTCCTCCATCATCACCATCATCGTCGTCATCATTGTCTTCTTCTCATAAAACTAGTTCTTCTAAGAAGAAGAAAAAGAAAGCCTCTTTGATCAAATTAGATGTAAATTTTGATTTGCCAATTTATGATGGAAAAGTTAATGCAGAAAAGCTTGATAATTGGATAAGGCAAATTGATGTATATTGCAGGGTGCAGAAAGTTGATTCAGAAAGGAAAAAGATTCAGTTGGCTAGCCTTCGACTTGGAGGAACCGCACTAGTGTGGTGGGAAGGCAAGACATAAGCAGATCTTCAAAAACACGGTAAAATCATTTCAACTTGGAATGAATTTGTTTCTACCATTAAAAAGCAATTTGTTTCTGCCATTAAAAAGCAATTTTATCCTTTGGCTTATATGCAGCAAGCAATGATGAGTTGGCAGACATTACGTCAATTGAAGGGTCAAAGTGTACAGAGTTATACTCAAGAATTTCGTAAAAGAGCTTTAACATTAGGAATATCATTGGACTCACCAAAGACATTGTTAAAATATATAGGTGGTCTTCATAGTTATTTGAAGCATACTATACTTATGTTTAATCCCACTAGCTTAGATGATGTATCAGTTCAAGCAACTCATCTAGAGGCTAGAGGTAAAAATGTAACCCCAGATGTTGGGAAGTCATCCAAATATTTTGAGAACAAGAATAAAGGAAAGAAGAAACTGAAATGGAAGGAGAGGAAAACAAACACTGTAAAGAAGGATAAACCTTCATGCACTCATTGTAAGAAGGAAGGACACGATGAGGCACACTCTTGGTCTTTGCATCCAGAACTGGAGCCTAAGAAGTTCGGGGATAAAGAGCGAAAGAATGTTGCTGCTATTCAAAAGGACTTGGGGTCAGACTCAGGTGACGAAACAACAGTTACAGCGAATGGTATAAAAGGTAAATATTCTAAAGCATCTACAAGTAATTCTTCACATTATGTTCATAATGAAAGTAATGAGAGGAAAAGAAATGAGCTATTTCATATTAGAGTCATTTCCAAGCACACTAAAATTGATACTCTATTTGATAGTGGGTCACAAGTTAATTTGATTTCTAAAGCAATTGGAAAGAAGTTGGGTCTAGAAACAAAACCTCATAAAAAACCATATCCATTAGGTTGGGTGTGTGATAAAACAAAGCTACAAGCAACGAAACAAAGTAAACTTCGATTGGCTATTGGGTCAACATTTGTAGATGAGTTTGAGTTAGATATAGTCCCATTGGACATATGTGGAATTGTTTTAGGGAGTCCATACTTGTACTATAGAAAGGCTATCTCCTATCGAGATAAAAATAAGTATCAACTCGCTAAGGATGGAATTGAATATATTGTAAAGGTTCATAAACTCAAAGATAACTTCGCTCTCATAAATTCAAGATAGATGAAAAGAAATGTAAATTCAAGTAAGCAATTTTTACTAATGATTGTAAAAGCAAAGGATCTTGATAAATCCGATGCATTTCAAGGCTGTAATCCTAAACAGAAATCAAATCGAGTTAAGTTTGTTTCTAATTATGATATTTTGTTTAAAGAGCCTAAGGGGCTTCCACCCAAGCGAGAGATAGCACATGATATTTATTTGCAACAAGATGCTCCACTACCTAACATTGGAATGTACAGGTTATCAGCGTTAGAGAATGTAGAGATAAAAAAGCAGGTACAAGAGTCGCTCGATAAAGGGTTTATAAGACCAAGCACATCACCGTGCGGATCACCAATTGTGTTGGTGCGAAAGAAAGACGGTTCGTGGAGAATGTGCATTGATTTTAGAGCACTAAATAAAATTACGATCAAGAATCGTTATCCTCTTCCTCGTATTGATGATTTATTAAATCAATTAAAAGATGTAGTTTACTTTTCTAAATTAGACTTGCGAAACGGCTACCATCATATCAGAGTTACAAAACAAAATGTATGGAAAACTGCTTTTAAGACGAAGCAAGGACTTTATGAGTGGTTGGTTATGCCTTTTGGCTTAACTAATGCTCCTGCTACGTTTATGTGAGTCATGAATGATGTATTTAGACCATTTATTGATGATTTTGTAATAGTCTATTTAGATGATATTCTTGTTTTTAGTAAGACTTGGGATGAACATGTAAAGCATGTAAAGCAGGTTTTAGATGTTTTAAAAAGAGAAAACCTCTATATGACACTGTCAAAATGTGAATTTGGCAGGACATCTTTGAATTATTTAGGTTATATTGTAGGGGATGGTGAATTGAAAATAGATCGCTCTAAGGTTGTAGTCATTGTGAACTGGCCTAAACCCAAATCTGCTACAAAAGTTAGAAGTTTCTTATGGGCAGCGCAATATTGAAGAAAGTTTATTGCTAACTTTTTGTTGATTGCAGCTCCTTTACATGCTTTGACAAGTGTGAAACAGATGTTTCAGTGAGGAGGCAAACAGCAGAAAGCCTTCAACACCTGGAAAAAAAAGATCAGTACAACGCCAGTACTAGTACTACCAGATCTTCAGTGTCCATTTGAGATCGAGACAAATGCAAGTGACTATGCCATGGGGGCAGTGTTGATGCAGCACAGGAAGCCTATATGCTTTCATTCTGAGACATTTACATCTACAGTAGTTAACTATCCTACATATGATAAAGAATTGTATGCATTAGTACAGAGTGTTAAAAAGTGGAAACATTATATAATGGGTAAAGAAACAATCATTCACACAGATCATCAACCACTTCAATATCTACACTCACAAACTAAATTGCAACAATCCAGACATTACAGGTGGATGGGTTTTCTACAACAATTTCATCTTGTTATCAGATATAAGAAGGGCATACATAATAAGGTTGCAGACATGTTATCAAGACCAATCATAAATTCATCCACTATACTTAAGCATAATTCAGTAATTCATGAAAGTTACATTGAACAATATGCTCAAGATACAGACTTTAAGGATGTATATGCAACTTTAAGTCACGGCAAGCAGGTAGAAGAATTGGATTACTACATTAAGGACAAACTCTTATATCATTTGGGAAAGTTATGCACTCCACACACTAAAAGAGTTAACATAATTCGAGAAGCACATACTTCTCTCATATCAAGTCATTTTGGTGTAAGTAAAACAGTTGCACAATTGCAAAGGTGTTGTTATTAGCCACGAATGCATGAAACAGTTTCTAGATATATCAAAGGATGTACTATGTGTGCTACAAGCAAACCAAGTAATAGAAAATTAAGCTTGTATACTCCACTTCCAATTCCTTCTCATCCTTGGGAAAGTGTTTCCATGGATTTTGTTGGGGGATTGCCAAAGTCTAGAAAAGGTCATTGTTGGGCCTAAGAATTATCCTTAAAATTCATCCACTTTCACTCCATTCAACATTCACTTTCTCTCCAATCACACATTTTCTCACCTCTATTCCACCACCATGTTATCACATTAGCTTCACTTTCATCATTAAATGGGTTACCATTGTGTTTTCCAAAACATTATTAATTCTTAGTAATTTTAAGAGAATTTGTGGTTAAACTTAAGAAAATAATATCCATATACTTATACCTAACAATTAGAATGAGTTTGTTGACATGTATAGGTACAAAAGAAGCTTCTAAGGCACCCTTATGTGGCTCTCTATGTTCAAATTCGAATTTGACGAGATCATGGACCTCATGGATAAGATCATGGAGGATAGAGTTATGTGTCACCATTGGTTGAGAGATATGTGGATTTGAAGAGGGAATAGTGAATCATCATTATGAGTTTGTTATCTCATCTTGTTGTATAAATAGGAGTGTTATATCCTTCATTTGTAATCTTAATTTTCCTTAAAATTTAAAAACTTAGTCCTTCATTTGTAATTTTAGATTTTAGGATCATTGTAATGGAGATTTAGAATCTCTTTGAATGTAGAACTTGGAGCTTGTAATTGCAATTTGCAAATGATGATAAATAAAGTGGATTGGATTTTCTTCTACATTTTACTTCTTTCTAGGTGTACTTGTGGAGCTATGGAGGGCCCCCATTGCTTCACTTGCATACTTGTTTTGGTAAAGTAAGCTTTCATTTATGTTTTTAATTTCATTAGTTTAAAGATCTTGATGCTGGAAATATAAATGAATAGTCTCTTGTAAGAGAGCTTTAATATTTCCTGTAATCAATTTGAATTATGTTTAAATGCCTTCATTTCTTAGTTTATTGATTAAAATGGTTAGAAATATTAATGACTAGTCTCCTGTAAGGGAGCTTCAATATTTTTTACACTTGTCATAATGTCTTTTAATTTTTAGATTTCATTTTGTTAAATGACTAAATAGGTGTTGGAGATCCCAATGAAAGACGTCATGTAAGGGAGCTTTGGCATTTCTTCACCTAGCTTAGTTTAGTTTGTCTCTAAGTCCATATATATTGGATGATCCTTGAAGTTTACTTACCCAGATTGATAGTAAATGAAACTCTAATTTGCATCCGCATCTTAGACCCAACAATCATGATTATTTGTATGTAGTTGTGGATAGGTTCAGTAAGATGTGTATTTTGATACCTTGTAATAAACAGGGACAGTTGAACAAACTGCAAAGTTGTTCTTTCAAAATGTATGGGTTCATTTTGGGTTACCCACTTCTATTGTATCTAAAAAAGATTCTTGATTTGTTGGGAAATTTTGGTCAAGTCTATGGGAGTTAATGGACACAAGGTTAAAGAAGAGCACAACATTTCATCCACAAACAGATGGTCAAACAGAAGTGGTCAACATGACAGTGATACAGTTGCTTCGAGGATATTGCAGCAAGCATCCCAAACTTTGGGATGAGCATTGTGTTATGTGCAGCATGCTTACAACCGTGCCAAACATTCTTCTACTCGGAGATCTCCTTTTGAGACTTGTTTTGGTTTTATGCCAAAGTCTCCCTTGGATTTTGTCTTTGGTAAAGACATAGCAGTTGATGGACACAGTGATGTGGACAAAGCAACCAAGTTCATTGAACAAATCCAAAAAATTCACTAGGCAGTATAAGAACAGCTGGAAAAAAGTCAAGCCAAATATAAGACGCGACATGACAAGCATCGAGTTGAGCATAGTTTTCAAGTGGGTGATCAAGTCTGGTTGTACATCAACAAAGAGAGACTACAAGGGGAAGATAAAAAATTGAAACCAATTAGATATGGTCCTTTCAAAATACTTGATAAAATTGGTGAAAATGCTTTCTGACTTTATTTACCAGCTTATATGCAAATATATTCAGTCGTTAATGTTGAAAACTTGAGGTTGTATGAATCTTCAATGATTGAAGATCCCGAAGCGCAAGTTCAGTTACCTTCCATTGAGGATCTGTTGCCTGAGTATCTCAATGAGTTACAGGAGGATAAGAACTTCGCGACGAGGGGATGTTAAGTTCCTGTGAGTTGGACTCAAAGGTACAAATCCAAGTAAAGCACGATAGATAGAGATTGGAAAAGTGAAGGAACTTTATCCTCACTTACTCGATAGCTAAAACCAACTTTTGGTGGACCAAAAGCTTCCAATGGGGAGGAGTGATCCAAAATGGATTCAACATAGCCTCCAGATCAAAAATCTTCACATACAGGTGAAATGGAAAAATGTTAAAGTGCTCGTGAATACGAAGCCAATGGTGCAAACCACATGTAGATCCGAGTTCGGACAAGAAAATTAGAGCTAATCAAAGATTCAGGTCAAAGAGTCAAAGCCTACGTCAGCAGGACATGTGGCAACCCAAGAAAGAGTCGCAAGTACATGATGATGTCAGCGTAGAAGATGATGTGACAATCGAAAATTGGTTCAGACCTCAAGTGATGAGGAACAGCAGTCAAGAGCAGAGATCGTCTGATCAAAGGAGATTGACGCATATCGCGTCGAAACATGTAGGCAAGTTATCTGGGAAAACATACGCAATAAAACTATGAAAAATGAGCTAAACTCTTTGAGTTCCGATAGGAGGGCGGTAAATGGTTTATCGCGTGCCCTCAAGGCAGGAAACGGTTTTAGACTGGGAGCACGCAATTCCACTCAGCGCTCAACACGTAGCCTCCCAAAAACCACTTTATCGCATGCCTTCGAAGAAATAGCGAACGTGCTAGTTGGAACGTGAAACCGCATGACAACCGTCGAATGGCAAAGGACAGATCAACGGTGCAGGTTGTCCGAATCAATTGAAGAGCGGGACATGACAACCATCAAATGGTTTGTTCTCGAGATCAGTGTCGACGAAAGGTCGGACGGTCGGGTTCCACCCGCGCCTGCCGGTCCTTTCGTTTAGAGCTTGTTTCTATTATAAACGTATTTGTTCCACGATTATTGCATAATTTGTAACTGTATGTGTTATATAAACATCATAACACAGAAAAGTTGACAGAGAGTCTTCAAAGGAGGGTATTGTAAACCGTTCCAAGGGATCTGGAGGTCAAGGTGACCAGTACAGTCATGTGTATGCTCATTTCAACTCGAATCTTTCGAGCGGAACATAATGGTGAGTTCCATATTTGTGTTGAGACTCTGTTTTTGAGCTCACCTGTAACAACCATTTGAAGACATAATAAAGAGGTCATCACTGGAAGCTAGGACCAGGAGACGTAGCCAGCAAGTTTGGTGAACTCCTTTATCAATTTTGCTTGTGTTGATGTGTCTAATTGTGCTTTTATAATTATTTAAGTGTCTGTGTTATTCGCACTCTTATCAATCCATTGCACTAAGTAACAGAGGCAACTTCACACATACTTTGTAATACATTTTATCAATTTTAAATCACACAAACCAGCAGTGTCGGTTGAGTAATGGTTCGATAAGGAGCAAGAAGAAAATGAAGCCTGAAGGCTTTGCCAAGGCCTAGGCATAGAGAATATTTTTTGAAAATTAAATTTTGGGGTCGTGGTGGAGGTGCGCTCGCTAGAGATGTCGATGATAGGGTTTTACATGATTGTCAGACCGCATGCAGAAAATAAAAAATAGTTGAGCAAAAGGGTGAGGTGAAAAAAAGAAAGCGGCAAAGTTCGTTCATGTACATGTGCCTAGCAGAAGAATCAACATCCCTTGTCTGAGGTTCACTCATAATGGTAATTCTGAAACGATAGGGAGAGTAGAAGGTCTTGCCACGATTTTGTCGAATTGAAGCATTTAACCTAACTACCTTAACTAGCCTTGATCAAAGCGCAAGGTTAGAGACCATAGTTGTTGCCAAAAAAAAAACACAAAGAGTTACAAATCGATAGTTTTAAATATGTTGTCGTTTGTTGTATGTTTCCTTCGTTATTGAGAGTCGGGTTCAATTCCCAGAAAGTCAAGTAAGGGGGCGTCAATTCAGCCATTCTCAAAGTTTCGGCTTTAGAGATCCTACAGGTGGAGTGGGCACGCAAAACTATAGAGTGGTTCTATTCTCAAGAGACTGTTACACTCAGTCGTAAGCAAGGAAGAAGTGGAGAGCATAATGAATATGGTTTCTTCACTATTAATGGATATCAACAGCATCTGATGAATATGCAGTGGTAGGAGGCTTGTGTAGCAGAAATTATCACAGGGACTTTGTGACAATGTCAATCAATGGTGCGTGGCCAAGCCTGGTTCTATGGACTGCAGGAGCACCATTTTTCTAGGGATGATGAGGATTAAAGGAACTATCAATGTCTATGGTGCTCAGGGACAGGATGGACCGCTCATTTGGGGCCCTGCATTGGAGGGCACGCTTGACTATTTTGCAGAGAAGAGACGTTTGTGCCTTCTCCATCTGGATGAGCACAAACTAGAGAAGTGCCCAAGGGATACAAGACGGTGTAGGTTGCCAGTTCGGTTGCATTTTGTTTGTAGGTTATGAAGACAAAGGTTCCTGCATCAAGCAATGCGTATATAGCATGGACTAATCGCTGCAAAGTGGTAACAATCATGAATTTGAAATGAAATAAGTATTTTTTTATTGTTGAAACTGGAGAAATCCAATGTTGTGAATGTGTCGGCATCCATTGATGGTTGGAGCATTGCTATCTCCATCAAATGGTCTCTATATTAAAAAAAGAATTGTGAATTACATATACCTAGAAGCATTGTAACATACTAGGATGGCGTAATATATGATTGAATGTGTCTGCAAGATTCTAGGTGATATCATTAATAAATTGAAGAGCCTTATGCTAGTGAAATCCAATAATCGCAAGGGTTATGAAGAGGCTTGGTAAGAGCATCTAGTTATAAGAGCAAGCTTGAGATAGTGAGATGGCGGTCTCACAAAGTGAAACACAGTGGTTCTAGTTGTTGAAAAGTGTAACTAGGTTCGGTCTTCATAATGACATGTAATTGTGAATTTTTTTAATTTTTTTTGTAAGCATGGTAAGACTACATCTTCATCATGTCCAACTTCTCCCCCCAATCAAGGGATAGCACAAGATTTGAACCCAAGACTTCCAGTTCGATGAGACTTCATTTCCACAGGCATTGCCAGACATGTAATTGTGATTTTTATGTAAGAGATGTAAAGAAGAAAAATAAAATTATTGTAATACTTGCTTCATGGGTTTCATGAGTAAGAGATTTTATTTTTAGTAGAGGCTCCCATTGAGAGCCCTTAGGTATATTTTCATCTAGTCATAAAATTCTAAAAGAGTCATTGTCATGAAATGAAGTCATGTTACACATTGTAAAGAGTCATACTAGTCTATGTAAAGTCATCCCCCAAGACCTTGTCACTAGTCCTCATCATGTCGACCTACAACGAAGGGATGAATCTAGAAGATGAAGTCGGCTTTCCTCCAGGAGATCATGTCAGCATAAAGGTCATGAACAAGCTAGTATATATACCCATACTCGGCCTCATTTGGAGACAATGAATTTTGTGAAGCAAGTCTAGAAAGAAGTGTGAAATATACACCAGAGGAAGCCTCCATATCAGCGCAGCAAAGAGAAAGGATAGCGAAGATAATCAAGCATTGTTTTTGGGTCAGTTTGTCCTCCCGCATATGAAGGTAGCAGATATGAAGGTATCCAGAGGAAGTGAAAGAGTTGTTGTCACTTTGAAGTGATCATTGTTTGGTTAAAGAACCTCGTTAGAAGAAGCTGAGTAGATGTAGAAGAGGTCTCTCTCTTGAGGAGACTATAGAGGAAATAAAGATAATCTAGGGTTTTTGTGGTAGGGTTACAAGCCTACAAGAAGAGACTAAGAATCAAAGGAAGTCGAGATCAAGAAGAGTAGTTGAGAACAAGAAGGGAAAGTAAGCCGAGAACAAGAAGAGGAAAAGCAACATTGAAGAGGCGTCTAGTGACTTGGTCTTGGGAGGGTTTTTGTGGTAGGGTTACAAGCCTACAAGAAGAGACCAAGAATCAAAGGAAGTCGAGATTAAGAAGAGAAGTTGAGAACAAGAAGGGAAAGTAAGCCGAGAACGAGAAGAGGAAAAGCAACGTTGAAGAGGCGTCTAGTGACTTGGTCTTGGGAGGACTCTAGAGTCAAGGGTCTTTGTCATGGTCTTGGTGTTCGTCAATTGAAGATCTATAAGAAGAATTTTGTTTGGGTTTTCCTCTCAAAGAGTGAGAGGTTTTGGCCCTGGCTGACAAGCCTACATACTATGTCTCTTGTCTTCTATTGTTTATTTGGTAATTGTCTTGATGAAAAGAACACAATAATACCCTTATGGAAGAAAAGATCATAACCCAAGAAGTAAAAGTCTATCACAAGCAATTATCTAGAAGAGAAATCTCCTAACTACTGATGCCCTAGATTTCTCAACACAAGTTGTGTGGAAGTAAGTTGTTAAGTGTGGCAAAATGAGAGAATGGTGACTTAAGGCTAGGCTAGTGACAAAAGAGAAAAAAAAAATGTATTTTATTTTTATTCTTTACATGTAAATGGGCATGCGACTGTAAGACCTAAAATGGCATGTGTACCCCACCCAGTGAATAATCACTGGTAAAGTTTGGATATAGACCTAGGTGATATAGGGGAGCATGTAGAAGCATGTTGAGCTAGGACAACTTGTGAAATTCTTAAATACCTTGACATTGACTTGGTAGGGCCTAGAGGTGAGTGGTGGCGGCTAGCTCACTTGGTTAGTTTGGCTAGATTTGGCCAAGAAAAACCCAAAGTCAAGTTTAAAGGGGGGGTTGTTAGATAAACTTGACCTTGTGATGGAGTTGAGGTTGTGTCAACAGTTATGGTTAACAGTTTTGGTTTTGGGAACCCGATATTAGTGACCCATGGTAATAAGTTCATGGGATTAAATGTAGTTGAAGCCATTAAAAAGCTAGAGGATTCTCCATTGTAGTCAGCCATGGTTGAGCGGTGAAAGCTCAGGGTGTTGGCCAGCTTGGCTGTGTTTTAGCCAAGGGCAACAATAAATCTATTGTTGGCTGGTTTTTTCTCAATTGGGATTTTCCAAGTAAATTATGGTGTACATGGTTTGAATGTTTGTTGCTTGTTTGTTATATTTATTTCTCTTCAACCCTAACATGGTCTTATGTAATATACTGGGATTTTAAAAGAGAAAACAATTGTAGCTCATCCCCGTGAAACTGAAAGTTATTACCTTGAAAGGTCGCAGAAAAGATATCCCACTAGAACATCTACAAAATATTAAGGCCGTCTTTGTTGAGGGCTATGAGAAAGTTTACTATTTAATCATCCTTTAATAGAAAAGAAGAAAACGCCTACCATTAACCTACCTAAAAATGAACCAAACTGAGGAGATTACAAAGATTAGATAAGCGCAGACTGCAATAATATATAATCACAAATAATTTTTCTAGTTTTTGCTTTCATTTTCCAATGTTAGTGATCTTCTGCTATTCAACTCTCGCTGTTTTTCAATGAATTTGATGTGGTTACTGAAAATTAGATAACTCCCATCACTCATTAACCGTGAGACGTACACACGCCTGCCATCTATAGTGATGACTCACCATTCATTGGGAAAAAATTGTAACAAAAAGAGCATTTTGAGTCCTCGGTAACACCCTATCACATCAGGTTCTCTTTGTAAACTTTAAGCTGCCATTCATCCCAGAAATTAAATTCATTAGCTAGAGCCTAGAAGTAACATCTAGAGCAAAATTTCTAGAAAACAAATCGTGTTTCAACTTGGGATCTCACTTGAATGCCTAAATTATAATCCTTCCACGAGGATAAAACAAAATTCAAGAATTGTGGATAATCGAAGTGTGTCACAGTTAGTCATAATGTGCTTGAACTTCAGCATTATTTGTCGCTGAAGATGGTTGGAGCATCCACTTGACAATGGACGATTCAAAATATTTTACAGAGTCTATATCCAGAAAGTTCAAGCAAATTGTGGATAGTGTTTCTAATCCGTCATATAACATAGAAACCTTCAAGGAGCAGATTTAATTCTACATTTGAAATGGTTTCCTCAGAAATCTGAGACCATAAAGGAACAAATTTGAATTTTAAGTTCTAAAAAATTCCTTAAATGGGACCTAAAGCTACAAATGAATCAAGAGATGAACAAAAGGAGAGCCTTCTTGCTCCTCAATCAATGGGATGGTACAAAAATCATGGGTGTGTATGGACAATGGTATCGGAGATGTGACAGAGCTTGCTACTTTTTTAGAACATGTTAAGAAAGAGAGGATGTGACACAGCTTGTTACCTTTTTAGAACATGTTAAGAAATCGAGGAATGTGCAGAATGTGAAATACAAGTCTTCACGTCGGACTAGTTACATTTATTGGCAAGGGAATTTGTTCCTCAGGTGGTGGTTTTACATACTTGCCAAGGGACTTCTGTCTATATCTATGTCGCATACGCACTAATTTATCCTTGCTCTTTCTCTTCTTTTCAATTCTTAACCGATTTCGGCGATGCCTTTCCCTCTCATATACACCTTGCCAATACACTTCTCCGGTTGAAGGCCACAACCACCTCTTTGTCGGGTGCTCAGTATCTACTTCTTCTGCCATGTCTTCATCCATGCTTTTCAAAAGAGTAGAATCAAACCATTTCACCCACATGTTGCCTCTCCGACTTTTCAGCTTGTGATGCTCTTGCATGTGTCCTGTTTCTGGATTGACATATATCATTCTTCTTGCACTATGATATGCCCAAACATTTACAAGCAACTCCAGAAGCCGGCAATAACAATGAGGATCCTGGTAAGAAAAAATAACAACTCACTAGATTTAACTTTACTCAGAAATAGGCGTGGAACTATGACAGCCTGGTTAGCACAATGGAACTAAACCTGTAGTCTGAAGAACAAGAATACATTTACGGCTACTATATAAGAGCATCTAACAAGTGGTTCATTTTATTCAGATTTCCATGGGCGCAATCATCAGACAAGAAATATGTAAAAACATAATTGCCATAAAAGCAAGAGTTGACAAAAAAAATGGAATCTACCTTCGAAATGCTCAAACAACACTCGCCATTGTTGTGGTGCTCATTGTAATGCTGTGTGTCCATGGCGTCAATAAACATTCTGGAAATGCAATCCAAACATTACTAAACCATTCAATCTTATTTGAGACAATAATTCATCAGTAAGTATTAAAGTTATAGCTTACCTAGCAAACATTACAAACTCCAAAAATGATCTTGTAGGCATTGCCCAACTGTGTAGGACAGACCAGGAGTCGCCATCAATGGGCATGGGTGGAACTGCCATCCAACTTTCGGGTAGACTATACATCCTTTTGAATGCGTCTAAGAAAACAACCCTTCAAAGATTTAACAGATTCAAGTAAATTCACAAGGCACGTATTTCTCGGCCACATTAAGACATGGGCGTTTCTCTGGTTGTAGTTAACGCTGATCTTATCAAGACAGAACATTAGATAAGTTTCCCCCAACCATCATACTGTCATTTCCAACTTTAGAAAACCAAAACCCAGATCCCAAAATTTAAAAAGTATTGAAGGAGATGAATCCCAAATCTACTTTGCCTCTATATACATTAGCATTACCATACCTGCAGTTTCCAGCATTTATGGCATCACAATATGACCAGAAACCTTTTTGTCTTGAGAAAGTTTCTGTTCCTGTGCCAGCTCGAGTATCATTGTCCAATCTTGCCCAGAAGTAGATGGCGTCCCCATGCTTGCCTGTTCCAACTGTATCTGTCAATGCCTTTTCACCAGCCTCAGAAAGCGACACCTAGCGCAAAATATATAGGTACAACATTGTTAATTACCAAATAATTTGTTGCATGAAACAGGCCACATATCCTTCTTTTCCTTTTCTAAACCACGGACACTTGACTGATTAAATTCTACCTCTTCAAAGCAGCTAAAATGTAAATGCAAGATAAAACGGAGAACGCTCCATGGTTTTGGGCCCAAACAAAAGCGACATACGGAGTAAATTGAGTGGTAGTGACCACATGTAGAATGACATTAAAACAAATTCATAAAATTCTAAATATGAAAGTGGCACAAAAGGTGGGTAATAGAAAGAGTTTTAAACCATATACAAAATACCTCGGTAAGGCACATCATACCTTTCTCCCAGCTGCCCTCCATGACTGAAAACCAATCCAAGAATTCTTGTGTATGCGATCAACTCTATTAGCAATAGCAAAAAAAGCACCATATTCACACAGGGAATCTCGATAATATACATCATTAAGAAGAGGAAGTCGAGCTGATGCATCAATATCATCAGCCCCTGGCCTTCTGCCTTTTGTGCTCTGTAACCAAATAAATTGCAGTTAGTTGAGATCAGTATGTGAATAAATCCAATGATAAAATATTGATCTAGTAACCACCTTACTGCACAGCCATATAACTAGTTTTTAATTTTTAACAAGCTCTACTCCAAAGTAGACCAGACAACGAGGCTCATTTAAAAGACTAGCACAACTAAGCCCTTCAGTTAGAAAGAAGGCTAATGAAATAAGCCCACAGTGACCATGTCCACCTTGCTAGTACCCGCAGGTTTATGGAATAAATTAGTGGCAGCCATATGATACTTGATCTAAACAGGTTTTAACAATGAAGGAGAGACAAATCCTATGTAAGAGGAGATAACGAAAAATCATCCTGTCACAAAAAAAGTTGGTGAGATAATGAGCAGGGAGCATGAAAAGAACTAAATCCTAATCTGTATCAGAATCAAAGGATGCCACAACCCTGTAAATCACCATGTAATGAACCGATCTGGTTCAAACTTCATACATTGAATATCCAAAATAAATGATTCAACAATAACAAATCAATATACGATAAATAAAATGTATTGAATAATATAAGATTGATCGATTATGATAGCATGTAACGATTATGATAGCATGTAACGTATACAAGTATACTCTAAATAGTAGCATACTTGAATAAACATGTGAGCTTTTGTTATTTAAAAGTGCAACCATAAATGCAGATAGGCATCAATCCATGATAAGCATCCAAACTCTTTCACATTGTCAAGATTTAAAAAAATTAGAAAAAAATAACTAAAATATAATTTCATTTTAAATTATTATTATTGTTATTAATATTATTAATTATAAAAATAATTAATATATGAGTCAAGCATATATACATTTTCAGAACATGTAACAAGATTCTCATGGAGATTCACCCCACTTAACCATGGAAATTATTATCTATAAATAAGCTTTGTTACAATACCATACCATGGGCCAATACCATAACTTATCAATTCCACATGCTCAAAATAACCATAACTCATTGAATGGTAAAGTTGTGATAAATAGTCTAGTAATCTCTTGAAGCCTACTCAACCTATAGCTCTAAATTTCACTCTTTCTAGTTGTTCAAAAGCAACATGTTTAGGGCCGTAGCATGTAGCATACAGCCTGATAAACGTGTGGCCAACCATACTATTCCTGTAATTGTTTGGATTGGAGTCGTCAATTATATGATAGGATAAATAATATGTTGCAATTAGGATGAAGGAAAACTTGAGCAAACTACTTCATTGAAGATATCAAGCAAAATAATCTATATCATATTTGAATAACTCAACTTGGAGCCCTTCACCATCTACAGTTTTTGTCAATGCCCAAAATCCTGAATAGTTTCCCCATATCTCCGGGGGTAAAGAAGTGCTAGGAGGTCGGAGGAGGGGAGACAAGCATAGGGGACTAGTCCAAATATCGATTCTTTGTATTGGAGAATGTTAATAGGTTTGGTCTTCAAAATTATATTTGAGTCATAATGAAATGTATTTATCAACAGAAATAAAAAAGAATTTTTTATTATTATATTATGACTTATTAAAGTATGGGCTTCATGCTTACGTCATTATGTTTCAGGTCAAAGTCCCCATTGAGGAGTTCTAGGATTTATACTGAGTCATTAGAGTCACTGTCCATTTAAAGAGGCCCTTCTTGGGCTTTTGAATCATGTAAAAAGATTTATTATTGAGTCAAATAAGTCATTTGTCACCTCCACACCAAGTCGGCCTCAAATTGGGTAATTCGACCTCACCATAAGCCTATATATTGGAGAAGTTCGAATTCATTTGGAGCACACACACTCACTCACTCAAGTTCGATACCCAAGAAGAAAAGAGTTAGAAAAGTTCAAAGTTGGAAAAGGAGGCTAAAAGGAGTGTGAAGTTGGAGAAGGAAGAAAGGGTCAAGATCGAAATTTTGGGCTATCTATCTCTCTCTCGTGTGGATTCCTCTAGGAGATCGAAGTCTCTCTTGTCAAGTCGAAGTTGTTGTCGTTGCTGTTGCCAGTTGCTGGGTTGAAATTGTTGTTGCTAAGTCGAAGTTGTTGCTGAAGGGTTATCATGTGCAAAAAGGAAGGACGGGTTGACTTGGTGTGGAGGAACTCTGTGTCTAGGTCAAGAGACTTGGATTATCATTGGAAGTTATTAAAGAAGAGTTATTGACTGGGTTTTGCCCTCGTTGTCTGCCTATATCTGGTGTCTATGATCTTGTGCTATTGTTTTGGTAATTGCTTGTTGAACTAAAAGATAAAAAGAAGAACATAAAGATAAGAAAGTAGCAAGTAATTATTTATATAAAGAAAATCTTTCTGCCTTTCTAATTTTCTAACATGGTTTCAGAGCTAAGGTGAAGAAGGGAAAAAAAGGCAACTCAAAGATCTATTGAAGAGTAAGGAGTTCTAAGAAACTTTGAATAAGGGTCTTCAAAAGGAACATATAAGAAGTCAAATCTATCATCTTCAAGGACAATGTCTAACTCAATGACGGGTGAAAAATAAACTAGAAGGAGCATCCAACTACAAGGCTTGGAAGAAGAGGGTAGACCTCATCCTTAAGAAGAATAGAGTTTTGGATTTAGTCAAGGGAAAGGTAAAGAAGCCAACCAATGAGTCAAGTGATGCAGAAAAGGCAAAATTCAAGGAAATAGAAATATTGGCTATGACACTAATGGTAGATGGAATAAAAGATAACCTCATCCCCTATATATCTAACATAGACTATGCTCAAGAGATGTATGAGGCTTTATCAAAATTATTCACTATCAAGAATCTTGGTCAAATAGCAAGCCTTAAAAATGAATTAAGATCTATAAAGATGACAAAGGAAGACATTGTGGCATCTTTCTTTGTGAGAATAGCCAGATTAAGAGATGAACTTCAAGTGATTGATGAGATAGTACCAGAAAAAGAACTCTTAATTACTGCACTTCTAGTTTTACCAACATCATGGAGTGCCTTCTCATCGGGTCTCAACATCTGGTAGGAGACTCCTATATTTGAACAACTGTGGAATGCTTGCAGTCATGAAGAAGTCATGATTTCTCTAGTAAGCAATAAAGAGAATGAAGAAGAAAAAGTTTCAAATGCCTACTCTGCTCATCACA